>CM053628.1:9749993-9766939 GCA_028646595.1 Phalanger gymnotis
AGATCCAGGAGAGATAATCTAAAAATTATTGGACTACCTGAAAGCCATGATAAAAAAAAGAGCCTAGACATCATCTTTCAAAAAATTATCAAGGAAAACTGCCCTGATATTCTAGAGCTAGAGGGTAAAATAGAAATTGAAAGAATCCACTGATGGCCTCTTGAAAAAGATCCCAACAAGAAAACTCCTAGGAATATTATATCCAAATCCCAGATTTCCCAGGTCAAGGAGAAAATATTGCAAGAAGCCAGAAAGACACAATGAGTATTGTGGAAACACAATTAGGATAACAGAAGATCTAGCAGCTTCTCCATTAAAGGGATCTAAGGGCTTGGAATATGACGTTCCGGAGGTCAAAGGAGCTAGGATTAAAACTAAGAATCACCTACCCAGCAAAAATGAATATAACACTCCAGGACAAAATATGGATTTTCAATAAAATAGAGGAGTTCCAAGCATTCCTGAAAAAGAGAAGACCAGGCCTGAAGAGAAAATTTGACTTTCAAATACAGGAATCAAGAGAAACACGAAAAGGATGAAGAAATTCCTTCCATGGAAAATTTAGTTCTACAAGTAGTAGGTGAGGAAATAAACCTGTGTGAAAAGCTGAAGAAATACCTTCAAAAGTTCTTTCAGGAAACCATCTATAAATCAGAGGTAGAAAAAAGCATCCTTGACTATCTGCACTATAATAATTACCATCTGTCTATGTATACATCTGTGCCGGTAAGGCAAAATTGGGCTTAGTTTAATGGGTGCCCTTGAGGAGTTTGGCTTTTGTTTAAGGTGAAAGTACTTTCACCTGTTAAATGCTAAGCCCCAGGCCCAAAGCCCTATCAGGTGTGAAGCCTGTGTTGGTGTAGATTAAGGATTTAAGAGGGGCCAATTCGGGAACCAATGGGTCTCTGGACTCTGGTCTCTAGTCGTTGAGGCGGGACTTGAGAACGCCAGAGGCTTGGCTGCGAGGAGAGGCGAGAAACTACAGATGGAAAAAAATCCAAAGCAGAGCCGACCCCCGTGTGGACCCAGGAGTTCGAGAGCGAGGTCTTGAGGCCAGTGAATATGATTCATGCCATCTTATTTTTCTGTGGCCTCCTGGCTACTCTCGTGAGGCGGGCCTATTGGGCCTGGAGGCTTGTGTTCACAATACTGGAATGGGGAGGTTGGTTCGCTAATTTGTTGCTCTGGGCCCTGAATAAATTTTTTGATGCCTTCTGCTTGGAGAATTCTGTATACCCAACGATTTCGAACCATTCAGATATTTATATGATCCTTTTTGAGATCATAAATTCGGCCTTCCTACTACAACATGACCAGGGATTATTTAGTTACAGCCACATTTTCAGTTTTATTGGCTACATGAAGGTGGTTCTTTATATTCTCCTGACTACAAAACTTCACTATTAAGTCTGGTATTAGATAGTGTCTTTGTATTATTTCCTTTTGGCAATACACGTGGCTTTGTTATCCCTGATCAATGGAATAATACTGAAGTAGTACTATAGAGGGAACACTTAGAAATGCCATGCAGATTTGTTTATGTAATAACGTGCATTTTAGGAATAAAACAGAATTCTTGCTTGTGAAAATTGTTTTCATTTGAGTTATGATATTATTTGTTCTGTGAAATTTACTGACCACTATTTTAGTTTTTTTTCATATAATGATAGCAATAATAACAATAATAATAATAAATAATAACAGCAACAGATTAAGGCCTGGAGAGGATTTGGGGAAGATGGAAGAGTAAGACAGAAAATACCAGACTGCAAAAATCTCTTACAATCAAGGAAAATATCACCTCAACATGAGTGGCAGAAATAATTAAAAGTTAGGGTAAAGCGGTTGTGCTTCTAAGACAACTTGAGAGGACTTCTGGAAAGCCCTGACCCCCACAGGTAGAGGTCTGGCCAGATTGAAGTGCAAGCACCTTCAGTCAGACTCCAATGAATCAATAAACAATAAGGCCTGGGAGCAACCAGAGAGGCACCCTCTTCTTCAGGTACTTTCACCTCATGGATCGTGTGGGAGTTGAACAGCCGAGCAGGGGAAGATTGAAGGACTCTCTGCTGTCTTGGAAGTTGTGCTGTCCAGCTATGATCTTAGGCTGCAGCTGTGGAGGAGGAATGAGTTCAAGTTTGGCAAGTGTGGTAGCAGAGGGGTGGGGACCTTGCTGGCTGTGAGCACTTGTATGAGAGCATAGTCCTTGATTTTGGTTCTAGGGTAGAGGGATGAATTGAAATTTGCAGTTATGGGAGAGACTACAGAAAACAAGAACATTTGCAGTGGCAGCATGGCTGAGGGCTCTTGTCATTGCTTAGGGGTATAGAGGAGTGCCTAAGGTTGGGCCCCTAGACAGAACTCAGGAAGTAAACAGTATGAAAAAAAATTGAACCTGAGGCATCATTCCCCACACCTGAGGATTAGAACCATACTATAATAATAAACTGCTAATAACTAATATTAATTAGTAAGCAAAGGAGAAAGAACCTGTAATATCAATTAAGTTGGGGCTTTCTTACTGTTTTAAAATGATTAATTGTCTTTGAGTCTTACTAGGTGCTAAGCCCCAGGCCCAAACTCCTATTTGGTGCTAAACCTATGTGGGTGTGAATTGGTAACTAAGGTGGGGCCCCAGGTGGGGCTAACTAAGGAAGGCCTGATTAGATCTTGGCTCCTAAGTTTGCCCCAAACCCCTAATTACTAGGTGCTAAGCCTATGTGGGTGTGAAGCTCCCAGGGTCCTAAGGGGAGGTGCTAACTCCAGAGACAATCATAGGAGCCTAAGTTCTGGTCGCTCCTTTCTCTCTTTTAATTAAATCTATTTTAGTTTTAACTTTGAGACTGTGTTTGCTACCCCTGATTTTTTTTTACCTCAGCTTTATTTTAACTCTGCATGTATCTCTCATATTTAAAAGTGCTTCCTGTAAACAATATATTGTTGAATTCTCATTTTTAGTCCATTCTGCTGTTTCCATTTTATGGGTGAGTTTATTCCATTCACAATCGAAGTTATAATTAGTAGTTGTGTATTAACCTCCATCCTATTTTTCCTCACTATCATCCTTCCCAGACTCTTTGTATCACTGCTCACAACCACTACCTCCCTAATCCATACGCTTTTAAAGAATCCCTCCCTTATCCTTTTCCTTCACCCTCCTATTTCTTTATAAATTTAGAAGACTTTTATACATTTCTATATGTATATGTCATTCTTTAACCCAGTTCAGATGAGAATAAGGTTTGAGCATTATCAGCCCTCCACCCCACCTGCTTTCACTGTAACAGTTCTTCCATTCATGCCTCATTTGTATGAGATAATTGCTCCATTTTACCTCTCCCTACCCAATTTTATTTTTTAGAATCATCACATCATACTCAGCTCGACCCCAAGCCTTCTATCTATGTATGCTCCTTCAAACTACACAAGTAATGATGACATTCTGGAGTACAGATTACATTTTCCCTTATAAGAAGTAAACAGCTTAACCTTATTGAATCCCTTATCATTGGTCTTTTTATCATAACTTTCAGGTACTCCAACGATTCTTATATGGTCTCTCCTCAATCTGTTCTTTTCTAATGAGATATTTTACATTCTCTTCTATTTTTTTTAATTCTTTCGATTTTAAATAATTGGAGAACTATCAACTATTCATAGGTAGGCAGAGCCAAAGACAATAAAAATGACAATTTTACATAAACTAATCTATTCAATGGCATTCCAAATAAATTGCCAAAAATTATTTTACTGAGCTAGAAAAAATAACAAAATTCATTTGGAACAACAAAAGATCAAGAATTTCAAAGAATTAATGGGGAAAAAATGTAAAGGAAGGAGATTTAGTAGTACCAGATCTTAAACTATACTATAAAGCAGTAATTATCAAAACTATCTGGTACTGGCTAAGAAATAGAAATAGAAAGCTGGATCAGTGAAACCTAGTAGACATACAATACACAACACCCAATGATTACAATAACTTTGTGTTTTGCAAATGTAAAGATTTAAGCTTTTGGTGTAAAAATTCATTATTTGGTAAAAGTTGTTAGGAAAGCTGGACAGTAGTCTGGCAGAAATTGGGCATATACCCATATCTTACACCATTTGCCAAGACAAGGTCAAAATAGATACATGACCTTATATATAAAGAGAGATATCATAAAAAATTAGAAGAACATGGAACATATCAGACTTATGAATAGAACAATTTATGAATAAACAAAGATTAGAGAAAATTGTGAGGTATAAAATGGATAATTTGATTACATTAAGTAAAAAGTTTTTATACAAATAAAGCCAACATAACCAAGATTAGGAGGAAAACAGAAAATTAAGAGAATATCTTTAGTGTTTCTCAGATAAAGGTTTCATATCTCAATTATGTAAAAACTTCATCAATTTTATAAGAATATAACTTATTTCCCAATTGAAAATTGGACAAAGGATATGAAGAGGCAGTTTTTCAATGAAGAAATGAAAACTATATATAGTCATATAAAATGCTTTAAATCAGGGCTACTTAAATATTTTCCACATGTGACCCAGCATGTGTTTGTGTTTGTTGGCACTGCATGGCGTGAGGGCATGTGCAGTGCAAAATGTGCAGGTTGTGTGTTCAGAACCAAGGCTTCAGTGAAGTTGCAAGATGGAAGCACTACCAGAAACACCTTGAATTCATTACGCATTTGATTTTTAATTAATTTTTGGTTGTTGCACATTCAGAAACCTTTTACTGTGGCTATATTTTTTGCAACCCCATGTGGGTCATGACCTACAGTTTAAGAAATGCTGCACTAAAAATGATAAATGTCGATGAAGATGTGGGAAAGTTGGAACAGTAATTCATTGTTGGTGAAGCTGTGAACTGATCTAACCATTCTGGAGAGCAATTTGGAACTGTGCCTAAAAGGCTATAAAAATGTGCATACCCTTTGACACAGCAATACCACTTCTAGGGCTGTATCTCAAAGAGATCATAAAAATGGGAAAAGGATCCACATATACAAAAATATTTATAGCAGCTCTTTTTGTGGTGGCCAAGAACTGGACATCGAGGGGATGGGCATCAATTGGGGAATGGCTGAACAAGTTACGATATATGAATGTAGTGGAATACTATTTTGCTATGAGAAATGATGAACAGGCAGACTTCAGAAAAACCTGGAAAGACTCATATGAACTGATGCTGAGTGAAGTGAGCAGAACCAGGAGAACATTGTACACAGAAACAGCCACAGTATGTGATGACTGATTTTGATAGATTTAGCCCTTCTCAGCAATGTGAGAACCTAAAACAATTCCAAAGGACTCATCATGGAAAATGCGATGTACATCAAGAGAAATAACTATGGAGTCAGCATGGAGAGTAAAGCAGACTAATTTCTTTTATGTTTTGTTTTTATTTCTCATTTATTTCTCATTCTCTTTTAATTCTTCTATGTAATATGACTAATGTGAAAATGAGTTTAATAGGAATGTATTGTAGAGCGTATAGCAGGTTGTGTGCCCTCTTTAGGAGGGTGGGGAATAAAACTTAAAACTTGGAAGTGAAAACGTGGACGCAAATGTTGAAAACTAAAAATTAATAAATTAATAAAGAAAGAAAAAAGAAATGGTGCTCTAAATCACCATTGATTAGAGAAATGCAAATTAAAACAACCTTGAGATATCTTCTTACACCTATCAGATTGAATAAAATGATAGAAGGGGAAAATGACAAATGTTAGAGGGGATGTGGAAAAAACTGGGACCCTAATTCACTTTTGGTGGAACTATGAGTTTATTCAACCATTTTGGAGAGAAATCTAGAATTATGCCCAAAGAGTTATGAAACTATATACTTTTCAACCCAGCACTATCACTATTAGGTCTGTTTCAAGGTGATTAGGGAAAAGGAAAAGAACTTAGATGTTCTGAAATACTTCTAGCGGCTCTCTTTGTGGCGGCAAAGAACTGGAAACTGAAAGTATGCTCGTCGACTGGGGAATGGCTAAACAAGTTGTATGATTGTGGTGGAATACTACTATAAAAATGATGAGCTGGTTGATTTTATAAAAACATGAAAAGACTTGCTTGAAATAGTGAAGAGTTAAATGAACAGAATCAAGAGAACATCATACACAGTAAAAGCAGTAGTGTTCTAAGATCAATTTTGAATGACTAAGTGTTTTTAAATAATATAAAAACTTAAATCAGCTACTAAGGACCTCTGAAGGAAGACTGTCTACGTCTAGAGAAAGAACTGATAAATAGATGTATAGTATGGTTTTACATTTGCATACACACATATTTGTGTGTAATGGTAGCCTTCTAGGGTGGACTGGGGAGGGAGGGAGAAAAAGTGAATAGCAGAGAACAAAAGAAACTTAGAAGGAAGCACAGAAAAGCAGGGTAGCTTTGAAAATGATGTGTAGCATTTATTACATAGATTTTTTTAAAAAAATAATATGAAATGGAAATTCATGGTTTTATATTGAATTATCTTTTTATGTTGTGCTATGTACATAGAAATGTTCTTTTTTTGTCTTTTTGTATTTAAGTTATAAATGAATATTTTTTAAAAAAAAAAGATTGAGGCCACTTACCTCTCACTTTCTTAACTCTTTACAATGTGGCTTCTGACTTTATCATTCAACTGAATCAGTTCCCTCCAATGTTACCAAGGATCTTTTAAAATTGCCTAATCTAATGGCTTTTACTCAGTCCTAATCCTTTTCAAACTCTCTGCAGCCTTTGATACTGTCAATGACACTCTTCTCCTCGATGCTCTCTTCTCTTTAGATTTTCATTAAAATACTCACTCCTGGTTCTATTGTTACTTGTATAACTGTTTCATCTCATTCTCCTTTGCTGGATCTTCATCTAAGTTGCACATGCTAGTCATGAGTATTCATCAGATTTTGTCCTGGGCCTACTCCTCTCTTTTGCTTGATGATGTTTTCTGCTCTGTGGTTTTAATTATCATCTCTATGCAGATGAATCTCAGATCTTTTTTTTCCAACTCTAACCTATCTCCTGACAATTAGTCTTGCACTCTGGCTTAATTACCTGTCGTACATCTTGAACCAGATGTTCTATAGACACTATGAACTCAACATGTCTAAAACTTTTCCCTGTTACTGTAAGGAGTATCACAATTCTTCCAGTCACCCAGGCTTACAACCTATGTAACATCCTCAATTCCTCAGCCTGCCATCTTGACCAGTATTCCCCCTATTTATCATTTCTTAAAGCACAGTAATATTCTCACATACCGTAATTTGTTCAGCTAAAATCAAGGGGGTATGTACTGTTTTACCAGTTACTTGGCACCCCCAAAGTGCTGGTATTTTGATGAATATTTTTGGTGTATATGAAATTTTCCTTTTTGTGTTAAACATCTTTCTGACTACTCACAGTAATTTTTCTTTCATCTGGAAGCTTTGAATTTTGGCTGTGACAATTTTTGAAGTTTTTTGTACAGAGTCTCTTTCAGGAGATGACCAGTGAATTCGTTGTGGTTATTTTATGTTTGCCCTTTGGTTCTAATAAGTCTGTAAGTTTTCATTTGTGATTTTTTTGGAACGTGGTATCCAGCCTTTTTGGTCATTTTCTCTAGTAGCTTCTTAGTTGTTTCTACTTGATCTTTTTTCTAGGTCAGTTGTTTTAGATAGGAGGTATCTAATTTTTTCTCCTTTTTCCATTCTTTTGACTTTCTTTTAATATTGTTATTGTCTCATGGAATCATTTAGTTCTCTTCGGTCCATTCTGATTTTTAGTGCATCTCTTACTTGTTTAAGATTTTGTATTTCATATACTAGGATGTTTATTTTCCTTCAATTCTTCTTTTCCTCTAAAACTACCAATTCATTTGTAATGTTTTGTCATCTTTTATTTAATGTCTTCCAGGAATTCTAATAGATCGAACGAGTGCACTACTACTCAGAGTTGCAAATTGGTCCAGTATTTTTTTCCTGAAAGCAAGATAGAATTCCACGAGTTACAAACATGTAAACTCTTTGACTAGTGATTCTGCTATTCATATTATACCCTAAGAAGGTTAGAAACAAAAATACCCTTTGTAATGCTATCTTTATTAGGAGAAAGATGAAAGCAACCTAGGTATATGCTGGCTGAGGAGTCGTTGAACAAATTACACTATGTGAATTTAATGGAATATTATTGAATTATAAGAAATAACACATTTAAGGAATTCAGAGAAACAGGTTAAGACTTGTATGAAGTTTGGAATGAAGAAAACCAGACTGAAAGAACAATATATGCCTAGACAATTACTATATAAAGACAATAGCAACAAATCCATGTCATATAATACTAAATAAGGTCAAATTTGATTTGAGTGGATATGGACCCTCAGAACACCGTGGATCTTTAATAGCTTTTCTTAGGGGTGCATGAAATTAGGTGAAGACTCATGTTACATGAGCATAGGAGATAGTATATTAGAATACATGGAGGGAGCTGATGGAACACTGAGCTTGAAGAATAGCTGGTAAAGGAAAGGGGAGTAAAGTGAGCTAAGACTGGAAAGTCAGGTAGAAACCAAATTGTGGAGAGTGATTTTTAAATGTCAGGCTGAGGACTTTAAATTTTACTCTAGAAGCAATAGGGAGCCATTCAAAGTATTTGAGTCTGACTGACACAATCAGACTTGTACCTTAGGAAGACAACTTTGGCAGCTGTGTGGAGGGTTGATTGGAGAAGGGAGAGACTGAAAGCAAGTAGACCAATTAGGAAGCCATTGTAATAGTCCAGGTGAGAAATAATAAGCTGATTTCCTTTGGAGTCCTGAGGAAGAGCTTGATATATGAGATGAGCTGAGGTAAAATCTAAAGGACGGAAATAAAAATAGTAATTATCCTTTAAATAGTGCTTAGCACACTAGGAGCATTCACTATAAAATAAACAAAGCCAAGGATAAGGAGATTCCTAGGACAGCTCTGTTATACATAGTTAAATATCAATCTTGTCAGAGTAGGAAAGTCATTCTATGCTTCCATTTTTAATGCAGGACAAAAATCGAATTGATGAGACTTTATGTTATTATTGTGTATGATTCATAATTCTGACTCATAGCATCAGCTGAAATACAATTTGTAAATTCTTAAGAAAACTATGGAAGGACTACTGTACATTGAGAAATATATATGACATATACAGAATTAAACATTATACATTTATTGACCTTTATAAGAATTCTGATGCAATTTAATTATCGTGAAATTTTAAATACAAAATTGTAGAGGGTATTAAATTCCCATGTCACAGGATATAACATTATAAATTATTTACAAGTGAATTTCCAATTTCCTCTTAGTTGTCTTGGTAGCTTTCTCAATAAAGTTCGAAGACTAAAATGTCTGTCACAGTGGACATAAGAGGGATTTGGATTAAGGAAAGCTGAAAAGCAAGTTTCTGATAAATGATAGACGGAGTTAGTAAATAAGGATGCTGACATCCCAATCAATTGAAATAGTCTGCCTCTTCTATGGACAGTACATTTTTAATAAGGTGAGTATGAAATATTTTGCAGTTTGTTGTTGCTAAGCTTTTTAAGGACCACCAAAGCAAAAGTAATATTTTAAAGGCATTTTGCTTAATCTACTTTCTGTCATTTGGGAACTTCAAAGTTAGCATTATCATCAGATGTTATCATGTAGCTATTTCCCATGAATAGAGTAAGGCTTCAGGAATTCTTTAGCTCTTTGCTTTCCTTAAATTACAAGGTCACACTAGGCAGAAGGGATTTTGATATTGTGTTTTTGCCTGTCTAGCATCTCAGCTCAGTCATGTATCAAATTTAATTTAATTCAACAAGTATTCATTAAGTGCCTACTATGTGCACAACACTCTATTTAGGCAAAAGAGATAGAAAGACAAAAAAAAATTCCCTATGAGCTTAAATATTTATAATTTGAAAAGAGAGAAAAGCAGGCAGACAGGCAGGGAAGGGCTCCTGTCCCAATAAGTCAGTCAGTCAACAAGCATTTATTATGTGTTTACTCAGTGCCAAGCACTGTGCTAGGCATTGTAGATAACAAAAATAGGAAAAAGAAAGTCTCTGTCCTCAAGGAGCTTACAGCCTAAGGGAAAAAGACCACACACAATGGAAGTAGTTGGGGTAACCAGGGTGAGAAGGTGAAAGGGTAGAAGTATAATTCGATGAGAAAATTACAAGCTTTCAAGGAAATTCCAGGTTGAGGAGTCAGCTGAGGAATGGTGATGAAGTCTGGAGTTAGAAGGAGAGCCAGAAGAAAGGCAGAGGATGGATGGATGGATGGCCTAAGGCCATTTTACAGTTGGGGAACTCAGGCAAGCAGAATTTAAGTGATCAGGCCAGGGTCACACAGCTAGTAATTGTGTGAAGCTGGATTTCAACTCAAGTCTTCCTGATTCCAGGCCCAGCACTCTGTACCAGGGTTTCTTAAATTTTTTCCACTTGAGACCCCTTCAGCGTTTCTTAAACTGTGGGTTGCAATATGGGGGTTTAAGAAGCCCAGCTCTATACAGTAATGCAGGCCTAGAGCGTAGTGGGAAGACACAGACTCCGGGAGCTCATAGAGGTACATAGGAGAATGAATATCTGTCCTGGTCATCTTCCTGCTGATGTTTAGCTTCAGGTTGAAATCCTGGAACTACGTTTTTATTTAGAATAATGATGCTGGTTTACTCTACCTAGCAGTGCCTAAGTATTAGGGATACTAAAAAAGGGTTTCCTAGGCTTCTAACGTGCCTAAAGGTCTTAGTGGCACAAGATTTGAGTATCTAGGCCTGGGCCTTCTCATAAGCAGAAGCCTTTGTTCGTACCACTGCTCCCATTGTCCATGTGTCCATTTGCCAACAGTGATATAGTTGTAATTGAGTATGACTGGCAGCTCAGCTGAGGAACTTTGGCAGCCATATCCTACTTCGCCATGTCAGGATGCCCTGGAATAAGCAGGGCCTTGATGTGGTTCTGTGTACCCTCATTATAGCAAAGCTTATTTCTTTGGAGGCTTTTGTCTCTTTGGGAAGAGCCTGAAAAGCCCCATCCCTAGGCTATTCCTGCCCATCAGCCTCTAGGGCAGGAGTAGGAAAAAGAGGATTACTCAACAGTTTTTTGAGCTGGAGGCAACATGGGGCTTCTGCTACTAGAGACTTAGAATTCATAGAATCCATAACTTTTTGGTGATAGAGGCTCTAGAGATCCTGTGCTGTAGGATATCCAGAATCACAAGAGAATCCTGGATTCGGAGACATTACATGGCCCATGCCACTGCCCCATCAAAACCGCCAAAAAACTAGAACCTCAATGCAACAGGTAGAGTGCTGGGCCTGGAGTCAGCAAGACCCGAGTTCAAATTCAGCCTCTGACACATAATAACTGTATGACCCTGGGCAAGTCACTTAACTTCTGTTTGCCTTAATCCACTGGAGAAGGTGGCAAGCCACTCTAGTATCTTTGCCAAGAAAACCTCACAGACAGTATTGGTGTGCTATGGGCCACGGTTCATGAAAAGTCAGATATAACTGAATGACCAAAAACAGAAATAACCTATGCCAAGAAAGGATACAGAATCACCAGAATACAGGCTTCTATACCTAGAGGAAGTAAAAGAGCCATGATGAAGGGACAGGGCAGTAGAAGTGTGTGAAGCTGCATGTACTAGTGAGCACATACCATAGGATATTCAGAATTATTCTTGGAATGAGGCAGTAATGCATTTATGCCATTGTTGTATCAGAAATCTCAGTGAACTGCAGCTTATTAGGCATTAGGGGACACATATACCTGGTAGATAACCACTGATGAGTGATGCAGTGTTTTGAACTGAAGTCCATACTAGGGATTTAAAACACACTGAGTCAGACCTTCTTGAAGATGGCATCACGAGAATTTTAGGCTCTATTATAGGGGATTCAGAAACACAAGCAAGGGCTAGCCTTCTAGTGTATGAGACAATATAGGGCCAGCACTGTTAGAGACTGAGAGCCACCAGAGATCTAGTCTTTTGAAGCTGGAAGCAGGCACTAAAAGGTCTGTTCAGCTGAGTAAAGAAAAGAAATTCAAGCCCTATGTTGGCTAGAGACTCTAGAAGGCTTCCACTGGAGGCATCCATAAGTGAAATGGGCTACTTTAAAAAGTCACAGGCACCGGTTCACTGGAGTCTTGGAGGAAATGCTGTATGACCACTTGCCAAGGATAGTGTAGTAGAGATTTATGTTCAAATACTAATTGGACTAGACGGCCCTCCAGTTCTGTGATTGTGGGATTCAGATACTTGGCCTAACTCTTGATCTTGGTAGATACAGACCTGAGTATGAATAAATACACTGTTTTGGCCCCAGCTACAAATGAGTAGCAGCTCTTTTACAAGATTTATAACTCAGGGTCCTTTGAGAAAAACAGTCATATAATCTGGCCCCATTTCCTTATATGCTCTTGGAGTACATTAAGTGGCTGCCTTTCTGTACTAGATGAAATGATCACTCTTGCCGGCTTGCCTGCCCGTGGGTGTTATAAGAAGAAATTAATTAACATTTCATTAATATAATTTGATATCCTCAAACTAAAGACTATAAATTTAGGAAGTCTTTTTGTTAGAGGTAATTAATGGAGAAGTGTTCCAAGTATGCCTTGGAATAAGCACGAGAAAGCAATGATCAGTCTATACTCTTTTTATTTTAAGAGGAGGAAGAGTTATAGAAAAAAAAAGGAAGGAAAAAAAACATGTAAAGGTGTAGTTTGGTTTATAGTACTGCATATTTGAACAATTTCATAAATTATGCAAGGTAAATAACTTCCTATATAGTTAAATACACTGTATGTCACAGAGAATACCCTGAATTTCTGGCATAGAAGCTTGATGCCACTGAGAGAATTGTCAGTTAAAAGGTACAAACATATTTAATAGTTTATCTTTTTATTCTTCATCTTAAAATTTTGGCGATTTTCAATACTAAAGGCTGCAGACATCACTATCACATATAATTCTTTGTTAAAGGTTTTTTTTCACATTTTCACATTGACTATCAAATGTCATTTATAGGATATCTATAGTGGATAGTGAGCATGACTTGGATTCAGGAAGGGCTGGGTTAAAATTCCACTTGTGGCAGTTATCTGCCATTGTGATCCTGGGCAAATCAATTAATTAATCTCTCCAAGCCTCCATTTCCTCATATGTAACCCAAATGGGTAAAAGTTCTGTGATTCTGTAAATATGAGCACCTCCCAGTATGAGAACTCCCTCCAGTAATATATATATTGCAACCTATCTGTGACAGTATATAAGTCCTAGAGAGTTTTGACTAAGACACATGGAAACCAAGGGACTTTTGCCAGGGTTGTACAGGTAGTAAGAATAAAATGGGAATAATAATGTCCATAGTACCCACCTCACAAGGTTGATGAGAAGATCAAAGGAACTAATGTATGTAAAACACTACATACTTTATAGTGCTATATCAATGACGCTCACTCTAAGCGGATAAGAAAACAAACAAAAAAACCTTCATATTATTATACAGAAACAACAGTCATTGAACAAGCAGTACAATGAATTATTTTGGCAACAAAATATTACCATATGATACATGAATTACAACATTCAAGAGCTACGGAAAAGAAGGCCAGAGCCCAGTGGAGGTTGAGAGAAGAATTACACCACACCAGGGAAACCAGTTCAAGCCCAGATAAATAAACTAGAAGGCTGTGAGTGCTGAAAAAGAAGCCATGCCAGGAAAATGGGAGTAAACAAAGGGAAATATCAAAAACAATTTTTAAAAGTACCATGGTGCTTCTTTAAGAGATTAAAACAATTTAGTCAACAGATTAAGAGAAATCCAAGAGTTAACTCTAGATGAAGAAAATCACACTTCAACATATTCCTCCAAGTCTCAGTTTCTCAGTGCCCCTTAATCTTAGGGTCTTCCTTCTCACACTATCTCCAGTTTTTTTCTAAATATATCTTGTTTGTATGTAGATGTTTGCATGTTGTTTCCTCCATTAGATTGTGTCTTTTACTACTAGTGTTTTAATAAATGCTTGGTTGGTTGATACAAGCAGAGCTATAGAGAAATAAAAAGTCCTGGCCACAAAGACTACAATAATGGCTGGATTAAATGAATCAAGAGATTAAAAAAGTAAAATTAGAGTTGAAATATGAACTGTTAGGGATAAAAAGGAAGAACAAATAACTCAGAAAAAGGTAGAAATTCTTACTAAAGTAATAGACTTCATGAAAATTCAATGAATCAGTCAGTTCTATGAATCTATGAACCAACAGGACATATTAGAAAGAAAATCAAATGGCTTTAAGTTAAAGAAAATGTACGGAACATGATTTTTTTAAAAAACTGGCTTGGAAAACAGATTTAGGAGAGAAGTTAAGGATTTTCTTCTATTTTTTTCTCAAATCATCTTAAGGATCTCTGAAAACTATGCTCAGATAAAAAAACACTGTATATTATAAAGAAATCATATAAGAAGACTATGCCATTCTGTTGCAACCTAAAGGAAGACTGAAAGTAGAATCCACTGATCAGCTCCTGAAAGAAATCCCAAACTGAAAAGACTTAAGAATGCCATAGTCAAATTTCAAAGTTGCCATGTCAAAGAAAACAAATATTACAAACATCCAGAAAGAAAAAAATGCAGTTACAAAGGAAAAAAGTCAGGATGATATAAGACTTCTGCAATATAATATAAAGAAGAGAAAATATTGTAATATAATACTTCAAAAATTAAAAGATAAAACCTTAAAACCAAGAATAGTTTACCTTACAAAAACTTCGTATAAACCTGCAGCAGAAAAAAGAAATGGACCTTTTATATAATAAGGACTTTCAAGCTTTCTGAATTAAAGTGGAAGAGTTGAATAGAAAGTTTGAACTATAAAAAACCAGAGTCAAGAAATCTAGAAAGGTGATTGATTACCTTTGAGCAGTTGCTAAGGATCAAATGATGATAAAGTGCTTACATTCTGATAGGAAGAAAAGAAATGTGTCCTCTCAAAATCTAACAACATTCAAGGTTCACTGAAGGGGGTCAAAAATAGAAACGTAGCAATTGGGAGTGATTTTGTTTTGTTGGTGGTGGTGGTGTTGGTGGTGGTATTAAGAAAATTTTAAAAAATGGAATATATCAGGAAAGACAGTGAAGAAGGAGAGGAACTATATCTCATAATTACAGTGTGAGAGAAGATAATATACAAACATGGAGAAAAACGTGTAAAGAGTGGGGATCTCATGGACCTTACCTGAACTGCATAAATGAATGTTGAATACAAGCATGTCGCCACACATGAGTGTGAATGCACACACCAACACATGCAGTGCTTGATTTCAAAGCATGCTAAGCTCAACAAGGAAAACAAGTAGGTACAGAGAAAAAGAGGGGTTTAAGAGGAAGGACAGATCTGGGGAAAAGTCACAAACAAATGTCACCTTTGTGGGAGAGATCACAAAGGGGAGATTATAAAGAGATGAAGAAATTATTAGAACCAGAGATCATTCCAGAGATAAGATTCTGGGATTGGTGAAGAGAGGAGAGGCAGAAGAATAAAAACAGACCACTTAAATCAGTCTCAAAAAAATTGAAAAAGGGACGGAGCCAAGATGGCGACTGGAAAACAGGGACTAGCGTGAGCTCCCCTCCAAGTCCCTCCAAAAACCTACAAAAAATGGCTCTGAACCAATTCTAGAACTGCAGAACCCACAAAATAGCAGAGGGAAGCAGGGCTCCAGCCCAGGACAGCCTGAATGGTTGCTGGCTTAGGTCTATCACGCACAGATCTGGGAGTGGAATGGAGTGGAGCGGAGCAGAACCCAGTGTGGGTGGCAGCAGGACCAACCAGACCAGGATCCAGGCGGAGCAGGCCCTAGGGCTCTGAATCAGTGAGCTGTGGCAGTTACCAGACTTCTGAACCCACAAACACCAAAGACAACAGAGAAGGTTAGTGGGAAAAGCTGCTGGGGACAGAGGGAGAGAGTTTGAGGTTCAGCCACAGGGCCATGGAGGTGGGGCAGCTACAGAACTAGAGCTGCAGTTGCTTCTGGCCCGAGGCCCACCTGGTGGGAGGAATTAAGTGACAAATCAGAGCAGGAGTGCAGTGCCTGCTTAAGATTTGCATCAGGTCCAGGGTGGGGGTTCTTGGGGAAGGAGGAGTGCTGGTGTGGCAGAGCTGGCTGTATAGAAATAGCTCTGAAATCAACGGGGCATGCCCTCAAGCTTGGAACAAAGTACTCTTTACAAGCAGTCATACCCTGCTGAAAAACTCAAGGGTCAAGTAAGTTGGCTGGGAACATGGCCAGGCAGCAAAAACGGACTCAGATTCAGTCTCAGACTTTGGAATCTTTCTTTGGTGACAAAGAAGACCAGAAACATACGGTCAGAAGAAGTCAACAAAGTCAAAGAGCCTACATTAAAAGCCTCCAAGAGAAACATGAACTGGTCTCAGGTCATGGAAGAGCTCCAAAAGTATTTGGAAAAGCAAGTTAAAGAAGTAGACCAAAAATTGGGAAGAGAAATGAGAATGATGCAAGAAAACCATGACAAACCAGTCAATGACTTGCTAAAAGAGACTCAAAAAAAATACTGAAAAGTATACTGAAGAAATTAACACCTTAAAAAATAGACTAACTCAAATGGCAAAAGAGCTCCAAAAAGCCAATGAGGAGAAGAATGCCTTGAAAGGCAGAATTAGCCAAATGGAAAAGGAGGTCCAAAAGACCACTAAAGAAAATACTAGCTTAAAAATTAGATTGGAGCAAGTGGAAGCTAGTGACTTGATGAGAAATCAAGATATTATCAAACAGAACCAAAGGAATAAAAAAAGGAAGACAATGTGAAATATCTCATTGGAAAAACCACTGACCTGGAAAATAGATCCAGGAGAGAGAATTTAAAAATTATTGGACTACCTGAAAGCCATGATCAAAAAAAGAGCTTAGACATCATCTTT
>CM053628.1:9767439-9789503 GCA_028646595.1 Phalanger gymnotis
GCCTTTTCTAAAATTCTGTTTACCTCCTTAACTTCTTTCTTATTTATTTTGAAGTTAGATTTATCAAGTTCAGAAAGGGCAAGATTGAGTTCTCCCAATATTATAGTTTTGCTGTCTATTTCTTCCTGTAACTCCATTAACCTCTCCTCTAAGAATCTGCATGCCATACCACTTGGTGCGTAAATGTTAAAAAATTATATTGCTTCATTGTTTATGGTGCCTTTTAGCAGAATGTAGTGTCCTTCCTTATCTCTTTTAATTAAATCTATCTTTACTTTTGCTTTGTCTGAGATTAGGATTGCTACACCTGCTTTTTTTTTACTTTAGCTGAGGCATAATATATTTTACTCCAGCCTTTTACCTTTACCTTGTGTGTATCCCCCCATTTCAAATGTGTTTCTTGTAAACAGCATATTGTAGGATTATGGTTTTTAATCCATTCTGCTATCTGCTTCTGCTTTATTGGAGAGTTCAT
The DNA here is from genome assembly GCA_028646595.1 of Phalanger gymnotis. Taxonomy (NCBI): domain Eukaryota; kingdom Metazoa; phylum Chordata; class Mammalia; order Diprotodontia; family Phalangeridae; genus Phalanger; species Phalanger gymnotis. The sequence goes on from CM053628.1 coordinate 9,767,915, forward strand.
CCCATTCACGGTTATGATTTCTATCTGTGTCTTTTTCTCCATCCTATTTCCCTCCTCCTGTTTTTACTTTTATTTCTCCCTTTCCCCTTCCACTCCTCAACAAAGTTTTGCTTTTGACTGCTGCCCCCCTCAGTTTACCCTCCCTCTTTATTCCCCTCCCTTGTCTTACCGTTTCCCGCTTTCTACTTTTCCCCTCCCTTCTGACCACCCCCTCCCTTTTCCCCCCTTTCCCCTCCTACTTCCTGTAGGACAAGTTAGATTTCTATACTTATCAGGGTATGTTATTCCCTTCTTGAACCCAATCAGATGACAGTAAAGATCAAATACTGCTCTTCTCCCTCCTTTCTTTCCATCTACTTAAATATGTTTTTGTGCCTTTTCATTTGGTGTAATTTACCCTTTTCAACTAGCTCCTTACCTCCTCTCTCGAAGTCCTCCCTTTACATCTCTTAATTATGTTTTTTATCCTTGTATCAGTTATTTTATACAGACATTCACAGTCTATGTGTATCCCTTTCAATTGTCATAATAGCTGTACTATTCTCAAGATTGACATATATATGTATACATATAAAACATACATAAGATGATGTAATTCTATATAAAGATGCAAATAATTTGCCCTTATTGATTAATAAGGTTTGTGGGGGTTTTCCCCCCTGTTTACTTTTTTATGTCTCTCTTGAGATTTGTATTTGGAAATCAAATTTTCCATTGAGTTCTGGCCTTTTCATCAGGAAGGTCTGGAAATCCCTTATTTCATTGAATGTTCATATCCTTCCCTGAATAATTATGCTTAATTTTTCTGGGTAGTTGATCCTTGGTTGTATTCCCAGCTTCTTTGCCCTTTGGAATATCATATTCTAGTTTCTCCTGTCTTTTAAAGTGGAAGTTGAATGATCCTGCGTGATCCTGATCGTAGTTTCACGATATTTGAATTGTTTCTTTTTGGCTGCTTGCAGTATTTTCTCCTTAATTTTGTAATTCTGAAATTTGGCTATAATATTTCTTGGAGTTTTCAGTTTGGGATCTCTTTCAGGGGGTGATCGGTGAGTTCTATCAATGACTATTTTGCCCTCTGTTTCTAGGACCTCTGGGCAATTGTCTTTGATAATTATCGAAGAAATTATCAGTGGCTGGCCATTTCTTAAAGCTGTACTCTCTCTGCCTTTGATTTTTCAGTGATCTCTGATTATACCCATATTACAGTGATTCCCAAACTTTGGGGGCTCAAGACCCATTTACATTCTCAAAAATTATATAGTGCCCCAAAGAACTTTTTCATGTTGGTTATATTTATCAATATTTTTCATATTAGAAATTGAAACTGACACATTTAAATATTTCTTTATTAATACATTAAAAACAATAATCTGTTCCATGTTAACACAAGCAATACTTTTATATTTTCAAAAAATTAGTGAGACCAATGGCGCTGTTTCACATTTAGTCTCTTTAGTGCGTGCCTTAATATAAAACTATTGGAATCTCATATCTCTGCATATTATAGTATTTTATGTTGTTTTAGTATAAGTCTATGAAGAAAATCTAGCCTTACATAGATATGTAGTTTAATATCCGTGGATATTCTTTGATGCAGCATCAAAACTTGACAAGTGGTAGTTTATTAAAGTCAGTTGCAATGTGGAATCTGAAACCATGGCAATGAACTTTTTGTACTCTGTTACATTTAAATCCATTGGTCTCCCTTGTACTTTGAATGGATCTATTACCTGTGCATGATTTTATGACATCATGCACTGATCATTTGGAAAATATTAGTTAACTGAGTTGCACAGATCTTCCAACTCTTGATACATTTCATTATGAAAGATCAAAAAGTCACATTCATTAGTATCAACACCAGTCTCATCAGAAAACTCTGTAAGCATTGGGAAGTTGTCAAGTATGTAAGTGGCAGATGCAAGTTTTGTAAAATTCTAATTTTTGCTGAAGTTAGTTTGAATTTTATCATGAGCAACAAATACTGTCAGTTGTTTACCTTTCAGGGACAGGTTCGCTTGCTTCTTTTTTGAGTAAATGTCTGCCAAATAGCCAAGTCTGAATAACTGTAGTTTGTCTACCAGTAATTCTTTCAAGTAAAAGTGGTGATGGGGGGAGTGGAAACAGTTCAATTCAGAATATAGCACAAGTGCTTTTCCTCAAGAATACCATTATACCAAACTATGCAGCAGAAGTGCTTTATGTGTGCTTCCTGTTTTGTCACACACAATATTAATATATATATATATACATATACATATGTATGTGCGTGAATATGCATGTATACACACACACACACACACACACACATATATATATATACACATATACATACATACATACGTACATACACACACACTCCAGGGTCAAGATTTAATAAAATTAAGAGTTTTTATTGCTTCGGCAAGGGCATTCTAAAGTGAGACTAGCATTTTCTGAAAGCTGAGAGTTTATGGCATTGAAGAATAAAATGACTATCGATACAGTTTGATGCCCCTGCCTTGATTTATGCTAAATCACCAGCAGTTTTACTCACCATTACTTTTGTACCATCAGTGCAAATGTCAGAACAGTTATTCTAGAGTAAACCATGACACTGAAAGAAGTTATTCAACACTTTGGATATTTTGGCACCGCTTGTAGTTATTACCAATCATTCATATAAAACATCTTCTTGTGATTAGTCAGTGCTACAATCAGACAGATATAAGCAAAACAGCAAGTTCAGTCACCTCTGTAGATTGATTCATCCATTTCTGAAGATAAATATACATGTCTGCAGATGAGCTATCTACTCAGATTTCATGTTGTCAGCTAAATCTTCAGTTTGCAGTTTGTGTAGCCTCTGAACAACTCCAATATACACTTTTGAAAGAATAATAGTTAAAAGGGAAAACAATGTCCTAGTATTATTATGAAAATAGTTTTGACCTTGCAGATCCCCTGAAAGTGTCTTGGGGATCCTCAAGAGGTCCCCACTTTGAGAACCGCGTTGTTATTAATTGAAAATAGTTTTCTAACATGCAGGTAGCAGAATAGTGTTTCCTTTAGACTCTTATATTTCCATTTCATTTATGGTTTACCCAATATATTCCCAAGAAAACAAGTGAAGTATCTCAGTGTTTTTCTAAGCCTTTATTACATTTTAGTCTGGTTTTGGCTGTACTCGGGGATGTTCCAGACTTCAGTCCAGGCAGTGAGTTTGATACCTCTGTTCTAGAGAATCCACTGTATAGTTGTTCAAATCACAGTCATAATTGATGACTAGTTGAAATAAAATGATCAGATAAGTCATTCTTTAGTCCATATCAAATACCATGTTCACATGGGCTTCCTTAGTGTCTTCTAAGTGACAAAAAGGCATATGTCTACCCACACATCTTGAGATATTTGATTCTTTCTCATGGCAGGTCTTCAGAAAAAAAGCTGTTTGACCACTTGTTGGAAATAATAATATTATTATTATTAATATTAATTATAAAGAGGAAGTTGGGTTAGACCAAACAGCTTCTGAACTTCTTTCAGACTATAAAAATCCATGATTTTGTGATTCCTCATGTGCCCTTTAGGTCTTTCATTTCTTGTTCTGGACTTCATGATACCCAAGAATGCTCTCTGCTTTTCTTCTAGTGCTATGATTTGCCTCCACAGGAATCACTAGGAAGGAATAGTCATCAAGTCTGACAGGTATCAAGATATCTTTTCTATACAGGTTATATACCATGGGAAGATAACAGATGTTTCTATTGCTCATGTCAAGTCTACAAATAGTTACCTCACTATCTGCTGGCAGGGAGTTACCAAACACTATTCTCTTTTTCCTCTGACATTTTTTCTTCTGCCATCCCAAAGTAGAATGGGCTACTTTGAGAGCAAGTGGTCTCCTTTTCACTAGAGGACTTCGATCAAAGTCTGAATGACTCTCCCCCTTTTTTCATTCACATGTACATAAACTGAGTTCACTTATCTCCTTTTTTCCTGAACTACCGCAAAATAGCTTTCTAGTTAGTCTCCCTGCCTCGAACCTCTCACCACTCCAGTACATCCTCCACTCAGCTGCCCATGTTGTACTTCTAAAGCACAGGTGTGACTATTTTACCTCCTCCTCTTCTGCCTAGTAAATTCCTATGGTTCTCTATTATCACTAGAATACAATACAAGCTCCTCTTTGGCATTTGAAATACAATCCTTCACCATTTGGCTCCAACCTACTCTTTTAGGTTTATTATACATAGCTTTCCTTTCTGTATGCATAATTGGCCTGCTTGTTGTTCACCCAAGCAAAAGTCCCTCTTCTGGTTCCATGCATTTAGTATAAGCTGTCCTTCATACCTGACATGTACCCCTTCCTTACCTTTGACTCTCAGGATTCCTTACTCAATTCAAAACCCAGATCAGGCTCTATCTCCTTATATGACGTCTTTCCTAAACCCCTCAACTAATAGGATCTCTCTAAGTTACTTTTCATTTACCTTGTATGTACTTTATAATTACCCACATGTGTATATGTTTTTTCCTCAATGGAATGTGAACTTCCTGGGGTAGGAACTATTTTGGTTTTGTCTTTGTATCACCAGTGCCTACAATAGTACCTGTCCCATAGTAGTAGGAAGCCACAGATTTGTTCAAGAAAAAAAATCAAAATTAATATAAAACTATAAGATTGAAAATGAGAAATATCTAAAGATATGACATGCAAATAAGTCTAATACAACCTTACTTGTTGTAATAAATTATTGATTGCAAGGTGATGGGAAAACAATGTGAAATGGATTAAAAAAAACAGTGATGCTGATTACAAGAACATCAATTGCCATATTATGGAGAGCAAAAGATCCAAAAAACCACCTTAGTTACAATTTAATTTAGCAAACACAGAGGCAGCTAAGGGCAACACTATTTTAGATTCATGACTTTAAAATTATTTTTAAAAATAAATTTCCTTTTCCTGATTTGTCATGTTAGCCAATCCAACAGGAGAGATGTGGTACCTAAGAGTTGTTTTGATTTGCATTTCTCTGATCAAATGATAAATGCTGGAGAGGATGGGGGAAAATTGGAACATTGTTACATTGTTGGTAGAGTTGTGAACAGATCCAGCCATTCTGGAGAGCAATTTGGAACTATGCCCAAAGGGCTATAAAAATGTGCATACTCTTTTACCCAGCAATACCACTTCTAGAGCTGTATCCTGAAGAGATCACACAAGGGGGAAAGGGACCCGTATGTACAAAAATATTTATAATGGCTCTTTTTGTGGTAGCAAAGAATTGGAAATCAAGGGGATGCCCATCAATTGGGGAATGGCTGAACAAATTGTGGTATGTGAATGTAATGGAATGTTACTGTGCTATAAGATGGGGAAGATACAGACTTCATAATAACCTGGAAAGACCTTCATGATCTGATGCTGAGTGAGAGGAGCAAAACCAGGAGATCATTGTATACAACCACAGACATATTGATTCTGATGACCAACTTTGATAGACTTGGCTCTTCTCAGCAATACAAGGTTCAAAGACAGCCCCAAAGGTCTCTTGATGGATAGAGCTATCTACATCCAGATAAAGTACTATGGAATATGAATGTAGATTGAAGGAAACTATCTGCTCTCTCTTTTTTTTTCTATATCTTTTTTTAAAATTTTTGTTTCTTCTTTCTAATGACACTCCATGGAGCATAGTTCTTCTTTATGACTTGACTATTGTGTAAATATGTTTAATGCTAAGGTATATGTAGAATGTATATCAGATTCCATGCCATTTTGGTGGGGATGGGGGAGTGGAGGGAGGGGAAGAAAATTTGGAACTCAAAAATCTGTGGAACTGAGTGTTATAAACTAAAAATAAAAAACATAAATTAAAAAAAGAAAAAAAAGAAAATAAATTTCCTTTATAACTTTTACTTTTGTATCACCCAAACTTTTTCCAATATCTTTCTCCTACCCCCCTCCCAGAGAACTACCCTTATTCAACAAAGAATTTTTTTTAAGGAAAAGGAAATGAGAAAGAAAAAAAATCAATACATTGAAAAAATAAGAAAATATATGTAATTATCCAGACTTTCCATTTCTGTAAAGGAATAGTTTGGAGGTACCTTTTCACTCTTTTCTTTGAGGTTTGTAATTTTATAACATTTACCTTTGATGGTTTTGTGGTTCTTTCAATTTATGCTGTTATAGTATTATGCATATTGTTTTCTCGTCTCTGTTTACTTCCTTCTGCATCACTACATATAAAGGTTTCCATGCTTCTACATAGTAATCATATTCATCATTTTTTATGGACCACTTAATATTTCATCACATTTATATACCACGGTTTGTTGAGGTACTTTCCAGTTGATGGACACCTACTTTCTTCCAGTTCTTTGAAATGGCCAAAAGTATTGGCTATAAATATTTTGGTGCATTTCTCTTTACCAGTGACCTCCTTGGGTTATATGCCTAGTAGTAGAATCTCTGGGTTGTGAGTATAGAAATGTTAGTAATTTTATTTGCGTGATTCCAAATTGCTTTTGAAAATGATTTTACTGATTCAGAGCTCTATCAACAATGCACTAGTGTGCTTGTCTACCTGCAACCCCTCCAACATTGACTATCCCCATCTTTTGTGATCTTTGCCAATTTGCTGGGTATAAGGTAAAATCTTAGAATTGTCTTAAGTTGCTTTGGTCTTATTATTACTGCTTTGGAACTTTTTTTTGGTAATGAATAGTTTTTAATTCTATTTTTAAGAACTGTGTTCATTTCCTTTGACCATTTATCTGCTAGAAAATGTCTTTAGGACAAATATGTATGTGTATGTGTGTGTGTGTGTGTGTACATATGTATGTACGTGTATAAACAGACATACACATACGTATAAAAACATATATGTAAGTTATCTATACATCTTGGATCCCAACACTTACATGAAAAATTTTATAAGAAACTTTTTCCCAATCACTTTCCTTCTTAACCTAGATGCATTAATTCTGTTTTTGCTCAAGCTTTTCAATTTCATGTAATCAAAACTACCTAACTTATTTTATGTAATTATCTGAGGCCCAAAGAGGTAAATACGATAATCATTAGCATAGAGATGATAGCTGAATCCATGGGAGTTGGTGAGATCTTCAAGTGAAACAGTATATATGGAAGAGAAGAGAGGGCCCAGGATAAAGTTTCAAGGGATATACATGGTTAGCTAGCATCACCTGGATGAAATGCACTAAAGGAAACTGAAAAGAGTGGATCTGGGTTTTTGGTTTTGTTTTGTTTTTGGAATGATGAGGAGAGAAGGGGAACAGTGAGAAGGGATAAGGAAGAGGTAGAAATAAAGTGAGACTTATCTGGAGGACATGAACCGCAAATGCTCAGTGGAGAATCTTTGTGAGACAGCAAGTATAATAGAAAGCAGGCTAGATTTCGAGTCAGAGGAACTGGGGTTAAAGTTGCTCTTTGCCAATTGTTACCTGTGTAATCTCAAACAAGTCATTTAGCTTCTTTTGAGCCTCAGTTTCTTATTTGTAAAATAAGTAAAATGAAGGAGTTGGACTAGATGGCATCTAAGCTTCTTACAGCTCTAGATAAAGGATTCTCTCGTTTGGACTTCAGGTTGCTTCTCATACAGATAGACCATTTATTCCAGGCCGAAGTGCATGTTTTCATATTTAATGTTCACCACACCCTCAAGTTGAATGCCTTCATCCCTCCAACGATCTTTACAATGCGAACTTTGAAAGCTTTATTCTGTGTGTTTTTTTTCCTTTTATGGTTCCTAGTGACAACTTAGAAGGACAGAGGCAGGTCAGAGTTGACAGACTGTAACACTGTCCACTGTGGCATAACAGACATTTTACAGCTAGTTAACATGTCATTGACAATATGAGCATGACCCTGCCTCCTTTGCTTTTAGATTCCACATTGCCTCTATGCCCAGCTCCATTAATCCAGGGAATTGTATTTTTGTGAGGTGCCCACAATGACATTGATAAATGATTTGCTGGTCAACACTCACTGGCAACATCAGCTGCCATATTAGTCTTGAAAGGCTCTTATCTCCTGCCACTGTAAATGGGGATTCATAGTGAACATCAATCAGTTCTTTCTCTCGTGTGTTATTCATTTCAAGAGATGCTGCCATTGCAGCTCAGAAACAAATTTTCCAGAGTCTAATAGTATAGCAACACCATTTTCTCATACTACTTACCATTGACAAATGCTATATCTAAGCTGCTGCTGTCAAGTTGGACCAACACTTGAACATTTAGGTCCTAGTCTCTTATTCCATATGCTTGTATGCTGGTATTTACATATTTGATCTTAATAATATCTAATAATCAGTAATAATCCTAATAATAATTGGCTGAGTTGAGTGAGAGGAGGACCTGAATACAAGTCCTGACTCAGCCATTTATAAGCTGTATGACGTTAGGTAAGTCGCTTTATCACTAAGTGACTTGGTTTCCTTATCTGTAGAACGAGAATGCTGGACTAGATTTCTAAAGTTCTTTCTCAGTTTTTCCATGTGTCTCTTAATGTTTTGGTCTCTAATCATCTTCCGACATTTATGGTTAATACCACTACACAAGGCAACACAATTAAGCACAGTTTTGCCTTTTATATGTTTCGGCATGTGTATAAGTCTCATCTCCTCAAGTTGAGGGTAAACTCCTTGTGGGCAAGAACAATGTTACATACCTCTGTTACACCTACTGCACTGTACCACAATGAACATGATAATATATGTGCAGTAAATACTTGTTTATCAATCTATATATTTTAATAACAAAATTTTTTGACACTGCAAATGTATTTAGGCCTCGGGAATATGGTAGAAGAGACTGCCCCCTCTGCAGTACCAAGGGGTACAGGAGCTGAAGGAATACACATAGGGTTGAGCAGCTTAGACAGCTTCAGGTATACCGAGGCTCCTGGTTTCATGGAGCTGGGCACAGTAGTAATATCGAATCTAAAAAGCATGGGAAAAAGGGTCATTCTCACATACTAAAATGCCTGTTATGCCACAGTGGACAATGTTGCAGTCTGTAAACTTTGACCTGCTTCTGTCCTAAGTTGTCACCTAAGGATAGAGGCTAGTTTTAATTAGGGTCACCTTTGTATTATTTTAGTAAGCTGATATGTAATGACTTAAGGAAAGAGTTGTGTGGTGACGTTAAAGGAGCAGAAGTCATGTGAGGCTATCTCTACACTACTGGCTCAAGAGCATTAAGGAAAATTCAAATTGGGCAAAATTACATCTGGGAAATAACAGTCACCAACAGATGATTTCAGAAAGAGAAAAGATAATTCTTCTCTAAAGAAAAACCTTAAAATGGAAAGTCAATTTCTTCCTAGTGCCTAGACAGTATATATACTACAGTAGGAAGAGTACTATATTAAAATGGAAATGTATCCTGTAGTCTGCGAGAACCAAGAAGGGGTTAACCTATCGGTGAGCAAATATCCCCCTATTAAAAGCACAAAGACTTGTCATGAATAGCATTGGACAGGAATTTTTAAGCATTACAAGGGTTGTTAATACCATTGTGCAATTAAGATGTCAGTAGTTAATGCCAACCTCGGAAAAGAAATTGATTGACTTAGTAGTTTCCCAAGGTGACAACAGTCATCAGCAATCCAATAGTGAACTCTAATGTGAACTCTTTGGAAGGCGAAAGAAAGGGCATAGTAGAGGGCATGTTTTAATATTAATATTAATTAATTAAGCAATTAATATTGCTTTCTAACTTCAAGTGATTGTAAGAACAATCATGACGTAGAGTACTACTAAATCACATGGAGAATTAATCATTCTTAAAAATATTTAAGTTAATAGAGGCCCTGAAATATTTCATTTGCAAACATATTTAAAATATTTTGTAAATATTCATTCTTGTATGTGCCTAGGAGTATAAAGCATTTATGGTATCAATCAAAATGGTAATAATAATAGCTAATAACTAATATTTATATAGTGCTTACTATGTGCCAGGCACTATGCTAAGTGCTTTATAATTATTATCTCATTTGATCCTCACAACAGACCTCAGAGATAGGTTCTATTAAGATCTCCATTTTACAGATGAAGAAATTGGCAAACAGATTAAATCACTTGTCCATGGTCACACACCTACTAAATGTCTGATGCTGGTTTTTAATTCACATCTTTCTGACACCAGAGCCAGTACTCTATCCACTGCCCTACCTAGCTTCCCACTTAGATAAAAGAAGATTGTTACAGCTTCAGTTTCTGTTTGTCCCTTTTAGCAACTTGTAGGCATATTACTGGGGGTAGAGCCAAATGGAAACCCTTTGACTTACCTCAGTCTTCACATGTAGTTAACATCATACGGTAGGGTGAAAGACATTTCTTCTGTAGTGATGGCAGTGAAGGAAGATGGAATACTTTGTTTTAACAACTCTTCTTACAACAATGCTTTATTGCCTGTGAGGAAGGAAGATGGCACGTAGTAGCTTACAGTGTTACACAGAGAACTGAACAAAATCATCATGCTCATCACAACAGCTATTCCTGACCTCATCAGTTTGTAGGTCAGGTAGCCCAGGCCCAGAACTATTTGACTCTCCCTAAGACTGACCTACTTGGTTTACAACATTGACAGGGTCATATGTTATCAACCTTGCCAATGTTTTGTTCTTTTTTCTTATAGCTGAGACTAGTCAGGAACAGTTTGATTTTTCCTGGAAAGAAGTCCAATCTACCTTCACCATACTTTCGCAGTGCTACCTGAGTGTTCCTTCCTACTTTTACTTTCTGATGGGTAGAGATCTAAAAGAGGCCTCCTTGCTGAGGGAACTTATGTATACCACTACACTGATGACATAATATTGACTGGGCCAAATAAGTCTGTGGTGGTAGAGACCCCAAACCCAGATGCTTGCCCATATGAAGGACAAGAGGTGAGGCATCAACCCAAAGAAATCCACTTTGAGACCACTAAGTCAAATTACTGGGAGCACAGTGGGTGAAGAAAATCAAGAGAATAGGCACTATCCAAAATAAGCTATTGGCTCATGGTCCCCAAAGATCTAAGAAGGAAATACAAAGGCTAATTAGACTCCTGAGGTTTTGGAAAACCTCCATTCTTCACCTGGGTATACTGATTACTCCCATTTATGGAGTCACCTACAAGTCTAACCATATCACCCCACTCCTATCCACACATATACCCTGCTCAATAAATTCCAGTGCTTCTTTTTTACTTTGAGTAAAATCTGAAGTTTCCTGTTTGGCGTTTAAAACTCGTAACTTGGCCCATTTCTACCTTTCCAGTCTTCTCGCACTTCACTCTCCTCCACAAACTACAGTCAAACTACACTGATCTACTGGCGTTTCCTCACATAGGTGACTCCCATCTTGCAAACCCCTGCCTTTGACCAACTGCCTCCCATGCCCCCTTCACCTCCCCATTTTAGCTTCCCTAGCTTCCTTCAAATCTCAATCCAAATCCCACCTTCTGAAGAAGGTCTTCCTCTCTGAGATTACTTTCTATGTACTCTGTATATGTCTGCAATGTATCTAGTTATATACCAATTGATTCTCCCGGGAGAATGTGAGCTGCTTGAGGCCAGGGACCATTTTTAACATTTCTTTGTTACCCTAGCTAGCACTTAGTAAACAGATAATAATTTATCATTTAAATCGATATATAACAATACATAGTATGCTCATTTGAAATAATAAACTTGTTATTGTCATAAAAGCAGTTGTAATGAGTGTTTTTGTTTGATTGAAATAGTACTTGTTTAAAGAATTAGTTGTCTTTTTTTTTTAAAAAAAAGGCTGTTCAAGTCACATAGATAAATCTTCAAATGTTTTCCTTATGAGTTGTACAGAGTCCCATGCAGTTGGCATCTGGGACACTGAAATTAAAAAAAGCCCACACACCTAGTTTAGATCCTACAAAAATTTTAACATGTATTATTTCATCAACCAGAATCTACCATACTGCCTAATTCCACTCCATCCTTCAGTCGAATCTGTCTTCATTACTTGTTTTCTTGTTACATCATGGATTACGAAATTGAGTTGACTTAAAAGTAAGTTCCCAACTGCTTTCCTCCACCAGAATTACTAATTACATCCCTATCTGGAGTTATATCAGAAAGATAAAGATGCTAAATAATTCAGGCTAGATAGCTATGTATTTTTCTTCTCAAATACTGTATTTGAAATTTTTGTAATATGTTAAAAGATTCCCAGAAGAAAAATGCTGATACCTTTTAGAAAGTACCTTTTCATTGATATATTTTTATTCCATTCCCCAACTGATGGACACCTACTTTTTTCCAATTTTTTATCATAAAAACTGCTGATTGAAATATTTAGTGCATATATAGGGAGCTTTTGTTATCAGTGACCTTGGAGTTTATGCCTAGTAGTAGAATCTCTGAGTCAAATGGACATTGTAGCAATTTTATTTGTACAATTCCAAATTGCCTTTCAGAATAATGGTTAGGTCAATCCATAGTTTTACCAACAATGCATTAGTGAGATTATATTTGCATAATTCCTCCAACATAGACTATTCCCATCAATTGTCATCTTTTCCAATTTTCTAGGTGTGACTTTTAACCTCAGAATTGTTTTGATTTGCCTGTTAGTAATGATTGGTAGCATTATTTCATGTGATTGTTAAAAGTGTGTAGCTCTTATTTTGAGAACTGTCTCTTGATATCCTTTGACTACTTCTCCATTGCTGAATGGCTTTTGTTTATACAGATGAATGAATGAATGAAAAAAGCATTTATTAAGAACTTACTAATTGCAAATTGTTGGGGAAATTGAAAAGAACATGTATATGTGTAGATAAATATACCTGTTAGTTTTCTATGTATCTTGGATATCATACTCTTATGAGAGATATTTTATACAAAGATTTTTCTAGTCAGTACCTTCTCTTTTTATCCTAGATTTATTGTTCTTTCATAAGTTCTTGTAATCAAAATTATCTATTTTATCTTTCGTAATTATCCTTATCCCCTGTTTAGCTAAGAATGCATACCCTACCCACAGATATGAAAAGCACCTGATTTGATATTCTTCTAATTTTTGTGGTATAATATTTAATATTCCCATCATGTATCCATTTTGAATTTATTGTTATAAATTGTGTAAGATGTTCATCCAAACCAAAATATTGCCAAGTTGCTTCTCAGTTTTTCATTGCAATTCATGTCAACTGATGAGTTCTTTTCTTCTTTTCTATTAATAAGTTTTTATTTTCTCTACCACCATCACCACCACCACCACTGCCCCTACTGGAAAAAAAGAAAAGGAGATACAGAGTTAGTTCTTAGATATTTGTGCTTTTGAGTTTATCAAATACTGTTTTAGGGTTCAATTATTTATGAGTCTTCCCTGTCTAATCTATTGGAGTGATCTACTTTTCTACTTTTTAAGAATACTAAATGGGTCTGATAATTAGTGCTTTATTAGAACGTTTGACACACACAGGCATTAATTTCCCTCCATTCTTACCTTTTCTATTATTTCCTGTTATATCGTAGATATTTTGTTCTTCAAAATGAATTTATCGAGCTCTCTAAAGTATCTCTTTGATAGTTTGGTTATAGGTAGATTGGTATAACACTAAATTTGTAAAATAACTTTGGTGGTACTGTCATTGATATTATATTGCCATAGCCCTGCCACAAGGACTGAATATCTCCCACCCTGACCCCTATTTATTTAGGTTACTGTTTCTTTAAGGAGAATTTTATAATCATATTTATACATATATCAGTGTGTTTTGGTACACTCATTCCCAGATACTTTATGCAATTTTCTTGTTAATTTAAGTGGGAATTGCCCTCCTTTTCTCCTGCAATTTCTTAGGCTGTATGAAAATTCTGTTGATTTTTTTTTAGATTTATTTTATTGTAGCCAGCCTACAATTTTTATGGAGCTATTAATTAACTAAATTTCTTTGTAGATACTCTAGAATTTTTAAAATAAATCAACATATCAGTGGTAAATAGGGACAGTTTTACTTCCTTTTTGCTAATCGTTATGGCTGGGATTACTCCATCTTATTGCCACTGCGGGCCTTCCCAGACCTTTGCCAAATAACAACTCTAGTATTTACTCTAGTATTTATTGACAACTGCTGGTGTTTTAAATATTGCGTACAGTTCTAGCTTTGAGTTTTAAGTAGATATTTTTCATTTTATTAATTGTGCCTAAACTTTGTAGGATTTTTAGCATAAGTAAGTGCTGTGCCTTGTCAAAGCTTTTTTTCTGAATTTATTGTTAGAATTATTTGGTTTGGGATCATTTCATTTTTAATATAATTAACTTTGTTTATTGTTTTTATTACACTACACCATCCTTGAATCCTTCATTTAAATGCAGGTTGATAATTATGAATGATTTTTTGACAAGTTGATGTAATTTTTGCTATTATATTTAAATACATCAATTGATATTCATTAATCAGATTAATTTTTAGTTCACATTCTTTGTTTTCGGTCTGACAATTGTATTTCACTTATAAAAAAGTTTGGTAGAGTACTTTAATTCTTAGTTTTGGAGAATTTGTATAGTATAGGTATTAGTTCTTCTTTCTCTGTTTTTGAGAATAATTTGTATAGAATAGGTATCAAATGTTCTTTAAAGCTTGATAGAACTCTCCTGTAAATCTCTCTGAATCAAGGTTTTTATTTTTGATAGCTTCTTTATAACTTGTTTGGTATTTTTTCTAAGATTGGATTATTAATATCTCTTTGATGTTCAATGTTAATTTGGCTGTTTTATATTTTTGTAGATAATAATGTATTTGATCTGAGTTCTCAGTTTTGTTAGCATATAACTATGTAAAGTAGATTCTGATCATTCTTTTTATTCCTTCTCTGTTAGTTGTGATTTCACCTGTCCATGTTTTATTATTTCATTTTAAAAGCTACTCAGGCTACCCAAAACTTGATGAATCACTGGTATTGGTATAAACACTGGCCAAAGAATATACAGACTAAAAATTCTCTTTACTGCTGAGTTGATCCTGAGGTGATCAGGAAATAAAATCAAGCATCTCAAAAGGTTTTTATATTTGAATTATTATTATGCCCTGAAGTCTTATGGTAGAAGATACCATTAAAACACACCAAATAGCAACATAAAAATCAGTTTAGCCCTTGAAATAAAAATTGACCATCTGAAATAAAAAGTAGTAAGTCTTGTAATATGCTGAGTTATTTTATGTGACTGTCTTCAGATTGGGTTTCTTTAGATATAGATTACTAAGATACAATTGTACCATGAAACCTCAATTAACTATGGACTTGTCTGGCACCTTTTTTCCTGTACTTCAGTTTTATGATAATGACAATAACTATGAATTTGGTTTCAAAAAATTAAATGGAGAATTTAGTTTTTAAAAATCACCTTTGCAGATACATCCAAGGGTCTATATGAATTTAACTCAGTTTTCCCCACATGTATCATAGCCATTGATGTTTAGAAAACGGTGGATAATTATAGAGCTTATTGACCATTAAGATCACGTAGCTAAACCCCATATCATTCTAAACATGAGGACACCAGGGGCCAAGGAGATGAACTGTGATAGAATGACATAGCAAGTTTGTGGCAAAACCAGCTGAATCTAAATCTAAAAATTTATCCAGCACCCACTGTGTGCCAGGCACTACCAGATAATGGTTTTATTTTTTGTCTTTATATCATCAGTGACTAGAGATAATTTGTCACAGCAAGAAAGCACTGGGCTTGGAGTCAGGACGACCTGGGGTCAAAATTTGTCTTGATATGTACGTAAGAAAATCATTTAACTTCTCTGCCTCATGCAACTATAAAGGATTTATTTGATAAGTCTTGGGCTGCTTTGTGGGGCGATTATCAGATGGTGGACCTAGAGCTGGAAGAGAACCAGAAGTCATCTAGTCCAATCACCTCACTTTACAGAGGAAGAAGCTGAAGCCCAGATTAGGTGGTAGAAAGAGTTCTTATATTATTGAGCTCCTGACACTGAAGAGATCAGATTCTTCAGGCATTCGTTCATTTATAGCTACAGTGTCTGGCAAAATTCTTGCATTTCCATAGGCATTTAATGAATGATTGGTGGATTGGATGAATTAGATCCTTTTCATTTCCTGAATGATATATGAGTGAATGATCTTGAGTATTTTTTGAAAATAAGTTGTTTTTTTCACTCCTACATCTTCCCCTAACTAGCCTGGTGGAGACTCAACAATCAGCCTACAAAAGGAAACTAGGAAGGGAGTTCGCTTCCCTTTAAGAAAGAGGTTGGGAGGAAAGGATTTCTTTTCATAGAATCAAACCACCATTAACAGTAATCTCAATAGGCAAAATCTATTGTCATAGAGTGCTGAAAACCCTCTGCCCCTGTGGAACCCTTCTCTCTTTGGTAAGTTTCTCTGAGAGCCTCCATGTTGAGGAAAGGCCCAGTCATCCTTCATTCTTTTTACGTTATTATGCCCTCTGCAACCCTTTGCCCTTTCATCTCCCTTTCATGTATTATCTTCCTCCTTTAGAATCTAAGCTTCTTCAGGGCAGGGAGTGTTTCTTTTTGCTTTTATTTGTATCCCTAGTGCTTGCATAGCATGGGGCCTGGCACATAGTAAGTGTTGAGTAAATGCTTGTTGTCTTGACACGACTTGAAAACATCACTAGATTAATGTACTAGGATGGACATTTAGATGAGAATCTTTAGCTTTATTGGCAGAAGAAGATTATTCTCAGTGCACATGCGTGTGTACACACACACACACCTACACACACACACACACAGATATAGTGAACCAATTTGAAACCACAAACCCCAATTTGAAACAGAGTTTGTTCTAAGAAAGAGACAAATGAAATTAGGATGTGTGTGTCCATGGTTTAATTTCTCTCAAGCTGGTTTGACATGTATTGCATGGGAGTTGTAATACCAAACTGGGCTAACCCTAACCCTAATCCTTTGATTCTAACCCTAAGTGACTTCGGCTGACTCTGACTCTAAATGCACCCCCCTCCCAAGGGGGCCAGTTTAGAACTGGCTCTCTTTGGGATTTGGGGGCATAGGTTATATGCCCTTGGAAGGGTAGATGTTCCCAAGGGACGCCAATAAACTCTAAATGGTCCACATGCTGGGAAGTGGGCTCTATTAAAATGAGGTCTTGAGTACTAACTTCAGTCACTTAGTCCTGCTCAAAGAGATATCAATTTCCCTATCACTGGTCTTAACAATAGGGAAGAATCAACATTTTTCCAGACCAGTCTCAGCAACATAATGAGCAGAAATAGACCCATTTAGATTACATCTTAAAGTCTTTCTGAAGGACTGAACTTAGAAATAAAGGGGGATGGGGAAGCTCTGAGTTTCCAAGATAATTATTACTAAGAAAAATCACTCACACACACACACACACACACACACATATGTGTGTAAGTATATTGTGTGTATATATACTTTTATACACATACACATATATTTTATTCTATATATTGTATGTATAGGTATGTATTTATATTTATCAGTAGCCACGTAAATTTTTAGAAGCAATGCTAGGGGAGAGAGGAATCTCATGTCCTACATGGTATATAGAGACAGTTCTGAATTTAAGTAAAGAATTCTGAAAGAAATCTGCATTCCAAGAAAACACCTATGTTAACTTTACAGTACAGTGTTCTTTGTCTCTGCTCCTGCCCCTCTGCTTGGCCTTTGAATCCAAAACAAAACAAAACCAAAAATCTGAAACTCTTCAAATGAAAACAGAAGAAATGACCCTGGGAATGCCAGAACTGAAGACTTAGCTTGAGATATGAGGGAGGGAAAATTTCATTCTGCTAGCAAGTATTGTTCAAGTACAGAGGATAAGCAAAATGAAAATTTCCCTCCCTCCCTCCCTTTCTTTTTACTTTCTTTCCTTCTTTTTCACTTATTAAGCACTTACCATGTGATGAGCACTATGTTAAGCTTTGGAGATAGGAGGAGCTTGCTTTCTTGTGGCTATTTTGGTCTCATAAGTCACCAAGAATATGCAAATAAACATAGGAGAGTTTGACATGATCTGCCTTTGTAGGTGGCCCAGAATTTGCCGGCTAATTCTTCGTTTACTTCTGTTCTTCATTTTAATCCCACCAACATCATTCTCCTTTGCTGGGTACTCCTGGCATTCCCCCCAACGCACACACACGTTTTTCAGCTTTCTTTTGTATATTTTCTTCCTACATTATGATGAGGTCAGAGTTGGGAGAGCAGGTTCATAAAATGTGAAAGAATTCACTTAGACCTTCTCTGTAGTCATTGGGAGCTTTATTGACCCAAAAGCATAGGGCCCTGAGATTTAGCAAGGAGCTAAATAAAAGGTACTGATGTAGGGAGAGAACCAGAATTATGTAGACAAAAAGCTATTACAACCTGTAGGATGATGATGTAATTTTTTTCTTTTTTTTTTGAAGGGGGAAGGCAGGGCAATTGGGGTTGAAAGACTTGTCCAAGGTCACACAGCTAGTAAGTGTGTCAAGTGTCTGAGGTCAGATTTGAACTCAGGTCCTCCTGACTCCAGGAGTGCTGTTCTACTCACTGCACCACCCAGCTGCCCCGATGATATAATTTTTAGGGTTTCTTTTGGGGGTTTTAGGGACAGGATAAGTACAAACAAGGTGAGGAAGGTGGTTACTTGCAAGATAAGGAAAAATTGCCAGGACACAGGATAAAGAAGATAAGGAACACAGGACGAGGGGGACAAAAGCAATTCTTTTGGTACGAGTTGTATAGTTTTTCAAGAAAAGGGGGAAAAGACATTAAGACACCCTCAAGTTATAGGGTGGGCTACAGAATGGACCTCAAACCCGCTCAGAGAGCCTGGGAAAGTGACCCTTATTAACCCTTAGGGTACCGTTTGTATCCACATCAATTAGATTGTCAGCTCCTTGAGGACAGGGACTGCCTTTCTTTTTTGTATATGTATTCCTAGTGCTTAGCATAGTGCCAGTCACATAATAGGCACTTAATAAATGTTTATTGATCATTAGTGCCCTTTACAGTAACAGTAGGGTTGATTTTACAACTGTTCTCAGTATAAAAGCTGTGAAGGGGCAGTGGGGGGAGGAGAGAGGCTTGCAGGGAAGAGGGCAGTAGGTATTAACGAAAAGTCAAGAAGATATCTAAAGTATGTAATGGTGGGTTTGGGGGTGCATATAATGAACTCTCATCAATAAAGAGAGCATGGTTCTGTGAGAAATGTGCTTGTGGGGATTATAGGACTTCCCAGACAAGGTCAGGGAGTAAGCCCGGGAGTGCTGCCTCTTTCCATTGCTCCACTGCTTCCCTGGTTTTGAGCCCTCAGGGTGATCTATGCAATAGACACATTCCAACAGCCCCCAAATTGTGAGAAACATGCTTAGTCTAGAAAAAAAAAAACAATATTTGTTTGGAAGCCAAGAAAGTTGTCATTATATTTTAGCCAATTATTCTACATTCCTAGTGAATGGGTACCTCCAGAATGAAGAGTACACTTGCTCAGACAAATGCAACCCTTTTTATGCTGTACCCAATTCAAATTCTCCTCTTGCCTCCCATTGGCTACACACTTCAGGGTTCCTAAACCTCACCCCCTAAACACATCTTCTTATTGCCACATTTCAATCTCCCTTTTTTTCATCCTCATATACTTTATTCTTCATAAAAGGAAATGCCAAGCCAAAATACTATTAGTATCCTCCCCATTTGTCTGCATCAGATAGCATGAGAAAGTTATTTTTTTCCTCAATTGCTAAGAGAATTGACAAAAGTGTGAGTTTGAAGATTCAAATCCAGGATACCAATGATAAAAGTTCCATTATCTGAGACCTGGGTCTGGGTTTATACACTTCATCCTTATCCTTTGCGAATGAGACCTGGCCTGGCAGTTCCTTTGATATATAGGAAGAGGCATTTTCAGAACAAAGAAAAGTGGTAGATATGCTGATTTTCAGGTAGCCAACATCCCCCACTGTCCACCCCCCACAGGTAATATGGCTTCAAATCATATTTTCTGTGGAAACAAAATTCAATCATACCTTACAGTCCTAGGGCAGTGTAGAGGGCCAACTCTGAAAAAGTCCATTCTAGGATAAGATACAGGCCAGGTTTTCACCAAAGTCTGTTTTTGCCCTTGGGCTGACAACTCAGGTTGTGGGCTCTCCAAAACTTCTCAGCACACGCGTGCTAAACACCATCTGTGAGCTGTTGACAAGGTATTGTTACAGCAAAAAAGGAACAAAGCATGAGGAAGTTACCCAATGTAATAAATGTTTCACAGGATAACTTGTTCATCTGCTTGCCTAAAACGTATATAAGCCCTTTCTCTCAGCTAAACAGAGCTGTACTATACTCTCCTGCATCTTCTTTTCACTCTTTGCAGCATCCTTTTTCCCTCTTGCAGCCTGGCCCCACGGCCACTGGTGGCAAGTGGAGCCTAAACAGATCAACCTGAAGATGAACCTGAAGCAGGCAAAACCAGAGGACAGAGACTCTGAAAGAGTAAGTCCCCCATTGAGAGGCCCTGACAAAAACGGAGCTCTGGTCAGCAAGCAGAGTTGACTAAGATAAGGGCAATAATCTTTTCTTTTCCTTTCCTTTCCTTTCACTGTCCTATTCTAAGGTATCATCAGGCTTGTACGGGGATTAGAGAGATGGAGCAGACGTGATCAGGAGGGACCAAGAATACTATATGAAAGCCTCAGAGAGGCTAGTAAGAGAAAGAGGTCTCTTAATAACAACTGCCCAATTACAGGAATTTCTAGAAACAGTAGAAAGGTGTTGTCCCTGGTTCCCAAAAGAAGGAACAATGGATCTTAAAGAATGGGAGGTTGTAGGAAACCAAATGAGTGAATATTTCAGAGAAGTAGGGCCCGCAGCCTTTCCAGTAACAGCCTTTTCTATTTGAAACATACTAAAAATTTGCCTACAAAAAGTTGTACCCGTAGCCACAAAAATTTTAAAGATAGATGTAGCCATAGAAATGACACTCACTTTACCAGTCACCAAAACACCTAATCCTCAAAATGCTCAACAGGTCATTCAGGATAGATTTAAAAATACTCAAAGAACTGAAGCAGGGGGCCTCCAGCTATGGAGCCAATAGCCCCATGTACAATCTGTCATAGAAAACATACCCAGACAAGCCACGTGCCACCAAGACTGGTACACACTAGCAAAAACCACACTTGATGGAGGAGATTACTTAGTCTGGAAATCAGATTTTTTTAAAAAGTGCCTAGAACAATCAAAAAGAAACCAACAAACAAATGTAAACATTTTGTTTGAACAACTTGTGGCACAGGGCGATTCACTAATCTGAGGGACCAGATCACATATGAATTACACGCCTATGAACAGATAATGAACTGTGCCAAGGCAGCTTGGCAGAGGATACCTGGCAAAACAGACTGGAACTCTTCATTCACTAAGATATTACAGGGGGCAACAGAAACATTCCCAGATTTTCTTTATTTTATTTTTTAATTTTTAAAATTTTTTAATTTTTATTATTTAATATATTTAGTTTTCAGCATTGATTTTCACAAGAGTTTGAATTACAAATTTTCTCCCCATTTCTACCCTCCCCCCC
>CM053628.1:9790003-9837735 GCA_028646595.1 Phalanger gymnotis
GGGCCCTGAATAAATTTTTTGATGCCTTCTGCTTGGAGAGTTCTGTATACCCAACGATTTCGAACCATTCAGATATTTATATGATCCTTTTTGAGATCATAAATTCGGCCTTCCTACTGCAAGTAGATATATATAAGGAGGGAGAACATTCCAGGCATGGAGGACAGATAGTGCCAAGACAGGGAAATTGGATGTTGGAGTGTTGTACATAGATCAATATGGCTAGACCTTAAAGCACATAGAGAGAAGAAAAGTGAAAGACTGGGAAGGCAGGAAAGATAAGGCTTGTGAATAGTACCAAATGGCAAGAATAGTGTATATTGGATCTTAAAGGTAATGGGAAACCACTGGAATTTATTGACCAGGGGAGTGACATGACAGACATGCACTTTGCTGTGTGGATCACAGATTGGAATAGGAAGAGAACAAATAGAAGCTATTGCAGAAGTACAGGTGAGAGGTGATAAAGACCTATACTAGGATGGTAGGAAGCTGTGTGATTGGAGTAAAGGGGTATCATGAAGAAAGAAATGGCGTATTGAGTTTGAACACAACATTCAGTTCAAAATGCTTGCTATGCAGTTGTTAGGGCTAGATATATAGCCCTAATTATCTATCTATTTATCTATCTGTATGTCTATCAAATAAAAAATATATACACACATACATATTATATATGGAAAGAGAAATTAAATATAGATAGATATGTATCTATATAGATATAATTTAAGCTTTTAAAGCTTCAAACTGTACTAAGACTAATGTAACACACTGTATAATGAATACCTGTTGACTCACTGACTGAGGTGATAAATGAACCCGTGGGCGCTGATGAAGTCACCAAGTGAGAGTATAGAGAGAAAAGAAAAGAGGGTCCAAGACAGAGTTTTGGGGGATACCTGCAATCAGTTGGCATCATATGGATGATGATCCAGGAAAGGAAATTGAGAAGGAATAGTTAAGCAGAAGTATAATGAAAAGAGAGCAGTAACATGAACACCCAGGTAATAGAGAGTACCTGGGGAGAATAGATGATTAGCTGTGTCAAAGACTGAAATGCAGTCAAGAATAAGGATTGGGAAAACGTCATTAGATCTAGCCATTGCAAGACTTCTCCAGGACTCCTTTACTTCTGAGAGAAATGTTTCAGTTGTATGTAGTATCTTTCATATGCAATGTGACACTTGGTAGACTGACTTTTCATTATACATGGATGAATGAAAAAGTATTTTGAAATCCTTACTATACGCAAACCTCTGTGCTAAGCTCTCAGAACTACAAATGGAAAAATAGTTCCTGTTCTTGAGGAACTAGAATTCTAATGAGAGAAGCAACACATAAAGATGTCAGCAGGAAAGAGCTCATGGTCCTTAGGGCATGGTAGCAAAGCAGAAGGTAATGCCTTCTTTAATTTCATTTCCACTGACAAAACCATATCAATTTACGATGTTGAGACACTTGATAATGTCAAGGACTTGAGTGGTAAGAACTTTCTTTCCTGGTTTTTCACCTCCTCCTCCTTACGTTTGCTTTTCTGGTGATGGGTGCTGTAGGTGTTGGGCTGGTGATGGAGTGGCTGGGTGCTACCACTGCTATGATTCTTGTACTTACCTGCCTGTTGATACATGAATAATATGCTAAGAAAAAGTATAACTTGCTTTTATTTGAGAACCTCCTTACACCCAGATTCAGACAGTCCTTTGTTCCCTGCTCTCACACAAAATCCAAAATTTCAGTGGAAAAAATACCGTCTTTTATTAATTCTTTCCTCCCCCCTGTTTGATTTTGCAACCCTTCAAGTTCAATTGAAACCCCTTCTTTTTAGAGATGAGGAAACTGAGGTTTGGGCATGGTGAAGGCTTTGCCCCAGAAAACTTAGCTAGTAAATAGCAGAGCCAGGAATTAGATGGAGGTCATCCTGATTCCAAGTTCAATGAATTTTGGTGAGGCTTTAAGAAAAATCACCTACTCCTACAGCAACATCATTTCTTTCACATTGCTTTATTAGTTGTTATTTAAGTTTCCATAAGGTTATTTTGCATACTATAGTAGATGTTTATGTGAGACTAGTTGATAATACACAACAGAATCCAACAGAAAGAGACTTCTCCATGTTACAGGAAACATTCTTTACTATGTTCCTTACAGAACAATCTTCAGTTGAAATGTATTTTCTTATTGTGTTTGTTCTGTAACTGAAAAGACTTGCCATGAAAGCTACTAAGTCTCCATTTTAAAAGTACGTTTAAAAGCAAAACATTACAATTTTTTAAAAAGAAATTGGCCTTCACTGAAAAATAAAGCAACATAGCTGCTACTGTTCACTTGGATAGGAGAGTATGGAGCAGGAATGCTTTGTAAATGTAGTCTTTGTAAATGTTATCTTCTAAATGCTCATTTAAAGTACAGATTTTTCCTTTAAATGAGTCACTGGAAATGAAGACTCCACTGAGGGGATTTTGTGTCAATTATGTGAAGCTCCTCAGTGCTTCATGAATGGTTTTGCATCAGATTCACGTGAAAAATCTATTGATTTGTGGGAAAATAGCTATATTTCTTAAGGGTTATTCTTATTACAGAAGAACGCTTTGACTGGAGAGTCAATTGCGATGTTATCATTTTAAGAATTTTAGAGCATGGTAGATTAGATGAAGAATGTAAATAACTGTCTTGCATCATTACCTTGTACAAAGCCTTAGATAAATGATTCACATTTCTTATATGCTTGTGATTTTTACCTGCTGTTGTTATTGAGATTGAGAAAAAGAATCTGGTACATTGCTTAATTCTTATTTCATTTCCAGATCCAGAATATGAGTAATGAGCTTTCATTCCTGTTTTCATTTCAGATCTGTTGTTTTTATCAAGAATTTGAATACAGCTCGAAAGTAAATGCCTCTCAAATTTTGTAGATTATATTTTCCAGGTCTGCATCTCCTGTAACAATTTCTTCTACCAATACCCAGAAAAGGTGAAGGTTTTATGTGCATTTTTATCGTAATTGACCAACTTCATGGTTTTGAAAAACTCTTATATTTTGTTCAAAAATGCTTCTGTGGAAACAGTTTAGACTTTCTGTACATATATTGTGCTTAAATAATTATTGCTTTGCCTGAAAATAACTTGTATATATGCTTCAATGTTGCGTTGTGATACCAGTGAACTGAAGTGGCCAATTTAACATACTAAGATCCTTGAATTTAATCTAAATCACAGAAGGTAATATTTTCCATTTAAAATTGTGTCTTTGATATCAGAGAGAGAACGTGGAAAGAATAGGCATCCTCCAAGATGTTAGAGAATTATGAGTTGGTTTTAGCCATATTATTTATAAGAAGAAAGATTATCTTCATCCATCCCTTGACAATGAGTTTGTACCCTGGGATAGACTGATAACTTTTTTATAATTATATTGTTTCAGAAACCGTAATCAGCAAGATGTCCAAATAGTTGATTTTAGCAAACTTCGCCAATCCCAGAAGCTCAAAGAAAGTTGTTGTTGTTTTATCAGTCATGTCTGATACTTTGTGACCCCATTTGGGGTTTTCTTGTCAAAGATGCTGGAGTGGTTTGCAATTTCCTTTTCCAGCTCATTTTGCAGATGAGGAAACTAAGGCAAGCAGTGTAAAGTGACTTCCTCTGGGTCACACGGATAGTAAGTGCCTGAGTCTGAATTCAGACTTAGGAAGATGAGTTTTCCTGATTCCAGGTCAGGCAATTCTATCCACTGTACCACCTAGCTGTCTTGCCAAAGGAAAGTAATTATGTGCCAAATATAGGGAAATTATAACTGAATACAAAAGATAAGGACCATTGTATAAGATAACCTTATGAATTAGTACTGGAGAACTTTAATACTTAGACCTTTCATTCGCTGTCTCTACTCCTAACTGACTCCACATGTCCACCACAGTGAACAGAAGCCTGCACTCAAACTTGGGGCTCTTTTACTTGCTATAGGGATTCCCCTAAAGAGATAGCTTATGCTGATTCTGTCGAGCCACTCTAAAAAAAGAATGAAAGGAACAGCAGAAAACTTGCTGTGCGTAGTCACGGCCCAGAAGGGGACAAACCAGTAGGCCTTGATTGGAACCTCAGTTAAAGGCATTCCTTTTCCCCTTGAGCTTACCCAGGATAGTCATTGAGGCTGAGACCTCATATCCATGATCAGGAGCAGACCAAGGCTGCTTAGTAGCCTAGCTTCAGGAGTCTGTGTATTAAAGAGAGAGAAGAGGATTTCTAACAATGAATGAAGGAGGAAATTAAGAGAAAGGCTGAATCACCAAATGTTTGGGAGGGTACTTAAGTAAAAACTCAGTTCACAATCAACAAACATTTATCAAGGGCTTATTTTAGACAGGGTAAAAACATATCAACCAATAGAGTGGATTATAAAAGCAGAAGAAACAATGAATAAAACCTCAGAAATCAAATCACTTTGAACAAATATTGTAACATGAGTGAAAATTAACCACAATTACCTATTTAAGGAGAGGATCCTATGGGCTGCTCATAAATCATGGGACAACAGCAAGAAGTACCATAATAGATAAATGGCTAGAGTTAGGGATAGGAACTGTACTTGTGATTTATTTGATATAGGGAATTACTGGGTAAGGGAACTCCATCAATGCAGGTGAGCAACTTTTGTACAATTTATAGTCTTTGAAAGTTCCTTAGACCATAGGTGTCAAACTCTAATGGGGCCTGCAAAACTTCCAATTGCCTACAAACCCAAATTAAAATGTAAATGGGAGTGAATCAGTTCAGGACACAAAGCCAAGATGGCAGAATAGATAAAGCACCCAACCAAGCTCTCTCAATATTCCTCCACAAAAACTTTAAAATAACACCTCAAAATCAAGTTCTGGAGTGGCAGAGCCAATGAAAGGTCAGAGTGAGACATTCTTCCAGCCCAAGATAACATAGCAGGTTGGAAAAACAGATGTATGACACTGGGGTGGAAACTGGCAGTAGGTGGTGGTGACACAAGCAGCGTTGGGAGCTCTCAAAGTAGAGATTGTTAGGGGACCTGAAAACTGCTCAGAAAGAGATTACAGGGAACTCTTTTACTTGCGCTAGATACAGGACCTCATGCTGTTTGGCAAATCCATTGCCTATACACACTTCTGGGGCATAGTTCAAGAGCAGAAAGAAGCACTTTCAGTCAAGAGGGAATGAAAACCCTAAGGAACAGTGTCACTTTTGATCACAAGGGACCGGGGATCTGAGGAATAGTGTCACTTCTGGTCACAAGGGAGACTTCTCTCATGAGAAGCTGTGTTGCTTCTGCTCCAAAGAGATCATGGACACTGGGGAACAGTATTGTTTCTGGTCCTAAGGGAGCAGGGGCAATATTGATTGCAGTCCCAAGGGATCAAAAGCTCTTCCATGGTAAACAGACTAAGAGAGCAGTGACTCTTCCTTTCCCCAGATCATACCCTAACCGAAGCACCGACAACTTCCAAAAGCCCCAGAACTAGCTCTGATAATGGTAGTGCAAAAAAGCTTGAAGCTTGAGACAGTGCCCCTCTCCCCTAATCCAAAACTGGAGCCCAACTTTAACATAAAGTTCAAAATTAAGAAAATGAGCGAACAATATAGAAGAGCCTCATCATATAAAACTACTATGGTGACAGGGAATAGCAACACAAATTCAGAAAAGACAAAACAGCTACAAAGAAAACCTCAAATGAAAATGTGAATTGGGCACAAACTCAAGAAGAATTTCTGAAAGACCTAAACATTGTTTTCAAAATCACATTAGAGTGGTGGAGGGAAAATTAGGTAAAAAGATTCGCGCAAAGGAAGAAAATTATGAAAAGAAAGTTAACACCTTGGTAAAAGAGACATAAAAATACTGAAAAAATAACACCTTAGAAAACAGAATTGACCAAATGGAAAAAGAGATACATTTCACTGATGGAAATAAATCCTTAAAAAACAGAATTGGCCAAATGGGGAAAGAGGTAGAAAAATCATTGATGAAAATAACTCCTTATAAGTAGAATTGACCAAGTGGGGGGCAAAAAGAGGTATGAAAGATCACTGAAGGAAATAATTCCTTAAAAATTGGAATTGAGAAAGTGGAAGCTAATGACTCCGTAAGACATCAATAAATGATGAAACAAAGTCAAAAGAATGAAAAAATAGAAGAAAATATGAAATAGAAGAAGCGCGGCACTAATTTACAGTTGGAGTTGTACATTGTTCTAATCATTTCCAGAGAAGATTTTAGAATTAGGCTTTTAAAAAGTGATCAAAGTGTCCACTGAGGCAGAGACCTTTCTGCTAAGCATGTACCCTAAGGAGGTCAATTACATACCCCATGTCCATCAAAAAATTAATAGCAGCATTTTTTGTGGTAGCAAAGAGTTGGAAACAAAGTAGTTATTCATCTGTTAGTGAGTGACTAAACAAATTGCGGTACATGAATTTATTGGAATATTTCTGTGTTTTAAGAAAAGTGAATGTGAAGAATTCAGAGAAGCATAAGAAGATATTTGATTAATCCCGAGTGAAGTAAGCAGAACTGGAGAACAATATACATAGTGACTACGAAATGCAAAAGGAAATAACACGAACACTATTTAATTGTCCATGGAAATGATTAAGACTGACCCCCCAAAAAGATAAGAAAATGTGTCTCCCTTTTTGGCAGAAGTGGAGGAAGATGGACGTAGATCATTCCCTATACTGTTAGAATAAGTTGAAGTGTGGATTAGTTTAATTGAACTGTTTGTATTCTTTTTCTTTTTCATTTTTGCTTATAAGAGATAGCTAGCTAGTTGGGAAAATCGTGACCTTTTCTTTATTTATGTTCATAGTGTTTCATTCGATGATGTTTACTCTCTTGAGTGCTAGAGATGTGTCATAAGGTTTTCTCTTTGTGTGTTCAAAGTTCACGTACAGATCAATGGATCTGTGGAGTTTTGCTTCAATATTGCTAATCACTAGCAAGGTGTCAAAGCTATATTTTCTTGAAATGTGAAATTGTAGTGATTTCATAGGGAACTCCTAAGTAAGGAAACTCTTGGTACCATAACTGTAGGTTGGCATCTGTTCTCCAGCTTCTCATCTTAGTTTCCTAGAGCACTGAGAGTGCAAGTGACTTGCCCAGGAGTCAGTATTGCCAGAGGCAGGACTTAAGCCTTGATGTTCTTTGTCTGCTGTGCCAGGTTGCCTCAGTTTTCTATGTAAATATTATAACTGCAGAATTTGGGGGAAATGTTCTTTGGAATTTTTAAGAAATTAAAGCAACAGGACAGGGTAGCAAAGTGAAAAGGGCTCCAGATCCGCAATCAGATGGCTTAGATTTAAATCTCAGCAGTCTACTGTGAAACTTACCACTTGTATGATCTTGAGTTAGTCACTCAATCCCCATGTACCTCACTTTCCTAATCTGTATAATGAGGGCATTAGACTAGTTAACCTTTGAGCTTCACTCTAGTTGCATTTGTGTCCATCAGGTTTTCTAATCTTCTGCAGCCTTGTGGAACCCAAGAGTCTGATGCTAACCCTTTTTTGTAAATGTTGGAATACTTCATATTTATGCAGGACAGTAGTAAATCTATGATACTTGCCACTATTTCTCAGTTCCTACACAAATGTCTTTGAATACAGACCTCACCAATGTCTTTGCTTTCTTATGAGCTTACTGACAAATTCAGAAGTCGAGAACCTTTGGCTTCTAGGCCATTTGGGGCCTTCTAGATCCTCGGGTGCAGCCTTTTGACTGAGTCCAAGTTTTATAGAACAAACCCTTTTCTTAAGGGGATACATAGGCTAAGTATCAGGGCCTCTGGTAGCTCATGGGGCCTGCATTTTTTGACCCTGTTGTTGAGGCAACTTGTTTCTTTCATTGGTCCACCCAAAACCTCTTTATGTATTTTTGTGGAACTTTCTTTGGTAGTCCTTTTGTTGCCTTCTCTCTTTACATCTCCATCCGGGGGAATTCATTTTGAGTAACTGCTGCTTCTGCTTGCAATTTCCTTTATGTGCTTACTGCTGCTCATTTGAAACCTTGAACATCTGGGAGAGAAAAATTTTAAAATCCAATAGTCGTTTGACTTTATTGCAACATTCCCAGTCACCTCATCTCATCTGCTGTGTAGAGAAGGATACTTGAGAGAGGAGTCAAATACCTGACTTGCCAAATGCCTACAAATGCCTATCTTAAGTTTCTTCCTAAAGATCTTCATTTTACTGGCAGGTAACTGAGTGCCACAGTATTTCTCTTGCTTATTAGCCTAAGTGTATGTTGTTTTTTGCAAACTAAAGCATAATGTGTTATCCCAGCACGCTATAGTGCCTAAGTAGAAGCTGATTAGTTTCGAAGTGAGTTAGAGAAGCTGTGGAGGATCCTTGTACTTCAGAAAACTCCCATTTACATCTTTCTCTGAGAAGGCCCAGGAACCATACTTCTTCCTTCATTATATGCCTTTTCTATACAGGAAATGGTTGCTTCTATTATAATTAATAATTATTCCATTTAAATATTTTATTAAAAACCTAACATTGGACCTAAGTGCAGCCAACCAAGCTTGCTTAATGATTATTACTGAATCAGATTAATTGATTTCAAGTATAAAGTATCATAATTCCTTAGTCATTTCCTCTAAGTCTGCAACAAGATTCTTTGTCACTTCATTCTTATTCACTTTTCCTTTTTGTGATCATAGTTAGGTTGAACCCTATGTTTCTGGTCCTACTAATCTCATTTTTCATCATGAAGGAAGTAGAAGTAAAAATATTTACAGTGAAAACTCAGTTCTTGTAAAGATGCAATGAAAGCCTCATTTGACTGCCGTACGTGTCAGCTGACTCCTTTTCTAATCCTACATAAGTATAAGCTTTAGTTGCAAATTCCTATGGGATATTTTCCTTATTGATAACCCTTTTGGTTATTTTTAATATCGTTTGTAGTACTTAATCTTCCTTTAGTGATCCAGAAACGTATGAGGTTGTTCTACGCTAGGCCTGTTTCAGGCCAGTCCCTTGGTAGTAGAGTTTCAGTAACTGAATGAAATGAGACTTGTATGCCATTCTACACTTACCAAAAGAAAATTTACTTGGCCATAGCAGGAGAAAGATATTTGGCAAGAATCCCATGCATCAAGGGTATCAACTAAGTGAAGTTTCTTTGTCCCTGTACTTAGGCAACCAAGAAGGGATATCAACAGCCCAATCCTTTGGTTCCCTGAACCCAATCAAATTTCAAAGACAAGTTGTAAAGAAAAACTAGCTTAGAGTGTATTGCGGAGTAGAGGTGAGTGAGAAGGGAAGGAAGAAAAGACAAAGTAAAGCATAAACATAGCAAAAACAATGTAACAGCTCCCTGAAAGAGTGACTAAATTCATTTAGTGTTGCCTGACCTATCTGACAGGACTTCTACATCTCTCGATGTGCTGTAATTGGGATAGATTACCAAATCTTTTTTTTTCCCATTAGAGGCTTGTGAGGAACTCCTCCCCCTTGGGACTGGTTAGGAGAAGGAAATAAACATTTATATAGTGCCTACTGTGCCAAGTACTGTGCTAAGCACTTTATAAATATTATCTCATTTTATCCTTATGACAACCCTGGAACACAGGTACCATTATGCCCATTTTACAGTTGAGGAACTTGAGGTAAACAGAGGTTAAGTGATTTTTCTACGGTCACACAGCTAGTAAGTATCTGAAGCCTGATTTGTTCTCAAGTATTCCAGGCTCCAGGCCCAGGTGCTCTATCCATTGTGCCACCTAGCTTCCTGCTTAGACATTTTCACCCTTTCCTTGTTGCCAAGAATTAAACCACCTCCAAAAGATGCCATCTCTCTTTTCTCCTGGCCCTCACTTTATAAAAAGATAAAATTTCTGTTATGTGCCAGAGGGGAGGAGTTGTCCACTGACCCTTGGGCATCATACTGGCAGCAATGTGTAGGGACCATTCATTTCTAGATCTTGGTAAGCAAAGGGTTCCACTGGGCCTGGATTTGTAACTTGTCGGCTGGGTCCTGGCTTCCTGTTGTGCTACCACTTCGGGACGGTTCTGCTGCTGGCCTACTCTGCCAGGGTCAACCGCTGCCCCTTGTTCCAGGACCTGAACATTGCTAAGGGCCTATGCTGCTAATGTTGGGGCCTGAATCTACCCACCTCTGCTGGGGCTAGCATTGCTTCCCTATCTCTCCCTGATTTTAAGTTCTAGTTTAGCAAGGGAAGGAGGTATGATGAATGGAAAAAGTAAATGCGATTTGTAGAAATCTATTTCTGTTCACATGGCCTAATTTTGACACTAGAATAGGGAAATTTATGAGGTACTGTTCAAAACTCTGCTTAATAACTATTCAAAAAATTACCAGTATCTTTTAATGTCCTAATTTCTCCAACTGTCTCTTCTTCCCACCCCCTCATAGAGACCCATCCTCTATAACAAAGAACTTTATGGACAAAAAAATTTTAAAAAAAAAGAAAATTAATAGAAGAGAAAAATTCAACAAAACCAATCAATAGAACAAAAAAGCTTGAAAATATATGCAACATTCTACACCATTGGAAAAGACTGGTGTTAGGAATGTCTTCTCATATTTCTGTTTTGGAGCTGTGCTTGTTTTTTGTAATTTTGAAGTATTCAGTTTTGATTATTTGTGGCGTTTATTCTTGCCATTTATGTTCTCATATACAGTATGTTGTTGTTATTGCTTTTGGCTCTGCTTACTTTATTCTGCATTAGATCATGTACATTTTTCCAAAATTCTCTGTATTCATCACATTCATCATTCTTTCCAATGCAGCAATATTCTATTATATTTATGTTCAGGAACCACAATTTGTTTTGCCATCGCCCAACAGAGTGGATATCTACTTTGTTTTCAGTTCTTTGCTTCCACTAAAAGCACTGCATTTGGCTGGGCGGGGGTATATGGGACCTTTTTTCTTGTCAATGACTTCCTTGGAGTACAGGCCTAGTAGCGGAAACTCTGGATGAAGGTGTATAGACATTTTAGTCACTTTATCTGAATCCTTCAAAATTTCTTTCCACAATAATTTGGCTGATTCACAGCTCCATCAACATTCTACTAGCCTGCTTATCTTACTACAAACCCTCCAGCATTTGCCATTCCGCTTGTTTACCAATCCAATATTTCGCATTTAGTATTTGTTGTCATCTTTGCCAGTTTGTAAGGTGTGAGGTAAAACCTCAGAGAGCTTTTTATTTGCATTCCTCTTATTAGTGATTTGAGGCATACTTTCATGTGGTTAAATTCTTTTGAGAACTGTTCATACGCTTTGACCATTTATCTATTGGTGGATGGCTTTCAATCATATATGTATATGTATGTATAATCTAATGTAGAATATGTGTGTTAAATATCTGTGTATCTTGAATAACAAACCCTTATCTGAGATATTCAAGGCCCATAGGGTAAAGTGACTTGCTCAAGGTCACACAGGTAGTAACAATTAACATTATTCACCTCCAACCCCTCTGATTCTACCTCTCTATCAGTGGCTAAAAATATTCCTATCTTTATTTTCTAATGGCTTTAATTATGTTTTGTAAATGCCCCCAGTTATGAAGCAGGAATTTTCTTATCGTTTGCCCAGTCTAATGATATCGAATCATATAAACATGCTGGGTTTCTATTTTGTTCAGCTCTGTCTTCTACTCGAGGCAGAACAAAAGAGAATGCTTTTGCTAAAAGAAATGACACAAACAGATGCAGAAAAAAAGCTAAAAGGGAAATGTGGTATTTCAGCCACTTTCTAAACAATGGATTTAATTTGTGGGCACAAATGGGCAAACCCATTTTATCAATATGAATATGCTTATATATTTGTTGTTCAATTTATCCCTGAGATTCAGTGCAATATTGAGGTTACAGTAAGAATTCCTTTAGGTTATTATGTTACAATATAGTTTATAAATAATCATATTGAGTTTTACAAAACATCTGTCTAGGGCACATACATGTATACACAAGAAAATGAGTTATAAATCATAGTAGTACGTGCAGTAGGGTCATATGAATATTCAAGAGAATTCCACTGCCTCCCACTTTGATTACACTGCCAAGTTTTAAATATGTGTTATTCCTGATTTGTCTTTTTTTTAAATGTTGATTTCTCCTTGGCTGAGGGCAATTCTATAGTAATTACCTAACTTTATTTTTAGTTGCTGTTAAAAAAAGGACATTCCAGTTCCAGAAGTCTGTCTGCCTCAAATGGACACTAGAGTGACTGTCTACTTGGAGTTAAGATGACATTTCTTTTCCTCATGTCCTCCTCTCATTGTATGATTATTCATGACTCAAAAGTTAAGGGTGTCTATGCTTTAAATCTATGGCATTTAATTTTAAAAGTAGCTGTCATTTAATCTCTAGTGTAAGATAATTTGAGAAAGGGGAAAATGAATAGATATACTTGAAGCTCTCTCCAAGATTATTTATTGCTTGCTCTTTCTTTTGATTGTGATATCCAATAATGCTGCTTTTCTCAATCATCATATAATTTTACAGATATAGTACATTCACTTTTTGCCAATCTGGTGCTATCTAAACACTTTATCCCCTCCTCTTTCCCCAGTCACCATCCTGTAACACCAGTGCACATGAACCCTCCTCATACTATGCAATTTCCAGATAACTAGGCAGAGACTAAAAGAAAGGCAGATGATTATTTTCACAAATGGTGGAAGTGCTATCTATGTATCTGGTATGTCTGGCAAGAATATACATACATTGGAATAAACAAATACCGTTTTTTTGTTCTTAGGTCTTTGTCGTTGTCATGTTTTTAAACTGTTATCCTTTAAAAATAAAAAGTTAGCCTGATTTGTGGAAGCTCCCTGAATCATATAGGGGCTGGGGACCTATTCATTATGCTAATATTAGCAAGATGTAAAGTGCAACATTAATTAACTCTCTATTGTATTTCAGTATCATATTTGGTTCAGACTTTGTGGCAACTGAAATAGGTGAAGCAGCTAATCGTGATCCTAATTTATGAATGGCTTTGGTAGTGATCTTGCATTTTTACTTGTCTACCCAAATCATTAGTGTGCATGGTGCCATACCCTAAATTAACATTAAAGTACAGGTAAAATTCTTCATTAGGCCAGTAAATTCCAAGCTATGCCAAAGTCATTTTTGATGGAAGAGACATCAGAATCTTAAGAGATGTAGAAGGAGTTGAAGGCACTGTGGAGTGGGTAATTCTGAAATCAACTTTCTAAAAGTTTGCACTATTCTTTTTCTTCTATTAAAATAGCTAGAACATGTAGTGGTACGGGAGCCCTTTAATAGGGAATAGTCATGTACAAATAAAGTCCAGTTCATCAGATGTTAGGAAAATAGACCGCACACTTCAGGGAAAGACATAAATCAGTGAATCTTCATCCAAATTGCTCATTTAAATTTCATCTTAATTATAATCATTCTTCTCATTATTAACGACATTTGGTACCTCTGATTATGGCATAGTTGGTAATGATCTATGGGAGATACATTTCTTAGTAACTCTTTGTGATAACTGAATTGTTGCCATCTCACTTTCTCCCCCATTTTTTGTCAGGGTTAAGATATTGTTGTATTTGTTGTTATATGACAGAACAGTTTGTTACTGACATTGGTACATTGGTAAAATGATAGAAATATCTGCTTCTGAGTCCCCTTCCTCTCCCACAATTCATACCTTTCCTCTACTTACACACTCCCAGGGTCTGCTGCCTTCGTGATGCTTTGAGGGTAGGAAGCATTAGAGTAGTTAATTAAGATTTTTTTTCTCCAGGTGTCCAGTGTGACAAGTTTGAGACTGCTTACACACTTACATTTTTCTCATTGCTCTTCTTTGTTTTCCTTTTGATTTAAAAAATCCAGTAGCAAAGATGCAGTGAAATGAAATGAACATGACTTTGTCTCTCACATTTGGTTCCATTCTTTCCTCTCAGCTGGCTCCCACAGTAAGGAAGCCAAAGTCCGATTGAAACTCTTGGTAGAGCTTCTCAAGCTAGGTAACTTGGACCTTCCAGACGCCAAGATTGAGACCCTGGGACTCAATAAGAACCAAACTGGACTCAAGGGTGACGGAGGTCACATTACCTACATTTCAAACCTTAGTTCTATATAAAATGTTGGTCATTTTTCATTGCCTTTATTGCTTTTTATCTTGACCTTAAATATAAGAGTTTTCAATATACCAGGGTATGTAATATGATGTGATTATATGATATATTATG
The DNA here is from genome assembly GCA_028646595.1 of Phalanger gymnotis. Classification (NCBI taxonomy): domain Eukaryota; kingdom Metazoa; phylum Chordata; class Mammalia; order Diprotodontia; family Phalangeridae; genus Phalanger; species Phalanger gymnotis. The sequence goes on from CM053628.1 coordinate 9,804,221, forward strand.
TGATATTATTTAAGGGGCACCAAATTTCCCACCATTAAATTCAGAACTATAAAGAGGCATTCTGCTGCTGCTGAGGGCAAAATAGGAGGTATGTGGGATGAGGTCCAAAGAACAGATGTAGTGAAATTCTGGAAGAAGTAAAGGGATCCTAAGATCATTGGTTCATAATTAGAAGAAAGCTTAGAGTCAGCGAGGGAAAATGAGGCTCAAGGAAGTCACATTCTTGCCTAAGGTTATACGTGAACCAAGGCTCTTGGGCTCCAGATCTATTGCAGTTTCCATTGTACCGTGCTATGTTTCTGAAGACTGTGCATGTGGTAAAACGTTAAATACTTTTAGATAATGATGAAAAGATAATAAACGGGTAAGAAGACGAGTATCTTGTTTCATTTTTCTCAATTATGTGACAATGAGAAAGCTGAGCATCGTTATCTTAAAGAATCTAATTATTAAAATATACAACACAGAATTTAAAGAATGGAGTAAATGGAAGAATGGGAATTAATATTTCATTAATTTAGTAAAATTAATAAATCTCATTTCAGTTAATAATGATGAATGCTAAGATAATATAGAGGAATTTCTCTCAGACAGTGAGAGTGGAATGGGAATGCAGGTTATTAAACTGGTCAGGGGTCAAGAGGAGTTTTTTCTAGTTCCAGTTCTTTCCCTACCTTTGGGGTGGTGGCAGAGCAATGATAGATTTCCCCATGGTGGGTGCATGTCCCAGAGGAAAAAAGTTGAATTTGGATATAGCAAGCAGTAAAAGAGTGAAGTGGAAGCAGAAGTGACCCACCCAGAGGTGGGATAGGGTAAAACTATTTGAATCTTGTAGATTTCAGTAAATCATTGCAGGATGGGATCATGCATATTGTTACTACATTTCTTTAAAAGAAAGAACATGGTTGGGACTCTCTGAAGGCAAGGGATTGACACCTTAGGTTCGAATACAACATGAGGGTATCAGGAAGGATAAAGAATGAGGGAAAAGAAAAAGAACAGGATTCCTCCTCACCCATAACCAGCTAGAATAGGAGAACACATTCTCTAACAATCCCCAGCCTTATCTTTGTGCCTTAATGTGACTTCCATTCCATTCACCCATCAGTTATTTCTCTCACTATCGCTCCTGCACTAACCTAAACCCTCCTCCCTGCCCTACCTTGACCCATTGATTATGTTTAAGTCTATACCATCTTTTACTCTTAAATCCCTTCCTCCCTTGTACTATTGCTGATTATCCCTTGCAAGACCAATGCTACATTATCCTCCTCATCTCCTTCCTTCACTTTTACTCATGTGCTACTGGAGAAAATCATGAAGCTATACTGATTTGGTCCACTACAAATTTATGCCACCTAATTTCAAGTGGGCTTCAACTGTAGCAAAGCATTTTTTCTTCACTTTAATTCTGTCTCATTGTCCACGATGGCTATTCCAAAACCTACCTATCCTCAAGTCCACTATGGTGTTCCATCCTTTACTCTCTCAGCTAAACACCTTGTTTCATACTTGCTTTCATACTCGTGAAAATTGAGGCTATTGGCTAGGAGCTCCATTTTTCCTCATCTCACATCACTTGGACATTTAACCTTACTAACTATACCTTCCTTCATTTCTGTCTCTGATGAAGAGGTGGTCCTCCTTACTAAGGGAAACTCAGCAATGTGTACCCTTGATGTCATTGTCTTCCATCTTTTCCAGCAGATTATCCCTACTGTCATGTCCACTCTAATCTTTAATCTTTTCCTTTCTGTTGAATCCTTCCCTGATGCCTACAAGCCAACTCAAGTCTGTTCCCAAACTAAAAAAAAATACCTTCTGTTTGGCCTCCATCCCCATTAACTATTGTTTTATAGCTTTCCTCCTTGAAAAAGAAATCTATGGTCAGTGCCTGTGGACTTCCTTTTCTGTCACTTTCTTCCTATCTTTCTGCAATCTGGCTTCTAATCTCATCATTCACCCGAAACTACATTCTTCATGGTTGCCAATGATATCTTAATTGCCAAATCTAATATAATGGCCTTTTCTTAACCCTTTATATGAGCTTCTCTAAATCTGGTCCCTTCCTCTCTTTCCAATGTTATTGCATATTTTCCCATCCCCATACTCAGTGATTCAGCTGTAGGTAATGATCTACCTGCAACACACACAACACTACAGCAGTCATCTCCATGCCTGTCCCCCATGCCTGCAATCCTCTGCCTTCTTGTCTCTGCCTTGAGCTTCTCTCGCTCAATTTAAAACTAAAGTGACTTTTTTTACCTGAGGCCTTTACTGGTGTCCTCAACTGCTTGTGCCTTGCTCGGTAAGGTTACCTTCCTTTTAATCTGTATGTACCTTATATATAACTCTGTGTAAGTGTGTGTGATGTATATATCACATACATATACATATTATATATATATATATATATAAATACACATATACATGTATATCCATCCCCTCACTGAAGGTGACCTTGAGCTCCTTGATGACAGGTACTCTTTTTTGCTTTTCCTTTGTATCCCTAAATCCTAGAACAGTGCCTAGGAAATAGTCCTTAATAAATGATTGTTGAGTGATTGAAAGAGTTCCTTCTTTGACTTCTAATGCTTCTAATTACTTCTAATGGGTGACGTATCCTTAGTGGAGATTTGGCACAGTGGTATCATTAAAAGGGGATACAGTTTTGGTGCCTTTTATAATACTGTTTCATTACAAAATTACTTGTTATTCCTAGAATTGCTGTGTTTTTAATAATCCATTGGCATGGTTCTTTGAAACAGTCATATGTTACTATAGTGATATGCTTTAAAAAGTAAACTTAATTATGTGTTATCTTAATATGTTCTGTACAGCCTTTTGCTCATCTTACTAGAATCTTCTATTGTTAAGTTGTTGTAGCATGAAAAATACAAATGGTTGGTCTGCATTGTTACTCCTGTGAACACTGTGATGGGACTTTGCTGAATGGCAGCTAAGTGCATAACTTGCAAATGACTTAAAGGGTAAAGCAGCGGTACAGTGCTCACATGAGTTGGTAAAATATCCACTGTTTGGAATTCCTTCCAGGGAATGTGTCAGAGTTGGGAACTGTTCACTTTACTGTTAATACTGTTGAAAATTCATGTCTTAAAATTGTAGGTTCTTTCTTTAAATTGTTTTCTAAAGAATCTGGTCATCCAGTACAATTCCAACAAGTATCCTCTGGGTGCCAAAGAACCTATGTCTATTATTGTCAAATGGTATGTTTTTCTAATCTTGTAACTTGTTCCTTTCTCTCCAGTTGAATAACATAATTCTTTGCCTTCCACCCTGTAGTACTTCACACTTTCTGTTGTATACGGAGCCTTGATCTCTGGCAAGCAAGCTGGTGTCTGCCATCCCAGGAAGGTTTATTGGACTGAATCATTAACTGCCTTTTCAGTAATAGCATGATCAAACTCAAATTTTATATTTAATTAAAAGCATTTATAAAAATGTTCTTTGTTGATTTGGAGACAAATCAGCTAGTTTTTGGTTAATTTTCAATTGAGATTTCTGTTTGATAAATGAATATTGAGAATTCTGTTTAACAACAGTAGTACTTTTGAGGAGTACTCTGGTTCAGCTGAATATCATGGTGTTTCTGATACCTGATATAGTCATTCCCTATGTACGTACTTGGAGATTGCAAAACCAGGCGATTTCCACACTCCTGTGTGTTTCAGGAGTCCTAGATGTTTCTGGAAAGGCTGATTGGTTGATTGTTGTCCTTCGTTCTCAAAAAGGACCAAAATGACATCACTATGCTAGAGTCAAGTTTCAGTGTCCGACTGTGGCTGATTAGACCAATACAAACTCGGAATGTTCTACCACAAGTCAGGCACAAATAGCCTGTGTCAACATTTTTTGGGGGGCGCGGATATTCTAAATTTGCACATCCTGCATTTCCTTTGAGCTGTTTCAATTCTGCTCTGCTCATAATGCACAGTGGCTTCTCTGATGTGAGAACGCCATGCTGACCAGTCCTGTGCCAATGTCTCCCATATCACACAATTCCAAAGTTCTTGAGAATGTCCCTGTATCACTTCTTCTGAACACCATGTGAACACTTACCCTGTGTGAGTTCCCCATAAAATAGTCTTTTTGGCAAACACATTTTGCATTCGAACAATGTGGCCAGTCCATTGGAGTTGTGCTTTCTGAAGCAGAGTTTGAATGTTTGGCAATTTAATTCGAGTAAGGAAAAAGATAGCAAATTGGATGACTAAAATTCATGTGCTAATAGATCCAAAAGTTTCATCTCCAGAATTATAGCTAGGGAATTTGTGGCCATATATAATCAATTTCCCATTCTATGTTTTTAATATAGAATATTGATGTTTCATTATCAGTACTATTTTGCAAGAGTGGTAATGGTGAAAGATCCTGAATATTTACTTTGTGTATAAAATTACTTTGCTGGAATATCATAATGTAGCAAGTCTAAAATGAAAATGGTTCATGCTTCCAGAATCCTACTAGATACTTATAACTGGATGTCCCACCAAGGTCTTACATGCAGTGTGTCCCAAACTGGATTTATCATCTGTACCTCCAGATCTATGCGGCTTTCTTATTTATCTATTTCTCTCAGTTGCATCACTTTTTACCAGTTTCCACACTTGAAATTTGATTATTATTTATCTTACCTTCAGTATTTCATCAGTTTTCAAGTCTTAATAATTCTTCCATAATCTCTCACCTATATCCTTCAGTACCACCCTCTTTCACTTTTACAATAGCCTTCTTCTTAATATTTTAGCTTCTAGTTTTTGAGCCCTTCAATGAATACCTAACACTGATTCCATATTGACATTCCTTATGCATAGGTCTCATGCCCCTTCTCTACTTAAAATAATTCATTGGCTTCCTCCCTATTTCATAGGGTTATTGTGAGGGAATTGCTTTGTAAAATATAAACCACTACATAAATATGAGGTTCTTTGAGTGCCTTTCAATCTCTAAGCCTGGTAAACCCAAGCCTGTTCTTTCTGAAGGACATTTTAATAATAAATATCATTTTAAATAGTCTGATAGTTTTTGAGAGACATGGTTTATGAATTGTGGAGGAGATGGTGACGCTATGATCTCTTTTTTTAAAAAATCTCCAAGTAATTTACTGAAAGCTGGTAAAGAGTACTTTGTATAACCACAAAGTCTGCCACACAGATAAAATGTATTGCCTTCATATCTATATCTGTTTTCTAAGTCAGAAGTTCTTTACTTTTTTCTGTCACGGACTACTTTGGCAGCATCTTGAAGCCTATGTACCCTTCTCAGAATAACATTTTTAAAAACATAAAATAAAATATATAAGATTGCGAAGATAAACAGTCATAATGAAAAACATATTTACACACATATGCATATTCATATATGCGTATATGTGTGTCTATATATACAGACACATGCACAAATATATAGCTATCCACATACAAGTTTACGGATTACAGATTAAGCACCCCTGTTACATGCTCTCGGTATTTTGGCATTGCACCATAGATATACACCCCTGCAAGTGTTCAGGTACAGTGCTGTGTAGAAAGCATCAGCAAAGTTTATTGACCACAGTTATATTCAGTGCGCTCTAGTCTTATAGATAAATTGCTGCTGTTTTATTTTTCTCATAGCTGCATCTAGAAACCTTATAAGGAAAATCACATTCCCCATTACGGCACTATTTGGCCTTTCCACTGAGAACAAAGAAAGTTGACTGTTGATTGGTCTTTCATCATATGAGTAAGGAGTATCTTCAGTGCTGTGGAAAACCATATTTGGCAGAAACTGCTGGGAATGATAACTTTTTACAAAGATTAAAGTATTTGTTAGGAGGTTTGGTTTTATATTCTGGAAAATACACAGTAGGCAATAAACTATCAACTCTTCTGTTTATATTTGGTTATATGAGAATGCAGGATAAACATGTATCTGTTTTCTGAAACAAGAGTTTTTAACCCCCTCATATGCCCATACATCATGGTTATTTATCCCTTTTAAAGGTCAAACTATCATTTAGAAATGCTCGCTGTAGCACCTCAGCTTTTTAATTTTATAACCTTGGGCAAGTTAATAAGTAGAATACCGGGTCTGAGGTCAGGAAGTCTCATCTTCAAATCTGGCCTCAGACAGTTACTAGATATGTGACCCCAGGTAAGTCACTTCACCCTGTTTGCTTCAGTTTCCTCATCTGTGAAATGAGCTGGAGAAGAAAATGTCAAACCCCTCTAGTGCCTCTACCAGGAAAACCCCAAATGGGTTCACAGAGAGTCAGACACTACTAAAAACAACTGAACCATAAACCACCACCATAAAAATATACTAGCCAATTCTCAAAATCATAGGGGAAAAAGAGTTTGTATTTGAACCATGCCTTAGAAATATCACTGCTGCTTCTAATGCTTTCTCTATCAGTGAATGGAATAGGCATCTTCCTTATGGAAAATACCCTATGAATTCCTCCAATGATACGGATCTCTGTGAAAAACACACAGAATGGAAAGATGAGGAAAAGCCTAGAAAACTTCTTTCTGGGTCATTGCTTGCTTTCTCCTACTTGATTAATTGATATTTTGTTTTACCAGATACAGGTAGGTGTACTGGGTAACATTTTGGAAAAAATTTGGATTTGGCCTTCAACAGAATTTTCTAAATGAGATGGAAAGCTGCCTAAACTAGTAATGTTGCAATGAAAACTAGAACAACTGTTTCCATCTGCTGTCTCTGCTGTTTTCTCTATTGGGGAGCCTCTGGTAGTGTAACTGGAAGTTTTCCCCTGCTTCCCACCTCCAGATTGTCCACAGAACAAAAGTGCCATGACCTGATTTTGTCATAGCAAAACAGGACAACAATAGCAAACTTTTGGAAAATGAAACTCCATTTTCATTTACGATGGAGCAAACTCAACTGAGCAAAGATAATAAAGTAATGGCTTCATTTTTCTTGCCCCTGATATATCTTAAGGTCTTCGTAGATAGAGTTGTTCTCTTTTGCATTTGCACTGCCAAGCTCTAACAGACTTAAGGAGACTAATGCGACTGCTTCTGCCTTTCCTCAGCATAAGAAAAGCGAGGGGGAACTTTTGCCTTGTTTTAATTCGAGAGTTTGGAGGAGGGGGTTGATGAAACCAAGAAATAACATTGAAGCTACAGTAGCTCTGAGAGCAATTAGATTTGAAATGAGTAACAAAAATATTTAATTTTAATAAAAGCCCTCACCTAATATATGAATACTGATTATATACCATTTTGGTTTATATGAATATATGTGACAAAGAATTAAGAGAGATTTGGCAAAAAAAATATTTTAAAATATTCTCTTAAATGTGTGTGCTTTAGATTTTGTTATGGGAATCAAATTCATATTAACAGAAGAAAAATAATTACGAAAGTTTTATTAGTCGAAATAATAGCTCGTGAGGTTGAAAGATATTATTTACTCCCAAATTAGCCAATGTAGTCTAATAGAAACGCTGTTAACAATGTTACAAATATTCCGTTGCACTATTATTTTTTTTAAATTCCTTACTGAATTACTTGCTTTGTGACCCAGGGAACATCACTTAACGTTTCTGTGCCACAGTTTCCTCATCTGTAAAATGGTAATAGTAATAATAATAGCTAATTCATAAGGCTATTATGAGGCTCTAATGAGATAGTATATGTAATGTACTTTGTGCAACTTAAAGTGCTATATAGATGCTTATTATTATTTCTTTTAAAAAGGAGCAAGGAAATTGACCATTTTGCAGAAGTTTTTCCCATGATATAGTTATGATTAAATGGTAAATTTGTCTTTATTTCTGCTCATAAGGCCCTTTAATGATGCCATTTATGTCATTTTTTACTGCACATTTCTTTGATTATAATGTGTTGCACCCTGCTCATGCCCACCATGGACCTCTCTATTGCCTTTTGGTTGACCTGTAATTTTAATTCTTCAGATTAATTCTTCAGAGACCTTGCTATTCCATAACTGAAAAACACAGCACCATTTCAAGAATATTGATGTTAAGTAGATGGTCCTTTGTTTCAAGGAAAAATTTCAGATCATTAAAAGCAGTGCTTAATTCCACAGAAGTGTCATTGTTAGCACACTTGAACTTACTCGTCCGCTTGCTTTTCCTATGTGGATAGTGGGAACCTCTCTTTCTACAGAGAATAACTCTTCTATTTTGAGGCTGCAGCTTGATGTCCTCTGCTTTTCAGAATATAATATTTCATTCCTTTCTACAGTTTCTGCTGGGAGTAGAATAATTTTGTTATTTACATTTTCCCTTTCTATTTCAAGGTCCTTTTCCTGGTTACTTGAAGAATTGGTCGTTTATCTTTGGAATTGTTGAATGTAACAACTATATGCTTTACAGTTCAAAGCACAGTTTAGTTTTGATTTTGTTTTCTGGAATGCTTTGTATATTAATTGGTGTTTTGGAACAGAAGTCGTGGGTAGCTTTCTTGGATTATTTCCTGCATGATGATGTTTGACGTAGATGGATTCCTAACTGCATCATCTGAGAGAACTTCTGGACCTGTTAGATCATAAATCTGTTTGAGTATTTGAATTGAGAATTTTTTTAAAAATTTGTCTTCTGGGAGATCTATGATCCTTATGCCACTGTCAAGGTCCATTGCTTAATCTTGTAGAGAGATCATGTGTTATTTTAACATTGTTGCCTTTTGCCTGTCACTTCCCATATTCTTCTACTTCAATATTTTTGCATTCCAAATCCATTTATTTCTCTTTTCCCCCTTTATTTTCTACATAGATGGATTTTCTAATCTGCTAGTTAAGTTTTTTATTTACACATTGAGAGCTCTAAATTATCACCTATATTGATTCTTTATTTCTCTTTTGAATCATTCTGGAATTTCTTGTTCCAAATTTCTTAGAAGCCCACAGGACTTTTATCAGATATTCATTCTCTTTGCTTTGTAATGTTGGGTAAGAGAATTTTGCAATCCCTTTGAAGATATTCTTCTTCCTTATAATTTTACAACTTCTTTGTTAATTTATCTGTTCATATTCTGGGTTTTTAGTGAATTTTTCTTCCTCTTGAATTCTTCGTCAAAGTCTTCCTTGCCCCATTACTAACTTTGTCCTCCCCCACCTTTGTTGATGGGTACATCCCTAAGAATAGGTTACAAGGCTCCTCAGTCTTCTCTGTTGGGAATTTTAGGGTTCACCTGATTAGCCTATGGGGAGAAAAGATTCGCTTCGGCTGAATTTCAGTCCCCTGTCCTTCAGGCCTTGCACACCCATACACTCTGATCCTTTGCTCCAGTTCCTGTCTTGAATCTCTCTGTTTTCTTCTATGGCTGGGATGTCAGTAACTGACACTTTTTGCAGGGTAAGGAGAGGAAGGGGAGGGAGAATGTTCTGGTCAGAATTTCTGCAGCCTGGAGGGCCCCTACCTAAGGAGGTGACCCTAGGCAGAAAGCAACATACTTTTCACCTTTCTTCTTCACTTGGCTGGGCATAATAAGCGTCTTATAATTGTGTCATGGCAGAGATAGGCAAGGAGATGAGGTGTGTGAATAGGCTCTGCATCTGTAGCAGGAAAGGATAATAATATGGGCACTGACCACAAACCATTACATCAATTTGATGACCCAGCCTGCTGACTGGTGTGGGAAGAGTGCTGAGTGCTTTAAGGAGTAGAGATTATAAGTGGTGTTGTTTCATAAAGATTTTTTCTTGTCATGGTTCTCTCTTTTTTCATCTGTGGATTTAGCCACAATTGCTCTACATCTGGTAATCTGGTAGATTATACCTCGGTGTGTGGTTTTGGATGTGGTCTGGAGAGAGTGTTTACCCTTCCATCCTGTGGTCCTGTGATTTGGAAGAGAAGTGATGTTCTCTCAATCTATTTTTATAGTTAATAACATTGCTAGTGATTTTTACAAGCATTTGGTGTTCTCCCAGATATTTTGAGAATTTACCCATCTTTATACTTAAAATTGGGATGCCTTTCATATCGACCTACTCTGTATTCACCAAGGTCTAGTCAAAAGAGAAATAAAGAATAGAGTTGGAAGTGATTTTTATTTATAGTATTAATTCTATTTATAGAATCAATATAGGTGAGAGTTTGGAGCTCTCAATGTGTAAATAAAAAACTTCACTAGCAGATTAGAAAATCCATCTATGTAGAAAATAAATCTACTTCCAAATCTCTTCTTGTAAGTCTTCTAAGCTGAGTGACATGCTCAGGGGTCATACAGCTAGTAAGTAGTTGAAGCAGAATTTGAACACAGGTCTTTTTGATTTTAAGTCCAGTACTTTATTCACTGTACCATGTTACCTCTTCTCATTTTTGTTTTTATATTTTCGGTTGAATTTTATCTTTGCTCTAATTTAGTGAATTATATTTGGCTGCATACAGATAACTAATTCTGAAATGGCTCTCACATTGGTAACCAGTTGTTTCCTATCCATTAGAATATAATCACATTCATTTTCTGGGTTCTTTTTTGGTACTCGCCGTGTCCAGCATCTCCATTCTCTTAGCTCAAAGAAAGTATCCATGATGTCTAGGTGTGAGGTTTTTGTATAATCTAAAAGCCCTTAGCCTCTATCATCTAATAATTGTATGCCATATTTACCAACATTTTCCACTATGTTGCCTTTGCTGCTTTCACAGTGAAATCACAGATTGAGGTATATGTTGATTTAACTTGGAGGTTTAATCCAATTCTTCATTGAATATCTTGGTGCATGAGCCACAATTTTTTTGGTGCTCTCTGTAAATGGTTATCATGTACACTGAAATATATGTTGATCAAGTGTCCCATCAAATATTTGTTATTACCTTTGGACATATGGTAGAACTAGCACTGTTTGTTTTTGGTTTTGTTTTTTGATTTTTGAAGGGGGGGGGGAAGGCAGGGCAATTGGGGTTAAGTGACTTGCCCAAGGTCACACAGCTAGTACATGTGTCAAGTGTCTGAGGCCAAATTTGAACTCAGGTCCTCCTGACTCCCGGGCCGGTGCTCTACTCACTGCGCCACCTAGCTGCCCCAAGAACTAACACTGTTATCTCCATTATTTTCCTCTTGAAAAAGAAACTGTTAGCCATCTTTACATTTAGCTGCAATTTCTTGTCGTCTTCTATTTTTGTTTTTTTTTTTAGGGGATGTGATGTCGAGGTCAATATGAATCAGTTGCTTCTGTAATTATTGGCCACCGATCAAAGATTTCATATTTAAAGTTCTAAGCTAAATTGCTATTCGTGGACATTCTAAAATACCAAATTCTTATTCTCTGTTCTCTTTTCTACCATTTTGTCATTGTTATGATAAGCACATTTTGGATTGCATAAGATGTAATCTCATTTCACATTATTCTTCATTTCATACGATACCATGGCTAAAGAATTTACCATAAAATAACCAGCCTCCTAGTGGCAAACCTCTTCCTACTTAACGAGCCTGATCGTTTGAAAGCAGCCATGGCCTGTGGTCATACTGGAAGCCTTTGCAGGATGGTAGACTCTTCTACAGTTTCCATTTCTTAGGCATGGCTTTAGATGATTCTGATATACCTTCCATACTTCGATGCAGCATTGCATTAGAACTTTTTGGAAAAATTATTCTATAGTCATCCAAAATAATATTAATATTAGCTAGTAATTATTTAACATCTAAAGTTTGCAAAGAACTTCACATAAATTATCTCATTTGAGCCTCATACCAGCCTTTTCACATACCGTAGGTAATAATAGTATTATTACTCCCATTTTCCAAAAGCGGAAACTGAGGCTTGGAGAGTCGCTTGATTGAATTCAATGGACTGTTTTTAGACAATGTCTATAGACCCAGAATGAGAATAAGAACGACACACTGATTCCTGCATGAATATGAAGATGTACCATCTAGGTTTCAAGGTGGACACCAAGGTTATGAGTTCCACATAGAAAAAGAGAAGACCAAAATACAGGTGGATGCTCTATTTACGCTTCATTTATATGACCCTTTTTGTTTGCAGATAGCACTTGGGCTGCATTTGGGGAGAAGTCATTATTCGTCTTCATTAAACTTTGCAAAGGAAGGTTATAAGGTCAAAGGGATTTGAATTATTGAGTAGGTGTTCTCACTAGTGTGATTTGTTTGTTCTTTCCACAATCAGCTTGCTTATCTTGAAGAAAAACAAGTGCATGCTGTGTCCTTTGATTTTTATTTTACTTGAGCAGAACATGCGTGCTCTAAATTAACAACATGGAATTATGGTGCATGTGTTTTACGTATATGCCTTCCAGTTATCCCCTTTAAGTCCCACAGGATAACGAAAATGTACAGTACTATGTGGCCACAGCAGGGAGCAAATCCTTCCTTTTGTCTTCTTCTGTGCTTTTTTTTCTTCTCCCTAGATCAAGCAGCTCTGATCCACCTGTCAGTTTGCAGGTAGTACAGCTGGCGAATAACATACAGCTAAGCTTCTCTAGCAGTAGGTCACAATAGACACCTCATGGCCCTGAAAATGCTTGGACGCGCAGAGTCAGCTCCACCCTCCTCCCAACGTGAGACTGCCTAGGATTGCTTTATGCTGATGCAGATCATTAAAACCTAAAGTAAGAGATGAGTTCTACTCACTTTAACCAAACCTGAAGAACCTTTCCCACCCTCCAACACACGTACACACATACCACACACACACACACTTACACACCTACACCTCTCAAGTTTATTCTTAACTTTGTCATCAGTCCCTGGACAAGAGAATTGTGTTCATTTTGTCATTGAATTAATCTTGTTAAAATTAATGCATCAAAAATAAAATTAAATTAATGCATCAAAGCTTATATAGGAGAATAAAGTCAGCATTGAGAATTGAATTAGGAACCTCTGAATACATTTCATAAGTGATTGGAGATACTCTTGGAATTCTATCACGACTTCAAAGGAATTATAAGTCATGACATCTGTTGACCAGAGGAGTTACACCATGAGTAGGCTATAATATATTATCAATGAAGAATTGTTCAGTTGTGATACAAAATCATGAAAATATATGTGACCAGGAAAGGAGGTAAGCCACTCATATAGTGAAAGTAAGGAGTAATGGACAGCCTGTGTGTTCCATTGGTATCTATGGTTTGTCACAAGTTCTGGGATAAGACCCTCAGCATGCTAGGTGGAACTCCCTCTGTAACGTTAATGGGAGAACATAGACAGGAGTTTAGGAGGATAAGATGGTGTGGATGGATTATATTCTGCATGGTTAGGGGAATTACCTACAAGGATGAGATCACACATCCACTGAATCATCCAAGCAAGATCAAATGTAAATTGTAATTAATTTCAGTGAGTTAACAAGCACTTATTAAGTACCTAATTTGTGCCAGGAACTGTGCTTAGCACTGGGGATACAAAACAAGATAGTTGAAAGTTCTTCTCAAGAAGCTCGCAGTATTTTGGTGGAGACAACACACAATCTATATTTGAGAAAAAATAATGTAAGTGATCAGGAGAGAGAAGGCACTACCATTAAGGGATCTCAGAAAAGTCTACTTCGATGTGGGACTTCAGCAGCTTGAAAGGAGGCAGGAGGCAAAGTTGAAGAGGAATAAACTTTCCAATGGAGAGGACAGCCAGCAAAAATACCCCTCATCAAGTGTTGGAGTGTTGTGTGCAAGGAAGGGTAAGGAGACCAGTTTCACTGGATCATAGAGTACATGCCGGTGAAGAGTAAGGTGTAAGAAAGATGGAAAGGTAGGAAGGAACCAGGTTATGAAGGTGTTTGAAAGCCAAACAGAGGGTTTTCTATTTGATACTGAAGGTGAAAGGGAACCACTGGAGCAGGCCTGCACTAGAGTTTATTTTATAAGGGGTAGATATGGTTAGACTATTACTTTATTTTTTATTTTTATTTTTTTATTTTTTCAAAATAATTTTTAGTAATCATTTTTGCAAGATTTTGAATTCCAAATTTTCCTCCCTGCCTCCCCTCTTCTCTTCCAAAACTAGTAGGCAATTAGATGTAGCTTATAAATGTGCTAACATGTAAAACATATTTCCAAATTAGTCACATTTGTGAAAGAAGAAACAGATCAAAAGAAAAAAGCCATTAAAAAGAATAAAGTGAAAAAAAATATTCCTCAATCTGCATTCAACGTCCATCACTTCTTTATCTGGATGTGGATAGCATTTTCCTTCCTGAGTCCTTTGTACTTGTCTCAGACCATTGTGTTGCTGAGAAGAGCTGCATCATTCATAGTTGGTCATCACACAGTGTTGCTGATACTTTACAATGTTTTCCTGGTTCTGCTCATTTCACTTTGCATCAGTTTGTACACATCTTTTCTGGTTTTTCCTGAAAGTTGCCTGTTCATCATTTCTCATTGTACAACAGTATTCCATTATATTCATATACCACAGCTTGTTCAGTCATTCATCAATTGATGGGCTTTCCCTCAGTTTCCAATATTTTGCCACCATGAGAAGGGCTGCCACAAACAGTTCTGCATATGTAGGTCCTTTTTCTCTCTTTTATGATCTCTTTGGGATACAGGCTTAGAAATGGTATTCTTGGACCAGAGGGTATGCACAGTGGTGGCTGACCTGGGGCATAATTCCAAATTGCTCCCCAGAATGGTTGGATCATTTCACAACTCTACCAACAGTGCATCAATGTCCCAATGTCCCCACATCTTCTCCAACATTTAGCATTTTCCTTTTTTTGTCATATTAGCCCATTGGATAGGCGTGGTTTGGTACTTTAGAGTTGTTTTAATTTGCATTTCTCTAATCAAGTGATTTAGAGCACTTCTTTGTATGTCTGTAGACAGCTTTGATTTCTTCATCTGAAAACTGCCTTTTCATATCCTTTGACCATTTATTAAATGGGGAATGGGTTGTTTTCTTTTAAATTTGACTCATTTTTCTGTATATTTGAAAAATAAGGCCTTTATCAGAGATACTTGCTGTAAAGATTGTTTCCTAGCTTTCTGCTTTCCTTCCACTCTTGGTTGCATTGGTTTTGTTTGTGCAAAAGCTTTTTTAATTTAATGTAACCAAAAGGGTCTATTTTACATTTTGTAATGCT
This sequence comes from Phalanger gymnotis, assembly GCA_028646595.1. NCBI lineage: Eukaryota > Metazoa > Chordata > Mammalia > Diprotodontia > Phalangeridae > Phalanger > Phalanger gymnotis. The sequence goes on from CM053628.1 coordinate 9,819,263, forward strand.
CGCTATCTGTTGTATGGTTATGAACCTGAACTCCATTGCCTTCGCCTTTAAAAATTTGTATGTTACACGACTTGGCACAGATATATCTAGTATTGACATTACTTCATTGTCTGTAGTACCTTTTAGCAAGATGTAGTTTCCTTCTGTATCTCTTTTAATTAGGTCTATTTTTTTGCTTTTGCTTTTTATGAGACCAAGATTTCTGCCCTGGATTGTTTTTTGTTTTTACTTCAGATAATAGGTTTTGCTCCATTCCCTCTCCTTTACTGCATGTATGTGTTTCTCAGCTTCAAGAGTGTTTCTTGTAAACAATGTATTATAGGATTGTGGCTTTTGATCAGCTCTCCCATCCATTTCTGTTTTATGGAAGAGTTCATCACATTCACATTCACAGTTATGATTACTGTGTATTTCCCCCCATCCTATTTTTTCCTCCTGTTTGTCCTCTCTCTCCTTTCATCGTTTTCCTCTTTGACAGTGTCTACCACTTCCCCCAGTCTGCCTTCTCTTTTGTCATCCCTCCTTTTACTTAATCTCCTCCCTTCCTACTTTACTGTCAGGTAAGATGGATTTCTAAATTCTACTTATTGTGTATATTATTCCCTCTTTAAGTCAGTACTAATGAGAGTAAGGTTCAAGTGTTGCCCATTGCCCGTCATCCCATCTTCCCCTCCACCATAGTAGGGTTTTCTCCCCTCTTCATGTGAAATAATTTATGCCATTCTACTTCTCCCTTCCTTTTGCACCCAGTGTACTCCTCTTTCTCATCTCTTAATTATTTTTATGCCATTCCCTCAGATTCACCTTATAAATGTACCCTCTATGTATAATTCTGTCTGTGCTATTAGTGGTACAATTTTTAAGAATTAGAAGCATCATCTTCCCATGTAGAGATGTAAACAGTTCATCTCCATTGAATTCCTTATGTTTTCTTTCCCCTTTTTACCTTTATAGGCTTCCCTTGGGTCTTGATTTTGGAGATAATTTTTTTTCAAATTCTGGCACTCTCCATATCAAATCATTCAATTTCATTGACCATTTTCCCCTTTAAAGTATGATGCTTAATTTCACTGGGTAAGTGATTCTTGGTTGTAGTCTCAGCGCCAATGTGTTCCATGACCTTTGATCTTTTGATGTTGCAACTGCTAAATCCTGTGTTATCCCGACTGTGGCTTCCCAATATTTGAATTTTTTCTTTCTGGCCCCTTGCAGTATTTTTTTCCTTGATCTGATAACTCGGAATTTTGGCTGTAATGTTCTTTGGGGTTTTCATTTGGGGATCTCTTTTCTGAGGTGAACGGTAAATTCTTTCAATGTCTATTTGACCTTTGGTTCCAGGATATCAGGGTAATTTTCCTCCACAATTTCTTGCAAGATGCTGTCTTTTTGATCATGGCTTTCAAGTAGTCCAATGATTCTGATGTTGTCTCTCCTCGATCTGTTTTCCAGCTCAGTTATTTCTCCAGTGAGATATTTTACATTTTCTTCTCTTTTTTCATTCTTTTGGATTTGAATGACTGATTCTTGATGTCTCATAGAGGCATCCACTTGCCCAATTCTAACTTTTAAGGAGTGGTTTCCTAAATTAGCTTTTGTACTTTTCTATTTGGCCAATTGTACTTTTTAAGGAGTTCTTTTGTTCATTGGATTTTTGTATCTCCTTTTCAATTTGGCCAATTCTGCTTTTTAAGCAATTGTTTTCTTTTCCCTAGCTGTTGACTTTTTTTTCAAAATTCTCTTGTATCACTTTCATTTCTTTTCCCAATTTTTCTTCTACCTTTCTTACATGATTTTTTAGTTCCTTTTTGAGGTCTTCCATGAGTTCTTTCTGGAATTGAGACTACTTCCCATTTTTCTTTGGGGTTTTCACCATAGATGTTTTAACATTGTTGTCCTCTTCTGAGTGTGTGTCTTGATCTTCCCTGTCCATAGTAACTCCATTGTAACTTTCTATGGTCAGATTCTTTTTTGTTGTTTTTTGGCTATCTTTTTTAGCCATTTTCCTTTCTTTTAAATTTGAGCTCTCCTCCTAGGGTGGCAGGGGTACTGCCTCCAGCTTCTTGTGTTTAGTGCCTGCAGGCTCTGTCTGCCTACCTGGTGCTTCACTGATGTTGTCCTGAGGCCCACAGGTGACCCTCATTCCGGTGCTTCACCGAGGGGTGGGGTGAGGGGTGGCTGTCACTGCTGGAGGCCCTAGGGGCATGACAGCTTATCTAATGCTGAACAAGTTTGTAGTGCTGGTTGTAGAGTCTGGTGCGTGCTGAGGCCGGTGGGGTGTTTATGTGTTTCCCCAAGGGCACACTGAAACATGTGGAGGTCTAGCTGCTAGAGGTTGCCTTTTTGCCAGGGGCATGCTGAAGCACAGGGCAGTTCTCAAAATAGGAGTCTGCCTCTCCCCCTGGCTATGCTGAGGCACATGGGGAGTCCTGGTGTTGACATTTGCCTGCTCCACCATACTGGGGCTCAGGATCTCCTGATGGTTTGCTGAGGCAGAGCGGTTACTGCTGGCTTGCTGGGACACTTCTTGTCTTGGACTGCGCTCCTCTTTTACCCAAATGAGACAGATCTTTCCTGCCAATCTTCCAAGTTTCTCAGGCTCAAAGATTGTTTTGCCTTGTCTTTTTGCTGGTTCTGCTGTTCCAGGATTTGTTTGGGGCACTATTTATTTGGAGGTGAATATGGGAGAGTTACGGTGATTTACTACTGACTCCACCATCTTGGCCAGCAGAGCACATTCTTGTAGTCACAAAATTGGATGTGGGTGCTCTGCCCAAAGGAAAATGGATTTCTTGAAACTGAGCTCTGGAAAAACCAGGCTTTGGTAAGGCCCATTCAGCCTATCACTTTAGAAAGATCAGTTTGACAGCTCAATGGAGGATGGCCCAGAGTAGGGAGCAGACCTTTTTAGGTGTTTAAAATCACATGTAGACAATTAATTAGATTTGTCTTTATGAAAAATGTTATTTTGGTTTAATTTGGAAGTCTAGGTTTTGCCTAGGTAAGTCAACATAGATTACTTCAATATGAAAACACCTCATGAGTTAAAAATACTTTCCTTAACCTGTCATTTTAGAAAGGTAGCAATCATTATTCTGACTCTATCTTAACTATTTAAGATAGAGAAAAAACATTTTCTCCGCCATGTCAGTATTTTGTAAACTTCCCCCTATGCTTTCAAAGAAAAGAAATGTTATCAAAGTAATTGGAAAGTCTATGACAACATGTTATACCTTTATTAATTATGATTCTTAATGTAGTAAAACTTAAATCTCCATGTATTTGAGTTTAGTTGCCCTGCCAAAATTAATTGTTCCTCGAGAGATGCCAAGCTGAGTAAAAGAACACCTGCTGACTTTGGTATCGTATTTTCCCTTGAGCTCTAACATTTTTCATGTAATTAGCCCTGGTGTTCTTTAACATTAACAGATCAACTAATAGTATGTTATGTTTTAAAGGATGCAAACAACAGGAAAGTGGGAGCTTTACAAGAAGTATATTTAAAGGGCACAAGCTTATTACAATAAAAACACTTAAACAATACCTTGAACTTAACCTTTACAAAAAAGTATATTTACCTTGGATGTGTAATGCCAAACAAGGAGAAGGTCATGATTAAAAATATGGTCTCAACATTTGTTTATGTAATTAGTGTCATGCTCAGAATAAGAAGTACTTTGTGTTGTCCTTGGGCTACATAAGATGCCCTGTGCTACAGTCTTTTCTCGATGTCTCCTTGTAGAGTTGGAGTAGTCCTGTGTTCTTTTCAAACCCCAAGCATGATAGGAGGGCTTTAAGTACAGGCCCAGCACCACTGAGTCATCATCCAAGGGCCAGTCTAGCTGGTTTTAGTATTGTTGGAAGCAGCTGGGTGTCTCAGTGGATACAGCACTGGACCTGGAATCAAGAAGACTTAAGTTCAAATCCAGCCTCAGATGCTCAGTAGCTGTATGACCCTGGGCAGGTCACTTAATCTTTTTGCCCAATCTACTAAGAAAACCTGCATATGGGATCACAGAGAGGTGGATACAACTGAACAACATAGGTATTGTTATCCCCTTTTATAGATGAGGAAACCAAAGTCCAGGAAATTGAAGTGATTGGCCACATAGCTATTAAGTATTAGAGCTGGAATATGTTTATGTGTTCTGTGTGTAAGAGTGGGGCTCAAGATTGATTGAATCAATCAAGTCATCCCCATCCCTGCTTAAAGAAGCTAAGATGCTATATCCTCATACCTTGATCAGATGAGAGCACCTGTGTTAAATCAATTGGGAAGAGATGTGACCTCCATGTGAACTGCTGAATTAATCAGTTAAATGTTTTAGACAAGGTGTAGAATAACTTGGAGCAGGTGGATTGAGGAGGAGATGTGGGGGAGTATTTCTGTCTCCCTGGCCTCCACCTCCTTGACCAAAGGAGGATTTTGTATTTCTTAATTGGCATCCTCGTAGCTTCCCTGAAACAGCTGATGGCAATGTTCACGTTGGGAGATGAGGGCGCTTTGAGCAAAGGCAGCTTTAAGACTCTGTGAGGAGCCAAACAGAGAAGCTATGTCACACCTAAAGGGAAATTCATGAGTATTTTACTAAAGGGGAGAAATGCCCTCATGTTAGAGAAGAGGAAGCGAAGCTGAGGAAGAGATAAGGCTTCCAGGTTGTCATGGTGAATTTCTCAAGACTAAGGGTGGTTGACATTGAAGTGCAGCATACAGAAAAATAAGAAGCATGGGCCTAAAACCAGAATCATCTCCCACGCAACAGTAAGTGGTTTAAAGACTGTGAAAGAACATTTGAAAAAATGGTTCAATTTTGAAAGTTTTCAGAGAAATGCGCTCTTCAGGGAAGTTTTTGAACAGTAGCAAATCCCCTAGCCAAAAGGTAAGAATTTACAGTAATTCATACTTTTCAAATCTAGATCAACTAATTACAGCCAAAGTATGAGAGGCCTTGAAAAATTGTATTTTTGAAATCACTAAATGTTTCAGATAAAGAAAAAATGGAAAATAAGAGGGTAAACGAGGTGGGAACAGAGTATTACAGAGCCAAATGCATACTTTTGAACAAGGGAAAATATAAGTTTAAGAAATATACTATATTTAGAATGCTTTTACTAGGTTTGGGCCAATAATAATAGAAGCATGATTTGCTAAAGCAGATTAGTTGCTTGAAAGGTACAGAGAATATATAATTCTCCTATGTTTATATTTTGTTGATTGCAAAAAAACAAGAGCATTGATTTGGTAAAGCAAAACACAGCTGAAAGGTTATTATCCAATAAGGAGTCTCGTTTGCATACTTTAAGATCATATAAGATCTTTGGAGAAATGCAGCCAGTGACCATTTTATTATTAACCTCAAATGAGACCAAAACAATAATAATTATTATTATTTCAGATAGCATTTGAGTAGTGCTTTAAGGTTTACAAAATATTTTACATGTGTTATCTGTTTTAATCCTGTCAACAAGCATGAGATAGGTGGTATAATTATCTCCATTTTACAAATGAGAGAACTCAGAGAGTAAGTGACTGAGGGAAAATTTGAACTCAGGTCTTCCTGATTCTAAGGAGACATATGGTTGTCAGATTTGTTTGCAAGAGGTTTAAGGTTTGGTTTGGTTTGGTTCGTTTTTACATGAGAGTGGGAAGAGACTTAAGAGAGAGAGAGAGACCAGTTAGGAGACTTATTAGTAAGGTGAGTGGTGATGAGAGCCTGAACTGGGGCAGCAGAGAGAAGGGGATATATGGGAGAGACAGTGGGGAGTCAGAAACAACAAGATTTGGCAGCTGGTCAGATCTCTGGGGTGAATGAAAGTGAGAGGTTGAGATTGTATCAAAATGAAAAGATAATGGAGAATTAGCTTTTATAATAATAACAGCATGCGTATCAAATATTATTGCTTTCATTCATCAAAACATATAAAAGAAATTTACCACTATAAAGATTACTTCAAAATGACTGCCAGAAATCAAGGATGAGTTTAATAAATAGAAGGCCATCACCTGCTCATGCTCAACTTGAGGAATAGTAGTGAAAGTGTCAATAATTTTCAGTGTAACTTACTGATTTAAATCTACATCAATCTCAAGGACAACTGAATTTTTTCACATAACAGCATTTATATGGAAAAGTAGATAGACACAAATATGAAAAGCCTATTTTCCATGACTTTGGAGTATTTTTGATATTTAACTTGCTTTTGATCATTCCTCACTTCTCCTACATAATCTTCCCACCTCTTTTTTTGGGTTATCCATCTTTCTAATGATATTCTTTATGACACTTCTCCGACACAATTCATTGGTCATTATTGCGGCTTGTTTATGCCTACCATGTGCCTTTCCATTGCCCTCTCACTGACCCACAGCTTTCATTCTTTGGGGTCTGTGGTGAGACTCATTGTTATACAGTGTCATCAAAAGAATATTGATGTTAAAAGACAGGCCTTTATTTCAAAGAGGAGATTGGATTCATTAAAAACAATGCATAGTTTCCCAAAGGCAATCCAGTCTTCTCTCCTCTGCCTATTTAATTCTGTGGTGAAATCATTGTCTTTATGCAGTTTTTCTCCAAGTTATATTCTTCATTTTGTTTGTTTTCTTAGTAGTTGAATGTATCGGAAAATTTGTTTTCAAAATTAAAATGAATCAAACACTCTAAAAGTGCCTATTTTATACAAGGATCTTTTTTCACAACTGGAGGCAACAAAAATGGAAGGGGAAAAAAGCAGGTTCTTGCCTAAAAGTTCTTCCATTTTAATCAGCGTGATATAACTTATGCCAAATAAAAGATAGAACGGGATTGGTACAAATGAGATCTCCAGTCACAGTGCTCTGAAAAAAAATTGTGATGGGAACAAATAACACCTTTAGCTTCAGATAATTGATTTTGGAGAGAGTCATTTCCACCTCTCTAGAAATCTTTAAGCTAAGAAAGGATAAACATTTGTTGGACATATTATAAAGAGGAGTTGTAGTCAGCTATGGGTCAGTGTGACTTCTTACTCTGAAATTCTCTTATTCTGATTGTAAACTAAGGACAAACAATAATAATTCCTCAAAGAAGACCAATGACATTGCAGGGTGATGTCTTAACTCATGTGTGAATTGGATTTAAGTGAGGCAGAGTTGCACAAGATTATGAGAGTCATTCTTCCAGAGTCATTGAAGGCCAGCAGCAAGACAAAGGTCAGGATGACTGATGATGGCCCGGGATTCATTGGATGAGCTTGGTGTCTTCAATGTCTGATGAAGCTTTAAGTTCTCCACAATGCCTGCTTCGAGGTCATTGGAACAGATTGTTTTTATCTGCCAATTTCAGTGGTGGAAGTCTTCACATGTTTGGGGTAAATACCCCCTCACTCATCCATGGATTTGAGGTCCCGTTGGTTACTCTCAGCCTGATTTAGTCTGTCTGTAGAGACGGTTTACCAGGGTGTGGTCAAGAAGCTGCAGTCTTTTGGAGCCACAGGTGAGAGCCGGGTGGCAGGTAAACACAAAAGGTGGATGAGCAGCCCTGAAAAGGGCTTGACGAGCCCTCATATCAAAGGTGCTAGTTGTCCTGGAACACCCATATGCCCTGCTTGAGTGGAGAGCAAGGAAGGCCTGGTGGAAGAGGCACCTGAGCTGGAACAACGGAAAGACAGACTTCAACAGGCCAAGACAAAGAAGGAATGAATTCTAGGGAGGCGGTATGGCCTACAAGAAGACATAGAAGTTAGAGAGTTCGGTGAAAAGCCAAAAGTGCCGTTTGCCTGGAATGTTGAGAGGTAATATGGAGTAGTGGCTAGAGATGTGGACTTAGTCAGCAAGGCTCAAATCCTGCCTCTGATGCTTACTGTGTGATTATGAGCAATTGACTTAATCTCTCAGAGACTCAGTTTCCTCATTTGTAAAATAGATATTACACTACCTATAGGAAAACCCCATGTGGCTATTCTAAAGCTTAGCTTGTTTGCAAATATTTGTTTGCATGTTGTCTCCCCCAAAAGACTGTGAGATCATTGAGAGTAGGAGCTATCTTTTAATTTTCTTTGTATCCCCAGCACTAATGCCTGGTACATAGTAGGTAATTAATAAACATTTGACTGATACACTTGTAAATTTAATCTCATATGAATAAAAATGATTAAACTGGAGAGATAATTTGCAACCTTTTGTCACCACCTCCCCTCTCCTGTATTCTAAGCCTTGGAATCATGCAATAAAGAATGTCAAAGCTAGAGGAGATTTTAAAGATGATCAAATTCATCCCTTCCCGTTTGTAAAATGGAGAAATTGAAACCAAAAAGACTAAGTGGTTTTCTGGATCAGCCCAGAATCTGGTGTTTTGCCATTAATTTTGTGTGTAATAATGCAACCACTTTTAAAGACACATTAAAAGAAGGAGGTATGTTTAGGAGAGAGTGAAAGTCAAAGTGAACTTGCCTCCTCCTAGCTTTTAGCCCTGGGCTAAACATGTCTTTGAATCTCCATAGCTACAATCTTGACAAATGTAACTTGAAGGCACACTTCTCTGTAGCTTATCTTTCTAGCTTGTTGATAAATGTGTCTTCAGACTCAGAAACCTTACTGAAATCCAAATAAGTGACATCTGTAATTTTCCCATTGGCCACATAGCCTGTCATTACATCTCTGAAGGAAATGAAATTTTACTGGTATGATCAAACTCCATTACTATATGTTTGAAATAGCATTTACACAAATATTATCAAATTTGTAACAGAATCCTATCATTCAAATGGAAAACCAACAGTGCTTTCATTATAAGGTTATCACATAAATACTTAATATTAATCCTGTAATATCAAAATCTTCAACTGTAGATGCTGGTCTTCTAAAATCATATTTTTCTTTCCCTGGTCATTAATAGTAACAGCACTAATAATAAATAACTAGCATTTATATAGCATTTTTAAGGTTTGCAAAGCACTTTGTAGATATTCTCATTTTATCCTCACAACAGACCTGACAGATAGATATTATTAATGGGGATCCATTTCAGAAATGAGGAAACTGAGGTTAATAGCGTGAAGTGACTTGCTCAAGGTTACACAGATAGTAAATGTCTGAGGCTGGATTTGATCTCAGGTCATCATGACTCTAGGTCTGCTGTGCCACTTAGATGATAATTGAAACATGACATTTTGAGGGTACAGTGTTCCAAATTAGTAGCCAAATACATCTGTTTCGCCGTGGCAGAGCATTAACTAACAAAAGTCATTTTGCTTTGGGAAAGCTTTTTTTAACCTTAGCATATTTTTCTATTTCAACTAATTCCAAAATATTAGAAACACAAGGGCTAAACAATGTTCCAAATCCTCAAGAACTATTTTAAAAGTAGGTCTTTGTTTATGTTATTTTAATGAGCAGACTATCTTTTTAGCCACTTCCTTAAAGAAGAGAAAGAAGGGAACAAGTGTTTATATTGCACCTACTATGTTCCAGGCACTGTGCTAAGCACCTTTTATAAATATCATAGCATTTGGTCCTCACAACGACCGTGCAAAGTGGGTGCTGTTGTTATCCCTGTACTGCATAGTTGAGGAAATTGAGGCAAACAGAGATTGACTTGCCTTGCTTGGGTCACCTATCTAATAAGTGTCTGAAACCAGATTTGACCTCAGATCTTTTGGATTCCAGGCCTAGTGCTCTGTAGCTAGATGTAATTTAGTTTTTAAAAGGAGGGAATTAGTCAGCAAACATTTTAAGCACCAACTATGTGGCATAGTCAGTCTTGTAGTCAGAAAGACCTATGTCTGATAAATGCCAGCTTCATGAATGTGAATTTCTTTGGAAGTCACTTAAGCTCTCAGTGTCCCAAGTGCCTTTCTGAAGTTGCAGATATTTTGCACTGGTAGAGGGAGTTTTTTCACCAAGAACTTCCCCCATCAGTGAAATCATACATTTAGTAAAAAAAAATTGCTACACACTCTGAGGTACAGAGAAAAAAAAACAAATAATCCTTATACTAAAGAAGCTTTTATTCTCTCAGAAAAACCATACATGTGTATATATTAACTACATTAAAATCCAAAGGAAATACAAGTTAATTTTTTATTGTTGGAGGAAACACTAGAACCTGCAGAGATACGGAAAAAAACTATGTAGGGGCTGGGTATTGTTTGAGCTGAGCTTTGGAGGACACTCAAGGCAGGATTGATGAAGGGAGTTTGTTCCATGTCTAGGGGCAGCCCATGGAAAGGTACAGAGGTGAAAAATGAGCTGATTCTCTGTCATAGGCCAAGTGGTTGAAGCAGAGTGCATGAAAAAGAGTTCTGGAATATAAAATGTATGGAAATATAGGTAGAAGCCAGATGTGGAAGGACTTTATTGACAGAAGGGTTTATATTTGATCCTGGAGACAAAAAGGAGTTTCTCGAGCAGTTAGTCAAGAAGTATATATTAATTACTTCCCAGGTTACCAGGTACTGTGAAGACCAAAAGACCCTTACCTAAAGGGAGACAGCATGCAAATAACTATCTCCCTACAGGATGTATGTAGTGTAAATGGAAGGTCATCTCAGAGAGAAGGAGCAGACAATGAGGGGACCATGAAAGGCCACTACAGAACGTGAGATTTAAGCTGTATCTTGAAGGAAGCAAGGAGAGATCAAGAGGCAGAAGTAAAGAGGGGAAGCGTTCCCATCATGGAGGCTAGCCTGTGAAAGGTCATGAAGTTGGGAGGTGGAATGTCTTGTGTGAGAAACAACAAGAAGGCGGTGTCACTGGATCTCAGAATACCTGGATGATGGAGTAAGGTGGCTGAAGACTAGAGATGTAGGAAGTGGCCAGGCTATAATGATTATATATTGGGTTCTGGAAGGAATAGGGAACCAGGAGAGTTTTTGAGAAGGAAATGGAGAAGAAAATGGCAGACCACTCTAGTATCTTTGCCAAGAAAACCCTGTGGGTAATATTGCTGTGTTCTGGTCCATAGGGTCGCAAAGAGTCAGACATCAGTGAATGACTGAACAATAACGAGAGTTTCTTGAATGGCCATGGGCCGTGATGTGCTCAGACATATATGTGCCCTAGGAAGATGACTTTGGCAGCTGAGTAAAGGATGGCTCAGAGTAGAGGGAGACTAGAAGCAGGGAGCCCAACTAGAAGGCATGAAATGATGAAGACCTAAGGGAGGGGTGGGTGGTAGCTGTGTGAGTGTAAGAAGGTGATGTATAGCAGGGATCTTGTGAATCCTGGCCTTGTATTACCTGGGCAAAGGCACTTCATCTTTTGGGCCTCAGATTTTTTACTGTAAAATTAAGAGGTCCAACTAGCAAATTCCTAAACCTTTCTAGCCCTAACATTTTGAGATCCCTCTCTGGGTCCTCGGTTTCTTTGTCCTTGCAATGCAAAAACAGCTTTTACACTAACCAAAAATGCTGAAGTTCTCTCAGCTATCAAATTCCGTCATTCCAAAAATTATCATAGAGATAGCCCTCTAGATTAAAGTGGCAAGACATCTATTTAGTACTAGAAGGAGAATGCACACTGACTTACCAGGATCAAGGTAGTACAGTAAGAGAGATGAGAATACTGTATGTGGGGTCCCTGGACATGGGTTCATATTCCTGCCCTCCTAATTACTACCTCTGTGACCGTGGGCAAATAGCTTAATTTTTATAGGTTCAATTTCTTTATCTATAAAATGAAGGACTTGGACTGAATGAGTACAAATGTACATTCCAGCTCTAAATATGTGATCCTAAGTCCACATGCAATTTCTCTATTAATACAGCAGGCCTTCTCTCAATAACATTCTGTTATCATCTCCCCCCCCCAAAAGCCATTCTCATTTTCCACTCCTTCAAATGCTTTGTTTTCCATCTTGTTTTACTGTCCTCTTTTTAATTCTGAGCAGTCTGTTTTGTTAATTCACATATAAGATCCCTAGAAGACCCTTAAGCCAGCATATGAAAGGAGTATCCAACACAGCATTACATTTATCCTACACTTCCTTGCATATTGTTCCAAAGGTCTTCATCTCATGTGTAAATTTAACAGTGGATTTTCTTTGTGAATGTTATCTTCCTACTGTTTTAAAATACCTTAGTATGTTTTAATGCAGTTCTATTACCTCTGTTTTGCTAATTTTGCTATATAAGGAAGGAAATGTTCTTCAGACAATAAAATAAAGTAGACACAGTAGACAAGTCAAACACATTCTGCCTATATAATTATATTTTGTATCACTTAACAAAACTTCCCAAATGAAAATCATTGTCACTACTTCTAAAAATGAATGTGGTGTGGTTTAAGAATCAACTCTCTACAAATATGGGGGATAAGGAACAGAATTGGTACTTTGTGTTTTGTTTTTTTTTTTAAGAGTCTAACATGAGTGAAACCTAAAGAAATCTGACTAACCTTTAGGAAGGCTGAAAGCAAAGAGCTGATTGCTGTCAAATCAACATTAAAGTTTCGAGATATTTCCAAGCCATCTTGCCCATCTAAGTCTATCATTTAATAATAGAAATTAATGACCATCTAATTCAAATTCCAAAGATATAGAGCCTTAGAAAAACACATATCTCTAGAATGACAGGTGATTTGTTCATCGTAAATAAAGGTTCCTTGGACAACAGTATTGTTGATACACCTTGTGGCTCATTCCATTGTTGGATCATTTGGCATAATGATCAGAGGCATTAAGCATCTCATGCTAAACCTGCAGGTACTTCTCTGTAGCAAGGGCATTTTTGAAAAGAAAAGAAGCAAGCATTTCAAATTTGTTACTCTGTTGTGTGACTAAATGAGCAGTGAAGTAAATGTGGCCCTATTTCCCAACATCCAAAGTTTATATAACCTCTGGCCCAGAACCCCAGAGTGATCATTCAGTCAACAAGTATTTATTAAGTGCTTGCTATGTTCCCAGCTCTGGAGACACAGAGGAAGGCTAAAATGAAAACAACTTGGTTCCTGCCTTCAAAAAGCTAATTGTCTGGGGGAGACAATAAGTACACGCGCACACACACACACACACGTGGCATAGATTATGTAGATGGAAAGAAATCTCGGAGGTGAAAGCACTAACTGCGGGCAGGAAGTATGTGTGGGGCTGGGTGGCAGGGAGGCAATAGCCTCCTATAAAAGATAACATTTCATCTGAGTCTTAAATAAGCTAGGGATTCTGATATGAAGAATAGGGAGGGGAAAGTATTCTCAGCATGGGGGACAACTGATGCAAAGGTATGGAGACGGGAAATGGAATATCCTGTGCTTGAAACAGCAAAGCATACTGTTAAGTATGACCAGATAGTAGGGTACCTAGAGGGTTGTAAAGTGTGAAAAGATTGTATAGGTAGGAAATGGCTAGATCATGAAGAACTTAAATGCCAGAGGATCCCACATTTTATCCTGGAGTTAGTAGAGAGTCACTAGAATTTGTTCAGTTAGGAGAGGTGGCAAGACCTGATCTGCTTTAGGAAAGTCAGTACAACAGCTTAGCTTCATAATGTCTTGGAGTACATAAAGACTTGGAGCAGGAAGACTAACGTGGTAGCTGTGTGAGTGTAGGGAAAGGGCTAAGTATGAGAAATGTTGTGGATGTAGAAATGACAACATTTGGCACCTGACTGGATATGTGGCACATGAGGAAATAAATAGTTTGAGGTAGAACCAAGATTGTGAAGCTGGTGATTGGGAGGAGAGTGATGCCACTGAGAATTACAGGGAAGTTCTGCGGAGTGGTAGATTTGGGTAGAAATAGACTGTTTGGGGGCATTTTTGAGTTTCAGACACCAATAGTTTGTAATAAAGAACCAGAGTTCAGGAGAGACTGCATCTACAGATCTGGGAGTCATCTGCTCAGAAATGATAATTGAACTCCTGGAAGTTGTTTAGATAATTGAGTGAGTTTGCATAAGGATGGAGATCCAGAAAAGAAGACTATGAAGGAGAGTTCAGACAAGTAGTAGTAGAACGAAGAGAGAGTAACATTATGAAAATTCAAAGGAAAGAGTGTCCAGGGGAAGAAGGTGAATGACAATGTCAAAGGTTGAAGAGAGGTCAAGGAAGACCAAGATCAATAAAAGGGTATTGGATCTGGCAATTAAGAAATCATTGGTAATTTTGTATAGGGCAGTTTCAATTGAGTGATTGTCAGGAGCCAGATTGTAGAAGGTTTAGAAGTAAGTGAAAGGAGGGGAAATAGAGGCAGGTAGTTTTCTCAAGAAATTTAGCCAAAAAAGGAAGAAGGTAAGAGATATACGATATCTAGGGTGATGATTAGATCATTTACTTTTGTAAAGGATAAAGGAGATATGGGCATATTTATAGGCAACAAGGAAGGAGCTGTAGATAGGAAGAAACTAAAGATTAGAGAGGGTAGACATGTTAGAGGCATGTGCTAGCAAAGATGAAAAGAATTGGGATCAAGCATGCATTTAGAGGGCTTGGTATCAGGAAGGAGAATGGCTACTTCCTCATGATAGACAAGGGGAAAGGTGACAATAGTGGGGGATGATAGCATAGAGCTGTGACATGGGGAGAAGAGGGAGCTTTCAGTGAATGGTCTCAATTGGGGGGGGTGAAGTATGAGGTAAGGTGAAAGATGTGAAAGGATAGGAGGAAGGAGAACCATGGTAGGTGTGAGAAGGGAATAGAGGCTTTAAAATGGCTGGGGAATTGATGGCTGTGGAGGAGAGGGGAATAGTTGAGATTGTGTAACATCACTTTGGAGTAGGCCCATTCAACGTGGTTTCCCAATTTCCTCCAGCTCTGTTCAGCTCCATGTGAATAAAAGTACAAGGGTGAATGGTAGGAGGAATTCAGAGCTGTGCTTTGGTTCGTCTGGATTCATGCTAGAACAAGGGAATTGAGAGGAGATGACAGCGTACAGTTGAACTAATTCATCAAGGGATCAAAATAGAAAAGACTGTAGCCAGAATAGGTGTGTTTGGAGATTATGTTGAGAATAATATACAAAGTTAGGGATAACAAAGCCTAAAAAGCTAGGCTAATAAAAGCTTATGATCAGATAAAGTAACTTTATCTTACGTATGTGTACAAATACATGTGTGTATGTATATATACATATGTAATATGTATATATACATATGTATGCATGTTTATGAATGTGGAAGTGAAATATTTGTGAGTGATAGCAAGCTCAAGGATATGACCATTTCTATGGGTAACTTTAGTGGAAGAGTGGATCATGGTAATTGAGGAGCTGGAAAGTTCAGGTATTTGAAGGAACATCAGCATATATGTTGAAGTCCCTTAGTAAAAGGGCAAGAGTTAGAATGGAGCGGAGGACCAAGAGCCAGGCACTGAACTTAGTGGATAGGGAGGGAGAATATCCTAGGAGTCACCTAGGTCTGGATGAATGATAAATTGAAATAGTGTGAAATTCAAAAGTGATAGTGTTCGAGAATCTGGAAGTTGTCATGAGGAGTTAGAATATTCTGACACCCCCACTGCAACCTGTAAATCAGGGTCTTTGAGAGAAACGGTAGTCAGGGCTGCTAAAGATCATGAGGGAGTCATTGATAGCAAGAGCAATCTGGGTCTCAGTGAGTAGGGAAAGGTTGAAGGAGCAAGAAAGGAAGACGTTCAAGGTAAAGAGAAGGTTGCTAATATTCCAGAGAAACACAGTGGCGGAGATGGACAGATCTAGAGTAGGAAATTGGGGGGGGGGGGTAGGGGTGCATGGGAATGAGAGTGCAAGACAGCTTCGATTGGGGAAATAGGGCTTATTTTTCAGTGGGGGTGGGAGGTCACTATCACTGGGATGGGGAAAGCAAAAGGGAGTAGAAGTATGTTTATCATCGAGGAATAAATTCAGGAAGGGTATCACTGATAGGGAGAGGTCCCTTGAGAGAAACAGATGATTAGCTAATTTACAGTCTTCACTTCATGGTGTTGTTGTGTCCTGTAAGGCTCTGGGAAGCCCCCCTTTAGAAGGAAGAAGCAGGAGGAGGTGTGGGTGGAGTCTGGTAGTCCGCTTAGGAGGTAGTAGGTGGCAGTAAGCGAGAATAGGGCCTGGCACTGTTGTAGCCCAGTTTCTCTGGGAGGCAGTCAGGAAGCAGGATGTGGTAGTGTCCAAGAAAGGACTAGGCCCAAACTTAGGGGACTGACCCTCAAGTCATAAATATTTGCCTTTTTTGCCCCCACCACCCAAGTTTCCCTGGAGAACTCAGACTTATAGCTACTATCTAAACCTCTATAGATATGAACAAAAGGGCGCTGGGTACTGTGCAAGCACGTGAGCTAGTAACACCTCATACAGGAAATCCCAAGATATCCAATCTTGGGATACAGCAAAATTGAAATGTAGCTTTTACTATGCATACTTCCATACTTATATAATAAGGAAGAAGAGAAGGATATACTTCCATTTGAAGCTGTAATTTGCTGAATTCTTGAGTTATGTGAATTGGTTGAAAGCATCTTATTAATGTGTATTTTAGATTGAGAGTAAATTGGTTGTTGATAAGCCAGTAAAGTGATAAATAAAAGAAAGTGCTACTGGGAGTACTGGCTAGGGAAAAATGGTTATTTATTCCAATGAGACAAATATCTACTGTTTTTCAGGTTTTGTCATGAATTTGCTCGTATCTATTTATGTCCGATTTGATTATCTGTTAGATTCTATTCAGGCAGATTCTTGGAGCAGCCCTGTAAACACACAGAAGGAACTTCAGCAGTGCGGAGAATTGAGCTTGCCAGTTGGACAGACTTAATGTTCATTGTTCATTATGATCCTATTCTGATATCTTGAAAGGTGTCCTGGCATAGTGGGTAGATTATTGGATTTGGCATCAGGAAGACCTGAGTTTGAATTCTGCCTCTGCCATGAACCAAGTTGTCTTTACTGGGACAAGTTATCTGTAAAATGGGGTTAATGACTCCTACCTCAAAAGCTTCTTGTGAGGATCAAATGAGATGTGGTATGTTAAATCACTTTGTACATCTTTAAGCATAACCTCCAAGAACACAAGATCACCTCTACTGGCCAGTCATTATTATCATGATGCAGAGATGATTTTTACTGGTCGTAGCAATTTTGCTAAGTTATAAAGGGCTTGCCATATATGTCAGTTGTGAGGGGGTGCCCACCGTGACAAAATAATAGATCTTTGAATATTGAAGTACTTAAATTACTATTAATTTTGAAGTTATGTCTCTGCTAGTAAGACAATCAGCCAAAATGATAGATGAAGCCCTGGTTTGTAGTGTTTGATGATTACTGAGGTGAAAATGCTGAAGATGAAATTTTAACAGTCGCTCTTTCCAGCTAGCATGTGCTGGTTCCAGCACAGTTCTGCATATCTGTGTCATCTATGTCTGTATAGAGATATACAAACACATATGTATCCATAGACAATGAAGTTGCCAAGGTCATCCACTGCATCTTGAGCCATCACCAGTTGTCTTGACTTTTGTCTTGCCACTGGACGTCAATGACTCTGGAAGAGAAAGTGAGGCTAATGATTTGTGCAATTCTGCCTCACTTCAATCCAATTAACTTGCAAATCAAGGCATTGCCTATGACACCATTGGCCCTCTTACAAAAGGAAGGGTAAACAGTAACAGCACATATGTATAGAGAGGAAGACAAAGGTTATGTTTGTAGTATTTTTAACAGTTTACATTAATTTGTCCAGAAGCTTGGTAAATAAATATTCCTGATACCCTTACTGAACAGATCTTTAAATGGCCTATATATTTTTTGTAACACGTATGTTTCAAACACTCCAGCTTTGTGACTGAAGCCAGAGATCACTGGACAGTCTTTATGTGGACGAAGAGTGGAAGGGATTTTAGTAATGTTTTTTATCTCATGGTACACCATGAGTAGCGTCATCTTTGAATGTAAAATTAGTTCAATAGGACACCCATCATGAAGATAATGATCTAAAAAACGAAGTAGAGTTGGCTTGAATTTGCCAAGTAAACTACTGGGAATGGATTTTTCTTACAGCAGATTAATTGAGCATGGACTAGCTATTGGCCACAAGCTGGAATTATTGGATTTGCATTATCGGGGGATTTACTACAGCGGTGTAGTTTCTAAAAGATGATGTAGACTACTAAAACCTACCATATAAATAAATTTTAAGCTAATAATTCCCTTAAAACTATCTTGATAGGTTGAATTCCATCTGTTTTATTCATGATGGGCAATAACAAAGATTAATGCTCTACTATTAAAAGGAATTTTAGTGAATTGGGTGTAATTTGTGAAGCATTGAAGCCATCTCTTATGTATTATAAATTATATGGTAATTTTTAAAAATTGCCCAGTTTTTTGCCAACTGCAAAAATAAGCAATAAGTATATAGAGGATTGGACTAGTAATTGAGATCCTATTTTTTTATTTTAATATTTTTTATTATTTAATATATTTAGTTTTCAGCATTGATTTTTACAGGAGTTTGAATTACAAATTTTCTCCCCATTTCTACCCTCCCACCTACTCCAAGATGGCATATATTCTGGTTGTCCTGTTCCCCAGTCAGCCCTCCCT
>CM053628.1:9838235-9854299 GCA_028646595.1 Phalanger gymnotis
TTGCCATTTGAGTTAGTCTATTTTTTAAGGTGTTGTTTTCTTCAGTATATTTTTCAGTATTTTTTTGGTCTCCTTTAGCAAGTCATTGACTTGTTTTTCATGGATTTCTTGCATCCTTCTCATTTCTCTTCCCAATTTTTCCTCTAGTTCTCTAACTTGCTTTTCCAAATCCTTTTTGAGCTCTTCCATGGCCTGAGACCAGTTCATGTTTTTCTTAGAGGCTTTTGTTGTAGGCTCTTTGACTTTGTTGACTTCTTCTGGCTGTATGTTTTGGTCTTCTTTGTCACCAAAGAAAAATTCCAGAGTCTGAGACTGAATCTGGGTGCGTTTTCTCTGCCTGGCCATGGTTCCAGCCCGTTTACTTGACCCTTGAGCTTTTCAGGGGGGTATGACTGCTTACAGAGTACAGAGTTCTATGTTCTGAGCTTGGGGGGGGGTGCACCAGCTCTGCTGTACCAGCACTCCTTCCCCAAGAACCCCCAACCTGGACTGGACTTAGATCTTCAGCAGGCTCTTCACTCCTGCTCTGATCCACCACTTAATTCCTCCCACCAGGTGGGCCTGAGGCCAGAAGCAGCTGCAGCTGTAGTTCTGTAGCTGCCCCACCTCCGCTGCCCCCCCCCCCCGCCTGGGGCTGGTGGCCGAACCACAAACTCTATCTCAGTCCCCAGCAGCTTCTCCCACTTACCTACTCTGTTGTCCTTGGTGTTTGTGGATTGAGAAGTCTGGTAACTGCCACAGCTCACTGATTCAGGGTGCTAGGGCACGCTCCACCCTGCTCGTGGTCTGGCTGGTCCGCGCTGCCCACTCTGGGCTCTGCTCCCCTCTGCTCCCAGCTCCGTGTGGGATAGACCTTACCCAGAGATCATCCATGCTGTCCTGGGCTACAGCCCTGCTTCCCTATGCTATTTTGTGGGTTCTGTAGTTCTAGAATTGGTTCAGAGCTATTTTTTATAGGTTTTTGTAGGGACTTGGCAGGGAGCCCATGCTAGTCCCTTCTTTCCAGCTGTCATCTTCCCAAACCTGCTTTTTAAGGCATTCTCCTCTTCAGTAAATTTTTATACATCTTTTTTTCTCTTTTGACCAGTTCTGCTTTCTAAAGAATTCTTCTCTTCATTGGATTTTTGTTCCTCTTTTACTGTTTGGCCTCTTCTTAGTGTTATTCAGTGTTTTTTGTACCTCCTTTACCAAGCTGGTGACTGCTTTTTTTTAAATTTTATTGCATCACTTTCATTTCTTTAACCTATTTTTCATCTACCTCTCTCTTTAGAAGTTTAAATTCCTTATTGAGCTCTTCAGGAAGTCTTTTTGGGCCTGAGACCAATTCATAATTTCCTCTGAGGCTTTGGATGTAGCAGTTTTGACTTATTTCTCTTCATACAAGTTTGTGTTTTGATCTTCCCTATCGCCATAGTAACTTTCTATAGTCAAGATATTTTTATTGTTGTTTTCTATTTTCCTAACCTGTTTCTTCACTTTTAACTTAATGTTAAAATTGAGCTCTATTCCCAGGGTAGGGTAGGAGGAGGTATTGTCCCAAGCTTTTTTTTTTGTGCTGCTGTTTTCAGAGCTAGTTCTGGGGGTCTTCAAGTTTTTAGGTATACCAAGGCTGTATGAGCTAAGGAAAGGTGTTTTTACTGCTGTCCTGGCCTGTCCTCTCTTCTATGAGTGACCACATGTACACTTTCACCCCTATGGCTATAAACTCTGATGTGCTAGCTTTCCTCCTTGCCTGGGATTGTGACACAGGACTGTGACAAGGATCTCTCTAATGCCACAGAGTCTTGACACCAGTTTCAGCAAAGGGACTTCTATAATCTCCTTCTGAACAGTTTTTCAACCCCCTTACCATCTGTGGACTGAGAGCTCTGGAAGCAGCTCCTGCTGCCCCTGTTTCTAAGGACCTGGGCTTAAATTCCAAGCTATGTTTCTTAATATCTGTATGAAATTGGGCACTTTATTTCAATTCTCTGGGCCTCAGTTTCCTCATGTGTAGAATGAAGGGGTAGACCAGATAACCTTTGAAAATTCTTACTACTCTATATGTATGATACTAAGAACCACAATTTCGTTAAAAAAAAACTTTTGCCTTGTTAATCACTCACCTGGGAAGCTGAAATTATGCTGAGTTATTGAGAGTCGTAAAATGTAGATGAAACAAATGTAGATGTCTTGCTCTTGAATCTTATCTTCTATCTGGTAAATATTTTGAAACCAAGGAAGCAGCTATTCTGAAGGAAAGGATGAATGCATGAATGAATGAATGAATGAATGAATGAGTGAATGAATGAATGAGATAATGAGTGAATGCTTACTCGCGTGCATGCATGCCTTGGGGTAATTCTCAAGCTTAAACATTTGTCATTGTTACCTGTGCCCAAGCCCATATCCATCATATTCTCAATAAACTATAACTAACTTTAAGATTACCTTTTAGTTGTAGGGAGAGTCTTTCATATAATAACATTCATACAGCTGTAATATCAAAATTAGGACATGGGTGAACTGAGAATAGAACACAAATATGAAGTTGCTAGACCGTATTGTAAGCATAATGGCAGGCTGTTTGTTTTTAGCTAGACAGGCCACAGTCTCATGGACCATATTTTTAATATTCTCCACTTTGCCTATTCTATGTAGATTTCCACTAAATTGCTATTTAGATAGCCCATCATAGTATAGAGATGATCCTAGGTTCTTGAAGAGTAGTGGAAAGAGTACCAGATTTGGAGTTAGAGGACCTGCTTTCAAATTCTGGCTTTGCTATTTCTTACCTGTGGAACTTTGTACAAGTCACTTTATTTCTCTGGGCCTCAGTTTCCTTGTCTCAAGTGAGATGGTTGGACTAGAATTGACGATCTTTCAGTCCTCTTTCAGGTCTATCAAACTATTAAATAATAATATCAATAGTTCACAAATTATTCTCAGAAATAGATAAAGAAAACAATATACCAGATGCCTTTTATGAGACAAATATAGTTCTCTCTAGATTCCTTTTATTAGAGAGAGAATATATTATGGGAGAATTATAGACAAATATTATTCATGAATTCTGATTCAAAAAAAATCAAATGAAATCCTGTCATACCATTGCAGTTAGTCCAAGAAATCATTCATTATGACCAAATTTGATTTATGCCAAGAATGCAAGGAAAACGATGTAGTTAGTCACATTAAAAAATGAAAACATTCAAAAGCTTATGATTATCTTAATGGATGTAGAAAATGCCCTTAACAAAGCAAAATATTCATTTGTACTTTTAAAAAAAACCTAGAAATTATAGGCATGGAAAGATTTTTAATATCATAAAGTATCTAAAACGAAAAGCAAGCATTATATACCTAATGGAGTATACACACAAACCTCTCTCAGTAAATACAAGAGTAAAACAAAGATGCCTATTTTCCCTACTATTTGATATAGTTCTAGAAATACTGGTAATAGCAATGAAAAAACAAAGAAATTAAAAATGTAATGATAAGTAAAGAGGACACAAAAGTATCCCTTTTTGCTGGGTGGCATGATGATTTCTTTAGAAAATTGTATAGATTCAGCAAAAAACTATTTGAGACAATTTGCTTCAGCCAGGTTGCACACTGCAAAATATTCCCTGCCCCATATCAATGGCATTTCTGTATAATAATAACAAAGTACAAAAGGTAAGAATGGAAATGGAAATTCCATTCAAGGAAACCATAAACACACAAAATATTTGAGGAATCAGTCTATGAAAACAAACGAACTGGTTTTATAGATTTGGTTGCAGAGTGTTTCATAAAGTAATAAAGAACAATTTAAATATCTGAGAGAATATTCAATGCTCATGGCTAGGCCATGCCAACATAACAAAAACTGATTTTACTAAGTTAATTTACAGTTTTAATATGGTGATATCAAACTATCCAAAACATACTTTACACAATTCAATAAAATCATAACAGAATTCACTTGGAGAAACCAAAGATATAGAGTAGCAAGTAAAATAATGGAGGAAAAGGTAGAAATACAGACAGAATAACACTTCTAGAATTTAAATTATTAAATAAAATTCCACAATTTATAATATGTCAAGCAGTAGCCTTCAAAAGCTTTTGCTGCTAGTTACAGATAGAGACATACGTCAGTGAAATAGACTAGACAACAGATAATTTGAAACAGTGAAACTCAATAATGCAATGTTTGATAAAATAGAAAACATGAATTAGAAAATTAGAAAAGAACTTCCTATTTAATAAAAATTGCTGGGAAAACTGGAGGTTAACTTTGCTGAATTTAGCTTAGACCAACATCATAAACCATATTCTACAATTAATTCTTAATAGGTGTGTTACCACAATATTAAAGAACATGCTATTAAAAAATTAGAAAGGCAGCAGATTATATGGATAGGAGAAATATTCTTAAGTGAGTAAGAGATAGAGGTATTTACAAAAGATAAAACATTTCGAATACATGAAATCGAAACTCTTCTGTAGAAAATTAGTACATTTAATATACTAAGGAAAGCAGTTGAAAGGGAGAAAAATCTTTGTATCAATTTTTTCACATAAGGCCTTGTTATATATACATATGTGTATGTATCTATGTATATGTGCATGTGTACATATGTGTGTGTTTATGTGTGAGTATATATATTATTACATATGTAAATATTTATATATATAAATACATGTATAAAATTGTTCTTCAGTAAATAAATGGTAAAGGGATATAAACAAAAGAAGAATTGCAGATTACAAACAACTATATGAAAGACTAAATCACTGATAAAAGAAATAAAAATAACCCTGAGCTTTCACCTTACTTCCAGCCAGTTGTAAGAGATTACAAAATATGGGAATAGTTAATGTTGGAAGGGTTGTCAGAAGATAGGCATATTTGTTGGTGGAGCTGTAAATCAGTACAACTATATATTTTTTTGTAAAGCAATTTGGAATTGTTCAAATCAAGTGACTAAATTGTCCACATTCTTTGATCTAGAGATGGTACTACTAGTCATATACTTCAAGGAGGTTACTTAAACCTCTCTTAACCTCAGTTTCTTCCTCTGTAAAACTGGAGTGATAATGCTTGTAGTACTTAACTCACAAGGTTGTTGTGACAACGAAATGAGATAACGTTATATCAAACATTTTGCAAACCTTAAAGTGTTATACTAATGTCAGCAATACTATAGAAAGGCCTTATGGACCATAAAGGTACAAAGGCAAAGCAGATGATAATGCATTTTCTTTCATTTAATTTCCACTAATAGGCCAGTATCTATTTCTATTTTTGAACCACTTGATAGTGCCAGAGACCTTTTGTGGTGTGGACTTTCTTTTCCAGGTCTCTCTTTCTTTTCCTTCACTTCTCCACATTCTTTTTTCCCCATCTTTTTTCTCCTACTCTCTTGCTTATTTCTTAGTGGCAACTTTCTAATAGCTTCCAATTCTTATAAGACATCTGATCCTTGGACATAAGGATTAGATATATGCCTCAGAATCCTAGAACTCGGCTTTATTTTTCTCATTTAGGCTTGCCTCCTCCTTGCCCTTTAAGAAGGCATCTCATCTCTCCTTTGGTTTAAAATTCTTAAATAAGAAAGTATTCGCCTTACCTTTTCTTGTGTCTTAATTGTTTTTAAAAA
Organism: Phalanger gymnotis; assembly: GCA_028646595.1. NCBI lineage: Eukaryota > Metazoa > Chordata > Mammalia > Diprotodontia > Phalangeridae > Phalanger > Phalanger gymnotis. The sequence goes on from CM053628.1 coordinate 9,843,866, forward strand.
AGGTCTTGTAAATCTTCAATTGTGAGGGAATATGCTACTAATTATCCCAACCCATGAATTTCTATAGTTAGGAAAGATCAAATAGATAATTGTGCTGTATAAATAGTTTCCCAATTTTTCTTTTGTTCAGTCAGTTTTATTTGTTCAACAGACATGGAAAACATTCCTAGGATAGTATCAGAAAGTAGCTTACATTTAAATTCACCCAGGCTTCTACCAACTTTAGAAATAAAGAGATGGAGTCAATGATGCTTTAGAACAAGGCTATAATGTCATTCCTGAGCCAGTTGATTTTTTTTATCATAAGCACATGAACTATCAGTTAATTGTTGCTTTTCCTATAGAAGTGGCCCTATGCAGTCATAAATCTCTCTGAAAATATCTTTTGTCCACTTCTCCTATACAGTTCTTCATCTGTAATATGCTCCTGCCTATTGAGAATCACCACTTACCTCTCCATTGACTTTTGGTTCATCACCATTATATTGTCTATTTAATAACGAATTTTTGTCCTGGCCACCCATCTAGCTCTAAATCCAGTGTTAAATGTTCAACTCAGAGAATAACATATTGGCCTTTTTTCAATAAAATAATTCCTTTAAAAATGATTTACTAATGGTTATTAATAGGAGGCAAATTTCTATATAGTTTTTGCAAAATAAACACACCAATTTTTATTCCATCATCATAGTTACAACTTTCCTAAAATGGGCAATTTTCTTTATGCTCATTACATTTATAATGTTTTTTATTTTATATTTTAACTAGGTTCTATAAAAAAGAAAACTGATAACTTCTTGGGTTCTTATTTTTTAAATTCTTTAATAATTTTTTTCATATTACATGTAAAAACTTTTGAACATTTTTTCTAAACTTCGAGTTTAAATTTTATCCTTCCCTCCCTTCCTTCCTTTCCCCATCATGGAGAAAGCAAGCAATTTGGTATAGGTTATACATATCCAGTTATGCAAAACATTTTCATATTAGTCATGTTTTAAAAGAAAACACAGACCAAAAGAAAAAAAAACAAGAAAAATAAAGAAAGCTTAAGAAAAGGATGCTTCAGACTGCATTCAGTCTCCACCAGTTCATTTTGGGAGGTAGATAATAATTTGTATCATGAGTCCTTTAGAAATGTCTTAGATCACTGTATTTCTGAGAATAGCGGAGTCATTCACAGTTGATCATCATACAATATGGCTGTTATGGATACAATATTCTGGTTCTGCTCACTTCGCTTTACATGATTTCATATGTCTTTCTAGGTTTTTCTGAGAGCGTCCTGCATCAATAGCTAGCATATCTTTCCAAGTAAGTTTATGAAGCTGTTTTCTACTAATAAAAAAGGAGTTTATGATCAGCAAGCTGTTTATGATTTAAGAAAAATATTATATGTTATCTCATAAATTGTTTTGTGTTCAGTAGCGTCTGACTCTTAGTGACCCCATTAGGCTTTCTTGGTGAACATATTGGAACAGTTTGCCATTTCCTTCTCCATTTCATTTTACAGATGAGGAAACTAAGGCAAAGAGGGTTAAGTGACTTGCCCAGGGTCATATAGCTAATAAATGTCTGAAGTCACATTGGAATTCAGGTCTTCCAGGCTTAGTGCTCTATCCACTGCACCAATCTACCTGCCTCAAATTCTTAAAACGCATGATTTAAACTCCTCCCCATCCAGGGGAACTAATTCTGGTGTTGTAAAGACTTTGACACATACTTATTATTTCATAGAGCTCCTTACTAAAGTATTCAGAAAGGCTGTCTATAGTCAATTTTTAAAATACCTATCCTGCTATAAATGTTTTTCTTGTATAAATGGGTAGTTCTCCTCCTCCTTTGATATCTGAGGTATAGGCCTATTTTAGGTATTGCTGGGCTAAAGAATGCATTCAGATTAGTGACTTTTGGGCATAGTTCCAAATTATTTTCTAGAAGAATTAGTTTGATTCACAGTTCCACTAGCAGTACATTTTTAATGTGACTCTTTTCTCATATCCACTTCAAATTAGTCATTTTCCTTTTATGTCATCTTTGCCAATCTGAGGTATGACTTTTCTTTTTAAATTTTACATTCCGGTATTGTGGGAGAAAGAAAACAAATGCCTCTTAATCGAAAATGAAATGAGGGCAAAAAAAACTTTGTAACAAAGTATCTATTCTTCGAATTCATTCCCTCTATAATACTTTGCCTCCAAAGTCAACTGTTGGTATAGCCATTGAGATATGATGGAGAACTGAACCAGACCCAATGGAAATGTGATCATGAGTGCAGAGAGCATGCCGATTATATATTTCTGTCCTTTCTTGGCCTGAAAAGTGAACAAGTTTTAACGGGACTGCCTAGTAACAAAACCAAAGTCCAACGAATTGTTTCCTAGCTCTTCGGCCAAGATTTCTTGTCTTGCAGCCACCCTAGCGAAGGAAATATAGTACTGTTGTGAGAAAAATATCAGTAGGCTAGTTTTAGGTGTGAATAGCTGAGCAATTTAGATGGCTTTGAGGGAATAGTTCTGTATTCAGTTAGAAACCTTCCTTTGAATGAGTGGTGTCCAAAGTTATTTAGACACATCATTTAATGAAACAAGATTATTCTGATTCAGATTTTGACAAATAAATAATAGTTTTTTCATTAGTTTCTTGAATTGAGATTACAACAGGATTTATGCGTTCATTAAAATAAACATGTGGATAAGAATGTCTGAAAAGTAGAGTGAAAACTGAAATAGAACAGTCAATTATTTGAATGTACGTGGTATTAATTTCGTGTTATTTTCCAAAGAATACCCGAGATGCTCTTGTAGCACATTCTCCTAACATATATTCTTTGAGTTCACGGTCCTTTGGATAAAGCAGTGTAGTCTAAGTTGTACAACGGCTACCTTTCCAAGCGCTTACGGTCATGTGGATCCCTAACACTGTTACAGAACAATAGCATACCTTGTTCAGATGATTTTATGACCTTGTGGGATCAACTTATAGAATGGCTACGATAGAATTAGTTAAGGGGGAAATACTGGATGAGGAAAAAGTGAAAGAGATGAATATCGCCACAAATGAGCTTATGTTTGCTGGCACTGATGGATCACACTCCGATGCATTGAAAGAACTTGCAGGTGTGATTACAAAACTGCTCTTGGCATTATTAGAGGAATCATGAAGAACAGGAGAGGCACCAAGAGACTGGAATTGGGCAAAAGTTCCAGTTTTCAGAGAAGTAATTTCCAGAAGAAATAGACTAGTGAGCTTTATGTCGATTGGCAGCAAGATTCTGGAAAAGACTATTAAATGGATAGCTTATAAGCACTTTGAAAGAGAAACAGTAATCATTCTTGGCATGGCTTCAATAAGGATAAGTCACATCACCTTAATCTAATTTCATTTTTGACAGCATTACTAGACTTGGTAGATAATGTCAGTGGTATACATTTAATATAACTGGAATTCACTGAGATACTGTGATAAGAGGGAGGGATGTTTAGAAGCTGAGGTTCTTTCAGAAGAGGGTGACCAGTTCAGACAAGAGACTCTAAAATACAGGTTGAAAGAACTGAGGATAAGTAATAATAATGATGATGATGACAGAGTTTTTAAAGTTTATTAATGTATTTATTCTTTGTTGGAGAAGCATTACTAGCTTCAAATTGAAGAAAGAAGGAGGACTAAGCCTGATTTTATGTAACTGCAAAAGGCAGAACTAGGACCATTGAGTGAAAGAGGACCATGGAGGGAACAGCATAGTATAATGGAAAGACCACCTGTGCTAGACTCAGAGGACCGGGGTTTAAATTCTACCTCTGATGCTTACCGCCTGTCACCTTACGTAAAATCATTTAACCTTACCAAGCCTCAGTATGCTCCTCTGGAAACTGAGGGAGTTGGACTAGATAGGCCCTAGATCCGTGATCCCTTGAGATCATGTAATCATTTTGTTAGAACTAACAGAGTTTAGAGATAATCTTAGTCCAAACCCTCACGTTATAGACACAGATTATTAGGCCAATTTCAGCTCAGTAAAGAACTTCCTAAGAGTTAAGATTGTCTGAAAATGCAGTGGATTGTACCATAAACAAGAAACAGTTTTCTTAAGTGCTTTACACGTGTAGGCATTGTGCTAATCCAGAGAAGTGCAAATACAGGAAGAAAGAAAAACAGTCCTGCTCTCAAAGGGCTTACATCCTAAGGGAAGAAGACAATACAAATAAAGAAACTGAAAATTGGGGAGGGGGAATGGGAGTGAAATCTGGAGCATCGGGAGTGGAGACTGAAGAGAAATGAAGACATAATTGGCATGAGCACCGTTATTAAAATGAAAGGTTTTTTTCCCCTCTTTTTTTAACATTCATTTTTTTATTTTGAGTTCCAAATTCTCTTGTTCCTTCCTGCCCTTCCCCATCACTGCAAAGGCAAGAAATCTGATACTTACTATGCCTGTGAAGTCATAGGCAAAATATATTTCTATATTAGCTCTTTTTTTGGAGGGGGGAAGGCAAAGCAATTGGGGTTAAGTGACTTGCCCAAGCATCTGAGGGGTCCTCCTGACTCCAGGGCCGGTGCTGTATTTACTGTGCCACCTACCTGCCCCATATATTAGCTCTTTTTCAAGGAAAATAAATAAAATGAAGCCTGTCTTTGGAGATAATATATTTTCATCATGAAGCCTTTGGAATGGTGAATCATTGTATTCATCAGGGTAGCTAATTCTTTCACAGTTGTACAATACTGCCATAACCATGTATGAGGTTCCCCTAGTTCTGCTCACTTCATTTTGCATCAATTCATATGTCTTTCAAAGCTCTTCTGAAATCGTACCCCTTGTCATTTCTTATAGCACAGTAGTATTCTATCATGATCATACTGTATTTCACTGCATAATTTTCTCAGATTTTATGCCAATTTTTTTTGCAAAAAAGTGGGGTACAGCCATTATGTGAAGCTTTTTTAAAAAAATTGTGCCGGTATTACTAAAAAATCATTTATTACTAAACTCTCTTTGGTGCAAGATTAGAATTCACAGAACACTCATGAATACACATTAAAATTGAATACTGACACTGTGCATGTGCTGAGAATTCTGGGCTTGAGACTCATAATGCACATAAGATAAATGCATATCCATATGCCACTGGTGAATACATTGCTGCTCTGTTTACCTTTTAGGTGGCATGACAAACACATTTATACCATGCAAATATTATGTGATGAAAGGTTACAAACCAATTTTTGAACCAAAAAACCCGGGGTGCAATGATTATGCAGTAACAAGAAGTATGCAGTGAAATATGGTATACCACAACTTATCCAACCATTCTCTAGTTTACGGGCATCCCCTTCATTTCCAATTCTTTGCAACCACAAAAGGAGCTGTTACAAATATTTTTGTACACATAAATACTTTTCTTCTTCCTTTATTTTCTTTAGGATACAGACCTAGAAGCGATATAGCTGGGTCAAAGCATATGCACAATTTTATAACACTTTGGGCATAGTTCCAAATTATTCTCCAGAATGGTTCTATCAGTTCACAGCTCCACCAACAGTGCATTAGTGGCCGAATTTTTCCACACTCCCTCTAATGTTTGTCACATTCCTTTTCTGTTAACTTAGCCAGTCTGATATGTGTGAGGTGGTACCTCAGAGTTGTTTTAATTTGGATTTCTCTAATCAGCAGTGATCGCAAGCAGTTTTTCATATGACTAATAGCTTTGATTTATTTGTCTGAAAACTGCCTATTCATATCCTTTGACCATTTATCAATTGGGGAATGACTCATATTCTTATAAATTTGACTCAGTTTTCTAGCAGAAAATTTACTCCCTCCAGTGCCAGCCCAGTCTACTGTCCTTGCATGGAACTAAAATCTGGTTCCGTATTGTCTTCCCATTGGTCCTAGTCCTTCACTGTGGGGTCAGGCAGAATGAATGGAATCTAATTAGCACACGAGAGACCTTCAGACACCTGAAAACATCTATCATATAACTCTTAAGGCTTCTCTTCTCCAAGATAAATGTTAATAGTTCCTTCAACCTTTGTATAGCATAAAGACCATTTTTGATTGTCTTCCAAATTAAAGGAGTCTGTAGAAGCAGAAACAGCAAGCATTTATTAAATACCTGCTACATGCCAAGCACTTTGCTAAGTGCAACAGATACAAGGAATTTGGGACACCAGTATTCTTGATGATTTATATATACGCGGATGGACTACTTTGACAGCTTTCAATTCATATGGTAATGTGATATAATCTAAATTAATACCAGTACTACTATTACCCTATGTAAATTGTTCAAATATACACAAAGTGTCTGTAGGCAAACTGTTTAACAAAGAACACAATAAATTAAGTTAATGTTTTTCAGATTTGGGCCAGAAGAATAATTTATTGTTTACCCATTAGGGAATCTTGTAGGTCTTTTCTAACACAGAGAAATTTAATTTTCTTCTCAAATTTTTAATTATTCCTCCTAGCCAAAAAGGACCACATCATTAACCTCAAAGGAATGCTAATAAACAAAAATACTTTAAAAGCTTTATTAAGTTCAATTAATTGGTTGTAACAGTCTAGTTTTGTCATGCTTTGGTAACCAGTGTATTGTAAAGTAATTCTGATGATCTCACATTCAGTTGAGCAAAAACATCTGCATACTAAAGCAAAAATGAAGTTATCTTGATAATAAAATCATTAGCCTGTTTGGTATTTGTGATAAATGAGCTTATTAACCTGCTTTAAAACAAAACAAAACTATGTTGTATGTTGCAGTTCCATAGAACAAAGGTAATTTATAAATTAGTATATATATACAAATTCTGATTTTTCACCCTTAGGACACATCACAAGTGACTTTTCATATAACTAAATTTTAAAAAGAATCACCATAAAGTAGCTCTATGTATTAATTGTACGATTTAAATATATTCACATGTATGTAATCATGAGTTTCAGTTACCTGGAAGATAGCAAAAATTTAAACCTTATTTATTTTGATTCATGCTAACAGTATTAAAACTACATAAGATAAAAATCACATCATAAGATATTAAACCAGGATACGAAATTAAGTAATCTGATTTCTAACTGGAAGGAAAGAATAGGGGCTTTCCACATTGGGAGGGGGGAAGGGTGAGTTTCAGTTGAGTTGGAAGGGTGGCCAAGTAGGTTTTGAGGTCTTTCTTTTCTCAGAATTGAGAGATTCTCATTAATTGCATCTACCTGCATTTATGACAACATAGAGCTTATACCATCTAGTTTTTCATAGATTATTTGCAGAAAAATAAGCTGAAGGATAATACATGCAAGATGGATTCAGTGTTTATGAGACAGAATCTAACTGGTTCTCTCAATTCTCACATTAAACAAACTTCTTTTTGTAACTTGCCTTTACTCTATCTCATCATGAGAAAACAAAGACAAAAACAAGATAGTCCATGGTATAAAGGAGCTCTTATTCTAAAGAGATAAAAATGTAAGCAGAAAAATGAGTGCGATGTGATTTTTGTGATGTAAAGAATTAGGAAAGGCTTTATATGATAAATGACACGAGCTAAGCACTTCTTGCTTTCTACAATTGTTAGTTCTTTCTTCTACTAGAAGGGAGACAAAAAGGCCATTAAAGAAGGTATGGACCCAAGAGGCCTAGGTGATGACAGCATGTATTCCAGACACAAAGAACAGGCTGTGTCAAGATATGGGGATAGGACATGGAATATTGAGTTTGGGAAATAGCTAGTAGACCATATATGGTACATAGATTGTGCAAGTACATAGGGTTCATTAAAAGGAATAATGTGAAATAATTCTGTAAAGGAAAATGGAAGCTAAATCACATAGGTTTTATATGCCAGGCTGATGTTTGGTTTTTTTTTTTTATCCTAGAGGGAATTAGAGCCACACTGAAGTTTTTAAGTAGAAGAGAGACATGGTCATATCTCTATCTTAGGAATAAGAATTTGGCAGCTGTGTAGATGATTTATTGGAAAGGAGAGAGACTAGAAGCAGGGAGAGGGATTGAGGGGATTTTCTAGCAATGTGAGTGATGAGGGCCTAAACAAGGACAGTGGCTGTGTGAGTAAAAAGAGGAGGAAGTATGTTGAGAGATAAATGAAAACTGTTTACTGTAAGTGACAAGCATTCTTCTAAATTCTGGGGCTGCACATATAAAAATGAAATAGCCATTTCTCTCCATAAGTTTCATTCTGATAGAGTGAGACAATATATAGTGCAGAGAAGACACAGAGATGGTGCATGCTAGCATCAGAGAGTTGAGTGACATCTTTCCAGAAGCAGTGGTAGTCAGTCTATTCCCCTGTGCTCTCACTCAACCATCCTTGTAACTTTCTGGACCTATTATCTCTCCCTCAATATCCCCTGGATATGTGTGTTGTTTTCTCCATTAGAAACATGAACACTTTAAAAGTAGAGGCTCTCACTGGGGAATAGGGCAAACTAGGGAACAGGGCAACCAGAGTGTACGCCATCTTGGAGTGGGGGGGGGATGGAAATGGGGAGAAAATCTGTAATTCAAACGCATGTGAAAATCAATGCTGAAAACTAAACATATTAAAAATAAATTAAAAAAAAAAAGTAGAGGCTCTCTTCTTTTGCATTTGCATACCCAGTTAGCACAGTGCAGACATAGATTAAGTGACTTGCCTAGGTTGACACAACTAGTAAATGTCTGAAGTCATATTTTAACTTGGGTCTTCCTGACTCCTGTTCAGTCACTGTATCTGTTGTGCTACTCAGGTGTCTTCAATTATTTGCTGAAAGCAATAGTTCTGTTTCTCTTTTGCCTATGTTTATATCCTCAGTTTCTTTAATTTGTGTTATTACTATAGCTAATATTTGTTAGCATAAAGTTAAATAATAGTGGTGGTGATAATAGGTATATGTCGTTTTACTTTTATCTTATTGGAAAGACAGCTTTCTAATCTCTTTCTATTACCTATTATGTTTGCTCTTTCTTTTTAAATATATTATCATGTAAAGGAAAGGTTCATTTATTCTTTTGATTTCTAGTGTTTCTAAAAGAATACAGTGTTGGATTTTGTTAATTCAGCAACTATTGAAAGAGCATGTTGTTTTTATTCTTTTTTCTATTAATATGGCTTATGTATAGTTTTTTATATGGAATTGTTTCTTGGTATGAATCAAACTTAGTCTTAGTACACAATCCTTGTGTTGTTATAGCCTATTATGATGTTGAATATTTTTGCTTCAAAATTCATTAGAGATATTGATTGATAGCTTTCTTTCTCTGTTTTATCTATATCTGGGTGAGGTATGAAGATTAAACTTGGAAGCCTTCCTTCTTTTCCATTGTATATGATATTGGAATTAAGTGGTCTTTTAATTTGTGATAGAATTCCTTTGTAAAATCAATCTTATACTGCAGAGGGTTTTTTTTCTTTTAGATAAATTTGTGGATTGTTTAGTTTCTTTTTCTGTTATTGGATTACTTAATCTGTTTCTCTTTTTAATATGCATATTTTATATTAGGCAGAATTAATTCTGATAATTTATTTCCTCTTCAGTTGTGAATTTTCCTTTTTCAGTTTTGTAGAGACAATTTGGTTTTCCTGTTTCTTTTTTTTTAAAAAAATCAGAATAACTGCTTATCTATTTTCTTGTTTTTTTAAGAAACCAGCTCCTTAAGATGGCGGCTGGAAAGCAGGTACTAGCATGAGCTCCCCAACAAGTCCCTCCAAAAACCTATAAAAATGGCTCTGAACAGTTCTAGAACTGCAGAACCCATGAAATAGCAGAGAGAAGCAGGGCTCCAGCACAGGACAGCTTCGATGGTCTCTGGGTAAGGTCTATCCCACACAGAGCTGGGAGCAGAGTAGAGCCCTGCATGGGCAGCATGGACCCACCAGATCAGGAGCCGGGTGGAGCGTGCCCTAGCACCCTGAATCAGTGAGCTGTGGCAGTTACCAGACTTCTCAACCCACAAACACCAAAGACAACAGAGAAGGCTAATGGAAAAAGCTGCTGGGGACAGGGAGTTGCAGTTTGGCCACAGCCCCGGGAGGTGGGGCAGCTACAGAACTACAGCTGCAGTTGCTTCTGGCCCCAGGCCCAACTGGTGGGAGGAATTAAGTGGTAGATCAGAGCAGGAGTGAAGAGCCTACTGAAGATCTAAGTCCAGTCCAGGTTGGGGGTTCTTGGGGAAGGAAGAGTGCTGGTGCAGCAGAGCTGGCACACACCCCCGCAAGCTCAGAACATAGAACTCTGTACTCTATAAGCAGTCATACCCCACTGAAAAACTCAAAGGTCAAGTAAATGGGCTGGGACCATGGCCAGGCAGCGAAAATGCACCCAGATTCAGTCTCAGACTCTGAAATTTTTCTTTGGTGACAAAGAAGACCAAAACATACAGCCAGAAGAAATCAACAAAGTCAAAGAGCCTACAACAAAAGCCTCCAAGAAAAACATGA
>CM053628.1:9862981-9895390 GCA_028646595.1 Phalanger gymnotis
TAAAAGACTTTCAGGTGTTCATGACAAAAACCGCAGAACTCATTGGAAAATCTGACATGTAAGATCAAGGAGAAACATAAAGTAAACATTAGTCTAATTATAAGGCACTCAATAAGTTGAACCATTTATTTTCATATGGGAAATTATCTGTACTCTTAAAATTGTTATCATTACTTGGGTAGTTTGAAAGGTCATCCATCGATTTAAAAAAACAAAGCTTGAGATTGACTTGAGTGTGGTGGGATGATTCTAAAAAATAAAATTGGATAGGGAGAGGTAAAATGGAGCAGTTACAGAAGTGAGGCATGAATGGAAGAGCTGTTACAGTGCAAGCAGGTAGGGGTGGAGGGCTGGTAATTCTAGAATCTTACATTCTAATTGGGTTAAAAAAGGAAAAACATACATCTAGAAGAGCATAGAAGTTTTCTAAATTGGTAAAGAAATAGGAAAGCAAAGGGAAAGAATACGGGAGGGACTTTGGAGGGTGAGGGGAGAGGTGGGTAGATTAAGGAACATGAGTTCAAAAGGTAGAGGTTAGAAGTAAATTAGACACATGAGTAAGAATAGGGTAAATAGGGCAAGAAGAATAAATAGTGAGGGAAAATAGGATGGAGGTAAATAATGAGTAATTGTAACTTTGAATATGATTGGGATGAACTCACCAATAAAATGGAACTGGATGGCCAAATGGATTAAAAATCAGAATCTGACAATATGTTGTTTACAAGAAACACAAAAGTGAGAGATACAGAGTTAAAATAAAGAGCTGGAGTAGAATTTATTGTGCTTCAGCTGATGTAAGAAAAAACAGGTAGCAATCATGATCTCAGACAAAGTTGAAGCTAAAATAGATTTAATGAAAAGTGATAAGCAGAGAAACCATACTATGTGTCACCAACATGATTCAGAATTCTTTTTGAAATGCCAGCAATAACAATAAGAGAAGAAAAAGAAATTGAAGGTATCAGAATGGGAAATGAGGTAATAAACTGCTTCTTTGTGCAGATGGTATAATTATATATTTAGAAAATCCTAAAGATTCAACTAAAAAGTTCGTAGAAACAATTATTAAGTTTAACCGAGTGGTAGGATATAAAATAAACCCACATAAATTATCAATATTTTTATATATCACCAACAAAACCCTGCAAGAAGAGATAGTAAAAGATACCCCATTTAAAATAACTGTAGACAGTATAAAATACCCGGGAGTATACCTCCCAAAACAGACCCAGGAACGACATGATCATATTTATGAAACATTCTTTATACAAATAAACTAAATTTGGATAATTAGAAAAATATTAATTGTTCATGGGTAAGCAAAGCCAATATAATAAAAATGACAATTTTATCTAATATATTCAAAGGAATCTTAATTAAATTAAATTTTAACAAGTTAGAAAAAATAACAAAATCAATTTGGAAGAACAAAAAATCAAAAGAACTAATAAAAATGTAAACGAAGGAGGTTTAGCAGTACCAAATCTTATATTATAAGGCAGTAATTATCAAACTTATCTGTTACTGGCTAAGTAATATAAAGGTAGATCAGTGGAACAGAGTAGACATAATACACAGTAGTAAATGATTATAGTAACATTGTGTTGGACAAATGTAAAGATTTAAATTTTGAGGACTTGTCAAAAATTGTTGGGAAAGCTGGAAAACAGTCTCACAGATACTAAGCATAAACCAATAACTTAAACCATTTATCAAGACAAGGTCAAAATGGTTACATGACCTAGATATAAAGAGAGATATCACAAGAAAATTTGAAGAGCATGGGACATAATACTTATCGGATTTATAGATAGGATAACAATTGATGAATAAACAAAGATAGAGAATAATGTGAATGTAAAATGGATCATTTTGATCACATTAAATTCAAAAGGTTTTAGAAAAAAACCCTCGTAGCCAAGATTAGAAGGAAAGCAGAAAATTAGGGGAAAGTTTTTATAGATACTCTCTCAGATAAAGATCTCATTTCTTAAATATACAAAAAAAAACTTTGTCAAATTTATAAGAATGTGAGTCACCCCACAATTGATAAATGGTCAAAGGATATGAACAGTCAGTTTTTAATGAATAAATCAAACCTATATATAGGCACATGAAAAATATTCCAAAATATTATTAATCAGAGAAATGCAAATTAAAGCAACTTTGAGCCTGTCCAGGTTGGCTAAAATGATAGATGTCCTTCAATTGAGGAATGGCAAGACAAATTGTGATGGAATAGTATTATGCTTTAAGGAATGATGGGCTCTTTGATTTTAGGGAAAAAAAGTGGAAAGACTTGTATGAAATAATGAAAAGTGAAATGAACAGTACCAAGGGACTATTGGGCATGTTAACAAAAATACTGTCTTAAGAATAACTTTCCATGACTAATTCATCTTGAGTATCTTAAATATTCAAACCAATTACAAAGAAGCTATGAAGAAGATACTATCTACCTCCAGACAAAGAACTGATGAATAGTAGTATGTATAGTATGGTTTTACATATACGTATATGTGTGTATATATTTGTGTTTAATTGTAGCCTTCTCTAGGGGGAGGTGGGGAGGAATGAAGGAAAAAAAAGAAGTGCACAGCAGAGAACACAAGAAAAAATAGAAGGAAGCACAGAAAAGGAGGCTAGCTTTAAAGACAATGTGTAGTATTTATTAAATAGTTTAAAAAGAAAAGCAAACCGTCTGAAATGGAAATTCATGGTTTTTTATTGAATCATTTATGCTGTGCTATAGACACAGAAATGGTCTTTATTTCATATTTTTACATTTAAGTTCAAAATGAAGAAATTTTTTTAAAAAGAGCTGCTATAAATATTTTTGTACACATTTGTTTTTCTTTGATCTCTTTGGGATATGGATCTAGTAGTGGTATTGCTGGATCAAAGGGGATGCATAGTTTGGTTGCCCTTTGGGCGTAGTTCCAAATTGCTCTCCAGAATGTTTAGACCAGTTCATAATTCCACCAACAGCACATAAGTGTCCCTATTTCCCCACATCCTCTCCCAACATTTGTCATTTTTTTTCTCATATTAGCCAATCTGATAGGTGTGAGGTGGTACCTCAGAGTTGTTTTAATTTGCATTTTTCAAATCAAAAGTGATTTAGAGCACTTCTGTATATGCCTATAGATAGCTTTAATATCCTCATCTGAAAACTGCTTGTTCATGTACTTTAACCATTTATCATTTTGGAAATGGCTTGTATTCTTATAAATTTGACTCAGTTCCCTACATATTTGAGAAATGAGTCCTATATCAGAGACACTTGCTATAAAGATTGTGCTTTCTGCTTTCCTTCTAACCTTGGTTGTGTTGGTTTTGTTTATACGAAAGCTTTTTAATTTAACGTAATCAAAATTATCTGTTCAACATTTTGTCATGTTCTCTATCTCTTGTTTGGTCATGAACCTGTAACTCCTTAACTTCAGCCTTTATGAAATTGGATGTTATACCACTTGGTGCATATATGTTTGGTATTGATATTACTTCATTGTCTATGGGTACATTTAGCAAGATGTAGTTTCCTTATCTCTTTTTACCTGAGTGAGACGGATTTTTCTTGCCCATTTTCCAAGTTTCTCAGGCTCAAAGATGTTTCCCTCCCATCTTTTTGCTGGTTCTGCTGTTCCAGGATTTTTGGGGGGTTCAATTTTATGGTTGTTTGGGGGTAAATATGGGAGAGTTTCAGCAATTTACTTCTTACTCCACCATCTTGGCTCCCAGAAGTCCCTATACTCAATCTTGCTGGGTGAATGATTCTTGACTGTAATCCTAGCTCCTTTGCCCTCTATAATATCATATTCCAAACCCTCTGTTCCTTCATTGTATAAGTTGCTAGATGTCATGTTTTTGTAACTGTGATTTCACATTTCAGTTACTTCTTTCCAGCTCCTTAATGCATTTTCTTCTTGACCTGGGAACTCAGGAATTTGGGTATAATATACTTGGGAGTTTTTATTTTGGGATCTATTTTAGGAGGTGATCAGTGAGTTCCTTTAAGTTTTGTTTTACCCCCTGGTTCTAGAATATCAGGGTATTTTGCTGTGATAATATCTTGAAATATGATGACTAGGCTTTTTTTCATCATGTCTTTCAGGTAGTCCAATAATTCTTAAATTATCTTTCCTCATTCTATTTTCCATGTCAGTTTTTTTCCCAAAAAGATATTTCACATTTTCTTTTATTTTTTCATTCTTCTGATTTCGTTTGATTGTTTCTTGATGTCTTATGGAGTCATTAACTTCCACTTGTCCAATTCTATTTTTAAGGAATTATTTTCTTCGGTGAGCTTTTGTACCTCTTTTTCCACTTGTCCTGTTCTACTTTTTAAGGCATTCTTTTCTTTGTTGAATATTTGTACCTCTTTTTCTATTTTGCCAGTTCCACTTTTTAAAGAATTGTCTTTTCAATGGATTTTTGTGCCTCTTTTTATGATTTATCCAATTCTCTTTTTGAGTTGTTGTTTTCTTCAATAATTTTTGTGCATCCCTTACCAAACTGTTGAGTCTTTTCATAATTTTATTCTATTACTCTCCTTTCTTTTCCCAGTTTTTCTTCTACCTCTCTTATTTGATTTTTCAAATCCTTTTTGAACTCTTCTAAGAATTTTCTTTTGAGTCTTTGTCCAATTCACATTTTTAAGGCTCTGCTTATAGCTTTTTTGACATCAGTGTCTTCTAGGTTTATGTCTTGATCTTCTCTGTCATCATGGTAGCCTTTCATGGTCAGGTTCTTTTATTGTTGTTTGCTCATTTTTTCAGCCAATTTCTTGACTTTTAACTTTATGTTAAAGTTGAACTCTGCTCTTAGGATGGAGAGACCACTGTTCCAAGCTTCAGGAACACAGCTCAGAACTGTGTATGGGCAATGCTACAGTCTTCTACCAGTGCTATCAAAAGGTTCCCTGTAATCTCTTTCTGACCACTTGTCCAATTGTCCTAATATTTGTGTGTTGAGAGCTCCTAAAGCTGATGACCTGTTCATGCAGCCACCTCCAAGGTACAGCCAGTGCATTCTCCACTCCGCTCCTGGGGCCAGCCACCACCCCAGTGAGAAAGTCCTCTCTTGCCAATGTTGCCAAGTTGTCTTTGGCTGAAAAATTGTTTCGCCCCAACTTTTTGTTGGTTCTGACATCCCAGAATTCGATTTATGGTATTAAGGTAGATTGGAGTGAAATTCAGAAGACTTGAAGTGAGTTTCTATTACTCATCCATCTTGGCTCTGCCCTCCTGAGCTGACTCTTGAATGAAGCTCAAGTTTTCAAATAGGTAGAAGTGAGCAAATGTAGTAATACTTAGGACAACATGGAAAGGCACAAAGTTGGAAAATTGAATGTCGAACTTGGGAAAAGGCAAATAGGTTGGTTTGGCTAAAACATAGTTTTTGATTTTGCTTTCCAGAACATAACAAACACCAGATAAAATGAGCACTTTCATATACAGAGTCACTGAGCATTTATTAAGTCACTAGGTGTCGGTCAACTGTGCTAAGCCCTGGAAATACAAAGAAAGGCAAGAAATTCCTACCCTCAAGGAGCTCACAGTCTAATTGGGAAGACAACATACAAACAGTTTTGTTCGAACAAGATATAGATAGGATAAATTGGAAATAATCAACATGAAAATTAAGGAAGATTCAGAAAAATGTCTTTTAGAAGGTAGGATTTTATCTGAGACTTGAAGGAAGCCAAGAATTCCAGCACAGCAGATAGGTGGACATTATCAGTTCCCTGGAGTCACAGCCGCCCATATTATTAGTCAAATTTCTTAAGACATTTTGCCTTACAGCATCATATAATTTTATAGATGAAGAAACTTAGACCCAGGATGGTTAAGTGATTTCCTGAAAGCCACAAAAGTGGCAAGACTGGGATTGAAAAGTAGATCCTTTAACTTATGAAGTGCCTACTGTGTGCCTAGCACTATACTGGGCTTTTGGATTATAAAAGCAAAATGAAATACTCTTTTTCTCAAGTAATTTATGTTTTAGTGAGTAATGAGAAATATAAACTGTTATAGGCCATATATCATTAAGAATAAAATTACTTAAAGTGTTATCAGAAAAACTTAACAAAGAAAACAGACCAATTAGACTGCCATAAGAAATTCATTATGAACTAAGAATTTTTCAGAAAGAAAATCAGGAGGCTAAATATTAGAGAAAAAAAATTGAAATGTTAAAAACTGATATCCTTCTAGATAAGAATAGTTGAAGGTGTGTTTTTTAAAGCAATTATCTTACTAAGGAGAACAAAAGCCCTTTATAAGAAAAAGCTTTTTCCCACTCAAAGATCTCATATTTAACAGTTATGCTAAAAATGGTACATGGTGGCAAGGTTTTCAAGTGACAATTACAGGTATGGTAGAAGAATTCAGATTTTAGTAAAGTCTTTAGTTCCCTTGTACTAAGAAGAACATTCGTCCTTGTCTCATTTTTTAAAAAGATGGCTAATTCCTTATTTGAAAAGAACCATTATAGCAACTTAGTGTTTTAGCATATTTTCAGAATACTATTGTCTTAAGTTAGTTTAACTCTTGAGAACTTTCTTCAGCCATGTTGACAGTGACTCTGTCCACTAACAGATTTTTAGCAGTACCTGCCTTATATCTCTTTTCAGTAGTTTGCCCTGAGGAAATGTGGGTTTATATACAATTTGGTCAAAACGAGGCAGAGAACAAGGAGACGTTGTCATTAGTATTATATGTAACTACCATTAAGTCTCACTGGTACTTAACTCATTAACTCATCTTTCAGCAAGATCACATCAACTCTGAAACTCATTCCTTCTCAGTACCCACTTCTCTCCTAATTGGAGACGGTTGAAAGTGGACATCAGAGAACTTCTTTCAAATCTTCTACTTAAGAGGGGACCCTGGGCAGCCACATTGTACTTTACCACCTGGCTGCAGATCTTTATTATGCCTTCCCCCCACACCCCACAGTGAGTATGCTTCCCTCCTTCAGTTTCTTTTTATGTGTTTTTTTTTTCTCTAGTAGATTGTGAGCTCAACTGGGGCACAAACTGTCTTTTTCCTTTCTTTTTCTTTCCAGTGCTTAACACAGTGCCTGGTACGTAGGAAAAGCTTCATAAATGTTTAGTGACTGACTGACATACCAACTCAAGTGTAGTTATTCAGTTGCTCATCGTGGTAACACATTTAGGTGTTAACAGTAAAGCAGTGAACATTTATTCATGACAGAAGTGAACAGCACTGGCTGCTTTCTCAATATTTCTTTCCAAGTTCTCCACAGAGTTATTTGGGATCCAGTTTCTTCAAACTTGTTATGCTGTCATTGGTGGAATTAATATAGTCTTTTTCTGTAGCCAGGGTATATTGGATGGGTCCTAAGGTTGAAGACTTCAGGGAAGGGCCTAGTTAGTATTTCTTTAGGAATGGATGCTTTTCCTAATCATAACCCCACATCCATCTTTCTATGTGGCTCCCAGTAGCATTGCCTCATTTATGTAACAGTTTGTTGTATTTCAGGAAGGCTCATCTCTCTCTCAATAATATGGTCTCCATCTTTTGGTGGGACCTGAAACAAAATGAAACAAACTTGTCCAGCCATTTCACTGAGAGAAAGGGTCAGAGCAGCTCTCCTCAGTTGGGAAAAAATCCTCCCTTCCTCTCATACACACAGCAAGGGAATAGGAGAATACTGGCACACTGGTCAGGCAGCATGGTCTAAAGAACTTCCAGCTACAATTACATTTTAAATAAAATCTGCTAGTTCTTCATTGTTCTCCCTTGTCCTTTCCATCATTTGCAAATGCCCTGTTAATTTATCCATTTCTGTTAATAGATAATTGATTTGGGGAGGCTTTGTTTAATATCTTTTGTGGTAACAACATTAGAAATGTTATCCCAAGCCCACCTAATACAGGTTTTTGTAACAATGCTTCTGTTAAATAGACCAGTTGAAAATCTTTGCATCACTTCCCTCTGTAATGAGGTATTTTTTATTACTTATCCGATTTGCACATCAAATGACCTGCCTCCTCCAGCTCTCATCTTCCCACACTGTATACTAATCATAGCACAAATCTTTCCCAGGCCCCATTCTTTTTGAACAGGTCCTGGCAATCTAGACCTCTAAATTGATTTCAGAGCCATTTCAGGAAACATGACTTTAACATTTTGACTCTGTCTAACCTGTTGATTTGGTTGCTGACACTTTCTCTTTTCAAGAGTACACCTGACCACTAGAAGAGTAAGCAATACGTGTACACACTGAAAACTGCAGCTCTTCACTGTGCTTACAGTGGCAGTCACTTTGAAAACCTAGTTCTAGCCTCAAGTACTGTCATGGACGAATGTGGTACAAATTATTGCATCCTAAAATTGAAAAATGTCAAAACGAAAGTATGGTATTAGGTGTTACAAAAGTGCACAGTGTTTCTTGGATATCTGCATCCTTACCTTGTAATTGTACACACACATTTTTGGCTCATTCTTGGCCCAAATAGTATAACATTTTATGCCAAACAAATTTTGAACATTTTCATGATGAAGGCAAATATTGTCATGACAAATTGCACAAAACTATCCAAGAGCAGCATAGAAGACTTGAGGTCCTGAACTCTTCAGTCCTGGAGCTCTGTTGGCTCAGTTGAAAGTTTCCCTCGTAATTAAAATGCCCTTGATTTCTCTTTATAGCCATTTGTCAAGTTGGGAGCATGTATAATGAGGTGTACTTAAGTAATAGGTGCTACACTTACGTGTCAGGACAGCATTCTGTCAGAAAAAGAAAACCTTAACCTTTAACCTTTGGGTCTTGTTTAGCATTTGTGTTCAAAAGCTTTCTTAGGTTTTTGGCTTCTTTCACGTCTAAATTATCTGACGCATTTTTCTTCATTTTTTAAAAGGTAGATAGATTCACATGTTGACCAGTGCTAGTAGCTTGTATCACACAAATATTTCTTTCTCCCGAATTTCCATCGTGAATACAACCACGTTATAACTTCACAGTGAAACTAACATTGTGATACTTTCTTGCAGTTTACGTGTTTTCATCAAAATCATTAAGTTTAGTATGTTTTATGTCATTCCACTTGAGTATGTGTCCTTCGAGAGAAATTATTATTAATAACCAACGATTTGGGGAAATCCAGAGTTTTCCCCTTTTTCTAAAGTCCTGATTTTAAAAAAGTTCACTCTCTTGAAGGACATTGCTTCAGACCCCACCCAAGTGGAGTAGCCATTGTGTTCTGCTTGGGCTTGGGTAGAACATACATTCTTTGAATGGATTGCCCAAAGCTGGGGGTAGCCTGGGTATAGAAATAAGGCTCTCTGTGTCCCACTCTCAACCACTCATTAAGCACCTGCTCTTCAAATTTCCTTAGCATGGGTACTAGTTATATCAAGTTGTGATTTTTCTGTGATGAATTTCTCACTGTTAGCAGTACGAGATTATAGTCAACACTTGTTATCTAAGATATATGATCCTTGAGAGCTGAAGCCATCTGAAGCCCTGGTTATTGGAAGACCTTATAAGACTGCAAAGGATATTATTTTGGGTCTGACTCCAGGTATGATCATCAGGTCATGCTGCTGAGCCAAATATCCATAATGCTAGCAACACTGTGGAGTTTTACATCAATGAACTGTGGGTGTAATTTTCATGGAAAAACATTGGGAGAAAGACTGTTGGCATTCTATTTCTCCAGGGTGACCTTTCCTCTTGAATGAAAAATATCCATACAGTTGGCTATCTATATAACTTTTGTCTGGAATTGACATCAAGATTACGGAAGATTGTCCCTTATGTACCTATTCTTGTTTTATGGCAAATTTCAATAATCATGTCAGATAATCAGTACAAACATAATCTTAAATCTTTATAGGCTAATATTGGAGCACATCTGAGTTGCTGTAATAAGAGACAGGTATAGGATTTGAGCTATTTGGCTTGGAATTTTAGTCTTTCCGGTATTTCCAACAACTAACTATTTAGCCTTGACATGTATTACTTGTTATATATCCCTGTGTAAGTTAAGGTCCTTCGATCCTTTAATTTCTCACATTGGTATGGGGATAATTAGGCAAATGATGCAAAGAACTATGAAATCAGGATGTGATTCTGTTATATAGTAAATATCATAACTGTTTGAGTTCTGTGTGAAGGAAAGAAACATTGGTACAGTGAGCCGTCTTAGAAGAAGAGTGGCTTATGGTCTATTTTGTAAATGCCTTAAGGAGACATCCACTTTCGTTAAAGGTTGTTCATTTGAACATGACCAGAACTTGAAAATGTTTTATTATAAATAACTTATTGATATGTACTGTTTTAAAATTGATTATATATTATATGATATGTTATATTGTAAAATTGAGATATCTCAGAACCTTTTGTTGCAACTGAAGTTAATCGGGCAACTTTTAAATGAATTTATTTTTGTATGAGAGTCTATCTTATAAAAAGTGTTCTGTTCTTAATTCCTTAGTAGAATCTCATCCTCCTAATGGGGGAATGAATAATGCCAAGTATAAAAAATGGATTCTAATTTTCTGTTTGTATCTGAGTTTCATAGATATAGATATACATATCTATCTCTATATACATATATCTATATATATAATATATATAGGTATACATCAACATGACAATTGGCCAACCTAAAAATGTAAATTCTCGGGTCTAAATGGTTCCAAGTTTGATTTTCTAATAATAGAGACATAAGAGTTGAGCTAACATTGATTATCTAACCTGCTTATTGGCAAATTAAATTTTCAATCATGTTAAGACCAATTTTGTAAGAAATTTTTAGCAGAAAAGAGAATTTCTCCAAGTGACCCAAGCCAAAGAAGAATCTCCATGATTATCTTTGGGTCTAGGAGAGAAATGGCCAAATGACCGTCCTTTTATTAATAACATGCTGGCCTTATTAATAAAATGATTAGATTACCCAGAAACTATGTCTCCCAAATTTTTTAAATAATCACACCTTTATGTATTAGCTTTGTATGGTTTATACCAATTATGTGGCTTTTAAAGTGGGTCGCCTTACTGAAAATGTGAGGCAGGGAATGGAGTACTTAGTGTTCATTCTCCAGTATGCAATGGAGAAACATTCTGGACTCATTTCCAGGTATATATATTTAGACATGCGAATGATGGGAAACTGTACAGCAGAAAGAGAATTTTCAGAGAATGTGGTTTCAAATCCTAGATCTGTCAGTTATTACCAGTGTGACCTTGGGTAATTTACTTTACTACTCTGAGCCTCAGTTTTCTTATCTGTGAAACAAGATTATACTACATGACCTCTGAGAGCCATTTACCAGCTCAAAATCTATACTCCTTTGACCTATTAGAAGCAGTATTCCAGATCATCCTCTGCCATTCCTAAGCACTGTACATATATGTGCATGGTGTGAAATAGAAAAAGACCTACTCTTTTTTTTAAGAACCTTAGACTTCAAAAAAAAATGGGAAGTTCCCAAATGAAAAAAAGAAGGCATTTAATGGAACCAATATTTCTGTGCCCTTCTCTCCCCCACTAGAAATTAATTACACGAATATTGCTAACGGGGAAAGGGCAGAGGATCAAGCTCATGTTGATTTCCTTTCCTATGCATCAATGTCTTCCCATTTAAAATCTGTTGCCATCCAGATGTTTTCTTGTGACAGTGCAGAAACTCTTATATAGTCTAAATACCTCGATAATAGATAATTCATTTCTTGTATTTTCTGCTAATTAAAAGACAAGAAAAGATATATGTAGTCACCAAGAGTGAAAAAATATACTTAGCTATTCTCAACAAGAAATCTTTTCATTATTGTTAAAATTCTTTTTCTTTATGAATTATTTCAGCTTCCAGTTTTTTAAATTGTTGCCTTCTTTCCCCATAATGTCTGTTTTAGTGTAAAGTATAAAGGAAGCTGGGTGGTACAATGGTTAGGGAGCTGGGTCTGGTATCAGGAAAAGCTGAGGTCATGTCGAACCTCTGACGCTTTCTGGCTTTGTGACCCTGCAGAAGTCACTTCCCCTCTGGCTGCCTTCATCTGTAGAGTGAGAATAATAATAATATTATTATTATTACTTCCCACAGTTACTTACAGTTACTTCCCACAGTTGTTGTGAGGATCAAATGAGATATTTGTAAAGCATTTTGCAAACCTCAAAGTGCTAGAAAAACGATAACTTATTGTAGGTAGTAAATCAAATGGCACACAAATTGATTCTACTTATTTTCTGGAAATGAAGCGTTTAACCATTGTAGTTGCTCTGAAGACATTTGTATCTCTAAGAGTCCCTTTTGGCTACGTCCTTCTGATAGCGCCTACTTCCTGTGGGCCAGAAATGAGGAAAGGGATTTTCCTGCCAAATTTTATTCCCCCTAACGGTGTTTGCAGATAAGTGATAACCAAACACAAAACTACAATGTAAACAAAATCATAACTCCTAAGCTTCCCTTCCTTTCTTCCCCATCTCCCAGTGCCCCTTTGGCATTCCCTTACCCACATTCATTCCTGTCCACTTCCAGAGCACCCTCATTAGTCTCAATATCTCGTGGACCAGAGCTCCTTAGCACCATATTTTAGAAACAGACCCTTGTGTCCTTTGACATTCATTAGCATTTGTGACGGCATGGGTCCTATTCTCTAATTGTAGAAAACAGCCAGTGTCGATGCACTTGTGCAGATAGTACCCCAAATCACAAATGAAGTGCATGATATTCTCTAGGTTACACACTAATGTGATGGAAACCGGAGAAAACCAACAAAAAACAAGAACTTCCTAACATCTAAAATAGAATGGAACTCTTTGGAAGGTGGTAGGTTCTATATCACTGCATGTCTTCAAGTAAGCTGTTGTCTAAGTAAGGTTTATCACTTTCTTTTCTAAGTCATTTATTCTCTTTCCAATTATTTCCTCCAGAGCTTTGATTTAATTTTTATCTTTTGATTCATTTAATTCTAGATATTCGTGTAATCCTTGTAGAAAATATTTTTTTTTTATCTTTGAGTCTCCGCTTGCAGTGTTTATATAGTTACTTATTCTTTCTTTTGGGGGAAATCTATAAATTTTTAGTTTTTGATACTAGTTGTTGTGTTCTTCATTTGTCAGGAAGGTTAGTTCTCAAACTTTGGCTTTGTGGTAGGACCAGCCTCCTCCTATGGTTTTTAGCGAGGTGGTCGACCTTTCTCAGCCTCATCCCAGGACCCCTAGATTCTAAGACTCATCTTCACTTCCTGGGATTGGCATCCCTGGATTTGAGGTTCCAAGTGTTGAATATTCAGAGCCCTCTATGGCATTTCTGGACAGAGTGCTAGTGATCTCACAGCCCCTGGACACCCTGGGATATCCTGATTTAGTACTCTTAGGTTGCTCTGGTCACCGCTTCTCTCATAGGCTTGAAAGGCCCACACCATGAGGTTTCCTGATGTCCTTGGGTCTTTATCAGAAAGTCCCTGCAGTCTTGCTGCTTCCAAATATGAAGCCTTGAATGCTACATATCCCTGGGCCGTTTCTGATTAACACTGAGCAGTTTCTAGCTTCTTTGCTTCTGCTTGTGCTAATAACCACTGCCAGGTTCTTACTACTTATGGACTTCTAGTTGCTTTTTTGTGCAGTTCTGGAGTAGGAGAAGTCGCTTAGTGAAGTTTCTTACTGGGTTTCTTGATAATTAATCAATCTCATGCAAATCTCTGGGTTTTGCTGGAGTAGATATATGGGATCTGAGTAATCTGCTTTTCTATTCAGGCAGAAATCCTGTATTCAGTTCTAATAGTTCCAATTCCTTTCTTTTGGCTTTGGAGTTGAAGATGTTTGTGGAAAGCAACTGTCTGACCATGAGAGAAGTTGTTATTTTACTATTATATTAATAACCGATTATTAATTAAGAACCAGGCTTTTTATTTCCTCATTTAAGACCCAGCCCTTGTAGAAGGACAGTCTCTGAAGGACTTGACTAATTGATGAGATTACCCCTAACCCTCAGGGAACATGTTCCTCAATCTTGGGCTGGACCCCACCTAACCATGGATGAGGTAGAGGAATGCAAACTGAATCCAGTCTGGACAAGTTCTTGCCCCAAGGAGAACAGCTCTGTCCTTGTAGCTCTCCATTAGAATTTAGGGCAACCCAACTTATGAAGGAGAAAACCAACCGGAGTACTCTGTATGAAGATGAATTCCCTGGTTCAGACTTCTTGAGGTGGTCTAGTCTCATGATCAAAATGTGTTCTCAGCAGGAGGAGTTAAAGACTCGTAGCTCACCTCCTTATTAAATGTCCACCAACAAGGGTTGATTTTCACCTGTCGGGGGCACCTCCATTTCCAAGAGTATATTGAGGCTTTTAATCTCTCCATGGTTTTGTCTTTGGTCATGAAAAGAAACCACTGGCCATAAATTTATTGATTATTAGCCAGCCTAATTAATAAATTGATAATCAATTGCTCAGAAACTCTGTCTCTCGGGTTTTACATTCATCACACCATCTTCCTGGTCATGTGATTTATCTACATTAATTTTGTCTTTACAGATAGTTTTATTTAAATAGTACCACTCATTTTATCCTCTTTAATCTGTACCATTTTTGGTTAAGAAATCTCCCTTTAGCTAAAATTGTGAAAGATACCTCCTTCCATTCTTCTCTAATTATTGTTTATAGAATTATCTTTTATGTTTATGTATCTATTTGGAGCTTATTGTGGCATAAAATGTAAGTTGTTGGCCTAAATGTAACTTGTGCCAGACCACTTTCTGGGTTTTTTTCTTCAGAATATGTGGTTGAATAGAGAGTATGTACTATAGTAGTTAATATCCTTGAGTTAATTAAAAACTGCTATGTTTGATTGCTTCTTTGTCTTGTTTATAGTCCATTTCAAATATTAACTTTTATATTTTTTAAGCAATACCAAATAGTTTTGACAATTTTTAACTATAGAGTAGAATTTGAGATTTAGAAATGCTAGGCTACTTTCTTTCCCATTTTTCCTCACTATATCCCTTGAGATTCTTGGCCTTCTCTTCCCTCACGTAAATTCGGTTGTTATTTCATTTATTTCTATGAAGTAACCCCTTGGTAACCTGATTGGGATGGTACTAAATCTGTAAAGTAATTTAGGTTAGTGTTATACTTTTTATTATATTGGTGCGACCCAATCACAAACACTATCTCCCCAATTCTTTGGCCACCTAAATACTTGTGGTGCGAGAAACAAAAAATAATAAAGAAAAAAATTCCCTGTTTTCCTTTATATTTCCATTATTTATTTATTTCCTAAAGAGTGTTTTCTTGTTTTATTCATATAAATCCTGAGTGTTTCTTGATAGGCTAAAGCTCAGATATTTTATATATTTTGTAGTTATTTTGGATGGAATGTTTTTTTTTTCTTTCTTCTTGCTGGAATTTGTTGCTAATATACAGAAAGATATTTTGTGGGCATATTTTCTTTGCCCCTACCTTACCGATGTCATTGTTTTAATTGTTTTTATTCACTGATTTGCTAAGATTCTCTAAGTAACACATCATATCATCTACAATATCGAAAATGTTATTTCTGTTTGGCTTATGTTTATTTCCTCAGTTTTATTCTAATTGCTATAGATAGCATATCTAGAATTACATGAAATGATACTGAGAACAGTAGACGTTATTGCTTGACCCCTGGTCTTATAGGAAAATATTCTACCATTCCTCTATTATACATAATGCTAACTCTTGGTTTTATATAAATATTGTTTAACATGTTAAGGAAAGATGCATTTATTCCTACTCTTTTGGGAGTTTTTAGCCCAAATGAATGTTATATTTTTTCAAAGGCTTTTTCTACATCTAGTGATATAACCTTGTGTTATTGGTTTTGTTACTAATATGGTCTGTTACTCTAGTGGTTTTTCTTGTTTCAATCAGGATCAATTCTTAAAAGTTGGTCCATGGTACTACAAATAAATGTTTCTTGTGGCACACTAATATTCCATTGTATCCATATACCATATCCATATACCTCAATTTGTTGATGGACACTCACTATTTTTCTAATTTCGTTCTGGTACAGATATTTTGGCATATGCTGGGCCTTTCTTTTTATGTCCTTCTTTGAAGGATGGGCCCAGAAGTAAGATTACTCAGTTGGAAGCTGTGAACAGTTTAGTATTTTTTTCTGGATATAATTCCAAATTTTTTTCCACAAGAGTTAGATCAAATCATAACTCCAACAAGCTTACCTCACTTCAGATGGCCTTTCCAACATTGACTGTCTTCATCTTTCATCGTCTTTGCCAATTTGATCACTCTAAGGCAAAGTGGTTTTATTTTGCACTTCTCTTATTACAGTTAAGATTTTGCTTCAAAGCCTTCAGAGAAGAAATTGTAGCTTCCATTTTAATGATTTGGTCTTAAATGATCTGGTTCATTTAGCAAAAAAAAAAGCTGTTGTACTGAAAATAGTCATTTCAAAGATGGTACCACACAGGGAAAATCACTTTGGTATCATCAACTGCAGTGCCAAGAAAAGTTCACCAAAGGTGTTCGGTGTTTTCTTTTTTTCTATTTCCTTCAGTGTCTGTGTCTTCTAAAGTCCTACTCTGATGCCTTATCTTTCTTGACCTATCTGCAATTTGTGACACTGTTAATCACTGTGTCCTCCCATATACTGTCCTTTCTGGGTTTTCATGACAATGCCGTCTCCTGATTATTAAGATCAACTCTGGCAGGGCCTATGCTGACTTGCCAGAGCTACGCTAAAACAGTTCTGAGTATGGGTCTGGCCAAGGACCGGGGGGACAAAGTGCAGAGAAGCTCATAAGCACACTGGTATTTGTCAGCCACAGCTACGCTAAATGATTATCAGTGTGATACATCATTAGACTTGAGTTTGAATAGTGGCTGTGTAGAGTTGGCTAAGTCACTCAGCTGTCCAGGAAGTCAGTGTTATCTGTAAAAGGAGAGTACTCATGGATCCTTAAAAGAATTCACTATGTCATAGGTCATAAACTACATATAGGAATAACAAAAATAAAGTAATAATGGTAATAAAATGACAATAATAATGATAACAAATCATTGATGTTTACCTAGCACGTTAAGTAAAGAGTAACTAAATACATTTGGGATTATTTGAATTTTAATGGCTGCCAATAGCTGTGTATGGCTGTGAGAGTTAGACTATAAGGAAAGCTAAGCACTGCAGAATTGATGCTTTTGCATTGTGGTGCTGGAGAAGACTTTGGGAGTCCCTTGGACAGAAAGGAGGTCAAGTCAGTCACTACTTCAATAAATTAATTCAAGCTGTTCATTTGGAGGGTCAAATACTGAAGCTGAAACTTAAACACTTTGGCCACTTAACGAGAAGATGGAAGTGATTGGAAAAGACCCTGATGTTGGGAATGATCGGAGACAAAAGGAAAAGGGGATGGCAGAGGATGAGATGGACAGTGTCATGGAAACACCAAACATGAACTTGGACAGACTTTCAAGAGGGCCTGCCATGCTATTGTCCATGGGATCACACAGAATTGGGCATGACTGAATGACTGAACAGCAGCCTACAGTTTGCTTAAAGTAGGTGCAAAAAGGAAAGACTAAAACGTCAGGGTTATCTCCGATAAATGGAGAGATAATTTTAGTTAACAGAAAACTGAGATGCAGTCCAACTTCTTATTCTTTGTACTATCTTTAAGAGTGTTTAAATACAGAAAGACTTACATGAATTGATGCCAAGTGAAGTGAGCAGAGCTAGGAGAATATTGTACCCAGTAATAACAATATTATGATAATTAACCATGAAAAATTTGGCTAGTCTGATCAAGACAACAATCCACGACAATTCCAAATGACCCATGATGAAAAATGCTGTCCATCTCTAGAGAACTGATGAACTCTGAATCCATATTAAAGGTGATTTTTTTTTACTTTATTTGTGTTTCTTGCTTTTTCTGTTCTGTTCTTTTTATTTTGCAACATGGCTAATTTAAATATGTTTCAAATGATTTCACATGCATAATTGATATCATTTTGCTTGCCTCCTCAGTGGGTGGAAAAGGTGCAAAGGAAGAGAGAATTTGGAAGTCAATATTTTAAAAAATGAATGTTGAAAATAAATAAATAGAAAAAAATTAAATGAGTGTTTAAAGATAAAATCTTATTAGCAATAGCATTAAGAAATATTTGAATACATCAGAAAGTCCTGATTTTGCCTTTGTTGTCCCGACCCAGATCAAAACCTTATCCATCTCAGCCTTAGTAGGGCAATCTTGAAGAGTTGCCTTAATGTGAGAGGTTAACTGACTTGAATAAGTCACACAATGTCAGGGGCAAGATTTGAACCCAGATATTCCCCAGCTAGTCTACTACTGTGCTACTAAGAATAATTAGAGGAAAGAAGCCTGTTATAGATGGATAGTGGGCCAGGCCTGGATTTAAATTTAAATCTTGACTCTGATACTTCAGCTCTCAGTCCCTTAGGTAGCTCTCTAAAACTAAGCTGCTCTTGTCTGCAGCTAGGTGGCTCGGTACATAAAGCACTGGGCCTGGAGTCAGGAAAAGCTGGATTCAAATCCAGCTGTATACACTTAACTAGCTGTGTGACCCTGGGCAAGTCACTTAACCCTGTTTGCCTCAGTTTCCTCATCTGTAAAAAGAGCTGGAGAAGGAAATGGCAAACCACTCTAGTATCTTTGCCAAGAAAACCCCAAATGGGATCACAGAGAGTTAAGTGCAACTAAATCAACAAAACAACAACACGGACAAGATCTCTAACAGGGAGTTTTCATACATGGAGTTCTCATGCTGATGAAATCACAGGTTGAGACAAAAAGTACTAATTAGGGTGATATTAAAGTACAGATATTGTAAGCAATAAGTATGCAGAACAGCCCAGCATGAATCAATTTGACAGCGTCTTTACAAATTGTAAAGGGAAGATGTCGAATCGTCTTCAGCATGTCATACCTTAGGGTAAATAGCAAGGTGAGTGTGCTGTGGCAGAAATGCTTTTTGACTTTTTATCGTTTCATTCCATGCCATGTCTCAAGTGAGATAGTAGCAATATTATGGAAGTGGCACGTGACATCTTTCCGGTTCTGGACAGGCCTTCATACTAGAATAGGCTGCCTGTAGTATCATGGCTAACCAGGCAGTCATTCGTCCATTCTCCAAATATTTTTTGAACTTTTCCTAGATGTGAAACTCTATTCTGGGTACTATACAAATATTCTTGCCAGCTTAATGATTCCTTGGGGTGTTATTTCTCATTGATCTCCCAGAGTATATCTGCATAGAGTTTCTGGCATATATGTTGGCACTTGAATGTTTTGGGACAGAACTTAACAGGAAATCACACTTGATCATTGATACTCTCAGTAGCAACCATGAATAAATTTCTGTATTGTAGGTTTTCTGTGCCTTTCTCTTTAGCTAGCACTCTCAACAGGAGGATAGCGATAAGTGAGTTTGAAAATTATTACCTGAATTTTCTACTCAATAGGAAAATAATGCTTTTTGTGAGGAGGCATTTCCTTGAATCTTCATGGGGCAGTTCGAGTTTGTGGGCAGAGATAAATTGGTTTTGTTGTCTGATTTTCTGTACTGCCTGTCATTCTTTAAACAAAGTGACACCTGAGTAACTCCACCCCACCCTTCATATGGTTCTTTTATTCTTTTGAAAACAAATGTCCCATTTTGCTACGTTAGCAAAAATGACTTGAAAAAGTATCTTTGTAATTTTCTTCACTTTTTTTTTCTTTCTAGGCTGTGGAGACAATAGACTGGTATCTTATTAATGGGTCTAATGGAGACTAAGTTTAATCATTTTCCTAATGCATTTCATCATTAGGCCAAAAGTAGATTTTGCTATTAGCCACTCTAGGTGGTTGTATCATCTGACACTAATTAAAATAAACAGTTTAAGGGTAGCCAAGGTCTCATTTGTTCTTCTGAGTCATTTCTTAAATCAGTATCTCAGGTATGTTTTTTTTTAACAAAATGTTTTTTTTTCAGATGCAATTATTGCAATCCATTCTTAGTCACCGTGTTGCAAGCATAACTTCTGTAATTGTTGGACTTTCTTTACATGAAATTGTAACATCAGCTATGCAGCACGTTATTATGCAAGCAGAATCAGCTATAAGTAAAACCGAGGTATTATTTAAATCCCGTTAAATTAAGCCCACAAAGCAAAACAAACTTTTCTAGAAAGAAATTATTTAACTAACATAGTATGTAGTATTGACAGAGTTCTTTCTCACATCTATATGGTACCATCAGTGTTTATATAATTTTTCCAAATGCAACAGAGAGCAAAATCTGACAGCCTGGTTCCAAGCAAGTTTTTGGCATAGTGATGGGTTTATATGCATATGCATATTTTATCATAACCTTTTCTCAGTAGTGATTTTGGTACAAACACTGGAAGAATTTACTCCTAGAAATCATTATAAAATATTCAAAGCTATTATGTGAAAGGTCTATATAACACATGTAGTATGAACAATATGTCTACTGTGAAAGTAATTTGCTTGTATGATGTTCAGAGGCTCTAAAGAAGAGATTCTCACCTGATCATGAATTTTCCATCTCTGCTTATGCATTTTTTGCAGGTAGTTCAGCTTTTTAAACTTGTATCACATTTCCATGGAATTTTATTTTTGAAAAGGTTCGAATGGGCGGGAAGATGAAAGGAGGGGCCACGTGTCAGAAATGAGGCTACCAGACCTTTACTCATTCAATATAATCCCTGAACACAGTTTTTCAGACATAGTAAATAGCTAGGAAACTAAAAAGAGGACTTTAAGTTGTAAATTGCTCAGTTATTCTATGGGAGTAAGAGAAGAAGAAGGGACTGCTGCATTGCGTGCAGCCTAGAGAATGATTAGGCGATCAGAAACCTTCCTCAAGCTGCTGGCTTCCAGGCAGCTATTTGATCTCTTCATTGGCCCTGGACTGCATTGTAGTCAGAGAAGCATGCTCCCTGTCTTTTTTAATGGTAAAATACAGTCAAGGAAATTGTAGGAACACAAGGAAATTGGCAGTAAGATTTAGGAAGGGAATGACCATTTTATTCATGTAGCG
This sequence comes from Phalanger gymnotis, assembly GCA_028646595.1. Classification (NCBI taxonomy): domain Eukaryota; kingdom Metazoa; phylum Chordata; class Mammalia; order Diprotodontia; family Phalangeridae; genus Phalanger; species Phalanger gymnotis. The sequence continues at coordinate 9,884,023 of CM053628.1, forward strand.
AGTCCAGTCTGCTAAGGAAGAATGGATTGCTGGTTTTCAGGGGTGTGCTTTCTTTGAGCTTCCTTTGGCTTTCCTTGGATGGTAATTTTTTGTTCTTGTGTGCAGTGAATTCCAGGCTCTGTCTTCAGCTTTTCTGCATTTTTGTTTCCTAATGTTCCTTTTTACCTAACTAAATTAGATGCCAAGGCCAGGAAGAAGGTAGAAAAACTCATTTAATGGACACGTTAAAAAACCCCCATCGTTGTATTTAGTTTCATGTACTTCCCCAGTAGAGTATAAGCCCTTTGAGGGCAAGTACTGATTTTTGTCTTGCTTTTGCATCTGTAGCACCAAGCGGAGTCTCTTGTTTCTTTATCACACATTAGCATGCAGAACTTCCAGAGCACCAAGAGATGGCAGCAAAGACCTGTAGACAAAGAGCAGAATTTTATTTGCAAGAATAATTATCCCCAAGCAGCAATTAAGTGTCTGAAGGCAGAGCTGTCACATCTAAACCTAGCAACTCTCAATGAAGCTTTAAAGCTTTTAAAAACGTTTTTCCAGACAAAAATTCACACAAAAAATCTATCTTCTTTAAGGTTGGCCTCCTTCTCAGTCTTAGTTGTATAATTTTGACGTCATGTGACCTTTTTGCTTTTATTTCAAGTTTTACAAGTGCAAGGTCATAGAATTCTAGAGCTAGACGTAGAAGGGACATTTGGTTCATCTGTGCGTGTGTGTGTGCGTGCGTGTGCGCACGCGCAGGCGCAAGTGCACCCCTTTGGCAATGAGGCTGCTGAAGCCTGTAGATAGACACCTCATCTCAGAATCATATTTTTAAATGGCTAGAATCAAATACATAGGATTACCAAGGGAAACAAATCTAGCGAAATAAGTTCAAAAAATGTTTTTAGGGAAACAAGTTTACTATCCTCAAGTTATAAACCCTTCATCTAGTCAGACCTCTTTGTTTTACAGATAAGCAAACTGAGCCAGCCCTAGGCTCTGATCACACAGATTCTAAAAGGGGTGGGGTAAGATTGTGTCCTCCCCAGATGTTGCAGTTGTTTTCCTTTCAATCTGTCAGTACAATGTTACCCCACCACTGTTGCAAGGTGCCTCACCTCAGGACAGGCTAAATCAGGAATGTCGTGGTCATGTGACTTCACTTTTCTTCATGTTAATAACTAACTTTGCATTTGGCATGAAGTTCACATTAGAATGCAATTCCAGGATATCTGACTTCAGGCACAAAACTATTACTGATATTTTTAATATACTCAAAGATGAATCCCTTGGAATAAAAATTAGTAAAAAATTAATCCCCATTATACATTTTTAATTTTCATCTCCAGCTTATTGTACTTAGCAAATCCCAATTGAGATATGTTTGTCAGGCAAAAATCACCTCAGACAGCGTGGTAGATTTCAATTCAATTCTGAGCAGCCAAGTCAGAGTTAGTATAAAAAAGCGTGTATTTGGAAGCTGAGAAGCTCTGCCTCCTACTTGCTGTGTGACCTTGGACAGGCAAATTGTTTCCCTTATCTACTCCTCTGTAAAAAGATTTCTGAGGAGTCTTTCAATATTCTGGGGTCCTTCAAGAAATTTTATTACTATCATTCCTGGTATTTAGGAGCAGATTCAGGCCAAGTTTTTGGCCTAGTCTAGAATTGCAGAATCCCATCGGTTATGAAGTACCTCAGAGTTCAACCTGTACCTGCCCAAGTATCCCATCTACCCCGTCCCCAGAACTGAAGACCTCTACCAGATGGGAATACGGTACCTTCTGAAGCGGCCCAAGTCACTTTGGGGCAGTTTGAATTGTTAGGGACTTTTTCCTTACATTAAGCTAAGATCTAGTTTACCATTTCTCCTCCTCTTGCTCTTTAGGTAGGCTCCTTTTGGGTTCATTGTTTGGAACTCAATGCCACCTCATCCTCATTCACATTCCTATTCTGGCTCATTTGCCCGCTTTTCTTTCCTTATAATCTAAGCTGTTCGAAGGAAGCTAGAACAGAAAAGAAGGAAAGCTCAAATCACACACCCCCAGTTTCTTACCAGCAATAACATTTAGCACATGCTCACCCTGCACAGATCATTGTATTACATACTATACTGTAGGGAGAAGTAAGTGAAATAGAATGCACTGTCTTGAGAAACTTTGAATGTAGTTGGGATGGCAAAATATATACACTCATGAAAATGAAGCAGTCAGGAGTGAAGGCAAATCAGAATATGTATATATATATATATGTGTGTATATATATATATATATATATATATATGGCACTGAAAATGAAAAAAGAGAGAAGTCAGGGATGGAGAATAAACTTGAGATGACAGGTGGGGGACAGGTAAAACTTTGTGAGGGGGTTGATCAAAGACTGAATCTCCGGGGATGGCCAAAGCTAGAGGATGGGGGATAGAAAGAAAACTAGTGGAGACTGATTTAGCGTAAGGCTGAAATGAACAAAGCAGTAGCACCATAGAAGCAGTGGAGGGAAAGAATTTCAGGCGGGTAGTTCATTAACAGTGCCCAGTGCAAGGAAGAGTGAGGATCCAAATTGTAAAGAAGTCAAGGTATTTGATGAAGAAGAAGCAACTAACTGATAGCATTAGAGCAGTTTCAGTTGTAGGAAGGTGGGGTGTGTGTGTGTATCTTCCATTCTGTAGACCTTGGAAGTAATGAATAAAACAAGGTTTTCATCATCTGTGTATTTTATTTATCGATAGTCAGGAGATGGCCCACAAGCATTCATTTGAATTTTGACTTGAATTTCCAGCTTCTCCCTTATAGGCTAAGGAAGAAATATGACCAAAGAGGAAGTTCTCTTCTTATATTATCTGAAAATCATATGGCTAGAATATACCTTACTTTCCCTCCAGTAGCCTGTCTTTTATTGAATTTTCATATTAAAGCAATTTTAAAACTTTGCATTGAGATCTAAGATGTATCATTGCCTATGCGACTATATATGACTCATTTTCACAAATTAGATTTTAATGTTTAAGTAAATACATGAAGTGAAAAGGGAATCAGAAATCAACAACTCGTTTGCTGAAAGAAAAAGATATAAAATGCCCACTTCTATTTTGACCAATAGCAAGGAAAAACTACGTAGCGATTTTTTAAAAGAAAACCTCTTAGACTGACTAGCAACATGATTAATATGGAAATGTTTTGCATAACTGCACATTTATATCCTATATCTTATTGCTTGCCTTCCCAATAAAGTGTGTAGGAGAGGGAGGGAAAGAATTTGGAACTCCAAATTTTTAAAAATGAATGGAATGGTAAAAATTATTTTTACATGTAATTGGGGAAAAGTAAAATATTAAACAGAAATAAAAAGAAGAAAAATAAAAGGAAGACTGCTTAAGCTGTCACTCTCAGGAAGGAAAATGCTGGAAATGCTTGCTACATGCAAATGGGAGAATCATTAGTCTCTCTTAATCTTGAATTGTAAAATTCTCCAGCTCTTAGCTATTTAAAGTCCCCAAAGGTAAGGTCAATTTTCAACCTAGCTAATAGAGTTGCCCTTCCCACTAAGAAAGTGTCTTCATATTTTGTGAAGGGATTATGAAGTGTTAACACCTTGTTAACACTTCGATACCTAGTCATCTATGGCTAGTCATCTATGGCTGAGCTGATGGGAGTTTGGAAATGAAATCCCCTCTCCCCTGCATCTAGAAATTGATCTGTCCTATGTCCTTTATAGATAGCACAAAACCAATCTGGTCATGTCAGCTAGAATGGAATTGGTTGTTTTGCACAGGCTTTTTGGTAGGGGAAGTTTAATGAGATGTGTTTAGTTATTGCAATCAATGGCAGCATTATATGCCTTTTTGATATTGTGTCATACGGAGTCAAAAGTTCTTGGTTTGAAATCTACTTCTGCCACTTACAATTCTACATCTATGATTCTAATTTTTCCCTACCACTTATATATGGACATTTCACCTCTGAAACTGGAGGTGATATTATTCCGTTTCAAAGCCACAACTTTGTGAGTCACCAAATAGTTGATTTGAAGTATCGCTCCCCTCCTCCACCAATGTGTTTGTTTCATTAAAAATAAGCATTCCTTTGGTACAGAGTTTCTAGAGAAAAAAATTCCTTAATGAAAGCAAAAACTCTTTAGCTCTATATAAAATATATTTCACTTTGCATATAAAATCTGTGGTGAATTAAAAATGTAGATAACACAGATTAATGAAAATAAGCAAAACTAGATTCTGTTAAAATAGCCAATGACTGAATGTAGTAGAACTTTAAAATTAAAATGTATCTATATTTCTAAAACTTGCTTTCAGTTAGCAGATCTCTACTTATGGCCTATCGGTTTTTATTCAGAAACAGAGTAGTATAAATGAAGGGCATATGGTGACAGTAAGTTGTTCCAAAGTTAAGTGTGGGGAGAGTTACTTTGGGAGTCTGAAGCTGTAAATGTATTGGTCTATTAATATATACCCACTTCAGAATATTAACAAGAAGTCCTTCATAAATGAAAGGTGTTTCAGTCCCTTTCCCTCTAACCCCTACCCCTCCTTTTATCAGCTACTTGCCTTTGAGTTTTAAAAATCTTTTCTTAGTTGAGCTCACATTTTTGAGATTAAGACTTCTTGGTGAAGACATGTAAAAGTTTTGTAAGGAAGTTTAGAGATAATGTAGGTGAGAATATAATGGATATCAAGAAAATTTGAAAAGTCTTTTAAATAAAAGGGATTTTAAAGGAAAACGTTAGGTTTTTATTATAATGACTTACATTGTTTGGGTGGAAAAATTGGCAAAGCCCACTGGGATCCTGATACAAATTAGTAATTCAAGAGAAATCATCTAGGATCAACTTTTCTTTTGCATCTATTACAAAATATGCTTCAATGAATTCCTTTTTTCTAGAAACTCATTCCTCCACAGTAAACTTTAGAACATCAGCCATCTGCATTCAGGGCATGGTGTACCCTATTCTAAATGAACTATTCACTTTTTGTGAAATTGAAAGAACACTGATCTGGAGTCAGAAGAATTGGGTTTGAATCTTGGCTCTGCTGTCTATCACCTCTGTAACCTTTGGACAGGGTTTATCATTCATGAAATAGGGTCCCTTCGGCTTTAAATCCTAATAGGAATAACAATCCTTTATGGAGCAGTTAAACACTTTAAAGAAGGATTTAAGAATCTTAATGATCTCCATTACTCTCTCACATCTTTTCTAGATCTCAATCAGTCAGTAAACATTAAGCACTGGCTATGTGCCAGGCACTGTGCTAAGCAGTGGGGATGCAGAAAAAGGTAAAAGATAGTCCCTGCCTTAAAGGAGCTCTCAATAAATCGTAGAGACAACAAAAATATCTACAAATAAGCTACATGTGGCAAAAGTATTGGCTTTGTCCATTTTTTCAAGAGGACCAACGGTATCACTAGTGATATCTTAACTTGTGGGTGAATTGGATTTAAATGAGGCAGAGTTGTGCAAAGTCGTCAGCCTCTGTTCCAGAATTATTGAAGTCTTGTCCTAAGACAGAAGTCACTGGTGATAGCCCGAGATCCAGTGAATGGCTTTGATGTATTTGATGCCTGAGCAAGCTTAAAGCTGCTTCAGCCCCTTCATGGCCACTGGAACAAATTGTTCTCATCTGCTCATTCTGCTGTGGGAAGTCTTCACATGTGTGGGGTAGATCTCCCCTAACTCACCAACAGGTGTGAGGAGTGTGACAGGAAACTAGGAAATGAGTAATATAGAGAAGGCTCTTGATTTAAGAGAAGTTGAGAAAGGCTTCCTGTAGATCTAAATCTATAATCCCGTGTACAAAGAATTGTAGGATACTTTGAGGATAGACAAAAATGAAATGGCCCTGTTCCTCAGGGAGCTTATAGTCTAATGAACTTTGCATTTTATAGTTCAAAAAGCATTTTCACATGTATTATCTTATTTGAGACTTACAACAATCCTAGTTTACTTGAAGGTAGGTATATGGAAGGAGGTGGGAAGATGACAGAAATCTGACAGAAAATTTTTTGCATGTAGCCCCGTTCTCAAGAAGACTTAGTGTCCTGTGGCTCTGCGAACACAGAGAGAGGGATGACTCTTGATTGTCTGAGACGCTTCAGAGAAAAAGGAGAAAAGGGAGGGTCCCTGCATGCCTATCTCCTCCATTCAAAGTCTGAGGTTTCTTTCTTCCTGTCTCTCTCCCACAAGTCTCTTAGCCAATTAGGATTTATGTTACCTCATACGTGCAGAGCTTTCCAGGGCTGTCCTTCAGGGGACCCCCACCAAGTCTGCCTTGGGGTGGAGCTACATTAAAACAATGTCAATCAGAAATGAAGCTACAATTACAGAAAATGGTTGGGTGCCTGAATATGTACTCAGTCAGAAAGCTGTCTATTGTTTCATGACATGTTGCCTTAAATAATTTTTTTTTAGCTTTCATTGTTTTCCCTGAGGATTATACTGTCAAACAATGATCTCAAAAGTGTCACTTTATTCAGTTTGATGGTGCTAGTCCTGAAATTGTACTTTACTTTTCTGATAATCCAGTGCAAAAGAATTAAAGTAACTTTACATGTATCATTTAACAGCATAGGGTACGCCTTTACAAAATAATGAAAAAGCGGGGAAATGGGGTTGGGGTGGGGACCAATGAGTCAATAAGGAAAACAGACATTTGGAAAGAAAGACAAAGTGAGGTAAGTAAAAAAAAAAAAGTCAAGGAATCAGTCCCACAGTTAGATTCAACAAGAGCCAAGTAACATACATTCCTCCTGCTGAATTTTTATAACATAGCCCTGAAAGCAAGGTTCTGCCTTATAAATGGCAGAGTAATAGAAGTAGCCACCAAAATGAGCCTGGTATCTCATGGACAGGGAAGCCAATTAGAAATGCACTGTGAGCTTAATGAAAAATTGAAAGGCACCCACCTTTAGCTTCCCTTTTGATTTCTTTTTCATGAGCAGTCATTTTGAGAGAGTGGGAAGGGATGGTTCAGAAAAACAAACAACTAATTCGTAAACTTCCTTTTAGTCAGACTCGGGCTCCTTTCTTTCCCACGTAGTTGGTGTTAGGATTTTTTTTAAACTAAGGTTTCTTTCGAGGATGAAAATCGGGTTGTTTGAATTTTCCTTTCTTGCATTTCTTTGTTCCCCTTCCTTCTTAACTGTATGTGTGCCCAATGAATCAATCGATAAGCATTCATTACTCACCTACTCTGATTCAGGCAGTGTGCTTGGCTCTGGGGCTACCAAGACCAAGAACGAAAGAATTCCTACTTCCAAAATGTTTCCGTTTTCTTCCAGAGCTTCTTAACCTGGGGTCATTCCTCAGAATGATTTCAGTCAAGTTTGTGAACTTGAATAGGAGGAAAATTCCTTCTTTATTTTTACTGACCGCAAACTGAAATTTAGCATTTCCTTCAAGTATTTAAAAACATTATTCTGAGAAGCAGTCAATAGGCTTCAACAGACTGCCATAGGGGTACAATGTACAAAAAAGGTTAAGAATCCCTCTTTTATATACATATGTATTTGATGAAGAAAACTGTTTTCTTGCATTATTTCCCCAACATTACTTTTTCCTCTGCATAAAAGCTACAGCCCTAAGCTTCTATTAGCACAGTATAGTTTGTCCTTTCCAGGGCAGACAGAGACTCATTCAAAGAAACAAGATGGTAATCTAATTGTCCTGGCTAGGAGAAGCAGAGAACTCTTCACTCTTCAGTTTTCGACCTCTATCCAGTTGACTCTCAATTCTCTGACTCCTTCCTATGTCTTTACTACATTCCTTGGATTGGGGCTCCATTAATGCACCTCCAACCAGTGAATAAGCAGGCACTGTTCCCTACCCCAATAGTCATGATCTGGTAGGTTTCTTCTAGACTCAATTCATACCTGGCCCTTGAAAGGAAAGGAAATCTAAAGTGTAAAGCCCAAAATGCCCATTCCATTTGGAGTAAAATTTAGAATAAAATTTAAAATTAATCGAAAAAATATAAAGCCTAGCTTTGTTACTTCCCAATTAATTCCTTCTCCCTCTGTTACCCCCACAAGAATCTTAAAAGTGGAATAAGCTCTAAGGTAACTTTTCCGAAACACAAGAAATTGCTGAAGAAAGAAAGAAATTTGGTATGATCTGTATTCATTCTAGTTAACTTTGTCACTGTTCTTTAGTAGATGGTGATGAGACTCTCAAAGGTTAATGAAGGTGACTTAGTTTGACAGCATACCAGGACACAGATGCTCATGTAATTTCTTTTCTTTCTGTTTTAGAGTAAAAATATCAGGGAAAGAGTCTAGTAGGAAATACTTTGTGATCTAATAAGCATTACAATAGCTAAAAAGCAGACAGCAGGAGGGGAAAACAAGGACAAGAAAGCCTAGATAATTAGGCTGAATCATTACAAATTGGATTGTATTCCTTTATCCTGTTTGTTCATAGAAGCTGTACTATCTGGAAAATATTTCCGGCATATCTACATTGGCTTCCACCCCCACACCCCTTCTCATCTTTCCCAGGTGTAGTACATGTCAAGAGTAGATTTTGCTCCAGCCACATACCTCCAGTGGTATTCAAGAAGAACTGTTTTCATCTTAACAGACTCTTATGGTAAAATGCATGACACATGACTAGTCCTGATATTCGTACTGCTAACTCCAAAACAAATTTGTAGCCATTTTTCTAGGAGCTTGGTCATATTCATCAGTTGTCATCTCTCCATCAAATCTTCCTTGGAACTGATAATGGTCTTTATACCCAGTCACTCTGGCTTATATGCTTTCATTTGGTAGCAATTTGGTTTCCTAGAGAATGAGAAAATGTGGCATTCTGTTTCACACTGAAAGGCAGAGGGGGTCCTATAGTCATTGGAGAAATTTTTTTATTGCTATCCCAGAAGGGAAATATCTACTGTGTTGCAGAACGGGACTACCATCAGGCACTCAGTGTGGCCTGCAAGCTTATTGTAAAGGAGTTTATGCACAAAGGTGTCAAAGTGATGGAGGATAAAATACAAACTGTGTAGTCACCCAGAGAAAGAGCACACAATCCTGATGCTTCTATCAGCTTTGGATAGTTGGCTTTTATAACATATTAATTTCACAGGAAAGGTCATGTATATGAGAGAAGGGAAAGAAGAGAACGAAGGAATAGTGGAAGGAAGGCGGTAAAGAGGGAGTGGGATGTGCTGAGTTTCAGATGTTTAGATAAGATGCGTAGAAGAAAGGGATCAGAAAAACTCTTAGGCATTCAATAGCTTTCTTATCTCAAGGCTTTTATCCAACAGATCTCCTACATTTTTATTGACTTATGGTATGAATTCTACATTTTACATACTTTAATTTACTACTTTCTTTTAAGAGCCCCCAGTTGAATAGTGTGCTAATTATTATGTTCATCTTGGTTAATACATCTTTCAATATATAGTTCGTCTCCAAGTGGGAGCATTTTGGTTTTCTCTCTCCTTATTTGCAAAGTATCCTAGTTCATTTCTTTTTGATGATTCTGGCAGGTTTGATAATTGAGAGGAACAGTGAAGCAGGCCTTAAAAGACAGGATATTGTGGGAGCTGTACAAGTCCATAGATATGCTCATTTTTATTATGTGCTTTTGGCACTAAAATTCCTAGGTGCTATTAATATTATGAATACTATTTATTTGATATAGTAGTTTCTTTGAAAAAGCAGAAAGGATTTCTAGAAAACATTTAAAAAACCTTAAAATCCAAACAGTGCTAGATTGAAGTTAATTTTAAAATGGTTAAGACTAGTCAGGTTACTGGCCCTGGATAAACCTGAGCTGCAGGCCTGATGCCTTAGCACATCAAGGAGTTAAACCAGATGGGGTGGACTAGGGTGAATGGAGAGATGTGGGCAAGACTGGCTCAGGTCCAAATAAGACCTCCGTAAGAGTACTTTTACCCCCACCAATAACCTTGATGTGCTGTTACTTTGACAGGGCAGAAAGGAGAAAAGACACTTTCCTTTTCTACTGACTGGGCTAATTGCCAGAGTCTTTTTCCCTGAAGAAAACAGAAATATACTTGCCAAAAAGTAATCATGAACCTTAAGGTACTTTCAGTAACTTTTGAGGAGGTATATTATGCTCCCCCCTTGACTGGACGCTGCTGCTTTCCTCTCCTACCCAGTAACACACCCACCCACACACACACCTACCCACCCACCCCTCTCTGTATTTCTGTGGAGGAGAGTGGGAGAAGATAATAGGGAACCATAGCAGCTCAGATTCAGACCAGTAACTCCAAGGAACAGCCCATATACAGCAGCCCCAGCAAAAACAAATGTTCTAAATAATGATTTAGGTAAAGCGAAGGCTAGGTTTTCCAGTCACTTAGCCAACAAATGAAAGCCTTCTGTACTGTACTTCCACTGCCCTAATCTCTAAAACTAAAGAGAGGCATTTCTTTTATTTTTTTTTTGCTTTTTGTGTTTTTTTTTGTTTGTTTTAGATTGGCTTATCCTGTCTCCCCTAGGCTAGAAACACAGGCCAGTCCTATTACTGCTCTTCAGGGAAGTTTAGACCTGCTCATTTGCTGCTGATCTCTAGGATGGGCACACCAATCAAAAAGATCTCCTCTAGACCTCTGCTACAGTTTTTTTTAAAGTTCACCATTAGAAATACATCTTTGATTTTCTTTCATTCAAACAACAAATAGGTACTGAAACTACACTAGAAAACCTTCTAGCTAGGTGGCCCAGTGGATAGAGTCAGGAAGACTTAAGTTTAAATCCTACTTCAGATATTTACTACCTCTGTGACCCTAGGCAAGTCATTTGAATTCCTCCTCAGTTTCTTCACTTGTAAAATGGGGTCAGTAACAGTACCTACCACTCAGGGTTATTATGAGGATCAAATGAGATCATATTTGTAAAGAGCTTAACACAGTGCTTAGCATGTAGTAGGTGCTTAATAAATGTTTATTTTCTTCCTTTCCTTTCTATGTGCAAGAACACTACTAGAGATACAAGGAAAAAAAGGTCCATCCTCACACAAGGTAGATAAGATATGCACAGAAATAGCTGTGATACAAGAAAAGATATTAAGTACTATAACAGAAATAATGTGCTATAGGAGTTAGCACATGGCTTTCTAGAGGATTCTCTTTTCAAATGTGTAAATGCCCTGGAAGGTGTAACATATTAAACTGTTATGAGGCATTCATAGCATAGCATAAATTAGTTTTTCAGATGGGATGGTATAGGCTCAGATTTGGGGGGCAATAGGTACTGCTTGGAGAATCCAGTCCTGGCTGGAGACTATACAGGGTGTCCTGAAAGTCTTAGCACAGTTTTGAGCATCTTGTTTTAGTTCAGTCATGTCCAAATCTTCATAACTCCATAGACCAAAGCATACCAGACTCTTCTATACTCCAATATCT
>CM053628.1:9895490-9917153 GCA_028646595.1 Phalanger gymnotis
TCTCCAGTACCATAGTTCAAAAGCTCAATTTTCCTTGGTAGTCCAACTCTCACAGCCATCAATACCTTGCTGCTAAAAAACCATATCTTTGAGTATGTGGATTATACAGGGCAAGGTGATGTGTCTGCTTTTTCTTGTGCTGTCCAGATTTGCCATAGCTTGGTTCACATATAGCTGAAGCCAGTTTTAAGCTATTAAAGCTTAAAATAAAGTCCTGCAGATAATCATCCTGTATTAGAATTGTGTGTAGTAGAGTGCCTAACCACATCACAGTGCTAAACTTTCAGGGGTCTATTAGCAGAAGGGCAACAAGAGGATGAAGACAGAAACAGAAAGGGGAGATGAATTTAACAGAGCTCACTATTTTGTGAACTAGGTAATATATCCTTTAGAGAAGCAATATGGTTTAGTGGAAAACATGCTGAAAAGAATCAGGGAGCCTCAGTTTCTGCAGCTGTAAAATGAGGATGATGATAACACCTGTGGGGCCTACCTCACTAAGTTGTGAGCTTTGAATGAGATAACTTGGCAAACTTTAAAGTTTAGTATAAATGTCAGTTATTATTGCTGTTATTTACACGTTGGCTACTGAATCAACTCTTTTTCAGTCAAATCTTATGTTTCAGTCACCTTCTGTGGTGCCATCAAAGTCATAAACAATAACAAGAGCTCATATTTACATAGTCGTTTCTGATTACAAAGTACTTTTCCATCCACTCTTTTCTCTGCTCCTCAAAACAGCCCTTTGAGTAGGTAAATTGAGAATCAAAGAAACTAAGGGAATTGACCTAGGATGATAGATCTGGGACTAGCATCCACAATTTTTGACTCCAAGCTGTACTAATTCTAATTTCTAATTAGATTCATTAGCTAGTAAATATTGCCTGTATTTAATATCAGTTAAGTACAGCAAGGTGACATAGTGGATAGAGCACTGGGTCTACAGTCAGGAAAGCCTGAGTTCAAAGCAATCTTCAGACATTTACTGGCTGTGTGTCCCTGGTCAAGTCACTTAACCTCTGCCTCAATTTCCTCATCTGTAAAATGGGGACAGTAATAGTATCCACCTACCAGGATTGTTGTGAGAATCAAAAGACATAATAATTGCCAAGTACTTAGCACAGTGCCTGGCACATAGTAAGCTATAGAAATGTTACTATTGTTGTTATTATGTTTTTCTTTATGATTTTAGTATCACCTCATTCATTTGAGCCTCACAAAAATTCAGAAAGATTTAGCAATTAAAAGGGAGGATAGGCTGATACATTGTACAATGTAAATGTTTGCTTCTACTCTTTGAAGAACAGAGAGCTCACTACTCCATTAGGCAAACTTCTACTGTTGGACAACGGTCAGAAATTTTTACCTTCTATTGAACTTTTAAAATACATCTGTCTATAACATTTACCATTTTCCTTGTTCTATTTTCTGGGGCTACACAGAACAAGACTTCTTAAGAACCTATGTGCCCATTAGTCCAAATCATCCTATTCTGAATTGTCATGGGGGAAAATCCCATGTTCACCCAAGAATAATCAGCCTTTTGATGATTGGTTTTCCTTTTTCAGTGTTAGTCATGGTGAGCAATGTTTAAGTCACCAATGATGCATAATAATCTGATTTGTAAAGACTCAATTTCGATGGATAATACCAGTACCCAATTTAGGTCATGTTAAATTTCCTCATACCACATTTTGTTTCAGCTCAGATTTCCATACTCTTTTCAAATTAAACGTTTAGTCAATAAATCCCCTAATCAATAGATAAGGACCAGTAAATGAATGTTAGGTAGTATAGTGTGTCCTTTCCATTACTGGAAAGTCATGCAACCTCATAGACTTACCTATAAAATAGCTGTATCTCTTGCATATCTAATAAAAAATAGTTTAACAGCTTCAGATTTCTAAAGTACCAAAATAGCTGATTAACACAGCTTCAGGTTTCTATTGTCTATGCATAAGGTGGAAATAATTGACTCCTTTGAAATGCTGATAAGTTATCTATCTACAAAAATTTATTCTTTCATATGACTCTACCATGAATAACAGCATTTGTCATTCAAGAGGTAAAGTAGATAGAAAATTTGACAAGGTAAGCAATTGAACATAAGCTCCTTGAGGACAGAGACATTTTGGGGTTTTGTCTTGGTATCCTCAACACCTAGCACAGCTCTTGGCACAAAGAAGGCATTTAATGACTATTTACCAAATTGAACTGAAATTTAAGAATCACTTTAGGGTTTTAAAATATTTTTAGGAAAAACTTAATTTCTCTTGTTCTAAGACAAAGTTGGTTGTCATTTAGGTACCATGTGTGCACCATATATTAGATAATTTAGGAAAAAAGCAATCACTCAGATGTTGTATCAGGGTCAAAGTTAAAGCATAACTTTTCACATGCCAAATCTACTCGATTGTCTTGATCCCTCCCTTTTCTTATCTCGTAAGGTGTCTTAATAACATTCCAAGGTGATATTCTGTTGGTCTCGTGCCACCTTATTTATAAATGAGAGCCTCTCAAGATTTTAAGTCATTATATCAACTTCATTAAAAATATTATTATATTGTTGGAACAAGGGACTCTACCAGAAAAAAACGTGGCTAAATATTTACTTCACTGAAAAAAATGAGTCCATGCTCCAAGAGCTCTTTTTTTCTTCCCCTCTCATCTCATCACTCAGGTGTCTTCCCCCACTATCTCTTCCTTTACCCCTGCCTCGCATGAAGAAGTGGCTTTCTCCTTGTCAGGGTAACCACCCCCCCATACATACATCCTTGATCCTATCCCATTTCTGATTCTCCAGCAGACTGTTCCTCTATTATCATTTACTTTTTCTCTAATCTTCAGTCTCTCCCTGTGTGGCTCCTCCCCAGCAGCCTACAAACACACCTGTGTCTTCCCATCCTTAAAAACAAACAAAAACTCCTTGTTTGATCCTACCTTCTCTGTTAACTGTCATTCTATGTCTTAACTCTCCTTGGTTAAACACCTTGGGAAAGCAATCTGTATTTGATGCCTCCACTTCCTCTCCTCTCTTGATTCTAAACCCTCTGTGTAGTCTGGCTTCCAACCTTAGCCTTGAATTATAATTTCTCTCTTCATGGTCACCAATTATTGTATAATTCCCAAATCCAGTGGTGTTTTCTCAGTCCTCATCCTTCTTACCTTCGTGTAGACTTTGACTCTTGTTGAATCATTCTCCTTTCCTGGATATTCTCTACTCTCTAGGTTTGCATGACCTTATCCTCTCTTGTTTCACTTCCTGCTTGTTTAACAACTCCTTCTTGATCTGCTCTGATGGATTTTCATCCAGTTCATTCCCCAAAACTGTGACCCCTTTGTCTTAAATGCTCTTCCTTCTCACTTCTACCTACTGGCTTCCTTTAAGACTGAGATCAAATCTCACTTTCTATAGAAGGCCTTTCCCATAAGGCCTCTCCTTTGATAGGGACTTCCCTCTGAGGTTACCTTCCACCATTTTCTATATCACTTATATGCAAACATTTTTGCATGTTTTCCTCCCCTGTTGGAATGTGAGCTCCATGAAGATAGGGACAGGCTTTTGTTTTATTTTTGTTTTATTTTGTTTTGTCTTTTTTCTCCTTACTTTGTGTTCCCTGTGCCTGGTTCATGTTAAGTAATTAATAAATGCTTGCTGACTGACTACAAGTCCCACAACAATGGGGATCCCATAATCAAAAAGCTAATGGTGAGATCAATAAAGACCCTGGAACCTCACTCACCAGCCCGTGACACTGTGGCGGCTGAGTCCCCAAGCTCCTTTGAGCCGTGCGTCTAGAAACCTGTCGTTCCCTGTCTTGCTTTCTTCTCTTTCCTCTCTACAGCAGTTTGGGAATCCTGGTTAAAGATAAATCTCAAACTTCCTGGAGCCAAGATGGCAGAGTAAGCAGTAAATCATTGTAACATTCCCATATTCACCTCCAAACAACCATAAAATAACAAATTCTGGAACAGCAGAACCAGTGGAAAGATGAGGTGAAACAGTCTTTTATCCCAAGAAACTTGGGAGATGAGCAGGAAAGGTCTGTATTACTCAGGTAAAAGGGGAGTGCAGTCTAGGACAGGAAGTGTCCCAGCAAGCCAGCAACAAGCCCCACCTCAGCAAACCAGCAGTAGATCCTGAGCCCTAGCATGGTGGAGCAGGCAAACACTAACACTAGGACGCCACCCCTACCCCTAGGTGCCTCAGTGTAGCCAGGGAAACAGATAGACTCCAGTTCTGAGAATGGCCACATGCTTCAATGTAGCCCCAGACAAACAGGTAGCTTTCAGGGGCCAGACTGCCACTTGCTTCAGTGCATAACCGGAGAAACCCCACTGGCCTCCGCACAGCCAGACATGAGCACTAGGACTCTGGTTCAGCACCAGGTAAGCTGCCAGACCCCTAAGGCCTCCAGCAGCACCAGCCTCCCCTTGCCCTACCCTCTCAGCACAGCACCAGACACAGTCCCCTGTGAGCCCTGGGGTAGCACTGGTACAGCACAAGGTAAACAGTCAGGGCCTGTAGCCCCTGGCACAAGAAGCTTGAGACAAAGCCCCTTCAACACTGGGAGCAAAACTCAAATTTAAAAGGAAGGAAATGGGCCAAAAAAGATGAGCAAAAAACAACTACAAAAAGAACCTGACCCTAGAAAGTTATTATGGTGACAAGGAAGATCAAGACACAAACTCAAAAGGGGACAACCCTGTCAAAACACCTATGGGAAAAACACCAACAGAAAACAGAAAGTAGTCTTGACCCCAGAAAGAATTCATGAAAGAGCTCAAAAACAAGCTTAAAAATCACATTATATATATATATATATATATATATATATACACACACATACATATACACACATATTTATATACATACACACACACACACACACACACACACACATATATATATATATGAATACAATGAAGGTTAGAAGGAAAGCAGAAAGCTTAGAAACAATCTTTACAGCAAGGTAGAAGAAAAGATGGGAAAAGAAAGGAGAGTGATGCAAGAGAATTATGAAAACAGAGTCAACAACTTGGAAAAAGAATACAACTGCCTAAAAAGTAGAATTGGCCAAATGGAAAAGGAGATACAAAAGTCCACTGAAGAAAACAGCTCCTTAAAAAGCGCAAATGATCATATATAAAATAAAGTACAAAAGCTAATAGAGAAAAACAACTCCTTGAAAGTTAGAATTGGGCAAGTGGAAGCTGATGACTCTATCAGACACCAAGAATCAATCGAGTAAGAGAGAGGACAAACAGGAGGAAAGATAGGATGGAGGGAAATACACAGTATTCATAACTATGAATGTGAATGGAAGAACAAAAGGCCAAGAATATGAAGGGAATTAATGAAAAAATACGGAGGAAGTTGGCCTAGGCATACCAGATCTAACACTATATTATAAAGCAGTAATCATCAAACTATCTGGTACTATCTAAGCAATAGAGTGGCAGATAGGTGGAATAGGTTAGGTACATAAGACACAGTAGTCAAAGACCATAGTAAACTAGTGTTTGTTAAACCCAAAGACCCCAGCCTTTAAGATAGGAACTCACTATTTGACAAAAATGCTAGGAAAACTGGAAAACAATGGACTCAACCTAGATGTAGACCAACATCTCATACCATATACCAAGTAAGGTCAAAATGGGTACATGATTTAGATATATAGGGTTATAGCATAAGCAAACTAGAACATGGAGAAGGGAAGAATTCATGAGCAAGCAAAAGACAGCATTACAAAATGTAAAATGGATAATTTTAATTATATTAAAAATCTTTTGCACAAACAAAACCAATGCAACCAAGGTTAGAAGGAAAGCAGAAAGCTTAGAAACAATCTTTACAGGAAGTGTCTCTGATAAAGGTCTCATTTCTCAAATATACTGAGTCAAATCTATAAGAATATAAGCCATTCCCCAATTGATAAATGGCCAAAGGACGTTAACAGGCAGGTTTCAGATGAAGAAATGAAAGCTCTCTATAGGCATATGAAAAAGTGCTATGAATCATAAATAAAGAAATGCAAATTATAATAACTCTGAGATACCACCTTACACCTGTCAGATTGATTAATATGACAGAAAAGGAAAGTGATAAATGTTGGAGAGGATGTAGAAAAATTGGGATACTGATGCACTGTTTCAGTCGTGAACTTATCTAAATATGCTGGAAAGCAATTCGGAACTATACCCAAAGGGCTATAAAACTGTGCAGAAGAATCTGGAAAAGCTTGTATGAAATGATGCAAAGTAAAATGAGCAGAACCAAGAAAATACTGTACACAGTATGAGCAACATTTCTGTGATTATCAACCATGAATGACTCAGTTCTTCCTAGAAACACAATGATCCAAGCCAAGCATGAGGGACTCATGAAGGAAAATGCTATCCACATCCAGATAAAGAACTGATGGACTCTGAATGCAGATCAAAGCATAATTTTTTTCACTTTATTCTTTTTGGTTTTTTTTTCTTTTTGATCTGTTTCTTATTTTATAACTGTGACTAGTATGGAAATATGTTTTACATAATAACACATGTATAACCTATATCA
This sequence comes from Phalanger gymnotis, assembly GCA_028646595.1. Taxonomy (NCBI): domain Eukaryota; kingdom Metazoa; phylum Chordata; class Mammalia; order Diprotodontia; family Phalangeridae; genus Phalanger; species Phalanger gymnotis. The sequence continues at coordinate 9,902,056 of CM053628.1, forward strand.
AATTGCCTACCACTTCTAGGGAAGGGGAGACAGGGAGAGAGAAAATTTGGAACTCAAAATCTTGTAAAAATGAATGGTAAAAATTGTCTGGACTCGTAATTGGAAAAAATACTATTTACAAAAAGATAGACCTCAGCCTAATGATTAGAGTAATTGAAACATGGCATGGTGTGTATGAATGATGCCCATTGGTCAGAATAAGAGTATGGGGGAGAATGGTGGCAGGTATATTGCAGAAAGAAGATTTTTTTCCATGAGTCTTAGTTCTTGGAGGAGGGGTGAAGTTTATACTAATCTCATGAGGGATTTAACTAAGCTATATGTGACTAAATATGTTATTTTAGCTTACCAAAAGAAAAAAAATTACCCTTGCAATGAACCCTCAGCCTCCATCCTCTCAGGAACCCAGAGGCCTAGTATATCAGCTGCTTATTTCTGCAAGCTATGCCCTTCTTAATGTAACCTAAAACTATGTTAGTCTTCTTGGTTTCTGTATAAGACCATTGACTTACATTGACTTGACATTGCAGTCCACTGAAATCTCCATATCTTTTTAGATGAAATGCTGTCTATCTAGAGTGCCTCATTTTGTATTTATGAGGTTGATATTTTAAACCCAAGTATAAGACTTTATATTTATCTCCTTTAAGTTTTATCTTAATATATTTGGCAAAGCAAGGCAGCAAATAGTCATGAAGCACTATATGTCAGGAACTGTGCTAAGTGCTAAGATACGAAGAAAACTAAAAAGAAAGATAGTCCTAACCATTTGGTTGTCAGTCATTAAGTCAATAAGCTTGTATTAGGCTTATGCTGTGTGTCAGGCCCTGTAATAAGCACTTCGAATACAAAGAAAGGTAAAAGACAGTTCCTGCCCAAAAGAAGCTCACAGTCTAATGGGAAAAGCAATATGCAAACAACGGTGTGCAAACAAGGTACATAAAAGATAAATAGGAAATAACAGAAGGAAGGTGTCACTAGAATTATGAGAAATTGTCCTGGTGGTCTGTAGACAACAACTGTCAAGATTTTGATTGGGTGGTAGATGTGGATTTCATGAATCCCAAAGGAGAAGAGGTTACTAAGTAATAATGGCAGAAGGAGAACCTGAAATTGGCGATGGGGAGCAAGGAATATTGCAACTCACCATGCCCAGTAAGTTGAGGGGAACAAGTACAAGTTCAGACAGTCCTGGAAAGAGTGGCCACTGAGGCTCTCTCATCAGGAGGGAGCCAGATTTCATTGAGACCCAAAAGATGGAAGGAATGGGAAAGGAAAAAAAAGATGAAAGCAAATGTTTTGACTATGGAGCAGGCATTCCAGAGGGCACAGTGAAAGCGTTGGGTAGTTTTCCTTTAGGACTTTGTTAGGGGTAAGGGGTGTTGAGGGGAATAGGGATAAAGGATCAGGTAGTGGAGGATGATAGGGGTAAAGTAGTCCTTGATTCCCTGATACCATGCTAGCCTAGTGCAAACTTTGGCTCATGTTAGGCAAGCTGAAAAAGCTTTCATTATAGGTCTGACAAGAGACCAGGTGTCTCATCCATGAACTGGAGTAGCTAAGTATAGAGGGGCTTAAGTCAAGAGGATGACCACTAGGTGATGAATTATTTTTGCTCATAGTAATTCATTTAACCGTTTGCTAGAGTATAGAGGGATTACAGTCTGCATTAGTAAAGGGAACTCCAATGCTGATGAATTGACGGATCCTTAAATTCCTTGAAATACTCATAAACATTTTGAGTAAAAGTCATTATAAACTTTAAAACAGATGAGGATAGGTATTCATTCTTCTTGATTTATACTACCTCCATTGAATTTGTATGTACATTTAATTCCAGTTATGGATGAAGCTGAGGATTTTTTCCTTCTTTTTTATTGATACTTTTTGCTTTTATACCACCTTCATTCATGAATGCAGCCCATTTCTCCTCCTTTACTCGGCAAGTCAGCTCCTGTAATAAAGAGTTAAAGAGAAAGAAAGAAAGAACAAAAGTTAGTTTAGCAAAACTAACCAATGCACTGAATCTTAACAGGAATATGCAAAAGTTCTCATGGGCACTCACCCTACCTCTTCAAGGAAGGGGGAAAAGTACATTTTCTCATCTCTTCTCTAGAGCCACATGTGGTCATTATTATTACAGAGTTTTTTTTCTGTTTTTTTTTCTTTCTGTGTACATTGTTGTGAACATTTTGAATATTGCTTTCCTGGTTCTGGTTATTTTACCGTAAGTCAGTTCATGTAAGTCTTCCCTTGCTTCTGTGTAGATGGAGTGGTAGGCCTGGAATCGGGAAGATTAGAGTTCAAATACAGCCTCAGGAACTGGTTGCGTTACCTTAGGCAAATCACCTAATCACTGTCTGCCTCAGTTTCCTTGTCTGTAAAATAGGAATAATAATAATAGGACCTGCCTCCCAGGGTTTTTGTGAGGATCAAATGAAATATTTGTAAAAGTTCTTGGCAAACCATAAAGCACTCTATAAATGCTAGCTATTGCTCTTATTAAAAATCTACCTTTTATGTCATTTGGACTTTCATGTGTCACAATATGTTAAACCATTCACCTATCATTGAGCATCTACTTTGTTTCTAGTTCATGGCTACCACTAAAGTTTTGTTATGAATATTTTAGTGTATATGAGACTTTCGACTTTCTATACATACATACACACAAATATCCGTCTACATAGAGAAATAACCCATAGCTAAGTGTATGTTTATATATGTGGGTATGTGTGTATATACATATAGATAGATATATATGTAAGCATATATACATATACTTATATATACACATATATGTGTGTGTGTATGTATGTATATATACACATACATATATTTGTCATTCTCTTTCACTCTCCAGAGACTTCTCTTAATGTACAAACAGTACCCTTTCACTTTCAGCTACACTTAATGAATAGCTCTACTTAACATTTGTTAAGTACAACATTTAATTTTATTAATATAACACTTAATAAAGTCATTTAACATTTGTCTTTGTATTCCCCAGTGTTTAGCATAGTGTTTGGCAAAGTAGGTGTTTAATAGATGCTTGCTGCTTGATTTATCTTTTTTATTGTTGACGACTACTTTAGGCTGAGAAATTCTTTTAAACATTGGGAAAAATCAATAACCACAAACAAAAAATGGCCATATTGTGATTTTTTTTCATGAAGAGAGGATCAAGTCAAGATTACATTTAAGTATATACTATATTGTGATCCAACCTTGTTTCACATACAGCATATCATTTATGAGGGCTACTGAACTATTAGAAATTATTTCACCTAAAAAACCCTAACCTTTAAAAATAATCTTAATGAAGGATAACCTTATAAGCATCATTTTATATTCCTAATACTGTATAGCTGCCAAAGGGGAATAATTTGGGCTTTCAGTAATGACAGCACTTTCTTAATTCCTTAGGTTCCCTATCAGCAAAGTGATCATTGAATTATATCAATAAAGAAAGATATTTTAGAGATCTAAGTGTGAAATCCTATTCTTTATGTGGGAAAATTGAAGTATAGTCAGTGATTTCTTTTTGCTCCTCAGATGAATTTCAGAAGTTTTAGTTTCAGATGTGTCGTTGCAACTTATCAGCTTACCTCCCTTATGACTGGATCATAAGACATATTTTTGTGTCCTTGGGGTAAAGATAAACTATACATTCACAATTGCCTTGGTGCTATCCAGACAGAACAGTAAGAGCATATTGGCCCTACAAACATCTTGTTTAATTGTAAAGGTTGCAATTTGAAATGGTGTTGAAGATTTATATTAAAAATGTATCAGTGCCCTTTCACTGAACCGTTTAAATGTTTAACAAGCAATACCGATTTACTGTAACTCAGTTATTTTTATTCTTGAATTTACCATTTTATTTTAAAGATCTTAAATAATTTCTCTGAAAAATTCTGAATACAAAATATAATCTTACAATGTAAAGCTTATACTGTGTAGGCAATTAATCCTCCGTTCTTATTAAAAGGCAGGTTTTAAAAATGACATGTTTTCCTATATATGAAATGGGCAAAAAGAACTGTCAGGAATATATAAAGGATCTGTGATTTCATCAATAACAGAAACACTCAATCAGCAAGCATTTAGTGAGTGCTTACTATGTACCAGGCACTGATAGTAGGAACACAAGTACAAAAAAATGAAACAATCTCAACCCCAAGGATCCTACATTCTAATGAGGAAGAAAGAACAGCTAAGATGTCAAAAGTAGGAGGAATCAGTAAAGCCCAGCTCCCTTCACAAATATTCCACAAAGACATAAAAAAATAGGAAACCAAATTCTGATCAGGAAATACAAGAATAAATCATAGTGAGTATTTTTTCTAGCCCAGGTCAGCATAGGAAGACATTCCAAAATGGGATCTATCCAGGAGAATGATGTAGAAAGATTTTCTGTGCAGGGACTGAACTAGGCCTGCAGTTGTAGACTATGATAAAAAGAAGTTCAAGATTTAGCAAAGAGGGACTTGACACCAAAGTTGGGTTGTAGATTCAGTAGGGATTGAGGAGTGGAACCAAGGGATGGAATGCCAGGGAAAGGATCAGTCACAGTTCTGAGAATGGGTACTTGGCAAAGAGTGTGAACAAAAGCCAGAAATAGCTGTGTGGCTCGGACCTTGGCAGTAGAGAGAGGCCTCGGATCCAGACCCCAGCACGATATAAAGCCTGCTGTGGAATCAACAGATTAGGGAGGTTATACTGAAGGAGAAGCTGCAGTTTTATCACTCTGACCATGCAGAGCCATCCAACTTATTGAATGTACTTAATTACAACAGCCTAATAGAGCTCCAAATAGAAACAAACTCACAGTTGTGTTACTCAGACCTTTACTTGGGTCAGGAGCTTGCAGAGCTCACACCAGAAGGACAGAAATCAGAGTTTGCCTTGAATCAAACCATTCTACGTACACTGGAAGCTTGCAAGTCCCCAGGGTATCCTGCTCCTGATATTATCGAAGAACACAGTGCTCAGTACCCAGAGAAAACATCACATAAGAAAATACAGAATAGGACCAAATAAAGAGTAGAAAAGTCAGAATTCAAGGTGTAAGCCTAGAAAAATGAATAAACAAAAATGAATACCACTATAATGGGCTGTTATGGTCAAAGGAACCCCCAAAATACAAACTCGGAGCAAGAGAATCACTCCAAAATTCCTAAAGGAAAATACAGCTTGAGCACAAGAGCAGTTAGAATTTGTGGAATAAATTAAAGTCTTAAAATTACTTTATGAATGAAATGAAAAGGCTAGGTAAAGGAATCATAAAAGAAATGAGAATTATACAGGAATGACTTGGAAAGGGAATTAACAGCTTGGTAAAAGAAATTAAAAACAGAGGCAGCTAGGTGGCACAGTGAGTAGAGCACCAGTCACTTAGAGTGAGGCAAGACCCACATTTAGGGTTAGGGTTAGAATGCACCACCTTATGTACATCGTGGCAAAGGGAAAGACATCATCGTGGCAATGGCTCTATTGTATCATTTACTCTACAGTTTTTTTTTTTTGGCTGGAAGAGATCCTAGAGATCATTTAGTCTAACCTCTTCATTTTAAGGATGAGGAAAATGAAATGAGGGGTTTGCCGAAGATCAAATGTGCAGGTATGTCATGAAGGGAAGGCAACCTAGTAGGCTATGGCAGATCCATGAGCACAGGCCTCATGATTTCCCATCTGGTTTCTTTATGTTTTTTAATAAGTTTTGATGTCTTTTATTTTTACGTAATTATTCCTTTATAGAATCACTGTCTTTTATAATAAAGAAAAAATTGAGCCAAAAATAGAAGGATACAATGACCGTGTCTGACAATGTATATAACATTTTTGCCCTCATGTTCCTCCCTGCCACGATGAGGAAGGTCTGTTTCTTTTTCTGTTCTCTAGTACTATTATTCTTATTTCAGTTACTTAAAGTTTGGCTTCCTTTTATTGATATTTTTATTTACATAGTTGTGGCCATTATGTATATTGATTTTGTTTACTTTTCAGTTCCTAAAACTCTTCCCATATTTTGTGAATTGCTAATAGTCAGTATTTCTTTACCAAATAATAACATTCCATTACTATCATATACTACAATTCACCACTCCCAATCAGTACCCATTTTTTCTAGCTTTTTTTGGTAGCACAAAATGTTGTTATGAATGTCTTGATACATAGTGGAATTTTTTTTCTTCGATCTTTTTGTGGCATATGCTCAGTCAAAGGACATGAACAGTTGAGTGACTTTTCTTGTACTATTCCAAATTGTTTTCCAGAATGGTCAGAGCTTCATCAACAGCCTGCTACTACACTCTTTATAGCCTGTCTGGTGTTCTTTACAGTATACTAGCTTGCCGCCCCTTATTCCTATTTTTGAGGCCTTGGTGATGGATCAAAACCAAGGGACTAGCATGGTGCCTTGAGATATTCAGTGAAAAATGTTAGCTGCATCTCTGTGTCATGTTCCACTTAGGGTTTCTAATGTCAACTTTGTAAGTTTACCTAATGTTTCTCTTTAATAGCCATTGTTGCACCTGTAAAATACGCTCCCTCAGCTTCTCCAGATACGTCACATCCTGAAAGGTTGATATCACAGCTGAAATTCTCGGGGCTGTCTCATATGCTAAGAAATGATTCTTTTAACATATTCCTGGCAATATTGGTCTTAATAAACCCTTAAAATATTGTATAAATATTTGTACCAAGTTGAAAATCATTTGCCATTTAATAGGTTGTGTGATCATATTAAAAAGTATCACAAAGGCAAAAAACAAAATTATGAAGTGACCATATTTGTACCAAGTTCCAAACCAACATTCAGCTTTCTCCTTGTGCATCAGATAATCCAATGCTAGACACATCAAGATATAATAGAAAGCTAATGATTCCAGCAGCAAAAATGCCAGAGAAGAAGATAATTTTGTGAGCAAAGAGGTTTTAAATTATGTTATATACTATTATATCTCGTCTGGTTATCACAACGACCCTGTGAGGTAGGTACTACAAGTATTATCACCCCCATTTCATAGATGAGCAGATGTTAAATAGCTTGCCCATACTCACATATTTGCTGAGTATCAGAGACAGGATTTGAATCCAAGTCCTCCAGTCTTAAAGTTAAGTACTTTTCCCACTATCCTTCTGCTTCCTTTCACTTACTTACTCAAACAGCCATCGCAGAGTGAATTGGCACTTCTAACCCTTTGACTCTTTGTCCTGGAAGGAGACGCAGATTTGTGATGACTGTTTTCTGACTTGAAATGCTGTTATAAAGAATCATTATCAGGGCAGCTAGGTGGCGTAGTGAGTAGAGTACTGGTCCTGGAGTCAGGAGGACCTGAGTTCAAATGTGGCCACAGATACTTGACACACTTACTAGCTGTGATCACTTAACCCCAATTGCCCTGCCTTCCCCCCTGCAAAATAAAACAAAAAAAAAACAACAACAAAAGTATAAAAATAATAAAAAAAAGAATTATTATGAAGGGCTTTGTTTATAACTTCTTTAAGCCTTTTTAGTTCTAGAAAGGAAAAAAAATGGTTTACCAAGAAAAAATGAGGGCATATTATGATGAATCGAACCTGAGATTACTTGGCTTCATTGGCATCAATTGAGTCTCAAATGTTATCATAACTACGACTGTGAGAGGAGCCATGATTATTTGTCTTGCTAATCACGTGCCTCTTCATTCATATATTTTTCTTATAAAATTTTACACATATTTAAGATATTAGGTGATAAGGTTTTTTTCCAGTGGTGAATAATCAGGGAAAGTAGGTGACACGGTGGATAGAGCACTGGGCCTGGAGTCAGGAAGACCTGAGTTCAGATTTGACCTTAGACATTTACTAGCTGTTGTGAACCTGGGCAAGTCACTTAACTCTGTCTCAATTTCCTCTTCTGTAAAATGGACTGGAGAAGGAAATGGTGAACCACTCCCGTATCTTTGGCAAGAAAATCCCAGATGGGGTCACAGAGAATCAGACATGACTGAAACAATGCAACAACAACAACAGTAGTAAATAATATGTGACAGTAAATGTTAGTTATGGTAAATACTTTTACAGCATGTGCTTCTGTGCACTTATACAATGAATCTGGTGTTTTGGGGCATGTCAGACACACACTTCATTATCTAATATGATTGGTGTTGAGTAAATGGCATAAGCTGATTTTTATCATGTTGTCAAAGCCAGGGAACGTATAAGGCAGTTTCAAACTGAGACAAATGCTCTCCAACCACAGCTGCTTGAGGGGATGATGACTTGATGGAATTGAGCATTTTCATCTTGGAAGAATTAAATTAGAGAAGAGTAACACTTATCTCCTTGGCTACACAAACAGTGGAATTCACTCCTGGAGGTACCAGTAGGTTTGCCAAGAGCATTTACATGATTGAGTTTTGATCTCTGTGAAAGAAGCCCTCTCTAATCCAAGTCATTCCCATACTTAGCATTGTTAACTAGAAAGGAAGTTTTAAGTTGGAGGGCCAGTATCTCATAAGATGGTCTCCTTTTCATGAAGGAGCTCTGTGCTTATCAAATAATACTACTGTTGCACTAATTTGGCTATCACTTGGTCAATCACTCGTGATTAAGGCTCCAACAGCATGTGGCACAAAGACCATGTATCTGTGAATGAACTAAGTCTGAGGTAGGCACTGTTTCCAAAAAATGCATACAGGAGAGAATAAAAGTTATTTATTGAAAAATATCATTTTTCCTTGAAATTCATTGCTTTATCCACGTCATTGTGCTATAGTGAAGACTACCAAGCATTTTAAGATTATATTCAGTGCTTTACATTTATTTTTACCCTAAAGTATTTACTAATCTTTTTTTTACAAATGACAAAAACCTTATCTTTAATAAATTACATTGCTACCATATTAAATAGTCTTTTATTCTCATAATAACCTTTTAAGCTTAAAATATTTCAGAGTATTCTGAACTGAAGGAAAGTTTGGGGATTTTTTAAAATGACTCTTTAGGGTTGGCATATAGACAGTCAGCAACTTTGAATGCTGAAAAAGATCTTTAAATGTGCTTCAAATGAAAGTTCTTTTTCTCCAGAAGTATAGATAGGTATATATAAATGCCCTGCAGAATTATGTTTATTTTAATAGGGAATATATTATTTAATTGCTACAATAGTAGTTCTTTTCTTTGTTCTTTTTGGCACACATGTGTGGCTAGAGTCATAATATTTGCAAACAGAAATTTCTCCAGCAGTTGAGCGCTCAAATTCCTGAAACTTTAGTGATCATTTTTATTATAAGCTATTTTCTGAAAACTGTTTGGCGTTTAATTGTTGGTTCATAGGCTCTGCAGTTCCTGCTTTTCTGGTACCAGGTGCATGTTCTTATCCTCCACCTTAACTGTCTTATCCTTCCTGAGAGTCCAACCTTCCTGGGTCTCCCAGTCCACTTCCCACCTTTCCTAGTCCTGTCCCTCTGCTGGCTCTTTCCTAGATGTTCACTACCCATCCTGTTAATAACACTCTATAGATTTTACCAGGAATCAGTCAGTCCAGTGGCCAGTAGTTCACTGATTCCTTCTCTTCTGTTTGTCTGAAATTTGGTGGACTCTTTATGCTTTGGTTCCGTGGTTCCTCTTCAATTTTACATGTTCTTTTAAATATCGTTGACCGTGGCTCAGCAGTCACATCTACTTTATGCAGTCCCATAGCATATAGTTTGTCTGGTCCTGGTAACTTGAACTCATCAGAGGCAGAGAATTGCTTTTTTACTATCTATCTCCTTTCTTATCTTGGGTTGAATCCCACATTAGGCACTTTTCTCCTATGGTTATTCTCCAGAGGTTATTTTATCAGTTCCAAGCTGTTCCCTTTACCTCAGCTTAACTCAAAACAAAGGAGATCTCTTTGTCATTCCCCTTAGCTGTCTTTATCATCCTTAGCTTATTCTGAGCTTCAGTTCTCTTCCTGACTTCAGTCTTACAGGACCATGCCACGTTTTGGTATTCATCATCTAATGTGTCCTCTCGATTCCATCTTCTGATTGGCTTTTAAAAGTCTAAGTTTGATGGTTATTTTTACCTAAATAGTGGACTATACTTTTTAACCATATCTAAAATTCCCAGTAACTATCAAGCAGGAGAAACATAGCAAAGTAAGCTTCTTAGACACTTCATTTTGGTATCTCTGGTCACAGCTAGCAGTGTGGAGGTTGAATTGATGATAAATTAGCTGCTCAGTAGCATAATTCTGGGCCTCAGTGAAGCCTATCTCATTCTTTCTTATGACAGAGAATTGATTGCATATCCAGCTTTGCTAGTATGAGGTCATGCTGTTTTGTGTAATTACAAATATAAAGTAGTAATTATGAAAGTGAGGTGGAGATAGGGGAGAGAGAGAGACGATAGTTTTTAATTGAATCCTAACTCTCATATTGGGTTGATGGGAATATAAAACCCATGACTAGATTTTGTAATGTTCTACAGATTATTTTGATTTATGTTACTCTTTGAAGAGTAATCAACTAGCTTTATTATCTGCTGATTATAGCATATAGCTGAGTTCAGGATCATCACCAATTAGTATTATTGAGGACCCTGAATGTGCTGAAACTGCGGAATAGAGAAAACCTCATCGTGATGGCCCCAATGAGGGATTTTGGAGAATTTTATATGAACAGAAAATTATATGGAAAATTAGAAACTATGATCTGAAGCAATGAAGGAATCATTGGTGTACATAGTGAAAGAACCCTATATAATCTACCCAAACAGGAAGAGCATTGTGTCTCACAGAGTATAACTCGCAATAAATATAGGTAATTAAGTGTGTATTATATGGAAAGAAAAGTACTGAAAGAAACTTCAGAAAATCTCCGAACATTAATAGCATTTATAGCCTGAACCAGACAACCTGACAATTGATTATTTATTTCCTTCACTGTTTTATGTATGTAAATCTTCTTTCTTCAACTAGATTGTAAGCAAATTGGGAAACAGGGACTCTTCTACTTTTTTGGTGACTTCTTGGCATCTAGTACAGATCTGGTCACACAGCAGATGTGTAGTACATATTTTTAGTTGATTTAATCTTAACCTCATAGAATTCAGCCTAGAAAGGCAGTTGGTGGTGGTAGACATCAGGGCCATCCAATCCAGCCCACTACATCTTGTAGGTATATACCATAATCCTCCACAATAGATGGATGTTGGCTTCATTCGTATAGAACTCCAGGGACAGAGATCTCCCCACTTTCTCATTTGGAAGCCTGTTGCAGTGCTTAATCTACTGGCTATCAAGAAATTATTTTTGTTTAGCTAAAATCACCTTTTATAATTTAAGATCAATCCTTCTAATACTGCCCCCATTGGTGACAGGGCAGCTGGTCATTGCTGTCCTGCAAATAACCTACTTCAAATCTGAGGTGACCCAAAGGGTAATGGAATGAGATATGGTGGATAAGACAAGGTTAAAACATATTAACGAGTAATGCTTGTATGTGGGGAAGAATGAGAAAAACAGATGGGCTGGTCATCTAGCTAGAGTGAAGGATAACCACTTTCTAGCCCAAGCACTACACTAGTACTCGGGAAATATTAAAAGACCAAGAGGAAAACCTTCATTGCATTAGGTATTTTCTTTGTGGAGGATGTGTAGGTGGATGTGGATAAGAATCAAAGAGTAAAATGTGGATGGTTTGTAGTCTTCACCACTTGAGGGTACGTCCATATTGATGCAATCACAGATACATTAAAGTATATCTTCAAAGAGAATAATGTATGCTTCTATTCCACTAGTATAAATCCAATTCATTGCTTATTGCAATATTTCTTCCAAGCTAGTCTTTTCACAATCTTGTAGTTTACTTTTTGCCCTTACGTGTTTTATGGACTGCAACAGTAGTGTACATATAGCAGTAGGATGTCCTTGTAGCAAGATTTAGGAGGTCATGCCCTTGGAGAAAATTGAATGGGAATAAAAAGGAGCATACCTTTTTTCCCAGCTGTACATGGCACCTTCACAAAAATCGACCACATATCAGGACATTAAAAACCCCCAAACAAATGCAGAAAAGAAGAAATATTAAATGCAACCTTTTTGGACCGTAACACAATGAAAATTATGTTCTTTAAGGATCTTGGAAACACAGAATCAAAATTGATAGAAAGCTAATCCTACAGAATGCATGGGACAAAGAACAAATCATAGAAAAAATCAATAAGTTATTAAAGATTGTGACAACCATGAGACAACATACCAAAATGTGTAGGATGAAGCCAAAGCAGTGTTTAGGGGGAAATTTCTGTCTCTAAACGCTTACATCAATAAAAGAGAGAGCATATCAGTGAATTGGCCATGCAACTAAAAAAATCCCAAACTAGAGAAATGACAAATCAGTAAAACTAAGCTTGTTTTATGGGAAAAAAACCACCATAAAATAGATAAATCATCGGTTTACTTGTTTAAAAAACGGAAGAAGAAAACCAGGTTACCAGTATCAAAAATTAAAAGGGTGAATATACAGCCAATGAAATTAAAGCAATTATTAGGAGCTATTTTGCCTAATGATATGCCAGCAATACTGAAAATCTAAGTGAAGTGGATGAATGTTTACAAAAAAATATGAATTGCCAGATTAACAGAAGATAAAATGGAATACTTAACCCTATCTTGGAAAAAGATTTGAACATCCATAAATGAGTTCCCGAAGAAAAAAATCCCCAGAACCAGGTGGATTTACAAGTTAATCGTACCAAGCTTATAGGAAACAATTCATTTAAATAGTATGTAAACTATTTGGGAAAAGAAGGTAAAGAAGGACCCTACCAGATTCTGTGATATAAATATGATATCAATACCTAAACCAGGAAGAGCCAAAACAGAGAAAAAAACAAAAAACAAAATCAAACTATAGACCCATTTCCTAATGATGAATATGGATATAAAATTTTAAATAAAATACTCGAGAGGAGAGCTCTAGAGAATCAACTAAAACGCTGGTTGGAAAAATAAACAACTTTAGCAAAGTTGCAGGATATGAAATAAACCCATAGAGATCATCAGCATTTCTATTTATTGCCAACAAAAGTCAGCAGGAAGAAATAGAGAAATTCCATTTAAAATAACTGCAGACAAGATACAATACTTGGGAGTTTACCCGCCAAGACAAACCCAGGGACTATATGAACATAATTATAAAACACTCTTCACACAAGTAAAGACAGATCTAAACAATTGCAAAAATATCAATTGCTCATGGGTAAGCTAAGCCAATATAATAAAAACAACAAATCTACCAAAGTTAGTTTACTTATTCAGTGCCATGGCATTTAATCAAACTGCCAAAGAATTGTTTTATACAGCTAGAACAAATAATAACAAAATTCATCTGGAAGAACAAAAAAAGGTCAGGAATGTCAAAGGAATCAATAATCTTCACAAAAATGTGAAGGAAGATGGCCTTATAGAACCATATTTCAAAATATACTTCAAAGTGGTTTCATTGTTTCATGAAAATAATCTGGTACTGGCTGAGAAATAGAATGGTGGATCAGTAGAATAGAAGAGGTACACAATACACAGTAGTAAATGACCATAGTAATAAAAAGTCAAATTTCTTAAATATATAGGGAACTGAGCTAACTTTATAAAAATAAAAGCCATTCCACAAGTGGTACAAATGATATGAACAGGTAATTTTCAGAAGAAGAATTTGAAGCTATCAATAATCATATTAAAATGCTCTAAATTGCTAATAATTAGAGAAATACAAATTAAAACTACTCTGAGGTATCACCTCGCACCAATCAGTTTGGCTAAAATGACAGAAAAAGGAAGTGACAAATGCTGGAGGGGATGTGAAAAATAGGGACACTAATGCACAGTTGGAATTGTGAACTGGTCCAACCATTCTGGAGAACAATTTGGAACTATGCCCCAAAAGCTACAAAACTGTTCCTATATCCCAAAGAGATCAAAGAAAAAGGAAGAGGGCCTATATGGACGAAAATATTTCTAGCAGCTCTTTTTGTGGTGGCCAAGAATTGGAAATTGAGAGGATGCCCATCAATTGAGGAATAGCTGAACAAGTGCTATATGATTGAGATGGAATACAATTGTGCTATAAGAAACAAAGAGCAGAATGGTTGTAGAAAAATCTGTGAAGACATATACAAAATGATGTGAAGTGAAATGAGCAGAACCAGGAGAACACTATGGACAGTAATAGCAATATTGTATGTTGATCAACTGTTAATGACAGCTCTTCTCAGCAATACAATGATCCCAGACAATTCCAAAGGACTCATGATGAAAAATGCTCTCCATCTCCAAAGAGAGAACTGATGAACTCTGTGTGATTGAAACATACTTTATTTACTTTAGTTTTTCCTTTTTTTGCAACATGGCTAATGTAGAAGTGTTTTACATGACTTCACATGTATAATTGATATTATATCATTTGCCTTCTCCATGGGTGGGAGAGGAGCTGAAGGAAGAGAGAATTTAGAACTCAAGTTTAAAAAAAAAAGAATGTAAAAACAAAGAAAAAAGCTACTTAAAATAATATTTAAGAGGTCTTGGTATAAGTGAACTCAAGTTACAACCACTCCACTTATAATCCCTCCCCAAACCACCTCAGGCTCCTCCCCAAACCACCTCAGGCTCCTACAATGAAAGATGGTCCACAGTGAAAATTAGGTTCATTAGTGTGCCAGTAAGGCAAAATGGGCTTAGTTTAACGGGTGTGCTTAAGGAGTTTGGCTTTTGTTTATGGTGAAAGTACTTTCACCTGTTAAACGCTAAGCCCCAGGCCCAAAGCCCTATCAGGTGTGAAACCCCTGTGGGCGCAGATTAAAGACTTAAAAGGGGCCAATTCGGGAACCTATGGGTCTCTGGACTGTGGTCTCTAGTCGTTGACTAGAGAACGCCAGAGGCTTGGCTGCGAGGAGAGGCGACAAAACTATAGCTGGAAAAAATCCGAAGCAGAGCCGACCCCTGTGTGGACCCAGGAGTTCGAGTGGTGAATATGATTTACGCCATCTTATTTTTTTGTGGCCTCCTGGCTACTCTTGTGAGGCGGGCCTACTGGGCCTGGAGGCTTGTGTTCACAATACTGGAA
>CM053628.1:9917653-9947882 GCA_028646595.1 Phalanger gymnotis
CCTCCCGTTCCCGTCCCCGACCCCCCCCAACCCGCTCGCCATTTCCCCTCCCCCTCCCCACCTCGGGGCACCCCCCCCCCGCCGCCCGTCCCCTGCCCCGGGTGCACCCCGCCTCCGGTCGGCTCGCAGGGGCTGGGGTACCCCCGCGGGGCAAGTTCCGCCTCACCTGGAATCCCGATGGGCATTCCCTTCCTCTGTTGCTCCTAGTTGGGGCCCCGGTTGCCCAGCAGCACCAGGCGCATTCTCCTCCCCAGCCCGAAAGCGGAGGGCTCCAGGGGCGGCTCCTCGGGTGCCGGGGCCGGCGGGGGCAGCGCGGGGACCGGGGGCGCCTGCTGAGGCGGCGGGGCAGCCTGCGCCGGCTCGAACTGGTTGCCTTCCAAGCCGTTGGCGAAGCCCCGGCTCTGCTCCTCACGAGGCCTCTTGACACCTCGCTTCCAGTGGGCCCCCCGGGGCCCGGCGTAGGGGGACCCCACCCGCCCGGGGGCCAGCCAGGCTGCCGCCCCCCCGAGAGGAGGGGCCCCGGCCCCGGCGGCGGAGAACAGCAAGGGGCTGGGGCCGGGGCCGCAGCCGCCATCTCCTCCTCCTCCTCCGTTTCTGGGGGCGCTCCCACCCCCTCCGAACGCCCCCTCCAAGGGCAGCTGCCGGGGGAAGGGGGTCAGAGCCGAGGCTGCTGCCGCGGCCACTCGCTCGCCTTCCTCCTCAAGGCCGATCTCCTCCTCCCCCTCCTGGAAACCCTGGTCGTCGACCACGGTCTGGGGCCCGCGGTCTGAGGAAAAGGCTGCGGCGGCGGCGGCGTCGCCGGCCTCCTCCTCCTCCATGGCGTCGCCTTCATCCTCCAGCTCCATCTGGTCGTCCTCCAGGGCGCTGTTGTTGGCCAAGGCCGCCGCCTCAGCCTCAGCCTCAGCCTCGGCCTCTGCTGCTTCTTCCTCGGCTGCTGCTACTGCTGCTGCCTCGGCTGCTGCTGCTTCTCCTTGTGCTGCTGCTGCTGCCTGAGCCCCGAGCTCACGCTGCTCCTCTGCCTCACTGGGGCAGCCCGAGGCCCTGGCCGAGGCCAAAGCCTCGACCTCCACCTCTAACTCCTCCGCCTCCGCCGCCGCCGCCTCCTCCTCCTCCCGGCCGGCCGGGTTTGGGCGGCTGCGCATCGCCTGCTGCTCCCTGCTTAGGGCCTCCTCGAGCCGCCTTGCGAAGCTTACGGCAAACTGATGGTCAGCCTCCTGCCATCGCCTCAGCCTCACTATCTTGCAGTTAGGAAGGACGGGGTCCATGGCGAAGCCTCGATGGCTGAAGGCCTTCGGACTCTAGTGCGAAAACTCGGGAGCTGCGGGCTCTAGGGCTGCCTGGGCTGAAAGGGTCCAGGGGCTGTGGAGGCCGGGGCTTAAGAGGCCGACGAGGTGGACGCCAAGCTTGCGTCCAGCCCTCCCTGGCATTGATTGGCCATTGGAGACCTCACGCTGCTGGTCTGACGCCCCGCGAGTTTCGGGCGTTTACTTCCAAGGTCATTGACCCCACTTCTCTCAGGAGAACTTCCTGGGGCGTGATCGCCTTTTTGGCCTCACCCTTCACGAGTGGGGTCACGCCCGCTAGTGATACCCTCCCCCTAGTTAGACACAACACCCCCATGTACGCTGGCACGAACAGCGACCGAGGTCGCTGGCATCTCCCGAATACTGGACGCTGTGCCTCCCACAGCGCAGTGTCCTCCAGCGCGATGTAAGTACGCCTCTGGCTTCCACCTCTTGTGCCTAGACCTGGCCTCTGGGCCAAACAAAGCAAGGCTAGCCGGCCACCTCACAGAAATCCTTGATAGGCTACCTTTAGAAAATCCTGCCCAGGCCAGGTATCCCCAGGTCCTCCAAGTGATCATGGCACTTGGACTCCAGGCCCTTCCCTGGACGCCTCCCGGTTGTATCTGACAAAATATTCTCTCAGTCCCAAATTTCAAGTTTCTCTCTTATCCGGACTCTGATGTCTGAAAAAGGCATGGACCCTGCAAAATATGTTTCCCGAACTTGGGATTTTTTAGGTTATTTTCCTTCCATGCGATTTCCCTTTTTTTTCCCCCTAGGAATGTTTTTCAAACTAGAGATTTATTACAGAAGGTATTGATGCCAAGACCTCATCAAGCCCTAACCTCTGTGTCTGAACCCCCCAGAATATGTGGTGCTCTTTTGTCTTACTTGTCTTACCTAATACGCTAGATTTCGGACTCTCCCTTTGGAACCTGTTTACCGACCTTATTAGGGAATCCCATGCAAAGAACATATGGTCCAAAGCCATTCACGAATTGGCTGGGACCAAGCACAATAGAAAGAGTAGCAAAAGTGCGTCCACCTCGCTTTGACTTTCTGTCTTTACGCCAGCCAAAAGGGAAAGTGGAGACTAAGCCGAACCCTGCTGGGAAGCCATTTAACATGATAGTACTGGCTTTGGGAGACTTTCCCTCACTCCCAGGCCTGTCAACTACCCTTGCCTGTGGAAGTGACTAACTTTAGATTTACAGCTCCTAGCATACAAAGAGCAGAATTAACTGGTGGTTAGAGGTAATAAGGAAGCTAAAGGGCAGAGTCAACATGTGTTCCCTCTCAATTATAAATGTAGAGCTGGAAAGGACATTGAAAGCTATGCACTGAGGTGAACCTGGGTCTTCCTGACTCCAGATCCAATGCCCTATTCACTAGCAAAGAAATCCAGACCCCTGACTGCTTGTCAGGTAGCTGTGACCTCCCTTTTGACCCATCTTTTTGCATCCCCACCCCAAGAGAGGTACATTCCCCAACCAGGGTGGCAGTTTGACCTCGGAGACTCAGTTTCCTCATGTGTAAATTCAGGCTATGAATACCTGTAAAACCTTCAGAAGCTTGCTTTTGGGCTCAAAGGAAGAAATTGATGTGAAATGCCTCACAAACCTTAAAAGGATGTGGAAAATTTAGTTGTTGCATACACTTTGTGGGTTCCACTTGCCCTTCCTTGCTACTTTCTGAGCATATGTACTAAGGTAGCGTGTCACACTATGGCTCATGTTGTAAGGGAGATCAACTTTCCCCCACCCCAACTACATGGCAAGTAATTATTAATAATATAGACCTACATTATTTCGTTCACATCTTGTTCTCCACCCTACCTCCCCATATACCCTTTTCCCTGAATGGAATTAATTAATAAAGTGTCATAATTACGCTACCGACAAAGAAACTTCATAAAGGATGACAGGGACCACTTCATTGCTAGCTAATAACAGTTTTCCTAGTGTAATGAAACAGTAATGGGAAAATGTAATAAGTAAGTAGGATTCAGTGACAGACCACTGCCTGGCTACTAATAAGGAAACCTGAGTTCCATTTCTCGAAGTTTTGCTTCAGACTTGCTGTATGGACTTTATTTTCTCTCCCTTGTTTTTGATAAAACCATGCTATTGATGACACCTATCCCCCTCGTTTCTTGTGATTATTATGATGATAGATATTTTCAAACAGGAAGACCTAGGAAAATTTTTTTTTCCCTGAATTATAAAATTCATGAATATTTTTTGAAAGTTTCCTATAAAAGAATGAAGTTGTTTTCCTAGGAAGTCTGTTCATGGTATTCTACTTTAACCAATGGCTACAGGTTCTCTAAAGCTGTTTGTCTCACTGTTATGTTCAATCTGGCCAATGAACTGGCCTAATGACAGAGATTTTAGATACCCATGCTTCTTAGTTCTATACTCTCCTTTTTCTTCCTTATAATATTATGTCATTCTCTCGTTTCCTTATCTTCATATAGATAACAAAAGAGGGAGGTTTCTACATACAGTTGGAAGGTACCTTAGTGTCTGGTTTAATTAGTTTTCTGCCTGGATGATCCTCATAGAATGAATTGCTTTTGGAACAGTTTGGTCAAAAAGGAAAAAAGAAAAAAAAGTCCTTTGTCTAATTATTCAAACCTTCCTGTAGGCAATTAGATTCATCATGTAGCAAGAATTATTTTCATATTCTAAATAAACGATCATTTTCAAATAACTACTTTATTCTATTTCTGATATGGTCTGATATTGCCACATCAAGAAAATTTATATTAACAACAATAATCTTATATTTATACCAAGAAGGCATGAAACTTTAGCTTTTTGTTCCATTGGGATAAATACCATCATTTAAAAATAATACAAGTAGTATAGTGAATTATATAAAGAAGCTCATACTTCATACCAAGGAACACGCTTGTAGTCATAAGAAAGAAGTTGAATTAGGGATTCTATTTTCAGCAACCAATTTGTGCACCCTTGATTTCAAGCTCCTCCTTAATTCATTAGAAAATTGAACAAGAGGAGATCTAATTTCTTGTGTGGGAGTGGGATTATAGAAACCTCTGGGCTTCCATTTTATTAAGAGTAGGGATGATAAAAGTGCTGGGTATTAAAATAACAAGCGGCGGAGTGGATAGAGAACTGGGCTTGGAGTCAGAAAAACCTGAATTCAAATTCAGCCTCAGATAAACTTACTAGCTGTCTGACCCTAGGTAGGTCACTTAACTCTGTTTGCCTCAGTTTCCTCACTTTTAAAATGACCTGGAAAAGGAAATGGCAAACCACTTCCGTATCTTTGCCAAGAAAACCCCAAAAGGGGTCAGAAAGAGTAGGACACGACTGAAAAACTATTAAACCACAAAATTAGATAATCAAATGTGTACCACAAAAGAAAGTGAAGTCACTTAAATGATATCGTTGTATATCTTTGAATAATTAAGTTGTATAAATATCTTATATTAATCACCCAGCTTTCCTTACCTTATTCCTCCCCACTACATACTCCACTTTTAGGATAAGCATCTATAAATGATTAAGCCATCATAATATGATTGATACTCCACAGACATTGTCTTTCAGTGCCTCACTATAGTATAGAGGTAACCTTTGGTTCCTGGTTATGACAATAGCACTGTCAGGTCCCGCCAAGGAGAGCAATAGCCAGTAGTCTATAATGGGAGAACCAGCCTAATAAGTTGAAGAATCTCTTTATTTGGTTGACCCCCAGGATCACTAATTCCCAAGTACCTCTTGAGGACACTCTGCAGAATTACAGGGCAGGGTGGTGATCTGTGTCACTGGAAGGCAGCAGCTCTACTGGTGAAATAACTGATTCAAGGAGTGGGTAAGGGAGATGAATTTTCACTTTTTGGTATCATTGTTCCTTCGAAAAGATGATACATGTACATGGCAGAGGTTAAATTATAAAAATACACCATTTTGGACCTACTGGCATTGTATTTCCTGTAGCAATTGTCCATCTAGGATATGATTGAAATTTATTATTGCAGAAGTCTTCAATATTTTAGACCCAAAGGCTAACCTTGTAATTTATATTAACTTACTAATGCAGAATCCTAATTGTGGAGGGAGTATGCTATGGTAGAATGAGTGCTGGATTTGCAATCAGAGGGTCTACATTTGAAAACTGACCACCTCCTGCCTCCAGGCCTCAGCTTCCTCATCAATAAAATGAAAAGTTTGGACTAGGTAGACTCCAAGGTCCTCTCCGGCCCCAAAACTATGGTCCTATATATTTGTTATCTCTTTAGGTTGTGGAGTGCAATGAAGAGGAGAGTGAGTGAGGCACTGTTAAATGTTTGGTTAAGAAGCCATTGATTTTTCCTGAGGAATTGTAGTTTTAAATTCTGGATTTTCTTTTCTAGTGTATAAAAAATTAGTACCACTAATTTCTCTTCCTAAAGACAATGTGATATAATTTGGAAAAAAAAAATGTTCTAAAAATCAGGAAATTCAGCCAGCTTCTGGTTCTAGCTCTGCAAGGTGATTTGATTCAACATGCTTTCTCTTTCTTTCTAGTCCTCAATTTTTAAATATAAAGTAATGGAATTTAACTAAATGATCTCTCAATTTTATTCTAGGTCTAGCACTTAAAAACCCTATGACTCTGAGTTTTTGACTAATTTGCATTTCATAAATGATGTAGATTGCACCATTAAAGACTTAAAAGAATAGCTCACAAATCCTACAGGTGTTCCTTTGTCGCAGAGATGGGGAACCTGTGGCCTCAAGGTCGCATGTGGCTTTCTAGGCCCAGAGATGCAGTCTTTTGACTGAGTCCAAGTTTTACAAAACAAATCCTTTTATTAAGGGGCTTTGTTCTGTGAAGTTTGGATTCAGTCAAAGGGCCACATTTGAGGACCTAGAGGACTACATGTGGACTTGAGGCCACAGGTTCCCCCCCCTCCCCGGTCTAGAATATATACTTTACATTTTTAAAATTTAATTTAATTTTTAAATTTAGTTTAATTTTTTTTAATTTACTTATTTTTAGTTTTCAACATTCACTTTTATAAGATTTTGAGTTCCAAATTTTTCTTCCTTCCCTCCCCAAGATTACATGCATATTTTCACATTAGCCATATTGTACAGAAGAATCAGAACCAAAGGGAAAAACCATAAGAAAGAAAAAAAAAACATAAAAAAGAGAAAAGGTATGCTTCTATCTGCATTCAGACTCCATAGTTCTTTCTCTGGATGTGGGTAGCATTTTCCATCTTTAGTCTTGGAATCGTTTTAGATCATTGAATTGCTGAGAAGGGCCAAGTCTGTCAAAGCTGGTCATTTCACAATATTGCTGTTACTGTGTACTGTGTTCTCCTGATTCTGATTACTTCACCCCACATCAGTTCATGTAAGTCTTTCCTGGTTTTTCTGAAATCTTCCTGCTCATCATTTCTTATGGAACAAGAGTATTCCATTACATTCATATACTTCAACTTGTTCAGCCATTCCCCAAACCGTGGACATCCTCTCAATTTCCAATTCTTTGCTAACACAAAAAGAGCTGCTATAAAGATTTTTGTGCATTTGGGTCCTTTTCCCATTTTTATGATCTCTTTGGGATACAGACCTAGTAGTGGTATTGCTGGATCAAAGGGTATGTGCAGTTTTATAGCCCTTTGGGCATAGTTCCAAATTCTTCTCCAGAATGGTTGGGTAAGTTCACAACTCTACCAATAACGCATTAGGGTTCCAATTCTTCCACATCTTCTGGTCTAGGATCTTAAAAGCACCTTTGCTAGGTCATTTTAGGGCCTCGTTAATTGTGATTATCTCCTGGCATAAAAATACAGATAAGTTAGTTGTTAGTCACTCATTAAACATTCATTAAGAACTTTCTCTATGTTAGGCATTGTGTTGTGAAGCTGTTAGGATACAATGAAAGGTTAAAAAAAGTTCCCTTCTCTCAAGGAGCTCTCATTCTAATGGGGGAGACAACAGGTAAATAATCATTTACATAAAAGATGTCTACAGAATGGGTGGAAAGTGATCTGATAGGGGAAGACATTAGCAACTGGGCAACCAGGAAAGGCTGAATCATAAAGGAAATTAGGAAAACAGAGACAGAGGTGAGACAGAAAAACATTTGGACTTGGGACATAGAGTTGGGCCAATAAAGCTAGATCATAGAGTGAATGCAGAGGAGTAAGGGGTCAGAAAATTGGAAAGGTAGGAAAGAGCCAGGTCATGAAGAGCTTTAAATATGAAACAAACATCCTGGGAGAAAAAGGGAACCAGTAAAATTCATTGACTCAGGGGAAAAGGAGTAACAGGGTCAACCCTCCACTTTAGAGAAATCACTTCAGCAGCCGGATTGAACTGGAGAGATTTGAGGTAGGCAGACCAGTTAGAACATTGTTGCAACTTCTGGCCAACCTGGCTGTTTGAAGAGAATGCTGACTGCCCAGATCCCACATACCTGCTCTAACAAAAGCCTGAAATTCACAACACACAGAACAAGGATAAAGCCAATGAGAAACTACATTAAGTGCCAGTTTTTGCCCCACAGCTACACCAAAAAATTAGCTAGAAGTCTACCAGCAATAGGAAAGGGGCTGCCAGCAAAGCCAGTGAGGGTATAGGCAAACAGTGAAGGTATAGGCCTGCAAGACTCTTTGTCTAGAGTTGGCAAGGGTTAGAAATACCTAATACCTGGGGGGTAGGAGGGGTAGATAAGAAAGCCCTGGGATCATCTGAAGGGGATAGGTTGGGGTCCTTGGAAGCCTTAGAAAGCAGCAACCAGATCAATGTGTGTAGCAGCAGATGGCAGTGGCAGTACTTAGAACAGCCCAGAAGCACAGGCCCCTGAGATTTCTAGCACTCTGTCTTGAAACAGGGCCCTCAAGACCTGAAGCAGAAAGATCTTGGTGGGGAACTAATCCCAGGAGGTGGAATCACGGTGAGGATCAGGCTAGAGGGCTTAGAATATGAAATTTCAGCAGGCAAAGAAAATTTTTTTATAAGAGCAAATAAAGTTTATTTAAAAATTCAAATAAGATTGGTAGAAGAAAAATTTGGAAAAGAAGTGAGAGCAGTACAAGAAAATTTTGAAAAGAGAACAGCTTGGTAATAGAGGCATAAAATGCTTAAGAAAATAACTCCTTAAAATTAGAATTGGTTGAGAGGAAAGTGATGACTCCATGAGACATAAAGAAACAAAGTCAAAAGGATGAAAAAAATAGAAAATGTGAAATATCTAATTGGGGAAAAAACTAATATAGAAAAGAGACTGATAAGAGATAATTTAAGAATTATTGGACTACCTGAAAGCCATGATTAAAAAATCCAGCATAGGCATCACATTTCAAGAAATTATGAAGGAAAACTGCCCAGATATCTTACAACCAGAGGGCAAAGAGGAAATTGAACGGATCCATCAGTCACTTCCTGAAAGATATCCTGAAATGAAAACTCTCAGTAATATTATATCCAAATTCCAGAGCTCCCAAATCAAGGAGAAAATGCTGCAATTAGCCAGAAAGAATTAATTCAAATATTGTGGAATAACAGTTTGGATTACACAAAATTTAGCACTGAATTCCACACTAAAGGAATGAAGGGCTTGGAATATTAAATTCCAGAAGGCAAAACAGCTAGGATTACAACCAAAAACAATCTATCCCCCAAAACTGACTATAATACTATTGGGGGAGGGGAGTGGATATTTAATGAAATAGAGAACTTTGAAGCTTTCCTGATGAAAAGACCAGAGTTGAATAGAAAACTTGACATTCATACACAAGACTTAAAGAGAAGCATAAAAGAAACATGAATGAGAAGTAAGAAAAGGACTTAGAGTTAAACTGTTTACATTGCTATATGGAAGGATGATACAGATAACTTAAGAACTTTATCATCATTAGGGTTTGTTAGAAGGAGTCTACATAGACAGAGGCCATCAGTGTGAGTTTATTATGTTGGGATGATTCCCCCCCCCAAAAAAAATAGTGGAAAGGTGACAAAGAGGAATGTACCAGGAGAAGGGGACAAAGAAGAAGAATGGGGAAAATTATCTCACATAAGAGGTACTCAAGGAAAAGTTTTGAAAATGGAGGGACACAAACAGTGAACCTCACTCTCATCTGAACTGGTTCAAAGAGGGAACTATCTATCTATCTATACACACACACACATACACACACATGCATAGACAGTTGGATATAGAAATTTGTCTTACTCATCGGGGAAGTAGGAGAGGAAGTGACTAAGAGGAATGGGAGATGGGGGGAGGGGAGATGATAAGATGGAGGGAAGATTAAAGAAGGCAGCAGTCAAAAGCAAAATAGTTTTTTAAGAAGGGAAGTGGGGAGACAGAGAAAGAAAGGAAATATACAATAATCAACAATAATCATATCTGTGAATATAACTAGGATGAACTCAGCCATAAAACAAAAAGGATAGCAGAATGGATTAGAAACTGGAATCTGACAATATGTTGTTTACAGGAAATATTCTTGAAACAGAAAGACACAGAGTTAAAATAAGGGACTGGAGCAGAATCTATTATGCTTCAGCTGAAGTAAAAAAAGGGAGGGACAGCAATAATGATTTCAGACAAAGCAAAAATAGAAATAATTAAAAGAGATAAGGAAACTAATTTTTTTCAAAAGGTATCATAGACAATTAATATTAATACTAAATAATCTTAATTATTATATGCGCCAAATGTCATAGCATCAAAATTATTTTTTCTTTGAAGAAATTTATTATTTATTTTTAATATTCTTTTTTTTTGTTTTATATTCTCTCCTTCCTGCCCAACCCATTGAGAAGACAAGCAACATATCAGTTATACATGTTAAATCATGCAAAACATTTCCATATTAGCCATGTTGGGGAAAAGTAAGAAGAATAATGTGAAAAATATATATCAATTTGCACCCAGAGTTCATGAATTCTTTCTTTGGAAATGGATAGCATTTTTCATCATGAGTCTTTCAGAATTGTCTTGGAGTATTGTATTGGTCAGAATAGCTAAGTCTTTCACAGTTAATCATCATATAATATTGATGTTAATGTATGCAATCGTTTCCTCCTTCTGCTTATTTCACTCTCAATCAATTTATATATCTTCTCAAGTTTTTCTGAAGCCATCCTGCTCATCATTTCTTATAACACAATAATATTTCGTCACATTCATATACCTCTGCCTTTTTTTTAACCTCAGCCAAAGCATAATAGATTCTACTCCAGTCCCTTATTTTAACTTTGTGTGTGTGTCTTTTTGTTTCAAGTATATCTATCGTAAGCAGAATGTTGTTTGATTCTGGTTTCTAATCCTTTCTGCTATCCTCTTCTGTTTTGTGCATGAGCTCATCCCATTTGCTTTCTCAGTTATGATTACTAACAGTATATTTACATCATCCTGTTTTCTTCTGTTTATTTTCTCTCTCTCACTCTCTTTACCCTGTCCTTCTTCAAAAGTCTGTTTTGCTTCTGAGCACTGCTTTCTTTAATCTGCCCTTTTCTTTTATCATCTCTCCTTCGTATTTTCTCCTTTCCCTTTTACTTCCTTGTTGTGTAAGATAGGTCTTTATACCCAACTTAATGTACAGATATATTCTTCCCTTTTTGAATCAATTCTGCTGAGAGTAAAGTTGAAGTGTTGTCTGCTACCCCTCCCATTTTCTCCTCTACTATAAAAGCTCTTCCTTGCATACCTCTTTTATGTGAGATAATTTTCCTCATTCTTCCACTCCCTTTACTCCAATGAATCCGTTTCTCACCCTTTTTTGAGATTATCCCAACATAATTGACTAGCTCTGTGCCCTGTGTAGACTCTTCACTACCCTAAGTTCTTAGGAGTCCTTTTTTCTATTAGACCCAGTCATTTTTTTCTAGTTTAAATGTTTGAAGGGATGTTTCCTTTGTTTGTGAACCTGTTATTTGTCATTTTGTGAGGAATGATATCAGAATCAGAAGTGTTATAAAAGAAATGCTAAAACTCCATACGGTAATTTCTCTTTTTCTATTATAAAGAGGAATTTCTACATTCTGGCCAAGCCTTTCTCAGCTTGTACTTACTGGCCCTGTGAAAAGTCATCTAACCTCTTTTTTCCTCAATTTCATTATAATATAGAAATAATAATACTTATATTACCATTTCACAGAGTTGCCCTGAGGAAAGGTCTTGATTAACTGTAAAATTTGAACTATTTTTCTCCATTCCTCACTATCATTGTACACTAAGGAAATGAAAGTAGCTAATGGGCAAACTTGTATACCAAAGTTCTTTCCATGAGGTTATCATTCCTTTGAAATAAGGATTTTATAATGGTTATGACCAACCAAATTCCACTACTTCCCACTAGGTCACTTAACTACAGGTTGTAGGAGCTAACTTTTCCTATAGCTAAAATGATCCATTTTCTAACATTAGATCAAAAAAATACATTCAACCCCCCCCCATTTCCCCCAGCTCCAAAGAAAAGTGACTATAAAATCAGCCTAATTATTCTTAAGACAATTTCATTTTAAATATGTTTAGCATGATGCAAGGTTTTCTTATGAAAATAAAATCTAGCAGATAGAATAATAGGAGGTAATTTTCAAAGCATGAAAAGAACTGCCATCCACAATTCAAATATTTTCTGAAGTTTTTAACTTTACAAGTGACTGTACCTAGGGATTTAAGACATAGCTTCAGGCCCAAAAGCGATTCTACGAGTCCACTGCACGTCATACCTTCATTTTACAGAAGAGAAAAATTATGCTCAGAGAAGTTAGGGAATTTGCCCAGTGTTGCACACACAGAGTAAACGGCTCAGCCGGAGAATTGCACCCAGGAATTCCAACTCCAAATGTGTAGCTTTTTGCACCGTATCAGTTTTACTGTCTTTTAGGGATGCTTCCTAGATTCTTTCTGGCAGTATGATCTGTGCCTATCAGAAACAGGTAGTAGTCATCTGGTTTGACAGGTTCTTTGGAAGCTCTTTGTCATATCCTTATTGTTATGCCTCAGGAAGACAACACCTCTCTAGTCGGTTTTTATCAAATGGAGAGATGAATTGTCTTGGAGTATTGTATTGGTCAGAATACTGAATAATACTGAATAATACCCAACAGAAAGTCTTCGAGTACCACATCTCTTCTTTTATTTTCCGGATCGTTACTCAATGATCTCTCACCTCAAAATACTTTTTGATCCACACCTGAATTGAGAAAAATCTCACATCTCTTGCTTAGCTCCAAGTGTTCCCTAGTCCTTACCTTCATCTACTCTTCAACATCCTGACACAGATCAAGATTATCCTTTGTCTCTTCAGATCTTCTTCTTTCTTTGTTTATGCTTAATGAATCTCTGTGCGTGCGTGCGTATGTAAGTAAGGAATGCTTCATTCTCCATGATAAACTGGAGAGTGGAGAGTTGGTCCTGTATTCTCTTTCCCTTCCCTTCTGTAAAAGGGGAGAACTTGTGCTTTGAGCATAGACAGCAGTTACTTGGCCATTGCAGAAATGAGAAACCTTGTTCACTTTGCAAATTGATGCAGAATTTTCCCTGTTTTCCATGTTTGGTGGAATTGAAGTTCTCAGTCCTGTAGAACTGTTTTTTTTTTTTGGGGGGGGGGTCTCTTCAGTTCTACAGTTGGTACTTTCCTCACTTTGTTTGAACCTTGACTGCCACAGAAAATTGAGCTTCTCTAGTCCCCCTGACCACTTGCCTTGTCTTCTCTAGTTTCTTTCGCTCAAGTCTTTCATCTTCTTGCCCTTCTTCCTCTGGCCCTTCTTTAACTTTGATCCTTCTTGCCTTTCACTTTCTCAAGTCCAACAGTATTTCCCCTTCACCAGTTCAATCCTTTGCTTTCTTCCCAATTACCAGCCTCCTCCACATCTCCTTCACAGTTGTCTCTCTTTTCATGCCAGTCCTCTTTTTTTCCTCTGGTGCAGCCTTTTCCCAAAAGTGTTCAAACTTAGAATTCAGCAGCCTTTCATTTACTATGAAAAGGTAGGAACGTAAGCCAAGGTATACTAGCACTTTGTTTTTAAAAGTATTTATTTTTTTAAATAATTTTTGATATCTTTTGTTTTTCTATCAGCCCAGTTTCCCCCTGTATCTCTTTCTCCTGCCTTTTCCCCGGAGAGCAATGCCATATAACAAAGACTATTTTTAATAAAAAAGAAGAGGAAAAAAAATTTAAAATAGTATAATCAAAAACCCCGGAAAATATATGAATTGTTCTACATCCGTGGTGCTCTCTTCTCTGCAGAGGAGTGAATGGAGGTCTCTTCATGTATCCTTTCTTTGGAGCCTTGTTTGCCCTTTGTATTTTTGCAACATTCACTTTCCTTTGTTTTGTTAATTATTATATGTATTGTTGTCTCAGCTTCACATAACTTCATTCTTTTGTTGTTCATTTGTTTTAGTTGTGTCAGACTCTTTGTGACTCCATGTGGGGTTTTCTTGGCAAGGGTGCTAGAGTGGTTTGCCATTACCTTCTCCAGCTTTTCTTTCTAAAGATGAGGAAACTGAGGCAAACAGGGTTAAATGACTTGCGCAGTCAGAGTCACACAGCTATAAGGGGTCTGAAGTCAGATTTGAACTCAAAAAGATGAGTCTTCATTCTAGGGCCAATACTCTATCCACTGCACAACTTAGTGGCCCATATTTCACTCTGTATTAGTTCATTTACATTTTTCCAAGCTTCTCAGTATTCAACACATTTACCATTTCTCACAGCACAGTAATATTCCATTACTTTCATATACCACCATTTGCCTAGTCATTCCCCATTTGATAGGCATCTACTCTGTTTCCAGGTCTTTGCTACCACTAAGAGTGCTGCTATAAATATTTTAGTGTATATAGGGACTTTCTTCTTATCAGTGATTCCTTTTGGGCATACACATAGCTATGGACTAAAGATCAGGAAACAGAGGCAAACAGGGTACGGTGACTTGACCAGGGTCACAAAACTAGTAAATGACTGAGGCCGGATTTGAACTCAGGAAGATGAGTCTTCCTGACTCCAACCCTAGTGCTCTATTTTTTTTAAAACAACACCAAGTAGTTTCTGAGGTCCAGAGGAGCTGTTTCTCCTTCATTTGTACATTTTTAAAATTATTGCTTTCCATGTTCAAGATCTTTTTTAAAATCTGAATGTGTTTTCTTATTTTACCTTATTCTTTAGAGCGTCCCTTTGAATAGTTTGATTAGTATAGAATTTAAAGTGTAAATTATCTTCAGTAGTATTGTTATTTTTATTTTAATGACCAAGCCCGGCCGCAGGGACAGAATGGAACTTTCCTCCAGCTATTTAATTTGTTATTTATGTCGTTGAGGAATGCTTTGTAATTGAATCTATACAAGTATTTCACATGCTTTGGTAGATTGGAATACATATATTTCTATTGTTTGCCTTTTTTGTTGTTTTGAGGGAGATTTTCCTTTATGTTACTGCCTCTTGGGAATGCTGTTGATTTTGTGGGTTGATGTTGTAGCCTGAAAATTTGCTGAAGCCATTAGTTGTCTCAATTAGCATCTTTGCTGATTGTCTAGTATTTTCTTAGTAAAATATTGTATCATCAAATATTGATAGTTTCATCTACTCTTGGCCTTTGTACCTTTCCTTTCTTTCTCTTGTCTGATTTCCATTGCTAGAATTTCTAGAATTGTATAAAAGAATAGAGGAAGAATAAATATACTTGCTTTACTCCCGTATTTATTGGGAAAACTGCTAATTCATCTGCTTACCATATGATATTTGTTTTTGGTTTTATATAGATTCTTTTTATGATATTAAATACGGTGCCTCCATTCTGTAGGCATGAGGACAGAGTACTGTCTTTAAAAGGAAGAACAAAAAAAAATCCTAATTCAGAAAAAAGTAAGAGTAGGAACACAAATTGAGAGGAAAATATAAAGCTAACTCCCATAACTTTAAATTTGAATGAGTTAAACAATCTGATGAAGTAAAAAAAAAAATAAATGATAAATTGGATAAGAAAACCATACTCTACAATATCTTTTAAAAGGAAATACATCCTAAATGCAAAGGCATACAGAGAATTAAAATGAAGGGCTTGAACAAAACTTAACATGCATCAGATAAATTCAGCAAAGCAGAGACTGCGATTCTGCTTTGCTTTCTGTTTGCTTTTTAAAATAAATGGGTAATGTACTTTGTCAAAGTTTTTTGGCATTTATCGCACTAATTTTCATTATGGCTAATATTGCTGATTATTTTTCTAATGTTGAATCATTATTTATTCCCTGATATAAAATAACCCAGCCTTGTTGAATGATTTGCTTGGTGAATTGCTATAGTCTGTTTGGCTGCATTTTATTTATAAATTTAAATTGATTGTCATAACATATTGGACTGTAGTTTTTCTGTGCTGTGTCCTTCCATGGTTTCAGTATAAGAAGTTTGGGAGTGTATTTTTTCTTTGAGGTTTTGAAAATAATTTGTATTGTATTGGTATCACAGACTAGGAGAGTTGTCTTTGGTTGTTATATTAGAGCTATAGCTATTTCTATTTCTATTTACCATCTCTAGTTTTTTGTTAATTTGAGTATTTTATATTTTTGAATGTAATCTATTTGTTTTGTGTTATCAATTTTGTTAGCATATAACTTTGCACTGTAGATTTTGATAATCTTTTTATTTCTCCTTTTGCTGTGATTTTACCTTATTCATTCTCTATTGATTTTCTGCTATTTTACATGGTATATGTCATATGACACATGACATTATATATTATATATGTCATAAGACATGTATATATCTTATTAATCAAATTGCTAAAAGTTTATCAATTTTTTAGCCTTTTCAAAGAACTAGATTTTAATTTTACAATTTCTATAGTCTTTTTTGGGAGGAAGGAGGACACAACAGCACGTAGGCAGCCAAGTAGCATGGTGAATTAGAATGCCGAGCCTGGAGTCAGGAAGACTTACCTTCATGAGTTCAAATCTGGCCTCAGACACTTACTAGCTGTGACCCTGGGCAAGTCACTTAACACTGTTTGCCTCAGTTTCCTCATCTTTATAATAATCTAGAGCAGGAAATAGTAAACTTCACCAGTATCTTTGCTAAGAAAACTCCAGATGGGTTCATGAAAAGTCAGACATGATTGAAGAACATAGGGTTTTTTTTTAGTATCTATATATTTCTCCTCTAAGTTTCAATATCCTTTTTTGTGCTTATTTGCAGTTCGATTCTTTTGAGCATTTCTAATTTTTAGATGCATATTCATTAATTGTCCCTTTTGTATTTTGTTAATGTATATTTTTAGTGATATGATTTCCCCCTGAGGGCTGCTTTAGCTGCATCCCAGAAATTGTGACTTGCTATTTCATCACTGTCATTATCTTTCACATAATTATTAATTGTTTTAATTATTTGTTCTTTGACTTATTTAAAATTTCAGTTTTAAATTTCCATTTGGGTATGTTTTTTGTTTGCGGTACCTGAAGTAATTACTATTTTTATTGCACTGTGATCTGCAAAGGAAGTATTTACTATTTTTGCTTTTTTACATTCTTTGTAATATTCTTGTTCCCTGACACGTGGTCAGTTTTTTCTAAAATTTACATGTAGTGCTAAGAAATTCTTGGTGGTCCTGTGTGTGTGTGTGTGTGTGTGTGTGTGTGTGTGTGTGTGTGTGTGTGCACGCGCCAATTTAAAAGACACCATATTGAAACATATTATTTTCACTTTTTTTTTTCTTTCTCGCGATTTTTCCCATGTTCTGATTCTTCTTTCACAACTTGTCTAATGGGGAAATGTTTAACATGATTGCACGTGTATAACTTACAGCAAATTGCTTGCTGTCTTGGAGACGCTGGAGGGAAAAGAATTTGGAACTCAAAATTTTATAAAAGATGAATGTTGAAAGCTATCTTTACATGTAATTGGAAAAAATAAAATACTATTTACACAAAAAAAAAATTAAAAGAGGACACCGTAAGTCTTTCAGCCTTAGTTTATGTAGCAATTTGTCCAATTCTACGATTTTGTTTGTGGTTTGTTCATCTTTCTGTTAGACTTGTACAGATCTGAGAGGAGGTTGTATAAGTCTGTAAATATTATTGTATAACTATCTAAATCTTATTATGATTCAGCTAATTTTTCCTTTTAGAATTTGTATGCTAACGCATTTGGAGCATATCAGGTTAATATTAATAGTGGTTTGTTTATGGTTCCTTTCAGCATAATGTAATTTCCTTGTTTATTTCTTTTTCTACTGTGCCTTTTTGTTTTGCCTTCTCTCATGGCATGATTTTAACTCTTTTTAAAAAAATTCACCTGGTGGATAGTAAATTGTGTTCCTCTTCTTCATTTTTCTTCGGTTTTGCTTTCTTATGTTTCTTGTAAGCAGAAATTTGTGGGGTCTTGTTTTCTTATACATTTTGTCACTTTTCAACTTTTTATTGGATTATTTAATCCATTCGTATTTAAAGTTATGAGAATTAGGTTTATGTTTTCCTTTGTGTGTGTGTGTGTGTGTGTGTATGTGTGTATAGTATTGCTTTTCTTTCCAGAAGTAGGATTTATTTTTGTCCCTCTTTGTCTCTAAAGACATTACTTTGTCCCTGCAGTTGCTTTTGCTCAGTCTACCTTAAAACAGGTCTTTTCCCACAGACTTCCTTCCCCTTACCTCAATCCCTTCCTCCACTCCAGTTTGTCACACCTTTCCCTAGTTTTGGAGTTTTACTTACCTTACTAATTAAATTGTCCTTTTTTTCTTTTATATTTAGCTTTTTATGTATTCCCCCTTTTTTCTCCTTTTTCCCCCTCAGTTAAGTAGTTAATTTAACACCATCCCCCTCCCCTCATCTCCCTAACTGCAATTTTTGTTTTTCTCTTCTGTTCTTTTTTCCTAAAATGGTTTCTTGTTTGGGGAACAGCAAGGAGGCTAGTTTCACTGGATCAAAAAAATGGTAAAGGTGTAGGGTGCAAGAAGAAGGTGGAGGAGGGGACTCCTTATGAAGAGCTTTGAATCCTAAGCAGGAGATTTTGTATTTGATCCTGATGGTAATAGTGCTAGTGCTAATTTTGAGTTCTCTATTCTATTTTCTGTCATTACCTTGTAGATCGCCCCTTCTCCCTCTTTTCTGTTGTTCTTCACCTCTTTTACTAGGTCATGAGGATGGAAGAATTGACCTGCAGTAGAAATTTCTCTTGATCTTGCAATTCACATCTACTCTCCTTCTCTCACCATGAGAACTAACTTTCTCATTTGCTATGGAATCTTTTTTCTGGTTATATGACTTTCCCATTCTTCTGGATGCCAGTGGGACCCAGAAGCTCTGTTGTCCGTGGAGACACAACCCTCTGCTCCAAATCCTTGACAGTGGGAGTATCTTCATTGTGACCCCCTTCTACTGCTCTTTTCCCCCTGTTTTGATCCTCCCTTTACCCTCTCTCCCATTTTCCCTTAGCCTCTCTTCTTACTGAGAGACTACGACAGTTATTAATCTTTTATTGTTTAACATAACTTGATTAGGGTACATCACACATTCCCCTTTATCTAACTACCATCTCCTTTTAAAATTTCATTCACCCTCCCATTCTGTACTTCAGTCTCACAAAAGTCACTGATTCACTTATAGAGGAAGATTGTGAAGTATAGACCATAATTTTTCAGGTCGTTCTCTTCACTCTCATTTATTTTGCTTCCTCAAGTTCTGCTTTCATCTTTAATCTCTCGTATACATCTAGAAAGAAATATCTTAATGGTGCCTGTGCTATTATTTCTTTTTTCGTAACCCTATCGGTGTCTTTCTCTTTCCAGTTTTTCCCCCTTTCATCTCTTGAGTTAGCTAATTTATTTCATTACTGGTGTTTTCCTTGAATGATGATTAGGCTCAGGTTTACAAGATATGTCATTTTGGGTTGTATCTGTAGCTACTTCTTCAGGATATATTATTCTATTACCTTCTCTGATTTCTGGTTGATGAAGAAGAGTCATGTGATATTTGAAATTCTTTTATATTTGAAGGTATTTTTTCCTGGTTGCTTGCAGAATTTCTTGTTAAAATTATTAAATTTTACCACTATGTGGCTTAAAGTTTGAAGCATTGGGGGTTTTAAGGCATTCTTTTGATTGGTTCTTTGCTTCTTGTATTCAGGAGTTCTGGGTACTTTTCTTATATTACTTATTTCAGTGTGATGTTCAGAGTTTTTTTATACCATACATGTTTTTCTGGGAGAACTATGACCCTAAAGCTGTCTTTGTTCATCCTGTCTTTGAAATCAATGTGTTTTGCTTATATAGATAATGTGTTTTAACATTATTTCTTCTTGCTTTGCTTTTTTGAGGTTATTCATTTCAACCTGTCTTCCTAATCAGTTATTCACTCTTTTGCTTTTTTGGAGAGATTTAACGCCTTAGATTTTTTTCTACTTTGCTAATTATTTATGCTGTGTAGTTGATAAATTCTGCCATTTGTTCCGTTTTAATTTCAAGATTCTGATTTCTCTCACAAACCATTCATGGATACTCTGTGCAAAGTCTTTGAGGGAATCCACAGAGTTATTTCATTAAGTGTTGATTCATTTTTCTTTGTCTTGAAATGTTTATTTATTTAGAGACATTTAGATGTCTTAGGCTAGGAGGCACAATGGATAGAGTGCCAGGAACACCTGCATTCCAGTCCAGCCTCACACGCTTACTAGCTGTGTGACTGTGGGCAAGTCATTTAAACCCTGTTTGCCCCAGTTTCCTCATCTATAAAGGGAGCTCAAGAGGGAAATGGCAAATCACTCAAGTATCTCTGCCAAGAAAACACCAAATGGGATCAAAAAGAGTCAGAAATGACTGAAATAACTGAACAACAGCAACAAGATATTTTAGTATCCATTTCCCCATCTGGTTTAATATCTTTTATGTTGATTTGTGTTCTGGATTTTTAACTAAGTTTTCTTTCTCCTAATATCTTTGATAGTTGGAGTCTTTTCTTCCCTTAAATTCTCCTATCACTCAATTTTTGACTCCTTCGTAGGCAGTAGGGGTCCCCGAGGTTGGCCCTCAAAGGTGACTCAGTCTTCCCTCAGCTTGAGGAATTTGCATTTCACCAGCTTCAGTCTCTGTCTCCAGTGCTTTCTAGAGGGCTATTGGACCTAGTTAGATGGCAGGCCTATTTATTTCAGTCCTAGTACGGCCCCACATGCCTGCTGGTAGGTACCCTGCCTCATTTCCTTATGTTCTTTATTTCTCTGGCTCAGTGTTGTTGCCCCAAACAGAACACATTCCTGCATTCCTTTGATGCATCCAATCCTGGTTGTATACTCTGCCAGAATGGGGCTCTAGTGGGAGGGAAGGGGTGCTGAGTCAGCACTTTAAGGATTAGCTTTCTCTGCTGTTAATTTCTATGTTTCTCCTTTGTTCTGGAAGAGGACCAATGACATCAGGAAGGTGATGTCTTGACTTGCAAGTGAATTGGATTTAAGTGAGGCAGGGCTATGAAAAGTCACCAGCCTCACTCTCCTCTAGAGAAATTTAGGCAAGATATAGATCAAGAGGACTGGACATAGCCCCTAAGGAGCTTACAATTACAACGGGGGAAGACGATATACAAAAGGAAGATGAAATGAGCAAAGGGTACAGCCAGAAGGGGGCATGATGATGTCGGTGGAGTCAAAACCGAGCAAGGCAGTTGATGGGGGAAAAAAATTACATACTACTGTTGTCTTATTAAGCTTCTTGGTGCCTCAACCTGTGGAGACCAGTAATTACTCTAGTTATGGTTCGTAATTCCTCTTTGGGAGGGCTTCTGAGAGATAGTAAAAACTGGAGAAAACGTCTAATTCTTCATCTTGTTGGCCCTATCAAAATGGTGTTTCTTACATATTAAGAAATCTGAAATGAAAAATAAGTTTATCTAAAGTTGTTATTCTTCACTGAATATCTCAGCACACTGGTTCTAATAATATTAACTATCATTTATATAGCAATTGAAGGTTGTCAAAGCACTTCACGTGCTTTAACTTCTTTGTTCCTCACAACAAACCTGTGACAGACATACTATTATCACGCCCATTTTACAGATGAGGGAACTGATGCTGACAATTTAAGCAACTTGCCCAGGGTTAGTTAATGTCAGGGATAGAATTTAGAGTCATCTTCCTGATTTGAAGTCTAGCCCTCTCTCCACTTAGAGGTTGTAGGTTTATGACCTTTGTGCATAGTCCAAAACAGACAGTTTTTATAGTAATTTTTAGCTGATTTAAATATTTCAATAGAAGGGACTTAATGTTAGATTCAGATGAGTGCCTTGCACTGGATGATCCCTAACATTCTGTGACTCTTTGTATCTTGAGGAGAGAGCGATCTCTACCACAGGATGGTATAACATTGAATTAGATCATTATGCATCATCAACCTGATAAATCATAACGCATAAATCAGCAGCAAAACAAAAGAAACCTTGATTATGGGAGATAGAAGGAATGCCAAAAATCTATAAATAATCTGGATAACCTAACCTTGACTCTTTTCAGCCTCTTCCTCAGCAAAACTATTTTTTTTCTTTTTAAAAAATCAGGCATGTTAAGTAGTAATACATTTGACTGCTGTGAATTTCTCCTTTCTAATGGAAATGCTGAGTGTTGAATTAATTTTTAAAATTCTGATCCAAGGTAATCAAGAAACAGAATAATCCATTCCTTAATGATTGAGCATTTTTTGTCATTTCATTTCCTCTTGTGTTACTGAAACTTTTCAACTTTCTCTACTAACTGTGTGGATTCTGTGTGGCTTTTTTCTCATTTTCCCAAGTTCTTACAGAAGTGAATCTAGAATTTTTAGATAATTGGTCCTTGGGAAATGATTTTTACACTTTTTAATATTTGTTATTTTTTGCATTCATGGCTTGTATGTTGCCATTTAATATTATCTATCCTTCTCCTCCTAACCCTGATTTCAGCTGACAAATAAAACTCTTCCCAACAAATAAGCAGTTATAATGAATTTTGGTAAAATACCAACATAACTGGAAATGATGCCATCACACTTCAAATAATCTTGTTCTCCATAGAGGACAATTTATTGTCAAATGTGTAGTAAGTATGGAGTGTTTATAATTTTAAACATGATTTTGTCGTGGTTCCTTCCCCTGTTGTTATTCTGACAACAGTATTGTCAGAGTTGATGTCTCCTCTGTCATTGTATCAAAAATATATGATATGTGGTGAGAAGGCTGTGTAGCCCAACCAGCCCACTGAAGAACTGGGGTTAATAAAGCTCCGTCCTTAAATCTCTCATAATAAAGGAGGGAAACATTTGCCAGACTTGGCATTTCTGTTCAAATTAGTAAAGTGTTTATAGCTTTGTCACAAAAAATACTGACTTCCACCCAACATGTCAACTACCTTTTTTTAGTCTCTTACAAGTTTTATTCATTTATAGTACTTGTTGCTTAAAACTGAATCTCGGTATGGCAGTTTCTTTACATGCACGTTAAATACTGTTAGATCATTTCAACTTGCAATAGTGATGTCAGTTATAAATATGAATCCCTTCTATATTGAAAAGAATATAACTTTTTGTACATATATACATATACATATGCAGTGTGTATGTCTGTCTAGATATTTATGTATGACAGAGTAACAGTGGCATGTCCATCTCACGGCATCTCCTATGAGGCAATTGCTCATTCTTAGGACTGCATTTCCCAAGAGATGGTGGGCTCCTGGACCTTAACTGGGGGCAAGGAGATTTCTGGACTAGAGAAGACAGCAAATGATACAGCAAGAACCTAGTAGTGTTAGTCTAGACACCTAGGAAGATTGACATATTCTGGACACTCCCATCAGCTCAGTTGTGGCAAACTTTGCCTTGTCCTCTCAACCTCAGTACATGGCTCTTTAACAAATTTCCCTTCATTTTAGATCTCTTCCCCTTCTGTTCCTTCTGTCTTCTGGCATTCACTGAGAGCAGGCTCCCCTCAGGTGATTCCATGTCACTGGCATCTTCTAAAGTACTAGCTGAACGTTCTCTCGTACCTCCTGACTGACTGGGCCCAGAATGCTCATTGCTTCCCATTTTCATTTCCAAGTTCTCACTGTCCTGTGCAACCCTCAGAAAACTTTCCTTCTTTGAGGTTCATTGTATGAATGTTCTACGCAATCTCATTCACAGTCCGCCATGCTTTTGCAACGATTGTCCCCTATGCCTGGAATGCACTCCCACTGGGTCACCCCCACCTCTTGGATCTATTGTTGAGTCAAATGATTAGAGGTATAGTCACCATTTCTATGTAGCCATTTTCTCATTTCCCCCCATTTTTACAGAATCGAAGGGCTGAGATCCCTTGTTTCCTTTAAAACTCTGTTTACACAGCACGTCTTATGTGAAACTTTTCCTCATCCCCTAAAGGATACTGTCCTCTCCCTTTAAATAGTTTACATTTTACTTATTTTGTATATACCTATTTATTTACGTGTAGTCTCCCCCCAATACAGTGGAAACATCTTGAGGGCAGGCACTGTTTGATTTTGGTTTTTATATCTTCAGCACCTAACATAGGATTTGACTTTTAGTAGGGGCTTAATAAATGCTTGCTGATTGATAGACTGAATCCACATCCTGGTGGCTATTAGAATTCAGCTCTGAAGATGCTCTCACTCCTTCTTCTCTCTCCACCAAACATCCTTCTTTCTAACTTCTTTCTACTGAGTATTGCCATCTTTCCCATCACTTAGGTTCATAACCTCAGCTAAGTGGTGGCAGTATGTAGAGCCCTGTGCCTGGAGTCAGGAAGACTTGAGTTCAAAATGGGCCTCAGACAGTTACCAGTGGTGCGACTCTAGGCAAGTCACTTAAGCTCTTTCTGCATCAGTTTCCTCATTTGTAAAGTGAGGATCATAAATGTATTGCCTCCAAGAGCTATTATGAGAATCAAATGAGATTTCTAAAGTAGTAAACATAGTGCCTGCGGTATCTGGCTTGATAAATGCTTGTTCCCTCCCCACCTTACTCCACTTACACAGTCAGTTGCCAGATCTTATTGTTAATACTTCTGCAGATATCTCTTGCATCTTTCCCTCTCTTTCTACTTGTACAACCATTATCTTAGTTCCTATCCTCATCACCTTTCACCTGAGCTCTTTCTCTACTCCAGTCTATCTTCTACTCTGCTGGTAAAACGATCTGACCATGTCACCCCCCTACTCAATATACTTCAGTGGCTCCTTATTACCTTCAGATAAAGTATATGCTCTTGTGTTTGTCATTTAAAGTTGTTCATAACAAGGGCTTATCCTAACTTTGTACTCTTCTCACCCACCAACCTTACAACACTCCATTTACTTTCTTTGTGCCTTTCCACAAGTTGCCCTCTATTCCAGGACTGTTGTCCTCATCAGCTGCATAGAATATCTGACTTCTTTCAAGGCTCAGCTCAAACATCACCTTCTGCCTGAGGTCTTTCTTGGTACCACTAAGGCTCTTTAGCTTTTCCTCCAATGTTACCTTCTATGTGTTTTATATGTACCTATACATATATGGTTTCTCCTCTATTGGAATGTAAACTCCTTGAGGGCCTGCACTATTTCTATTTTTCTTCGTATCCCTAGTGCCTGGCACGTGATAAATACTTGATAAATGTTTGATGGCTGGCTGGACTGTTCTTTCCAGAGATTAGTTCCCAGATTTCTTCATTATTCTTTTGAGGATGAACTCCTCATCCCAGAGGTGTGTCTGCAAAAATTTTTTTGTTTCCATTCCTTGCCTAATTGCTTCAGTCCCAGTTTCTTCCCTCTTCTGCTAGTAAGGTACACATTGAATTTTTTCTTTCTTTTTTTAAATTAAATTTATTTATTTATTTTTAGTTTTCAGCATTCACTTCCATAAGATTTTGAGTTCCAAATTTTCTCCCAATCTCTCCCTTCCCCTGCCACCCCAAGACGGCATGTAATTTGATATAGGTTCTACATATACATTCATATTAAACCTATTTTCACAGTCATATTGTAAAGAAGGATTAGAACCAATGGGAGAGGCATGAGAAAGAAGAAACAGAGAGAGAGAGAGAGAGGGAGAGCACAAATAATATACTTCGATGTGCATTCAGATGCCATAGTTCTTTTTCTGTATGTGGACAGCATTTTCCATCATAAGTCTTTTGGAGTTATCTTAGATCCTTGCATTGCTAAGAATCAAATTGAGTTTTGATGCTTCTTCTAGCTGAATTGAGATGTGGGTTCAACCCAGTAAAGGTCTGTTTAGCTTTCAAAGTACCCTACATTGAAATCAGTAGTTCATGTGAATCTTGACTCGAGTGCAACATGAGTGATACACACACATCACTATTTTAGCATATTATACCTTCTATTACATATGTAGGGAAAGTCCACTTTTGGAGGCCAATTTATAGTTTCTGGGTCCTCCTTAAGTTACTGAAAATTGAAATTGAAATTAAAAATTTTGTTTCTATTCCTTGCCTAATTGCTTCAGTCCCAGTTTCTTCCCTCTTCTGCTAGTAAGGTACAAATTGATGC
This sequence comes from Phalanger gymnotis, assembly GCA_028646595.1. NCBI lineage: Eukaryota > Metazoa > Chordata > Mammalia > Diprotodontia > Phalangeridae > Phalanger > Phalanger gymnotis. Next base: position 9,943,409 of record CM053628.1, read on the forward strand.
TTAATAGGTGCCAAATTAAAAACAGTTTTTTTCTTGATCTCTAGAGCAAGAGTGTGAGGTATTATGTGTAAAATAAACTACCTTTCCCCACCAAATAATAAGACAGAGGGCACAAAAATTGAAACTTTTCTGGTGATGGGGTAGAATTTGAAATAAATCAGTGTATTTTCTAGAAGAAGAAACCCAGAATTTTACTTTCAATTTTCAGTAACTTAAGAAGGTAACATTGGAGGAAAAGCTAAAGAACCTAAGTGGTACCAAGAAAGACCTCAGGCAGAAGGTGATGTGTGAGCTGAGCCTTGAAAGAGGTCAGACATTCTATGCAGGAACTAGCCATGATGTGAATAATAGGAGCTAAATCCTTCATCATGTTTTATTGATCACTGGTACAGCAGTAGCAGTAGTCATGCCCCTGAAATGGATAGAGTAGGTTTTTTGGGTGGTCTAACATACCTGACTGAGTACTTTTTAATTTCTGGAAATTCTTTCTCCCTCTCAGCCTCTCAAGGGCTTAAAAAAGTCAGTTTTCCCTGGTTCATAATGATGGTCTTGAATAAAAAGTGTGATTTAGTCAAAAGGGAGTATTTTTTAGCATACCACATGGTTGACTCCTATTCTTGTGTATGAAAATAGCTTAATTGATATCAATATTGGAACATAAATTATCCCAATTCTTGGTATAACTTATTTGCTACACAGGAGAGAGAGGACCTTAGAGAGATCTTTCTCTTTCAGAAATCAATCTTTTTCAGGTTTCTTTGACATTATTCAGTTTTGTAGTCTATACCCCTTAACCACTATTTATGCCAGGCTTACTATTTTTGCTTCAGTGAAGTAAATGTGCTGATAACATTTTAGAGGAATTACTCTTTCAAAATTGTTTACAATTTGCATTGATTTCTTTTATTGTAACATCACCTTTATTTCCAAATATATGCTTCCTCCCTCTCCTACTCTGCAAATTGTGTCTTATAACACAGAATTTTTAAAAACTGGGGTGAGAGTGACGGGGAATGATAATTCAGCAAAACCTACTAATGAATCATTTGAAGCTGACAGTATATGCAATATTTTGGGTTTTTTTTCCTCTTCTTAGGCCCAAACTTGGTGTCATTACAATTAAAAAGCATTCTGCTGACTTCTGGGCTCCGCTTGCTGTACTGCTTAATCTAGTCGTGTTTAAAGTTTTGATGATTAGGTTTGTTTTCCTCAATTTATTTCTTTTCTAGTGTTTTTCATCCCTTTTAGAAGGACTACTCTTAAGTATATTGTTCTAGGCATATTTGCTGTTCCTAGGATGATAGTAATGTGAGTCTTGGATTCTGAAGATTTTGTTTGAATTCTGGCTCCTACTCTTATTGGCTAACTTCTCTGGGACTCAGTTCCTTCATTTGTGAAAAGGGGATTATAGAACTGGCATGACCTACTTCAGAGGATCGTTGTGAAGAAAGCCTGTGTATACTTCGAAGTGGTATAATACACATTTGCAGAATCTGGCTTAGTGCCATGAACTTAGTGGGTGCTTAATAGATGATCGTTGAATTTAATTATATATTATTCTCAGATTTTAGGTATGGCTCAGCCCTATATGAGGATAATAAATAATTCAGTTCAACAACTATGTATTAAGTTAGACTTTAGTTGAATCTCGAAATGGTGAAAGAGAACCAAAGTAAATAGCTCCCTCTTCAGTTGTGTTTCTCTCTGAAATTTAAGTGGTGGAAGAACATCCTTCAGCATGATTGACACCTGAGTCACAGTCTGCATGTGTAGCCCGAGGGCCTTCTAGCAGCTTGTTCAGACTCTCCAGAAGCTTCCATCTTAGTCTATAGATCGCTCAGTCTGAGAAAAACTAAAAAAGGCTGCTGCTTCTGTCTTCGTTTTGGAGGCATTATGCTGTGCAGAGTACATTTTCTCTGTGTTCTAAAAACTGAGAGTGAAAGCCGACAGTCATTAACGAGTTAATCTATACATCACAATAAAATTGTGTCGATAGCAAGGAAGGGAAATTCACTGCAATAGCAATAATCCAGAAGCTTTTAAGGGAAAGTATTATTATTCAGAGGCTAGCATTCTTGGTAACAAATTCTACTGAATAACACTCCTCCCACATTTGAAAATTTATGTAAATTTCACTCACCAAATGGATCAAATACAAATGAACATATCTCTCACATTTCCAGACATTGCCAACATTTATATATAAGGTTTGCAAAATACTTAACATGCTTCATCTCATTTGAGCCTCCCAACAACCTTGTGAGGTATGGGTAATTATAACAGTTAACCTTCATATAATGCTTTAAGGGTTGCAAAGCATTTGACGTATAAGGTACAAGACATCCTATGCATCTCTTGCCTATATCCTCTTGTGAGCTTGCCATACCCCCTCCATCTTGTTTTTTCCCCTTATTTTTCATATTTTTCTTCTTAAAACATATTATTTGTTATATGGGATAGTTATGGGACAAGTTGGGGGAGAAATTCTGGTAATATAAAAAATGATCAAGAAAATTTATTTTGTTTTTAATTAATGGATTTTAAACAAATACAAAATAAGAAAAGGAAAAAAAAGCATTGCCACATGCACAGCAGGACATAAGAGAGGATTCAAAATATAAAGCAGTAAATTTCCATTTCCAGAAAGCCTATATAATAAATGTTACACATTGTGTTTAGCACTGTCCCATCTTTTCTTTGCTTCCTTGTAAGTTTTCTTTAAATCTCTGCCGTGCCCTTTTAACTGTGTGCTTTTTTTTTCCCTTCCTCCTCTCTCCCATAAGAAGGCTACAGTTAAGTGCAGATGTGTATGTGTATACACATACATATATACACACAAACACATACGTATACTTACATACCTATAATCATACTCATAGATTGATATATACATTCATATGCCTCTATATGAGACTGTACTATACTTGTTTGTGCTCTGTTTCTCTGAGGGTGGATAACATCTTCCTTCAAAAGTCCAAGTCTTTCCATGTTTTTCTAAGTCCACCAAGCCATCATTTCCCACATCACAGCAATATTCCAATCTTATATTGTCTAGTTATTTTAAAACAATATTAATATGGCTGACGTGATATCGTTTCCCTGTTTTCCTCTTTTGATTAAATCTTTTTTAGCTTGAACTTTGGCTTAGTTCATGATTACTACACTCGCTTTGCACCCTAATAAGTTCTACTCCTGATCGTTATTTTGTTTAAAAATTTATTTTTTAAAAAAAATCACAGGTCTAGTGCTTATCACTATATCCTACATTTATCTATTTAATAATATATTTATTGGGCATGAAGGTGGCACAGTAGATAGAGCACTGGACCTGGAGTCAGGAAGACCCAAGTTCAAATCTCGCTTCGGATACTAGCTGTGTGCAAGTCACTTAATCTCCATCTGTCTCGGTTTCTTCATCTATAAAATGGGAATAATAAGAGCACCTACCTCCCAGGGTTGTTTTGAGGATTAAATGAGATAATAACTATAAAACGCTTAGCACAGTGCCTGCCACATGTAAACATTTATTAAGCATCTACTGTGTACCAGGCACTGTGCTAAGTGCTGTGGATTATTATCATTTTGTATTCTTCAGTACAGTGTAAACTCCTTGAGAGGTTACTTTTATATTTGTTTTGCTGTTATTTATATGTATATTTTTTGGCTTATATTTATATTGTTTTTATATTGTTTATATTTTTATTTTATTTGTATTTATTTTACTTTTATTTTTGTGTTCATACCACATAGCACAGTGCCTGGCGTGTAGCAGACGGTAATTCTTTTTGGTTGATTGATAAAACAACATTTAAATTCAGTACAGGTCTAGGTATTCAAAATAGTCTAGGTATTCAATAGTATTAGAATTTCTAAACAGAAATATAAAAGACTATGCTCATCCCAGGAAGGACTATGTCTAGGGCTAACTGAAAAAGCATATAATTTGGATAGTCAGCATTAAGTATAAAATATCCTAGAAGCATAAGGAAATTGAAACTTTGATATATAGAATACAGGAAATCTTTACTCCACACATATATAAACTTGGTTAGATCATTTCTATATTTCATACTTTGCCACATTTTTATGGCTCTATAATCCTTTATTCTTTTTTGTTTACTACCTCTTTTTTAATTATTATTTATTTAATATTTTTAATTTTCAGCATTGATTTCCACAAGAGTTTGAATTACAAATTTTCTCCCCACTCCAAGATGGCATATATTCTGATTGCCCCCTTCCCCAGTCAACCCTCCCTTCTGTCACCCCACTTGCCCCCCATCTCCTTTTCTCTTACTTTCTTGTAGGGCAAGATAGATTTCTATGCCCCATTGCCTGTGTATCTTATTTCCTAGTTGCATGCAAAAACTTTTTTTGAAGATCTGCTTTTAAAACTTTGAGTTCCAAATTCTCTCCCCTCTTCCCTCCCCACCCACCCTCCCTAAGAAGGCAAGCAATTCAACATAGACCACAT
>CM053628.1:9948382-9964077 GCA_028646595.1 Phalanger gymnotis
CCACAGGGGTTTCACACCTGATAGGGCTTTGGGCCTGGGGCTTAGCGTTTAACAGGTGAAAGTACTTTCACCAAACAAAAGCCAAACTCCTCAAGGGCACCCGTTAAACTAAGCCCATTTTGCCTTACTGGCACACCCCCACAGTTCTGCTCTTGAAGCTCTTATGGTTTCTGACACTGTGTAGGAAAGTACTAAAAACCAGGCCCTGAGCCCTACCCTGGTCCACTCACTCTTTGTATACTATGACGACCAGAGATAGGAAGGATATGTAAGGCAAGCTCCCCAGCTTTCCAGCTCCTTCCAAGCTCCTCCCTCTTCCGCCTTGCTCTTACCATAACTGTGGCCTCTCCTTTAACATTGAGAGCACCTAGGTCAGCTTTGAAGTTTCCCTTCCTCGGTGTATGCCCCAGAAAGGACAGTGCCTAGCACTTAAAACATGATCATCATATCATGTGAGTGGTGAATTTGTTAGAGGCAAACTTGGAACCTAGATCTTAATGACTTCCTGATCCAGTACTCAGTCCCCTATGTCACACACCTTTAAGCAATATGCTATATATATATGTGTGTGTCTTTTATATAGATTGTGAAGGTGAACTTAAAGTGATCAGGGATGTGCACATCAGTGCAGGTGCACCTTTGTTAACTTTATAACTCGTTACTTACCAGAAACCAGCCCTGAAGGTAGTTGTTTCATACGTGTAAGTGCCTGTCTGAGGTAACAAAAAGAGGGGATAATATGATAAAGAGATAATAATAGAATGATATAGAAGCTTTTTTTAAAAAAATGGTACTTAGATAAACATAAGCAAAATTAAAAAGGCATGGTTATTTTGGCTTCTAGTTGTTCAGTTGTTTCAGTTGTGTCCAACTCTTCGTAACCCCATTTGGGGTTTTCTTGACAAAGATACTGGAGTGGTTTGTCGTGTCCTTCTCCTGTTTGTTTTATAAATGAGGAAACTGAGGCAGACAAGGTTAAGTGACTTGCTCAGGGTCAAACAGCTAGGAAGTGTCTGAGACCAGATTTGAACTCAAATTTTCCTGACTCCAGGCCTGGCACTTTACTCACTGCACAACCTAGCTGCCTGATTTTGGCTAATCTAATGTGAATTTTAGTCTGACTAATGAGTAGTTGGAAGAAGGTGACACCAATGGCTCCTTCGTTGTAGTCTCCCTTTGAATACTACATTAGGAAATAATCATGGAGATCTGAGATCTGGCCACAAATGTGATGATCTGAGACTATTCAGTATGTATACCCATTTTCTATTCAGTGGGAACCATTTGAAACTATTTCTGTGATAGCGCTATACCATAGTACAAGTGCTTTACACCTGTGGACCCCCAAATTTCTGTATAACTGAGTTATAAAAGCAACCTAGGATGAATAGCCACCTCCTGCCCCAACCTACAGCTTTCTAGACATTGTTTGAGATCTAGGGCTCTGTGGATTTGAACAAAAGAGCAATCCCAGTTTTTAAATTTAAGAGGCAGACTTTTAAAGTCTGCTCACTGTGCTATACAATTTTGCTTAGCTGGTTTACTTCTACTTCACGTTTTTCCCCTCCCACATGACTAAATTAGTAGGGTTTTTAAAGTAAGATAATCCTTCTTCATTCTTCAAAATATCTGCTTTCTCCCCATCTGCTTCCTTCCTCTCTGTGGCAGTGTGGTAAAGTGAAAAGAGCATTGGCCCTAGAGCCAGATGCCCTAGGCTCCATCTCATCTCTGATGCCTAGTGCCAGTATGATGTCAGCCAAGTCATTTATAAATTTGCCTCATCTGTAAAAATCAACTGGTGGGACTAGGAGGCCTCTGTAGTCCCTTCCAGTACTCGATGGCCACTGTGGTTTTTTCTTGCTCTGGATTTTGGAGTAAATGAACTTTCTTTACCTCTACCACAAGAAAAAAGCCAGTGAAGCTAAACAAATATGAAAGCCTTTCTCATTTTGCTGCATTCCTACTCTGATTCCTCAGTATGGCACAGCAGTGATCCTGGGGTTTTCAAAGGTTAATGTCAGTAGGGGCAAGCTAGAAAGGTTTGGAGCCCAGCAGCAGACATATAGGCCAGTATGGAAGTGGCAGTTGATTTAAATGCTGAGCCAGCTTCATAGACATCTGATGATTGAATTTCTTTGCTTCAGTAATTCGTAAATCGTTGGCAGGTTTGCAGTTTACAGTGGTTGAGTGATAAGACAGTGCGTTTTCTAATTATCAAAGAAACAGAAAATTATTTTGTCTTTTTTTTCTACTCAGAGACTTGTTGTTTCTTGGTTAATTGGATTTCGCATTATATCTTTCTTATCACTATTAGGCTGGCCTCTAGGTGATGTATTCTATGCCAGCAGAACTTAAGTTCTAGCAGGTTTTACCATGTTGGAAGGGCTTCGAGTACAGGTCTACCAACAGGCTGCTTGTGCTTTCCTACAACTGGCCGCCATCAGTTGATGAATTCTTTGGCCATGACAATCTCTGAAATAAAGAAACAGAATTGTCGTCAGTGTTCTGTAGTCCCCTTCTGCTTCTGCCCTGATGCTGACAGTAACTTTAGGAGGAATAAAGCATCTGCAAACAGTTATTCAGTTGGCATTCTAAATTCTCAATGTGACGTGCATGTTCAGTGATCAGCAAGGTGTGGTTTCACATAGGTTCCAGTGTGTGCCAAGGATTGCTATTCGGTCTCTTTGCCACATTAGTAGTTTTTAGAAGCAGTTGCTTGGCAGCCCAGATCTGTCATTAAAAATCAATAATTGAAATTAATCACTTAGTTCCCAGTTAGAGTAGTTTCTGACTGATCCCCTCTTTCTCTCTTTCTAAACACCTACCAACAGGTGCCTGTCCTCAGATCAAATCTAGAGAAAACTAAAAATGCACAACTTAGAGCAGTTATTATATTCTTTTTATATATTATATAAATATATTTTATATACATCAAAGTATATTTTATAAGCAATATTTATTAAACTGCAGCATATTTGTGCATGTATCCAAGTATGCATTTCCATTTCCCAGAAAGGATTTTCGAACGTGAATATCTGGCAGATTCCTTAGGTCTAAATTAGGGTTATCTGACCTCCTGTGGGCCACAGATTGAAAAATATGGCCTCGATAGAGGGACCCAGCAATCACGTCACAATCTGTCATTTTGTCACTGCGCTCTGCTTCCCTCTCTGCTCCCTGCAGCTTCAGTCACATTATTTATACTGTTCTTCACTTTCTGCCTTAAAGTGCTGGGCGCCATTGATCTTGGCTGGTAATTAAGTGCTACAGCCAGCTTTGCACATGGAGAGATTTCAGACACGGAGAGGGGTCAGCAGGGCCAGGGTCTGTAATATGGAAAGCATTATTGAATCTTTTAGGATGATGGGCCCTCTATAAATATAACATGACTGCAGAGATGGGCACAGTGGGAAGTTTCTTGTAGAGAACAGATAATTGGCTCATTGAGCAAGGGTATTCCACCACAGGGGCAGCTAGGTGGCACCATAGTGCATAGAACACCTGGCCTGAAGTCAGGAAAACCCGAGTTCAAATGTGACTTCAGATGCTGGCCATGTGACCCTGGCTAAGTCACTTAATCCTGTCTGCCTCAGTTTCCTCATCTGTAAAGTGAGCTGGAAAAGGAAATGGCAAACCACTGTAGGATCTTTGCCATGAAAACCTCAAATGGGGTCACAGAGAGTCAGACAGGACTGAATGACTCAACAGCAAGAAGTTATTACAAATAGAATACTTATAAAATAGTTAAGTAGTATAAACCACTTTGGAGGCAAGTTCTTGATGATTGTTTTCTTGCAGGAGATTTTCCAAATGCCAATTTTTTTTTCCATTTGGCATCTGCTATGTTGCCTGGTTTCAGCTCCACAGCACAAGATTCTCCTTCTAGGATAAGCTCATCGCTTCTAAACTCACTGCCATGCTGCTAGCTCAAGCTTTGATTGATACCACCTCCCTCAGCCTCCTCTATCCGCTGACTGGAGGGTTGGAGGACAGAGTGCCAAGCTCCTCTCAATGACTTCCTTTATGGAGGGTGGAAACTTGCCTCTCAGCCCACTCCACTTTGCATCTGCTGCCCTTTCTGGTTTCAACTCCAAGAAACAAGATGCCCCCATAAGTAGGTACCCCCTTGTGATCTCTAACTCTCTGTCCTGCCTCCCCCTTAAGATTGCAAACTCCTTGACGGCAGGAACTGTCTATGTTGTTAATTAATAAAAGCCCTGTGCTTCACACAGTGCCTGGAACACAGTAGGAGCTTAATAAATGTTTACTAGATTGGACTGGATTTTCGAGGGGACCGTGAGTGTGGTGAATGCAGAGCAACAGATAATCCACTTTAGACTTCCTAGATGAAATACTCAGAGCAGTGAGAGCTATCAGTTAGGTAAACTTGGATTCCAAGACCCAATACCACTGGGGAGGAGTGCAGTCTCCTTTTGCCACTGGGATCTGCGTGTCTGTGTTCACTAGTGTTCAGTACTTAATCACTAAGCGTTTAGTAAGTGCCTACTCTGTGCCCTGCGCTAGACCCTGAAGATACAGGGATGAAGAATGAAATAATCCCTCTTGGCGATCAGCTTACATTTTAATGGAGGAGACAAGTACATATGTAATTATATACAACAGTATATCTGTGTGTGTATATTAGTTAAATACTTGTTAGTCAGGGAGAGAGAATACTGCAGCTAGATGATCGGGAAGCGCTTTATGCTTGAGCTGACTTGGGAGGGGAGCGAGAAGGTTAGAGCTGGACTTAAGAAAAAGACTGTCAGCAGTGTCTGTGATGGACTAGAGCAGAGAGGTATTTGAGACAGGGGGACCAACTGAGAGGCTGCTGCAGTCACCTAGGCACAAGGCGGCGATAGGACGGTACTGATGCGGTAAATGAACGGACACATGTTTTCTCCATAGCTCGGCTTATTAGGAAAGATGTGGACTTTCACAAAGTAGTGCACCGCAAATGAAAAACGCTTACGTTTCTTTTTCCTGTTCAGAGTCTAGGACTTTAACAAAAGCAAACTACTTTTTTTCTATTTGTATAAAGCAGAAATGATGTGTTCTTTTCAAGGAAGGCTAGGACTAATTAATATGTCACCTGAAAATTATATTCAAATGAGTGACATTTTTATCATGATACACTAACTGGGATACATTTAACATGTTACCAGTTCTTCAAATCCAATTGTTTTAAAACAAATCTCTAGTTTTAAAATTCTTATTACATTTATCAGGTTACATGAGTAATAACATATTTGCAATTCAAATGAAATTTCATAAAGCACAGACAACAGATTTGTAGGAAAGACAGACATATTTAATATGCAGAACATTGCTCTGGAAAGGAATCCAATTCAAACGTTTATCAGGCTAAGTGCCGGGGAAACAATTAATAAAAAGAAAGACGATCCCTGTGCTCAAGGAGCTTACAATCTAGCGGAGGGGTGGAGCAGGAGACACAAAAGGAGGCAGGAAAACACGGGGCAAGGGATGAGGGGTGGGGTGGGAGGCATCTTGTTCCATGGAATTGAAACAGATACAGAGTAGAGTGAGCCAAAAAGGCCAGGTTCTGGAACAGACAAAGGAAGGCATTGGGAAGAGTTTGCTACTGCTCAGGGCCTAGCACAGGGCCCAGAGTAGGCACTTGATAAATACTTGTTGATTGATTAATCACTGAACACTAGCGAACATGTACACCCACATCCTAGCAGCAAAAGGAGACTGCATATCCCTAACGATAACCTCTTGGAATCCAAGTTTACCTAACTGATGGCTCTCACTTCTCTAAGCACCTCATTAAGGAAATCTAAAGTGGATTATATGGTGCTCTGTATTTGCCACATTCGTGATCCCCTCCATAGTAGCCTATTGTAGTAACAATCTTGCTAGCAGCTGCTGTGGGAATCATTAAAGGCACTTAAGAGGAAAACAGCAAAAAAGTCCCACCTTAATTACTATTACACCTATCCAGTCCAGTAAACATTTATTAAGCTCCTGCTTTGTGCCACGAATTGTACTAAGCATTCAGGTTTCAATAATAAAAAGAAAGACAGCCCCTGCCCTCAAGGAGCTCACAATCTAGTGGAAGGGTGGGGAGAGGATACACAAAAGGACACAGGGAAGCAGGGGGAAAGGAGTTGGGCCAGAGAACAGATGCAGGGCTTCTTCTCCCATGGAGTAGCCCAGTGACATTGGTTAAACTGTGTCTTTTATTTGAGAAGGGACTCAAACCTTAATGCCTGATTAAACTTAAGTGGGGAGATGGGGAAAGATGGGGAGATTAAACTTCTGTGGGGAGATGGGGAAAGTGCTGGAGGCAGGGGGTGGGGACGAGACACTCATCAGCTGGAGCCATAGAACAATTAGAGCTGGAAAGGAACTTTGAGATCACCTAAGCAACTGGATTGTTTTACAGAGGTGGAAACTGAGGCCCATAGAGGGGCACCAACCTATTCAGGCCGGGACTACAGACAGGCTCGGTCTCCTTACTCCCAAACAGAGCTTGAACTTTTTAGCTGTTCATGTTAGCTTGTCGCCTTTCACCAGGTGGCACTTCTTGTATAATGGAGAACAGTGGGAATAAGCTAATCGTACAGTGTTAAGCGCAGAGCATTTTTATCGCTTCCTTTAGAGGTGTCTGTGTGTTGCCAAAGAATTACATGTGTTAAGAGGGGTTACCTCCATTGATGGAGATATGAGGAAGAATATTGACAAATACTGACTATAAACAGAATTTTTATAGAGCTAGAAAACATGACAAAGTTCATCTGAAAGACTAAAAAGGCAAGGATGTAAAGCGAATTCATGACAAGAATGTGAAGGAAGGTGACCTAGCCACACCAGATCTCAAACTGCATTATAAAGTGGTAATCATCAAAACAGCCTGGTACTGGCTAAGAAGTAAAGTGGTTGATCAGGGAAATGGATTAATTACACAATAGTAAATGATCATAGTAATCTAGTGTTTGATCAACACAAAGATGTCGTCCCAAGCCTTTGGGACAAGAACTCAGTATTTGACAAAAACTGCTGGGTAAGGCAGAAACTGAGTATGAACCAACATCTCCCACTGCATACCAAGATAAAGTCAAATGGGTACGTGATTTAGACATAAAAACTGATACCGTGGGCAAATGATGGAAACGTGGAATATTTTACCTCTCAGCTCTCAGGATAAGGGAAGAATTTATGACCAAACCAGAGATAACATTACAAGATGTAAAACAGATAATTTGGATTATATTAAATTATAAAAGTTTTGCACAAGCAACGTTCTATATTATTTCATTGTCCTGTAATTGGTCTCCTGTACCTTGTCTTTTCCCATTCCACTCCATCCTCCACACTGCTTCCAACATCATTTTCTTTAAGTACAGATCTGACCAAGTCACTCCTCTCATTTGATCTACTACAGTGGTTCCCTGTTACATCTAGGATAAAATATAAATTCTTCTTTTTAGACTTTATACCTTTGTACAGCCTGGCCCCAACCTATCTTTCCCACTTCATCGGACATTACTCTCCTTCCTGTACTCTGTGATCCAGCCCAGCTGGCCCCCTTTCTGTTCCTCATTCATAGCGCTGTACCTCTTGGCTCTGCTTTTCACTGTATATCCCACATGCCAGCAGTACGCCCTGTCCTCACTTCTTCCTCATAGGGCCCTACTCTATCTTCTCAAGCAGCATCTTCTGCCAGAATCCTTCTTTAATCTCCGTCCCTCCCAAACTACCTTTGATTTAACTATTTTGTAGATGTTGTCATTCATTTATTTTATATTGATGCAGGATGTGGATTTTATATGTGGTTGCTGACTCCCTCATTAGAATGTCAAATCCTTTTAGGTATGGTTTGTTTCATTCTTTGTGCTCATATCCCCCAGGCTTAACATAGGCCCCGGCACATAGTAGGTGCTTAATGATTCTAACTGATTTTTGTGTCCTGATCAGTGAGTAGCAGATACAAGTTTTTCTGACGTCTACAGTACTCTGCGTATAATAATGGGCCAAATGGTTATATTGTCCATGTTAACCTAAGGGGACAATCGGTAGTTCGGGAGTGAAGAGCTGTGCTTGTAAGTAAGGTGTCAGGCACAGGGAGATATCAGCGGGCATAGGCAGATCTTGACACTGTTGTTTGCTGTCTATCTGCCTTTCTGACATTGCCCCATTTCTGAGCCTGAATCCTAGGGTTTCCCACTCTTGTGGATCCCTGCCTTTGGTTTCTTAATGCCATTTTGCCCTCCTCTGGTCCTGACCTCACTTGTTCTTCATTACTGCTGACAATTTTGCTCAAGATCTTAATCGAGGTGCTTCTGACTACCACCTGCCTACCTGACCTGACTCTGGATCGTTCCCTTTGATCACAGCTGGTTTTGGGCATTCTTGCTGTCTGACTATATGCTGACAAGGAGAGTGGCTTCTGTAGCCTAAGAGGCAGCACTAGATGCATCTTAATCATTGTAATCACACTGTTAACTTCTTTAGCAATTTTAACCTCTTTATTTCTGTGTGCTTTTATGGGCAAATGTGTTGACACCATTTTAAGCTGTTCTCTTCCAGGCCCATATTGAACCAAATTGTTTTATGTTGCTGGGTGAGCTACCTTAAAAAAAATACTCTTTTCTCTCGAGAAGAAGATTGAATATGAAATGCCTTCTGGCCAAGGTTTAATTATGAAATATTCCCAGAAGAACTTTCTGCAGACAATTGTGATTCATAACTTTTATTGTGACTGCAGAATTAAGCCAGTAGAAGTTATTGCTTGGCAATAATAGCGCAAAAGTTGGGTGGCCCTACTGATGAACATTCTCCCACTCTGATAGAATCATAGACTGTTGGATTTGGAGGGGACCTGAGAGAGCCTCAGCCCTGCCCCACTTCTTGATTTCTAGAAGAAAATGAAACCCCAGTCCAGTTTTTGGAGTTCTTAAACCTTAGATCTCAAACCTCTACTATAGTCAAGGCCCTATCAGTCATTCACAAGGCATTTATTAAGCCTGTATTAGGTGTTGGGTGCTGTGCTCTTAGGTATTTGGGGATAAGGACAAAAAGGCAATAGTGTCTTCCCTCAAGAAGCTTCTGTTCCATAGGTGAGGACAGCCTAAGTCTGTATAAAATAAATACAAGGTCATTTTAAGGGGATAGCAAGTTGGGGTGGGCAGGAATCAAACAATAGTCACATTCAAGTTGAGCTTTGAAGGGAACTTGGGATTCTAAGTGGTGTATTTGAGGATAGAGTGCATTCCTGGCATAGGGGACAGCTTATGTGAAGGCTGGGAAACAGGAGATAAAGGTAAGTGTTCTGAGAAGAACAGCAAAAAGGCAGTTTTGACTGGATAAAGAGTATATGAAGGGAAATAACATATAATCAGGCTGGAAATATAGGTTGGAGCCATATAATAAGGGATTTTAAATGTCAAACAGGAGTTTTTATTTAATCAGAAAGGTAATAGATAGCCATGGGAGTTTATTGAGTAGGTGAGTGACATGGTTACATTTGTGCTTTAGGAATATCACTTTGGTGAATTCAAAGATCAGTTGGTTAGCCAAAAACATTTATAAAGCACCTACTATGTGCCAGGTACTGTGCTAAGCACATAGGGCACAAATATAAACAAAAACAAAGACAGTAGCTTACAATCTAATGAGAGAAGACAACACACAAAAGGAAGCAGAAAAATGAGGAGAGGTGAAAGAAGAAGGTACTTGTTGCAAGGGCATGATAGAGAGATCCAAAGAAGTCCAAAAGCAGTAGAGGTGGTGGAAAAGGGAGAAAAAACTGTACTGAGCCCCTCCTTAAATACAGGCCCGAGACCCTGTGGCCCTGCCCTCTCGTCAGAGGATCCAGTCAGAGGACCAGAGGCGGCTGAGGAAATGCGAGGAACAGGCAGAGTCACCCTTGGAGAGGGTAATGAGATTTCTCAGTGATGGAGTTAGTGGGGAAGGAAGCCATGATGGAGCCTGCATGTAGAGATACTCATTGCCATGACATAGCCACCATTGTGGTATATATAGGTCTTCTTCACCTATTGTCTAGACTACTGTAATAGCCTTCTAATTGGTTTCTGTTCATCAAGGCTCTCCTTACTGAAATCCATCTTGCACTCAGCTGCCAAAATGATTTTCCGATAAATTTAATGCACTACCCCCCTTGCTCAGGAAATTCCATTGACTCTCTGTTAACTCCAGGGTAAAATATAAAATTCTCAGTTTGGCATTTAAAGCCCTTTACAACATCACCCCTTCCTAATTTTTCAGTTGTCTTGTACTTTAATCCCCTCATCATACTGTACAATTCAGCTATACTGCTTTCTTTGCAACATTACGTGTGCAAAAGGGAGCTGATCTCCCAACGCTGTGTGGAAAAGGGGACTGGCCAAGCTTACCCCTTAAAAGTACACTCAGTACACTCCACCAATGCAATCCCTACGTAGGCTTCGATGCATGTGCAGTCATTGTATAAGTTTCTAATCTGCTCCTTACATAGTGAAGGAAAAATAAACCCTTTTGTTTGGCTGCTGAACCTGAATAGGGTGTGCATCTGAAAGGCATTGACCAGTCAGTGAGCCTCTCTCTTTTTCCTGCCAGGGTGTAGCATCAGTGGTCTGCTCTCTGAACATAGGTTGACATGAAGTCACGAACACGTGGCCCTACCCATGGGTCTGTTCCTGTTGTATAATATCTCTTTTTCCTACCTCAAGTATAGAAGTATTGGAGATGGAATAACTAGGTTTCAGCCTTGTGAGCTTCAAAGGGTGGGAGGAGTAAACTGGCAGAGGGCCAATGATGGGAGTCCATGATGGAGTTTGTGAACAACTGAGTTTGGTCTGGCTGCACAGCCTCAAGGTGTGATCAGAACTCAGCCCAGAAGTGGATTGACCCTACGGCCAGTATGCCAGGGATATAAGATGCCAACATAAGACAGAGTGACTCATCTGTCACAACTGAACTTGGTGAGGCAAATGTTGTATTGAAGATTGCTTTAAGGTTGATCCTAATTTCCCCAGGGTCTGAGGTGATATAGGAGAGAGCGCGTAGAGACATGTTTTGTAACTTCAATAAACACCTCCTGGGAAAAGCTAATTATGTTAATTGGGTAAAGGAAATTGCAGTGCAAA
The DNA here is from genome assembly GCA_028646595.1 of Phalanger gymnotis. NCBI lineage: Eukaryota > Metazoa > Chordata > Mammalia > Diprotodontia > Phalangeridae > Phalanger > Phalanger gymnotis. The sequence goes on from CM053628.1 coordinate 9,959,494, forward strand.
TCACTGGAGGGTAATGATCATATAAGGTACTAACTACAGCTAGCTACGTTGGAGGAGAACACACCAGAATGGGGGCTCAAGCTCTTAGTATTAGAGAAGGCTACCTCAAAAACCTTTTAAGGTACCCATAGAACCTTGAGAGGACAACATAGTTAACCTTACTCTAGGGTACAGACTTGTCAGTGATACCAAGAGTTTAGCTAAGTCCCCCCTGGCTTCCTTCAATACTGAGCTCATATTTCATCTTCTTTAGGAGGCTTTAACCAGTTTCCCATGCTGCTAATGCCTTCCCTCTGCAATTACCTTCCATTTCCACTACATACGTATACCTACACACACAGTTACACACATATACGTGAAAATTGGAATTCGAAATCTGTATCTGTTGCTTACATCCCTACGATGTTAATAAATTTCACAAACTGAAATACTATATGCTTCATGTTTCCAATGATTTGATGTCACAATCTTTTAAAATGTTCTTTACCTTTTCACTCTTTTTAAAAATGAAATATCCAAACATTGTCAAAATGTTTCAAGATTGTAAAAATCAGTTTGAAAGCAATTGAACAAAGAGAACTAAAACACTTTGATTTTCTGAATTTAGTAACTTCATTATTAAGCTAGCCAATTAGAGAGGACCAGATTAATTGAAAGTCAGGTTAGATTTGGAGACCAAAGCACATTTATGTTGTATTCCTTTTAAGCGCATTTCGTACTGAACCACTTGGTTATGGTTATATGTAAATGACACACAGTTGTTTTTACTTTATCAAGCTCTGCCATTTGTATTTTATATATTTATATATGAAAATCAATGTATTTCCTTTGACAAATGCCTGCCTGTTTTATACCATAAAATGTGAAAGAAATGTAATTAATTCATTACTTCTGCCAAATAAGGCTGATGAAAACACAGAGCTATTTTAAAAAGTCTATTAGTATTGGTATATACTAATAAATGACCTGGCAGGAGCCCCCCTCCCCCAAATAAAGATGGATTTCCATGGACTTAAGGAAGAGACATTTTTAAAGCCCATAGTTTTCAAATTATAGACATATATGAAGTTTCGATGTAATAGTATTAATCTTCTACTTGAAAGACAGGTCAGTGACTTTATAATGCCAATTTTCCTCAATAAATTAAAATTACAGCTATTTTGGAGGTGGTTTCGAAGGACAGGAAAAATTACTTTCCTAATTTAACAGGATGCTACCTTTTTATAACCCATTTCCAAATCTCACATCACAAATGTAATGCCAAAATATCACTGATTCACGTATCTGTGGCTTGTTAAAAATTCTTGTGAGAGTTTGTTGCAGAGTTCATTTAATCAGAAACATCATTTTTGAGCAGAAATGGGTTTGCTTTTTTTTCCAATTTAGCTGAGAACTAGATAGATGAAGAGGGTTGTATAATTACTTTCATTATTCTAATAGAATATGAAATTAAAAAGAATTATCTTCAACTGAATAGCTCATTGCTCACTATTAAAGGTGAATTGGAAAAGAATATTTTAAAATTAATTACAAAAGGTCAATTGAGAGAAAGGAAGTGATAAATATTTTCCAAAATGAATGACTTAAAAATTGTTTTGTCCCTTTATGATGTATTAATAAGATAAAAGGCAGATGTTATAGAGGTTCTCCTGTTTCTAATGAGTCTACTCTGTAGCCCCCTGCAGTGTAGATGATTTAGGCCATTATGTATATTAAAGTATGAGCAGCAGACTCTAGAAGTTTGTTTTTATGTCACAGTTCTGTGTCTGCCTTCCCTTTCCCTGCTCCCTTACTCCCCAGCTTCCAGATGTTGTGTGACTCTTCCCAAGTCATCCTGTGCCTGCTGCTGACCTTCACATAAACCAAGAGAAGCACAGAAGTCAATCATTCATACAGTCCTTGTTGGACAGAACCTGCTCTTATACCTTTTTTATTATTCACACATTGCTCAGTATATGCTACATGGAAGGGGTGGGTAGGGATCACTAGCAGCCTAGCTCTGTTTCTCAAACTTTGGCTTTTTGTCACCAAGTCCCGGTAAACAGATGACAACTTCAGAGTCATCCTGAGTTCAAATCCTGCCTCCGACACTTAACTAACTTTGTGACTTTATGCAGGCCACTTAAGCTCTCTCAGCCTCAGTTATCTTATCTGTAAAAGGAGAGGGTTAACTCAGTGGCCTCTAAAATAGCTTCAAACTCTAAATCTATGATCCAATCAAATTTTACATTTTGTTGGTTTCTACCTTTATAACTTCTCTCTCATCTGTCCCTGTCTCTCTACTCTGGTTCAAGCCCCATCACTTCTTGCATGGACTATTACAGCAGTTTCTTAATTGTTCTTCCCACTTCTCCTCCTCTTGCATTCATCTTCCAGACAACTTCCACATTTATATTTATAAATCCCGGGTCTGCCTGAGTAGCTCCCTCATGCAAGTCACTCAAAGAGGGAGCCTCTATGATCAAATTCAGCCTCTTGTGTATGGCATTTAAAGCCCTTTGCAGTCTGAATCCAGCTTCCCTTTTGAGGCTTATTGCATATCTTTGCATACCCTGCATTCTAGCCAGATGCCTGTTTGCTATTTCCACAGAGGACATTCCATCTCCCTCCTCCCTGCCTTTGTAGCCCCATGCCTAGAGTGTGCTTTCTCCTTATCTCCCCATAGAATTGTTAGGTTCTTTGGAGACTTAGGTCTGATGCCACGTTCATTCTGAAGCCTGTCCTGATCAACCATCTCCACTACTGGCTGGTAGTCCCCTATGCCTTGGGGACTTTCTATTCCCTTGACCTACATTTTCTGTCTGAAGAGGCAGCTCAGCATCGTTTGTAGAGAGTTGTCTTTGAAATAAAGACTTGGATTCAAGTCTTGCCTCTGACCCATCCTGGCTATGTGACCCTTAGCAAGTCATTTAACTTAGCAATGCTCCAAGCAAGTTTCTGAGACTGTAATTCCATAGAGTTGGTGACCTGCATTATTAGGAGTTCCCTCACCCAGGGCTTGCTTATATCCCATGAAATCCCAGATCTAGTTCCTATTTCTATTGATTTATCTGTTTCTCTCTTGTACTCTTCATACAGACTCTAAGCTTCTGAAAAAAGGAAATAGTTTGTTTTTGTCCTTTGTTTCTCCAGTACCTAGCGTAGTATCTACCATATGATAGACACTTAGTAAATGCTTGTTGAATGAATGGACTTCCAGTCTCCTCACTTGCCCTGAAGTACACCCTCACTCTCAAATTTCCATGTATAGCCACTAAAACTAACCTCATGCTCAATTCCCTCTCAAAACACACTCCAGAGCTACAAAAATACTATAAACATTCATCTCTTTAGTAACAGTAAGAATTTGAGGTGACCCAAAGGGCAATGGAAAGACTGTTGGTGCATGGAAATAGTCTAAAGCATATTACCAATAATTACTTGACTGTGAGAAAGTAGCACCATTGAAAATATGTTTGACCAGAAAAAGACATAATTCAATTATATATAGCAAGAGTGTAGAATAAAAAAATGCAATGGAACGTAAGCTTCTTGAGGAACTGTAAAGAAAAGAAAACGAAACTTCTTTTCCTCTTTGTCTATATATCCATAGCACCTATTACAGTGCCTTGCACATAGTAGGTGCTTAACAAATGTTTGATAAATTGAATTAATTTGATAAACCCAAGTGTTGCAGCAACTAGTACGTACAGAATGTTAAAAGAAAACAAAATGCAGGAAGGTCCTCTGGTACATTTGCTATATCCACTATGGAGGATTCATCAAAAGACATGGATAAGAATGACATAGAGTGAGACAGAAGGCACCAGGGAAGGGAATAGCCAGAATGACAAAGTTATAGACTCGTATATCTAAGAATATGAATCAGCTTGGAAGACTTGATATAAATTCAAGGTACTGTAGTTTTAGCTGATTCATAGTCCTTTGGTTTGCACTATCAGCCCATCCTCAGAATTGGGGTTGCAGTTTGGGGTAACTCGAACTTCAGTTCCTAGACTCCCCTTTCCATGAGGATTGTCCCCTCTGCCTTTCACTCTTTATAAATGAGGAACAATAGTATTTTGCAAAGAGCACATCTATGAATTTTTTCAGTCTATAATATTAAGAATAACTGATAGCAAATTTAAAAGTAAACTGTATGATGGCCGTGTTATGTACTTTTCATTATTTTTTCTTTCAGTATTCTTAAATCAATTACAAAATAATTACGTTGATATATATTTTTCATTGGCAGCAAAGAGTCAATAAGATATATTCATATCAGAATATTAGCTCAAGCTAATTGACTTTTCTGGGTATTTGAACACTGAAAGTTTTTGATTTTTTTTCTTCTAGCACTTCATTTCTTCAACCATGGTTTATAAATTATACAGCTCATTTTCCTAATTCAATTACTGATCTGCCTTCTTAAAATTAGTTAATTTTATTTTAATGAGTCCTATGAGAAATAATAGTAACTTTCCTGAGTGGCTCTCTGTAGCAGGAAGGCCGAATTTATGATCTCAAAAAGGATCATATAAATATCAGAATGGTTCGAAATCGATGGGTATACAGAATTCTCCAAGCAGAAGGCATCCAAAAATT
>CM053628.1:9964577-9985624 GCA_028646595.1 Phalanger gymnotis
AAAAGGGCTCAGACTCAGACTATAGAAGCGTTTTTGGTGACAAAGAAGATCAAAACATACAGCCAGAAGAAGTCAACAAAGTCAAAGAGCCTACATCAAAAGCCTCCAAGAAAAATATGCATTGGTCTCAGGCCATGGAAGATCTCAAAAAGGATTTGGAAAAGCAAGTAAGAGAAGTAGAGGAAAAATTGGGAAGAGAAAAGAGAGTGATGCAAGAAAATCATGAAAAATAAGTCAATGACTTGCTAAAGGAGACCCCAAAAATACTGAAGAAAATAACACCTTAAAAAATAGACTAACTCAAATGACAAAAGAGCTCCAAAAAGCCAATGAGGAGAAGAATGCCTTAAAAGGCAAAATTAGCCAAATGGAAAAGAAGATCCGAAAGACCACTAAAGAAAATATTACCTTAAAAATTAGATTGGAGCAAGTGGAAGCCAGGGACGTTATGAGAAATCAAGAAATTATAAAACAGCACCAAAAGAATGAAAAAAATGGAAGGCAATGTGAAACATCTCATTGGAAAAACCACTGACCTGGAGACTAAATCCAAGAGAGATAATTTAAAAATTATTGGACTACCTGAAAGCCATGATCAAAAGAAGAGCCTAGATATCATCTTTCAAGAAGTTATCAAGGAGAGCTGCCCTGATATTCTAGAGCCAGAGGGTAAAATAGGAATTCAAAGAATCCACCAATAGCCTCTTTAAAAACATTCCAAAAAGAAAACCCCTAGGAATATTGTCACCAAATCCCAGAGTTCCCAGGTCACTGAGAAAATATTGCAAGCAGCCAGAAAGAAACAATTTGAGTATTGTAGGAACACAATCAGGATAACAAGATCTAGCAGCTTCTAAATTAAGGGATCAAAAGGGCTTGGAATATGATATTCCCAGAGGTCAAAGGAGCTAGGATTAAAATCAAGGATCACCTACCCAGCAAAACTCAGTATAATACTTCAGGGCAAAATATGGACTTTCAAGTATTCTCGATGAAAAGACCAGAGTTGAATAGAAAATTTGACTTTCAGATACAAGAATCAAGAGAAGCATGAAAAGGTAAACAAGAAAGAGAAATCATAAGGGACTTACTAAAGTCGAGCTGTTTTGTTTACATTCTTACATGGAAAGATGATAGTTATAATTCAGAGACCTTTCTAAGTATTAGGGTAGTTGAGGAGAATATACATATATATGCATATAGACAGAAGGCATAGGCTGAGTTGACTATGAAGGGATGGTATCTGAAAATAATAATAATAAAATTAAGGGGTGAGAGAGGAACATATTGGGAAAAGGAGAAAGGGAGAGATAGAATAGGGCAAATTATCTCACATAAAAGTGTCAAGGAAAAGCAGTTATAATGGACGGGAAGAGGAGGCAGGTGAAAAGGAATGAGTGAATCTTGCTCTCATAGGATTTGACTTAAGGAGGGAACAACATACACACTCAATTGGGTATCTTACCCCACAGGAAAATAGGGGGAAGGGGATAAGAAGGGGCATGATAGAAGGGAGGGAAGATTGGGGGGGTAGTCAAAAGCAAACACTTTTGAAAAGGGACAGGGTCAAGGAAGAAAACTGAATAAAGGGGAACAGGATAGGATGCAGGGAAATAAAGTCTTTCACAACATGACTATTATGGAAATGTTTTGCATAATGATACATATGTGGCCTATGATGAATTGCTTGCCTTCTCAAGGAGGGTGGGTGGTGAGGGAACAAGGGAGAGAATTTGGAACTCAAAGTTCTAAAAACAGATGTTCAAAAAAGTTGTTTTTACATGCAACTGGGAAATAAGATATACAGGCAATGGGGTATAGAAATCTATCTTGCCATACAAGAAAGTAAGGGGATAAGGTAGGGGGGAGTGGAGTAACAGAAGGGAGGGCAGACTGGGGAAAGGGGCAATCAGAATATACGCCATCTTAGGGAGGGGGGAAGGGCACAAATGGGGAGAAAATTTGTAACTTAAAATCTTGTGGAAATCAATGTTGAAAACTAAAAATATTAAATAATAAAAATAAATTAAAAAATAGAAACTGTTCAGTTAATCCCATAAGAGCACTGACAGAAGGAACCTGATCAGCATGTAAAAAAATATATTTAATCTCTCAGTGCTCTAAGCCACTCTCTGAAATTATACATTGCAGACCTCAGTGAGTCAAGGTAGTTTTCTAATCTTGGAGTTTTGTTTATCAGTGAAACCAGTGGTTCAATACCTATCCCTACACTTACATTAACTCCAGTGAGGAAAGAATGTTGGACATGGAGTCATAGGAGTTGGGTCTGAATTTCATCTCTACTACTTAAGTACTTGTGAATATTTTATTCAACATTTTACTGGTCACAAATTTTTTGAGAAATTCTTCATGCCAATCTTAGGTTGAATGCCCAGTTTTAAATTTTATGATTAAGATCTAGCTTCCGGGATGTCATTTGGGCTTGCATTTTGGATGACTTTTTCTTTACAAAAGGTTGTAACAGAATAATCTGGTGGTATTCAAATTTCCTTTTCTTTATATATGAAAGTTTTTCTCTTGGTTGCTTACAGATTTTGTTGATTATCATTAAAATAGTTCAATTTAACTACTCTGTTTCTTAGAATTTGAACATCAAGAATTCGTTTTTGTTTATTTTTAGAACTTTGGGGAACATTTCTTATATTGTTTCTTGCATTATGATTTTTAATATTTTTTGTTTTGTCATATTTTTGTAGACCACTTATACTAAAATTATGTCTGTATATTCTTTATTTAAGGTCAGTCACTTTGGCTTGTGTTAAAATCACCTCTTCTTCCTTTTGCTTCTCTTCTGCCAGATTTTCTTATACATCAGTATTTTTGTGTTCCATATCTTTTTTTTTTACTTCCTTACAGAGACTCTGCATTGTGGACTCACTTTTTTTTTCTAATCAAATTGGATATTAAAATTCTCCATTCATGGCTGTAAATTCTGGCATGTTTCCTAATATCTTCTTTTGTGAATTTCATTCATCTTTTGAACCAATCTGCTGTTTTTTTCTTCTTGTTCCATATGGTCTTCAGAGTCTCCATTATTCAAAGCATCATCAGTTATTGCTTTAGTTTCCTTTGTCTTATTTTTGGGAGCTTCATATTCTTTCTGAAGACTTATTACACATCTTCCTTCTATTTTTAGGTTCCTCTCCATTGACTTATCTCTATGTGCCTGGGCTTTTATTGAGGGCTTTTCTCTTGAATTTTGGGTGGTTTAGCCTGTTTTTTTTTTAAATTCCCCCCTCAGCCACTTTTTGTGACCGGCCTTTACATGTTGCTACAACTCTGAGGCTGTGTTGCAAGACTACCTCAACCACTTTGCCTGCTGGAATATAGAGTTTTCCAGCCTGTATTTTCCCCCTCAGAACTCTGTGGGAGCACAGAATTGGCCCAGCTGTTTTTCAGCTCCCTTTACTTCTGGCCAAGTATAGTCACACATGCTGGCCCTTCTACTTTTGCTCTCCCTTCACTCTCCTTTCTTTTTGTAACTGGGCTGAATCAGTATCTGCCACTTTTTCCATGGTGGAGATAAAGTAGGAAGGGTTTTTCAGGCAGAATCTGTGCAGCTTTCTGACCAAGCTCCAGTAGAAAAGAAACAAGTTTTCAGCCCCCACTTTCTCTTAATATTGCCACTGCTGTACCTTTTTAAACTGGACTTCCAAATACCATGACCTAGAGGAGTTAAACCTATCAGCTGGGGCTGTGTTGGGGGGTTTAGTTGTGTTTGTTGTTCAGTAATTTTCTATTTCTATTCAGTAATGTTTGTTTCAGAAATTTTTTTTAACATTCTCTTACGCCTGGGCAGAGTCAGTGTTTGGTGCTTATTATGGGAAGGAAAGGAGTTTGGGATGTCAGCAAAGACTATGTATGGGGTGGGGCAGGGGAGGGAGTCTGTCAGTGGACCCCAGGCATAAGCCTGTGTGGTAGCTTGTGTCCCTGCTATGAACATAGAGATAGAAAGGGATACTGAATGACTGCTTTAAGGATTACAGTTCTCCATTGTTAATTCATAAGGATTTTATCACATTTGGTATTTTCTTTTCCTTTTCCTGTGGAGTAAGTTGTAATTGCTCTACATTTGGTATATACTTTATTTTTTTAAGCAGTTTTTTATTTTATTTTACCAAAACTCAAATACAAAATAGAGAAAAGAAACAAAAACATATCATAAACTTAAATATAAAGTAAGAAAGAAAAAAAGCATGTCATGTGCATAGCAGAACATAGGAGAGGATTCAAAATATGTAACAAATTTTTATTTCAAGAAAGCCTGTATGATAAATAATACACCTTGTGTTGAGAATTGTCCATCCTTCTTTGCTTCCTTGTGTGGTGTGTGATGGTTTTTTTCTATTTCTACTTCCCTGCCTTGTTCTAATGCTTCAGGACAATTTTCTTTAATTATTTCTTGTATTATTGTATCAAGATTCCTTTTTTGATCATGACTTTCAGTAACTTCAATTATTTTTATATTTTTTTCTTCTCGATCTATTCTCCAAGTCTGTTGTTTTTCTTATAAGATGTTTCACTTTCTCTTCTATTTTTTTCATTATTCATGTTTTATTTAATTATTTCTTGATCTCTTATAATTTCACTGGCCTCACTTTGCCCAGTTCTAATTTTCAAGGTGTCATTTTCCTCCTTGAGATTCTGAATCTCCTTTTGTAATTGGCCGGCTTTCCTTTCGTAGCCTTCTTGTTTTTCTTGGATTATTTTTGGTTTTAGTTTTTCCTCCATCTCTGTCATTTGATTTATAAAGTCTTCTTTAAGATTTCTATAACTTCTTTTTGGGCAAGTGACCATTCCACGTTGCTCTTTGGGGGTTTCTTTACTTCAGTATCCTCTGAAGTTGAACCCGGGTCATCTCTATTCCCATAATAGGTTTCTGTGGTTGGATTCTTTCTCCTTTGCCTGTGCATTTTTTTTTTTTGTAGCAATACCTCTAGCTCTGGGGTATGGGAACTGGTGCCTTTTGCCCCAGATCTTTAGTTCTCTCCTCTAGCCTGGAACCAAAGCCGAAACTCCAACCTTCTGTAAGTGCCCACAGCCAGGGGCTTTCTGCCCCACTGCTTCTGCACTCACAGGGCATGTGCTGGTTCCTTCCCACCCCCACCACTCTTTACAACACAGCTGAGTCTGGCGTTCCTCGTCAGCAGAGGTTCCCCCGGTCTTCCTGGGCTCAAACACATAACTCCCCTCACTATCCCGGGGTGAAAAGTTCCAGTGGTTGGGGGAGAGGCAGCCACTCAGACCAACTAACCCCGGGGCTTGCCGCTAGTTGTTTAAAAGGAACCTAACCTGGAGGTGTTTACTCCTCCCTGGGACCAAACCTAGTCCTGGAGTTTTTCTTCAGATCTTCTCAAACTGTTTGAGGAAAACCCCGGTTGTGCCCCTATTTTTCTTTGTCTCCACCCACACTTTGTTTGCCCTAAGGTGCTATTTTAACTCGTTTTGTGGGGGGGAATCTCAAGAGCTTGGAATTTTCTGACCTATTCCACCATCTTCCCAGAATCCTCCCTACACTTTATTTTTTAGGATTTATTTTTTAGGATTTAGGAGAGTGAAAGGTGCCTGGAGAGAGTGAATAGTTTGTCATTTTGCATGTTATATGACCTAGATGTCATTTTTCCCATCTTTCCCACTTTGATCAGTATAAATGTATATCTCAGAATTGTTTTTATTTTAACTTCTCTGATTATTATTGATTTTAATTACTTCATCTATTCCAGGCACGGTCTCTGGAGGTCTGGTTTGGTGGATGGAGAACATTATCAGGACAGAATTGCAGGAAGATAGTTGTAGGTATAGTGTATTCTGTGAATTTATGCTCACACACTTTTATTATTATTTATGCTCACTTTTATTATTATTTATGCTCACCACTTTGGGGCAGCTAGGTGGTACAGTGGACGGAGTAGAGTGCTGGGCCTGGAGTCAGGATGATTCATCTTCCTGAGTTAAAATCTGGCCTCAAATACTAAGTGACTGTATGACCCTGGGCAAGTCACTTAACCTTGTTTACCTCAGTTTCCTCAACTATAAAATGAGCTAGAGATTGGAATGGTAAACCATTCCAGTATATTTGCCAAGAAAACTCCAAACAGGGTCACAAAGACTTCGACATGACTGGAAAATTACTTAACAACAACTCAATTAACAACCCCCCCAACATGGCCCCAGTAATGGGTTTAACTCCTTTAGGTCATGGTATTTGGGGGTCCAGTTTAGAAAGGTACAGCAGTAGGCAGTGGCCAGGTGGTATGGTAAAAAACATAGCTAGGGGTAAGCATAAATAAAGGCTTCCATTGATTAATTGATTCGTTAAATTCTACAAGCATTCTACAGGTGCTCTAGGTAAGTTTGGCACTACCATATACAGTAGAGATAGAGATAAAAACCAAACAGCCACTGTTCTCAAGGGTCTGCCATTTTACAGGAGAGTTCATGTTTCCCTGCATTTATTACCTTCTATAGATTACTTCCTACTATAATGCCTCTGGTATCTGAGAGGCGAGAAACTATGCTTGGAGGCTTTTCCACATTTGTTAGGTTCACATGACCTTCAGCAGTTTATTTTTTTTAATAGAGTTCTTTTCCCAGTGTTGTTTTCTTAGGTACATCAAAGACTAGATTGCTATATGTTTCCTTTGAAATACTGTTTATCTGTTCTGTCCATTTTTAATATATCACCAGGTGGCTTTGATTACTGCTTTGTAATATAGTTTGACATCTGGTAATGACAAACTCCTTTCAATGCTGCTTTATCATTCTTTTTCTAGGTATTCTTCTGGCTTTTCTAGATTTTTCTGTTTAAATCTCTTATGCTGGTAGCATTCACTGGGGCATGTGGTTTAAGATGTGGATCTAGAGCTGTTTCTTGCCAAATTGCTAACTAGTTTTCCGAAGTGTATTTGTTAAATTACAAATACTTTCATTAGCTTTCATTTTTTTTCTAAAGTTTTGTCAGACACCCAGCTAATCTATTTGTTAAGAAGCTTGATATATCCAATTTATTCCATTGGTCTGTTTATTTTATGCGTAGTACTAAGTTTGGGAGGAAAAAAAACACTTTTCTTTTTGAATTTTGGTTTACTCACACTGACAGGGTTATTATTTTTAAATTAAGTTTTCTTTTTTTAATCACGAACTTGAGAGGCCTAGTCTATAAAAAGCTGGCCTTGGAGCCAGGAAGACCTCCGTTCAAGTTAGGAGTGCCATAGAATGAAACCAGACTCTACAAATTACCAAACATCCCTTCACCCTGAACCATTGTGTTTAAATAATTCATTCTTTGTTAATAATAAATTAACTTTTTTCAAAGGTCAGTATAATGTTTTATATTTAGAGCTGGAAGACCTTAGAGTCCATCCTCCTTGTTTTACGAATTTAGGAAATAGACACAGAAAGGTTAAGTGACTTCCCCATGGTCACACAGCTAGGAAGTGCCAGAAGACGATTGAATCCCTTGCCTCCTGACTTCAGGTTCAGCAGTTCTTACTACTATGCCATGTTGCCCCTCCACACAAATAGCCTATATGAGATATCATTGGTTTGTGTGCTTTCAAGGATCTGCCTTAATTTTCCTAATGTACTAAGTTGTACAAATAACTACTCAGTGAAGTAAGGGATTTTTTGTCTCTACCTGGATCCAGTATTTATATCCTATTGTCATAGCAACCAATCGAACCAACAAGGCTTTAGTAAGTGCTGCCTCTCTGTGTGGTCCTAGGGATACAAAGTCAAAATATTCAACAGCCCCCGTCCTTAAGGATCTTACCTTCAACAAATAAACAGCTAGTATGTGTATGTATATGTTAATTTGATAATATCAACCTCCGCAAAAGTGTCCTATCATTAAGCTCCCTGAGTTGTAGGATTGTGCTCTAATGACTTGTTGAATTGGATTGAATCTGCTGCTTTAATTAGAAGTTGATTTTGTACTTTAGCCTTCAGATAACAGAACAAAAAAAATGCATCAGTGAAATCAAAGTCCAGAATATGGATGGTTCTGATATCTGCAATAATTGGGGAAAGTTGAAATTCATTGCTAATCCCCAGAGATCCCTTTAAGCATTATTTTAACCCAACTCTTGGCCAGGTGCTGCTAATAAATAGCAAGATGGGTTTGCATTTCACCTTGTTTACCGTTCCCTCTCTTTTGTTGGGGGTTAAGGGGAGGACAAGAGTATACAAAAGGTGCATGTGCGGGAGGAGAGGCAGTAAGGGGATGTGATAATTAAATAAACTGAATAAAAACCCGTCCTGAGTAAACAAGGGTTTCTTGGGATACTGGGCAGTTTTCTTTCAGCTAGATCCTCTAAGGACTTAGCATTTATGTTATATTTAGCTCTACAATGTTTTAAAAATCATTTTCAATATGCCCCACTCTGGCACTTTCCCTGAACTAACCTTGAATGCTGCCTAAGTCAATTTTAAAACTTTTCTTAAAAGCCTAGCTGTTTGCTGTTGTGTTACATATCATTTGCATTCAGAAACCACTTAACTGCATCTCATTAATGTAATGTGTCTAGAAAGGAAGCCAGGAGAATGGCTTTGCCTTAACATGACTTGGCTCACTTTGTTTCAGGTCCCTTTTTTCCTGTGAGCCACTAAATGAAAGATCCAAGAGCCAAAGGAGCCTTCAACTTGAGATGATCAACAGGGGACAGTCCCAGAGAAACATCCATCCAGAAGTAAGCAGACCCCTTCCCCAAAAGAAGGCTGCCTGAGTGAGCCTTTCCAGGGGATGGGAGTTGTCTGAGATGCCTGAAGGAACGCCAGAGAACTAAGATGTAGCTGGCCTTTCCTCTGGAATTTTACCTTCAGGGGAGTACTCACTAGCACATGTGTTTGGTGAGAAACAATTATAGAAGCTTCATTCTTTAGAGATGCTGGGGAGCGGCTGTATCTGTTGATTCACTTGATACATTTTTAACAAGTCTTTACTCTGTGAGCGCTTATGGGGCAAATAAGGATAACTGACATTGCTATGCAGCTTGATGGTTTGCAAAGTATGTTTCATACATTTTCTCACTGGTGACTCACAACAGCCCTACTAAGGTAGTACTAACCCAGGGCCGTTAACCTTTTTTGTGTCATGGATTCCTTTGGCAGTCTGGTGAAGCCTCTGGACCCTTTCTTGGAATCATGTTTCTAAATATATGAAATAAAATATAGACTATTACAAAGAAAACAAATTATACTGAAATACAATTATCAAGATATTTTTAAAAGTAAGTTCATAGACCCCGGATTAAGAACTCCTATACTAATCTCATTTTCGAGATAAGGAAACTGAGGCTCAGAGAAGTTAAGTGATGTGCTTCAAGGTGTCAGAGATTTCTCTTAACTCCAAGGCCAGAACTCTTAACCCTGCCCAATACAGAGACAGAGACTAAAGTAGAGAGATAGTATGGATAGTGGATAGAGCAATATACTTGGAATCAGCAAAGCTAGCTTCATATATACTTATGATGTGTTTGACCCTGGGCAGGTCACTTAACCTCTCTGCCTCAGTTTCCCATCCATAAAATGGGGACAATAGCACCCACTTCTCAGAGTTGTTGTGAGGATAAAATGAGGTAACATGAAAAGCACTTTGCAAAACTTAAAGCACTAGATAAATGACAGCGATGATGATGATGATAGAACCCCTAAAACTGATTAGTTCACTTTCCTAAGAGCCATCTTAATTACACATAGTCAACAATACCAGCTGTATCTGAGTTCTTCCACCCCCAGTGCAACCATGTAGCAAGATTGTTGTTGTGTTTGCTCTTTGTTCTGGAAGAGGACCATGACATCAGAGAAGTCATGACATGACTTGCATTTGACTTTGATTTGAGTGAGGGAGGGCTGTGTAAAGTCACTAGCTTCACTTTCTCCTCCAGAGCCATCTAGATCCAGTGACCAGATATTTACCAGGATGACTGGAGATGGCCCAGGATCCACTGAGGGACCCTGGCCCTTTTAGGCTAAGATCTTTTCAGGTGATGACTGTGAGTGAGGTGATGCCCATTCAGTGAATAGGCCTCTTTAAGAAGTTAATGAAGGGATGACCCCTTTAATCAAAAACTCAAAAAACAAAAATCAAACTGGGAGGGGAAGACCCTCAGGGTTCTTGGCCAAAAAAGAAACAGTTACCATTCAGTATTTACATTCACTCTGTGCTAGGAGGGCAGGGACATAGTGTCCCATCTATAAACTCCAGAGTGAGGTGGGTTTAAGGCTTGGTTTTTGAGAAAGAAATCTAGCTAATAAACCCAACGTTAAGGAGGCCGCTTTCAACCATCGAAATGTGCTAGGAGAGGAGAGGCTACTCACGGGTTGTGTTTGTCCTTCCTTCTTGAAGCAGACCATGCCATCAGGGAAATGATGACATGACTTGCAATTGACTTTGATTTGAGTGACGGAGGGCTGTGCAATGTCACCAGCCTCACTTTATCCTCCAGAGCCATCTGGGTCCAGTGACCAGATATTCACTAGGACAACTGGAGATGGCCCAGATGTAGCAAGATACTAGTTGATAGAAGGAATATGTTTTGTAGTATGGTCTGATTTTTCTTGTTCAACACCAGTATCTGCTCACAGTGCTTTGGCCAGTGTCTATGATGGTAATAAAATGTACAGGTGAGATTTGTGGAGATGGTCAGAAGTGAAGTTTTTCTTCCTAGAGTTAGGTCTTGTGCTTCCCCGTAGTCCTATATCTTTCAAATGGCAATAGCCAAGTCCTTTCAGTATCCAATGTTCCCAGTGTCCTATGGTTATAAATCTCCTGATACAGACCTGGACCCAGTGTAGTCAATCATAACTCTTCTTCTGCTCTTTCTAGATTCTCTTTTTTCCTCACCCTCATTAAAAAATATTCATAGTCATTTGTTATTTAGATTTGGAAATATTGAGGCATAGGAAGAGTCACTGAAAAATTACTCAGTTGGATTTTTGTTTATTTTCATTGCTTGGGATCATACAATTTACAGCTAGAATAATTTACAGTGGTGGTCCCTTAAAGAACTGTGTTCCTTTTCCAAGATGCAGAATGAGACGTAGTATTGTGGGAATTTGTTTCGACCGTGCATATTTGTTACTAGGGTCTTGTTTTGTTTTTCAATTCAAGTGTGGGAGGGAGAGGGGGTTTAGGGTTAAGGATCTCTTTCCCCTCCTCCTTTACCACCCATGAGAAGAGAACAGAAGGAGGGTCAGAAGTTTGAAAGTTACATTTTGGATTTCTTATGTACTTAAAAAGAATAGCAAGCTGTCTGTAATGGAGATTGATGGTTTCATTTACTATCCTCTTCTGTTTCACAATGTATATGGAAATGCTCTTTTTATTTGGTATTTTTAACTTTCAAGTAAGGAAAAAATAAAATGTAATTTTTTTTAAAAAAAGAATCACTTTCCCTGCTTCCTCCAGAAATATCTTCTGCAAAGAGTACCAAACACAAAGAACCCGGTGTGACAAGGAATCCAATTGTTTCTGATACCTTTTTTCTGCCTGGTCAGTTAAGTGTCCCCCCCTGGGCTTTTCAGACTGACTTGATAGGAAGAAAAGATGTAGTCCCTTCTGGCTGAGCCAAGAAGGCTAGTGAAGAAATGTTCACTCTCTGTTATGTCAATTCACATATAGAGTTTGACTTGAAAGAAATAGTTGAAAGCAAAGAAAATTCCTATGTTGTAGTGCCTTGAAGTGGATCATTGCTCTTGGCAGCAGTGAAGTAGGAAAATTTAGATATAACGGAAATGATAATTCCCTTCCAGAAATTTAAATCCATTTCAAGTGACATATCTGGATGTCCTTCATGACGTAGATTGTTTTTTAAATATATATATATATATACACGTACATACATACATATACATATACACATATACATATATGTGTGTGTATGTGAAGTGAGAAATTAAACTCAAATTAAAATAGCTGTATTTGGGCTAGTGACTTTTTAAAAGGAGCTCGAAGAATCTATTATAATTCTAACTACTATCTACCCATAGATATTTGTACCTTGGATGAGCCAAAGTTTCATTTTTATAAAATACAGGCTCCTTGTGGATGGAATTGAAATTCAATGTGATGAACACCTAAGCATAAAGAGAAATTTGTTAAAAAAATTATTCTAATGAAGTAGAGAAGCAGCTGTCATAGGTAGCTGTGTGAATATTAATATGATTCAAATTTAAGTTACCTGTAATGAAAATAAGCATCTTTGCCTAGGGAGTTTTTCAAAGTTATATCATGACAATAGTTTTTCTTCCTTACGTTCTCAATGTATGAGTTACAGTGCATTATTTCACATATCCCCAATCCAATCAATTTAAAACGTGCTGGTATTTTCAATGCTTTTGTGTTTTAATGATGTGTCGATTCATCAGGAGATTAACTGAAGCATTTTATTTATACTAAGAACTTTGATATTTGAAAGTGAACGTCACTATATATTGATTTGAATTAATAATTTAGCAAAGAGCGAATCATCTACTGAAATATGTAAATAGATTTACAGGTACTAGGATATACATGTAATTCTAGGCTTAGTTAAAAATAGTTCATGTGTATGTTCTTCCAAAATATGGTTATTGATGGAAAGTTAAACTGGGAGTAAGAAAATTGCATTATATTCAATTTAGCTTAGTGTAATATTGGCAGGAAAAATATTCTCTTCAGTATAATCAAGAATATTTTCATATACACATAATTATATATATTTGAATTATTCATATATATTCACCTAAATGAAATATCTTAGAATGACAATATTTTCATTAAGTAATTTAAAATACATTTCTTATTTCTAACTTTAGTAAGTGCCTTATAAATTAAAGATTCTTCATCACCAAGCAGAGTCTGATTCTAAAAGGCACTTCACAGAATCTGAGAAACTCAACACTGGAAGAGATCTCAGAGACCATTACATCTCTCATGTAACTGAAGAAGGGGCTCCTCTATATCATGCTGGATTTGAAGTCCGAGGACAGAACTTCACATCTGAGATCTGTAACTTAGCACCTGTGTGACTTTGGCAAAGTCACTTGACCTCTCTGAGCCTCAGTTCCTTATCCAGAAAAGAGGGATCAGATTAAATGGCCTCTGAGCTCCCTTCTGGCTCTGAATGTGTGTGATTCTGAGATCCTATGCTCTCTCCTCTTAAAGGAGTCCTCCCACTTTTCCTTGAATGTCTTTAATGAGAGGGAATGAGTTCTCTGCCTCCTGGATTTGGTGACAGCTGTAATTGGCCGCGACATTTCCTTTCTATCAGGCCCAAATTTATTTCTTTGCAAATACTACTACTACTGGCTTCTGAACTCTAAGACCCAACAGAGTAATCTAATTGCCCTTCCACATGATAACCTTTAAAATAGTTCAAAATGGCTCTCACACCCTCCCCTGTCCCCCATAATGTCTCCACTTTTCAAGGTAAACATGTCAAGTTCCTTTCACCCGACCCCACAGGGCATTATCTCACGGTCCTACACCATCTTCCTTACCTTCTTTGGGATATTCTTTCTCTAAAATCTGGTGACCAGAGAACTCTTTGAGGTAAGTGCTAGTGTACACCTCATTTTACAGATGAAGAAACTGAGACCAAGAGAGGTCGAATGACTAGCATGTGTCTGAGGCAGAATTAGAACTCAGATATTTTCAATTCCAAATCCACTGGTCTCTCCACTGTATCACCTGGGTGCCTACTCGCTGTTGCCGTCCCCATTTCTGTTTCCCGGCACGTGCCATTCTGCATCTCTTAAATGCAGCCTTTTAGCATCCTTAGGAAATGCCCAGATCAGCCATGTTTCATGAAGTGGGTATAACCAGTACTGTTTTCCTCAATGTGTAGATGAACACACAGATTCAGATAGCGATTGTCCTTTAAAGCTAGTACATGTCAGGGACAGACTTCCTAACTCCTTTTACAGGGTCATGTTGCCTCTGGAATCATCTCTTTAGTAACACGTTCTAGAATTTTATCAAGAATTAAAGCGAAGCTTTCTGGTTTGGGGCTTCTTGTGATGCCATTTCACACGGATCTGGATCAAAGTGGTAATTGCTAGAGATTTCGAAGAGCAATCCGTAAGTGCATCCATCATATTAATTTCTTCAGAATGAGAGACTGTATGTGGGTAATACACTTTTACTGGGCTTCGTGTTATCTTAATATAGTTCTTTTTCACGTGTGTTTGAAGGATTAAGCATTATTAATGAAAACAATTTGGTCTATACTGAAAAATAACAGTGGTATAGTAACATATGGCCAATTAACATACTCCCATCCTCCAGCATTTCCTTAAGGGGGTAATGATATTAAGTAAATAGTTGTTGTTCAGTTGTTTAGTCATGTCCAACTCTTTATGACCCAGTGGACCAAATCCATGAGGTTTTCTTCAAAGATAATGAAATGGTTGGCCATTTCTTTCTCCAGTGGATTAAGGCAACCAAAAGCAAATAAATAAAGTGAGATATCAATTCTTGATAATATTCTTGTGTGACACACATATGTGGACACACTGAGGAATTCAGGTTTAATATTTGGAATGTCAAAGTAAGGTGTCTAACACAGGCAATTCTTACTTGGGTTTGTTCATTTGATGAATCCTTTTAATACCCCCAAGTAATGCTCAGAATTTTTTGCAGAGGGCAGTTACTGTGCTTGAGCAGGAATTGCTACTGTTGAAGTCAGTTTCAATTCCACATTAAAATTAAAACAACATGAATTTGATTTCATAATAATAAATGTGATTTAAAAGTTTCAAATTAATGTTTGTTCAGTTTATCTCTTATCTCTGGCATGTGTCATATAGCTCAGCCTGAAATAATATTCTACTAACAAAAGAAGAGCCTAGAGGATCCTACTCTCTTATAAGTAATCTATTTTTTTTTTTGGTAAATAGGAGCCTTGTAAAGGAGCCCTTAAAATTGAACATCCACTCATTCTCAGCAGCTGGGAAGGACCCCAAGTTTCTTGACCTAGGCTACCCCAGAGTTTTGCTGATGAGAAGTGCCTTCCCATTAGAAAATATGGGCTCAACAATGCTCACAATAGTGTAAATGAAAGGAATAACCAACATGGCAGCTGATTCCATTGCCTGGTTCCTTTATGATTTTTGGTTTTCTCGGTGTAGGACAACAATTAAACCAACAGTGAATTAAACAGGAAAATTAAATTGGCATAGTGCCAAGCACATAATGAATGCTTAATAAATGCTTTAGCTATCTAATAATGCAAATCTCTTTCACTTTGAAAGAAGTCTGAGTATCCCGTCATAGGTGTTGCTTCCTAATTGGTCCCACTTATAGATCTTGTTCAATAAATAAGAAAAGCTGAAATACGCCAAACTCGATTTCTTTAGGGTAAAGAGGTGTATCTACATTTCAGTGCCTATAAGCATGATTTCTCATGAGCTACGGTTTAGGAAAAAAGTGCAGACGCTGCTTGACTGAGTTTGCTATTAACTCCCAGAGAGTGAACTGGCAGTATTTGCCAATGCTGTAGACATTTCACGACAGCACCACACTACTGTGTTATTTCACTTACAAAAGCTACTATTTGCAATGATCATTCTTTGAGCTGAAAATGTTTGTATACCCCTAACTTCTGGACAGCCAGCCCATTTTGATAATGTAGGAGTACCCTGTTAGAATGTTATGGAAATAGAGGATCATGAGAAGTCCGGAGGATGTTGTATTAGAAGACAGCTAATGTAAGGATGTTTTTGTCCCTTGAAATCACAGTTTAAGTATAGTTTATTGTTTTTTAAACTACTTTTTTGCCTGTCTTATGAATAGGAAAATAGGAAATAAATGAAAACTTTTATTGTGTGGGGCCAGGAACTATAAACATAAAAAAATAAGGTCGTAATGATGTGTAGGTAAAATTCATAACTCTGGTTCTATTTTAAATTTTAAAAGATTGGCCTAACAATCCATAGAGGAAAAACTAAATGGATGAAAAGTAGCTAATGTCTAGACTAGGAGAGACAGTTGGATGGCTAATCCACTGAGCTTATGCATGTGTCTGGGATAATTCCTCTGGATAGATAATAAATTGGATACAGAATTAGATAGGAGAAAGACAGTAGGTTGGATTGCATTTGGGAAGTTGTCTATTACTCTTTAACAATCACAACTTCATCCTTGGATTAAAACTCATCTTTGAGTCTGTCCTGTTATTGATGCTGTATGATGGATTGTGACTTAGCACAGTGCATTGAGATATTACTGAATCCATGGATGCTGATGAGGTCACCAAATGAAAGAGTATAGAAGGAGAAAAGCAGAGGGGCTAGGATAGACTTTAGGGGGAATACTTAGATTAGAGTTAGTGGTCATGACCTGGATGAAGATCTAGTAAAGGAGACTGAGAGTAATTTGGTAGGTAGGAGGAGAACCAAGAGAGAAGTGTCATAAAAATCTAGAGAGGAGAGAGCATCCAGAAGGTAAATGATAGATATTCACGATGTCTAATAGGCAGCTAGAGAGAGATGCAAAACTAGAGGTCTGGCGAGAGGTCAGGGCTGGACAAAGAAATCTGAGAGTCATCTACCTCAAGATGATAGTTGAATCCATAGCAGTTGGTGAGGTCACCAAATAATATAGAGGGAGAAGAGAAGAGTGTCCAGGACAGACCTTTGGGTGACACCCACGATTAGGTGAAATGGACCTAGATGAAGTTCCAGCAAAGGAAACTGAGAAGGTGCCATCAGACAGGGAGGAAGACAACTAGGATAGAGTAGTGTCAGGAAAAGCCAGAGAGGGTAGAGTATCTGGGGAAAGAGGATGATTATCAGTGTCTAAGCCCTCTGCCTTCTGATCCCTACAGGATAGACCTGCCCTGTCTCCTGTTAATTTCCTTCAGGTACCCTGTGCTGGAGGCGAAGAAGGGAGGATGGAGATCCTCTGGATCCTCTCCTTACTTGACTAGTGCTGCTGCTCTCCTGCTTTTCATCCTGTCTATCAGACTCTTTCTTCTAAGACTCTTTTCCTGCAACATCAATTAGTAAGCGTTTGCTTTGTGGCAGGCACCGTGCTAAGTATTGGTTATACAAAGGAAAAGTTAAAACAGTCCTTATCCATAAGTAGCTCATGTTCTAACGGGGAGACAACGTACGCAGAAAAGAACACATAAAATATAGAATAGGTAGCAGGTAACCTTGTGTGGGGTGGCAGTGGGGTGGGGGAGTGCTGATGGAGGTGGTTCTGGTACGTCTGACAGAGATTGCAAAAATCAGAGCTTGAGAGAAAGAACACTCCAAACATGGCGATGGAAGATAGTGTCCTGTGTGAAAAATAGAAGGAGGCTTAGAGTACGTGGAGATGATTAGAAACGACAGGATTGGACAGTGTTGGAAAGAGCTTGAAATGCCAAAGCTCTTTCATTTTGGTCTTGGAGGTAATAGTGAGCCACTGATGTTTATCGATTGTGGAGGGGGAGGGGAGCAGAGTCCTACGATTTAGGAAAATCATTGGGGCAGCTGAATGGAGGACGAACCCGAGCGGGGAGAGACTCAAGGCAGTGAGATCAATTAGGACATTAGCGTAATAGTCCGGGCGAGAGACGGAGCAGCATGAGAGTGTAAAGGAGACATACGTAGAGGAAGGAAAGACAGGATTCAAGAACTGATTGGATGAGCTTGGCGAGGAGGGAAATAGGAGGCAAGGACGGCACCCAAATTGTGAACCCACTGTCTGGAAGGGTAACGGTGCCCTCCGCAGTAATAGCGTATTTGGGAGAAGGCAGGGTAATGAGTCCTGCTCTGCACATTGCTGAATCTGGTCATCCAGTTTCAAATGCTCTACAGGCTCTTGGTGATGTGGGCCTGGAGCCTACTGACAGAGACTAACAGATAAACAGGCTGGCCAAAAATTCTTGGGGTGAACTTAAGCTTTAACAGCTTAAAACTTCCCTAAGACTTCTGAACCACTGTTTAGATGTGGAAATTATCTGCACAGATAATTACCGTATAAACGAGAACCAATGAGATCAAGTCAAATAGTGTGTAGAGAAAAAAGGGTGCAAGACGAAGCCATGGGGGATACCGACGCTTAGTAGATACAACCTGGATGAAAATTGAGCAAAAGGGTCTGAAAAAGAGCATGCAAAGAGGGAGGAGGAAGATTGGGGTGGGGAGAGAGACAGACAGAGAGTGATCATTAAAACAAGGAGAACAGGATGGGCAGCGGTGTCAGAGCCCACAGAGAGTTCAAGAAGGATGAAGACTGGGAAAGCAGGAAGAGATTACAAAAAATTGTAAAAAGAATGTTAAAAATGTGTGCATATATATCTATATACACATACACACATACACACACAAACAGTACTTGGCTTATAATGCCCAGTAAATTCTCTTTCTCCCTCGTGTCTCTCCTGTTTCAGTTTGTCCCCTCCTTCCCCACTCCTCTCTCTTTTGTTTCTAGGATAAAATAGAAACGTTTCAGTGTAATCCCCATTTTGACATGTCTGACTTAGAACATTGGGAGGTTAAGTGACTTATCAGGATATATAATATAATATATAATGTAATTAGATGTATAATATGTATGTGTGTATGTAAGTATACATGTATACATATACATACACGTACATATATATGTGTGTGTGTGTATATATGTATATATATGTGCATATATATACATACATACATACACACACACGCACACACATCCAGGCTGTATCAGAGATGGGCAGGGACTTACAGCTACAAGATCTGGCTTTGAGTCCAGGTCTCTATTTACTACATTTTTTTCTCTATGTGCCTTGCTCACTGAATTGAGCTTACTTAAGTGAGTTAAATAACACTTGACGTTTTGTACAGGAAAGTTTCTCGGGGGTAGGTTTGCTTTAAGGTATGTCTTAGAAATTATCCTTAGTCCTCTGTGTTGTTTCTGTTTTAGGGGAATGACTTGGCCAAGGTCACATAACTAGGAAATGATAGAGGTAAATTCAAACCTCAGTCTTCAGTAGGCTTTAAGATTATGGGATCTTGTGATTCCTCTCATTGCACATTTATTGTTCTTTCACCACGTGGTGTTTTCCAAATTTGTCTCTGACAGTGAAGTGTATCATTGCAACAAATGATCGATATTCCTTAAGTTACTTTATACTCATCCTTTGTGTTAATCATTAATTAAGAGGGATAGAAAGCAGGAAGAAAAAAGAAAGAGGGCCTTAAAGGGGAGGAAGGGCTAGAGTCGTGCACGTGTACATTTGACCAAGCTCTGAAGAGCAGAGTGCTGCCCAACAGGGAATTTCACCAATAACCAGTGAAGGTGCTAGCTGGGAACAAGGTTTGTGTCTGGACCCTGCCTTCTGGGATTCTCTGCCCAGCGCTATCCTCCCGAGGAATTCCATTCTAAAGATATATCAGTGTCTCTCGCAGGGGTTATAGCACCGAACTAGGAGTTGGGCTCTAGCATGGAAAAAATGGGCCAAGAAATAACAGAATCAGAATTTGAATCATCAATGGAAAAAGATTTTACATCGATCAGATGGGAAGATAGTTTGCTGTCGAGGTAGCCTCTGATGGTCTTGGAACACTGTGATAACATGGCTTGGCAATGTCTAAAGAAAATGGAGCTTGTCACTGAAAAAGAGGAAATGTGGCCCCAGTTTCTGAAGGACAGAATTTATTCCCCCATCTCCATTTCACAGGAAGTTGAATTTACCAGCACCATCTGCATTAATAATTAGCCACTAACCTGTCTTCACGACCTATATGATGAGAGGCTCTTGGCTGGCACAGCATGTGGAGTAGGGGAATTAAAAGTTATGCAAGCAGTTTTAGATCTGAAGTCTTGATGACAGTGCATTATATGCTTTACTTTTTTATTGTAGACACAGCCTGAATAGAAACTGCACTGGAACAACAGCATTTTCAGAGTTATGGTCCTCAGGAAAAGAAAGCAACCTAGACACACTCAAAACAGCTTGCAATGTTAGAAACTCCCAGAGCTCAGAACAGGGGAGCATGTTAGCAAACAGGGCCTTTTGGAGAGACGATGTTTACACAGGGTGTCTGCAAAGTCCAAAAGGCTTAAAATTGCACTAAGACTTTTAGGACATCCTGTATCCCCTCCTTCGCTTAGTAATAAAGCAAAACACGGAATTGTGGCGAAAAATGACATGAACTAAAGTAGAGTCTTCAGCTACAATGACATGCAATTGCTGGAATACATTCAGAGCCATATGGGGAAGGTTTTGTCTTAATTTTTAACTACTACTTGAGAGATGGATGATGAGAAGTCAGTTAATTATTTATCTTACCTCTGGGGTTCTGAGGTGCTTCAGCTCTTCAGATCTACCTCTGTTTATGCTGGATTTTTTATTAGCCTCTAGAAAACTATGATGATATTTACCAGGGGAAAAAAGCCGTTATGATGTGAACATATGTTGGTGATAAGTATAAGTTGTGAATATCTTAATGGTCTCCATATGGTACAGAAAGAAATGTAACACATGAAATATGAATGAATTATACTTTTAGAGTCATGGGAAATATATCATTTGGCCATGATGTTTTGGATCCAGTTAACCTTTCTTTTGCTTTTAATCTTCTTGTTAATAGTCGATGTACCAACATTGGTAGAACTGTTATTTCCATAACTTTTAAGGCAGCAGATTGTAGTTGAAAAGGAATGAAATCTACCAAGAAATAATCCAAGCCTAGGAATATGGTTGATGAAAAGTTATGTGTAGTTTACTTTCTAAACTTTGGCTTGGTCTTCTGTTCTGGTGCTTGGTACACATTAAGTTCTTAATGAAGGCTTTGCCATTCCTTTATTGATGCGGTATGCTTTTGGGTTTCATGGGGATGATCCATTCATGTGTTACTTATTCAGTTCATAGTATCTCAGGCTCATCACTATAGAGCTGGAACTTCAGAGGCCATGTAGGTCAACCCCTTCGTTTTATAACTAAGGCCCAAGGCCCCACAGGCAGTGTCAGAAGTGGGATTCGAATTGAGGTCCCCAGACTCCTCTGCAGACATTAAGTGCCTAATATGGCCTTTGCATTGGTGTGATTTTATTGGCCCCAGCAACAGTG
>CM053628.1:9986124-10036751 GCA_028646595.1 Phalanger gymnotis
CAATTTTTTTCTTCTCTTATTGCTACGGATAACCTTTCTAGTACCAAATTGAATAGTAGGGGTGATAATGGACATCCTTGTTTCACCCCTGATCTTATTGGGAATGCATCTAGCTTATCCCCATTACAAATAATGCTTGTTGATGGTTGTAGGTAGATGCTATTTATAATTTTAAGGAAGGCTCCAGTTATTCCTATGCTTTCTAGTGTTTTTAATAGGAATGGGTGTCATATTTTGTCAAAGGCTTTTTCTGCATCTATTGAGATAGAGCATTTTTTCATATGACTATGGATAGCTTTAATTTTTTCATCTGAAAACTGCCTGTTCATATCCTTTGACCATTTATCAATTGGGGAATGACTTGTATTCCTATAGATATATAGATATGACTCAGTTCTCTACATATTTTAGAAATGAGGACTTTTATCAGAGACACTAGCTGTATAAAGTGTTTCCCAGTTTTCTGCTTCCCCTTCTAATCTTGGTTGCATTGGCTTTGTTCGTGCAAAAACTTTCTTTTAAATTTAATGTAATCAAAATTATCCATTTTACATTTCATAATTTTCTCTATCTCTTGTTTGGTTGTAAATTCTTCCTTTCTCCATAGATCTGACAGGTAAACTATTCCTTGCCCTCCTAATTTGCTTGTAGTTTTACCTTTTATGTCTAAATCCTGTATCTATTTTGACCTTATCTTGATATACTGTGCTTTTAATTCTTTACAGAAAAAAGGAGAGAGATTTAAAAATTGTTCATTTAAACAGCAATTATACTGTTTAAAATAGCAATTCATCAAGGACACCTCGCTGGTTGCATTTTCTCTAAAAGAATAAATACTATTTTCTGTATTTTACTGGTCTTTGGAGAAAATATTGCAGATACTGAAAAAAAAAACTTTTCCAAGAAATGGAAGGGACATCTAATCCAAACCCTTCATTTTACAGATGAGGAAGCTGAGGCCCAAAATAGTACTTTTTGCACTCAACTAAGCTGCATATGTGTGATGCTGCCCAAATAGTTAAACTGCCAAAGGGATGCTTCAGGTATATGGAAACAAAGTTTGATAACAGAGATGCTTGTATTTATCAACTACTTACTATGTGCCATGTCCTATTCTGGGTGCTGAAGAGGAAAAGTCAAAAATGAAACAGTCTCTACCCTCAAGGAGCTTATATTCTACTGGGAGAGAGTTATATACATAAATATGTCCTATATATATTTTTAAAAACACAAGCTGCCGGCTATCAGGAAAATCTTCATGTGTGATATGGCATTGAAGCAAAAGTGAAGGAAACAAGGTTTCCAAGAGGCACAGGTAAGAAGGGAGTTCATTCCATTATATGAAGCAAGCCCTGCAAAGACACATAGTTAGAAG
The DNA here is from genome assembly GCA_028646595.1 of Phalanger gymnotis. NCBI lineage: Eukaryota > Metazoa > Chordata > Mammalia > Diprotodontia > Phalangeridae > Phalanger > Phalanger gymnotis. Next base: position 9,987,500 of record CM053628.1, read on the forward strand.
ATGGAGGAATAATAAGAAGGATGGTGTGGCTAGACCATAGATCACATCGAGGGGGGAAGTAATGTATAAGAAAACTGCAAATACAGGAAGAGTCCAGGTTGTGAAGGAATTTAAAAGCCAAACAGAAGTTTATCTTTCATTCTAGAGGCAATAGGGAGCCACTCGAGTTTACCGAGTAAGGGAATCACATAGTTAAGACTTGCAGGTTTGGCAGCCATGTGGAAAGGGGAGAAACATGGGGCAGGGAAACTGATTAGGACATTTTTGCAGTAATCTAGGCAAGAGGGTATAAGGGCCCAAATTAGGGTGGTAGTTCTATCAGTAGAGAAAGAGACATAGTTGTGAGTGATGCTATGGTGGGAAAAAGGAAGATTTGGCTCTGTGGGTCTGGTCAGAGTGAGAACTTTAGAGTAACATGGACGTTTGAGACCACAGTGACCGGCAGGATGGTTGTACCCTCAATACAGAGAAGTTTGTCAGAAGAGTGGCTTTATGGTGGGATGGGGTGGGGGGGTAAGAGAATTGGGGAGAATCTGAAGATAATGAGTTCTGTATTGGAGATACCTCCATGATTTCCATTTTGTAATATATAATAGGCAGTAGCCGATGCATGACAAGAACTCTGAAGAGAAACTAGGATTGGATCTCTAGACCTAGGAGTTAGCCCCAGAGATATAACAGAACTCATGGGAGCAGATGACATTACCACGTAAAAGAACAGAGACAGAAAGAAGAGAGCCCAGGAAAGAGCCCTGTGGCTAGACCTACACTTAAAGGGGGCCTGATGTGGGTGTGCAATAAGACAGAGGGATTAAGGAACATGGTCAGATAGGTTGGAGGATAATTGGTTTTTCATTGTCCTTCCTGAACACAGTACTCCAGAGTACCATGTCATTATTATGCTCCCCTCCTAATGCAGCCTATGTCTATTTTGTTGTCATTATTTTTTGGCTTCCATGTTACACTGATTCTTATTGAGTTTCCTATCCACTAACAAAACATAAACTCTGATAACAGAATCAGTTGCTTAAGAGAAGCTCTGAGAAATGGTCTTCCATTCCTTCCCTGACATTTGCTTAATGGGGAATGTGGCAACTTTTAAAGGATTGATTGTCCAACAACTGAAGTAGACAGGAAAAGAGAAGAAATAAAGGAGACTCTCATGTTACGATGTCTAGTCTATTCAGTATCCTAGTCTCCCTCCTCTAGATGCTTGTCAATATCCTCCCTAAAATGCAGAATTATACCTACTGCTAAGAGGGAAAGGTAAGTTGGAATTCAGAAGAAAGGAGTCAGACCACAAAAGTACTGGAGTAATTTTATGACCTAAACCATAGGTGTATTAAGGAGAATTGCCCCCAGTCATGGGAAGGATGAGTAGGTGAGCCTTTGGATGGAACCTCCATTTTGAGGAAGTGCCTAGGCCTTTGCTTACCTCATAGCTCCACTCCTAGCTCTTTGGACTTCACTGCCATGCCTCAATTGCTTTCTAAACCTGGATGATTTCTCTACCCCTCTAGTCCCATCTTCATGTTGGTCAGTTCTTTCAGAAACCTTCATTTTGAGGAAGTGCTCAGGCCAGCCATGCTCACTTCATTTCTTTCCTTACTCTCCTCCCTACTCCAGACTTCTCCACCATGCTCCAACATAAGTACCCTTATCTACCTCCACTGCACTTTTCAGCTTCCTTCTATGGGTTATCTTCGTCCATCAGAATGGAAGTTCCTTAATGGCAGGTACTATATTTATTTTTGCTTTTATTCATATTTACAGGGTCTGCCACATACCAAATGCTTTATAAATGCTTGTTGACTTAGCTCAGTGGCATGATAAAAGCATGGTCCTGGGAAGAGTTAAATGGGACAATACTTGTGTGTGTCATAAGGGAAGGATGCCACATAGGATGTCAGGAAAATTGAATTATATTGTGAGAATATGAAGCTCCCAGTTCCAAATGACTAGGCTGAAATATGTGGGAGAATGACACATCTTAGAAACATCTTTGAAAGTTCTCTCACGTTCTGTGTTACCCAGTAAACTAGACCAGGTAGCTTAACTTAGATTCGTAGAAAAATTCTTGAGCAATTGAGTAAAGGAGTGATTTTTGAGCATTTAGACAAGTAAGTATTGATCGTTGAGAGCTTGTATAGCTTCATCAGTAGTAGGTCATGCTAAACTGACCTTTGTTATAGTCATTCGACTCCTTGCAGGGAAATAGGAGATTTCACATCACTAGTATTTCAGCATAGCATTCCACAAACTCTCTCGTATTATTGTTAACATAATAAGGAAGGAAAAGGCATTTATATAGCACGTACTGTGTGGCAGGCACAGTGGCAAATGCTGCTTTACAAATATTATCTCCTTTGACAATAATGATTTCACATCAGGCTTTAATTAAACAATCTGTGGGATCTAGGAGATTTTTCTCTTAACTAGACTTCCTTATTTAGCCTCTGGTATTTGAATGAAAGGGGCCCAGCTACTTTAGTCAAGAGTTTTGAAGGAAACACTTAAAAGAAATGGAACTACTGGTTCCTTGTGCTTTTGTGGCTTCAGCCAGTTAGGTTAGGTAAATGATGACCTATTAGTTTTGTTTGTTTGTTGTTTAGTCATTTTTTGGTCATGTCCGACTCTTGGTGACCCCTTTTGGAGGTAGTTAGGACTGAAAAGCAACAAAATCAAATATTTCCCTATATTGCTTGTGGTTATACTATAAGTATGATAGGCTGCTCAGAATTGAATCTTATAATAATTAAAATACAAAAATTTTAAGGTTCAGAATTGATCTATATATTTATTGATTGAATCAACCCGTGCTTTGAAATAATTGCTTACACAATCAGTTGTATTGAATGACTCCAAGTTTATTAGGTGTTGGCACCTAACCTTTAAATAGCAATATGCCTTGATCAAATGATGCCTGTGACTTTTTTTTGAATACTTCGAGATATCCAGAATATCAATGGTATAAATATATACTCTACAAACAAGAGATTGTCAAGCAGTGGAAAGAGTGACAGATCTATAGGCAGATTCAAATTTGGGCTCTACTACTTACTACTTCTGTGACATGAACTAAGCCACTTAACTTCTTTGGGCCTCAGTTTACTCAACTGTAAAATAAAAGAATTGGACAGGAGGACAGAAATTTCTTGCAGTCTAAATCCCAGCACTAACCCCTCTATCTTTTATGAGTTTCTGTAGCTAAAACTTGCTTTACCTAGTGACCAAACTTTTGGTGAGGAGCTTCTCCATGCTTAGCCAGTTCCATGCTTAATCAGCTACCAATCATATAATCTGTTGTAACACCTGCACTTGAAGGCTCCCATAATAACCAGGGCCACCTCCATAACCTAATTGCAAGAGAAGAACTTTTCTGCCTAACTTTTTTTAAAACATATGGGTCAGTGTAATAGGGAAAATGCAAATTAAAAGAAAGTGCTGAGTAAAAAAGACTCGATATGCAAAAAAAAATCCCCAACATTGTAGTGAATTGGGGCAAGACTTCCTCAGAAACAGATGCTCTACTCTAGCTGCATGGGGCCATTTCGGTAACAGAAAATGAGGACCACAGTAGCATGCAATATTTTAACAACTGTGTCAGAAATTGCACCTTTAAATACGTCTTTCTTCAGGTGGAAGCAATGCTCACTATCGTTTCTTCCTCACACATTCTGAATTTTCAACTACAGAGATGGCAACTGTGATTGTTTTGTCTTAAGTTTAAAAAGCAAACAAAACCAGTAGCAAGTAAGAATCTAAAATGCGTGCAAGATAAAGAGTGTTGTGCCTTTTACCATCGTGAGGCTGAAATTCGTACAGAAAAAATATTTCAGTTGTCAATAGAGCTATAATGAGCCACCTGAAGCTTTAGTACTCAAACTGCTTACTTGACTAGGCAAGCTTGTAAGTGCCAGGAAAATGTTCTCTCAGCTATATTTATGCAGAGCTTCCAGATGTTGGTTATTGAAATCACAATCATATATTCTCCAAGGGATCTTTGGTCCTGCCTTTGTTAAATGATGCAGCAGGTGGTAATCGACATTCAGATCCTATGTCAGCTGCTCAAAAAGTTTCTCATACTACCATTTCTCTGTCCCCATTTCAGTCCTTTTAGTTGTCAGCAACCTAATACTTCTAGCAATAGAAGGTAGAAGCCCGAGACATAGATGATGTCAAAACCTTGGGTTATGGCTCACTTTCTCTGTGCACTGAAAGTTCACATTTGAAATGGAGCACCTATTTAATATGTATGTGAATTCATTGAATTGGAAGAAAACAGTACCTTCCCATACCATGTGAATGGGGAGTAGGTGGGTGGAAAAGAGACACATGTCACTATGTATAAGGAATTGATTTGATAATGAGACAGCATGATAGCGAATACTAGAATTTAGAGTCAAGAAGACCTTGGTTCCAATTCCACCTCTGATGCTTATTAGTGACCATGACCAACTCAATTAACCTGAGCTTCACATAATACTGTAAGTTAGAGATGTGTCGGGATGTGCCTTGGTGGAGGGCATTCCCACAGACAAAATCATAAATCCGTGATCCAACATGCAAATTTGATTTACTAGTGTTAACATTTTGAGTCCTGTATAGGTATGTATACAGCTAGAGTATAGCCAAGTGAATGCAGTTATGTCGTCAGGGAAAAATAGCAGAGCTTTGGGTTTTCTGACAGGTTTTCATTCTGCAATACCACATCAAGGCATTTCATTCCGTTGAGCATATACCACTGTGCTCCACACTGTGAAGGATGCGAAGATATTTACAGTAAGGATTCTGTCCTAAAGGAAGTTATAGTATGCTGGAAAACACAAAACTAAGGAGAGAAATACCATAAACCAGGCACTGAACTCACTAAGGAAGGGGGTCCTTGGAGGTCTACATAGGCACTTGCTACCAGAATATGGATGGGGTGATAAATATCATTTGAGTGAACCTCAAAGGAGGAGAGATTACTGAATGATGGTGGTGGAGAGAGAGTCTGGAAGTGGCATTGGGTAGCCAGGATTAATCCAGTATGTACATGTGAGTATAAGAGTCTGTATAGTCTGAATGTCTACAGAGAGGAGTAATTTGGAAATGACTCATCTTGGTAATGAACTAGTTATTTCCTGTTCAGCTTCATTTTTTGTGATATTGTTTAGTGTTCGCCATATCCAGCACCTTCTGTCTTCTTCAAAAATATCCATGATATACAGGCAGGAGACTTTTAAGTAGTCTGCGAGCCATTGGCCTCTTTTGTTTCATAAGCCTGAGCCATATTTTTCACTCTCCTACCCCATTCCCATCTTTGCACTGAAGTTATTAAGTGCTGACCTGAATGATATTAGGAAACCCATCATCAAATCTATCTCACTTTTTATCCTTTGTGACATATTTTTATATCTGTGCCACAATTATTTTCATGGTTATCTACTTGTTTATGCTCACCATGAGTATTGCAGTGCAAAATGATGAAGTGTTCCATGAACTGCTGAAACCAACTCAAGAAACTAATAAAAATCCCACTTGCAATATGCCAAGCACTCTGTATGAAGGTAATCCATGTCCTCAAGGAGTTTACAGTCTAAAATGGGAAACAACATGTACATAAATATGTATAGAAGAGACACAGACTAGATGGAAGCAACAGGGGAGAGGGAGGTCTCCGGCAGCTGGGGTGGGGTGGGGGGACCAGTAGGAGAACAGGAGATCTAAATGGTGAAGATAAGACTGAGAGCATTCCAGTGTGAGAGCCAGCCAGTGCAGAGATACACATGTAAGGGATGGAGTACTATGCCAGGAACTACAAGCAGGCCAGTATGAGGGATTGTAGAGCAGGCAGAGGGGAATAATGCATAAGAAGACAATAAATGTAGGAAAGAGTGAGCTTGGGAAGATGTTGAAATGTCAAACATAGGAACTGGTATTTACTAGTAGAGGTATAGAGTACCACTGGAGTTTATTTAGTAGAGAGGTAACAAGGTCAGATCTATACTTTGGGAAAATCCCTCCTGTTAGATCTGTGGTAGAGGGAACAGAGAGGGGAGAGAACTGAAGCAGGAGAACAATTAGTAGGCGATTGTAATAGTTCAGGTGAAAGGTGCCGAAGGCCTGAACAAGGAGGTGGCTGTGAGTGGAAAGGAGGGGACATCGAAAATAGATGTGGAGCCACATGCCGTAAGATTTCTCAGTGGACTAGATTGTGTTTTGAGGGAGAGTAAGGAACTGATAATGACTCTTGTTTGCCCAATCCAAAGTGTCATCTGCCAGACTTACCTTTGAGCAACTGGAATGAATAAGTTGTGATTAGCCAGAATGATTTCAGTAATGGCCAGCCCTTAGAAGAGACTCAGTTTACTTGCTTGACAAATTATCACAGATATGCCAGTAATCAAGCCTTAAAGACTCAGTAAAAGTACAGTGCTCAAAGGAGGAAACATGTGCACAATATAGTGTTGAGCATGCTCCATGTGGAGTCAGATGGCCAGGCTTGCAATCCAGTGTTGGTCATGGACTGACTACCTGTGTGACTTTGGAAAGGCATTTCCCTCTCTGGGCTCAGATTATTTCCAGTATATGATTCTCTGATTTTACCCACTGTTAAACTAGAAATGATTTGGGTCTTTCTCCATAGTGGTAAGAAGTATAGGAAAAGCAAGACCCAAAGATAACCCTGATTCAGTTCAGTTAAACATTTATAGATGAAGATGAAAAATATAATTAGAAAGCATGAATAAATATGCACTTATCTCCTTGGATATGGTTACCATTCAGGCAGTAGAAACAAGAGAAACCCCTCCGCATCTGACACATAAGCACCCCTAAATAATGACATGTTCAAGGTAGTTTGTGAGTTCAAATTTGCTTAAAATAATAGTTTATAACCTACCCACCCCCGCTGATGTCATTTTTCTCTACTCCAGGGATGGGAAACCTGTGGTCATGAGACCTCATGTGGCCCTCTGGGTCCTCAAGTGCAGCCATTTGACTAAATCCAAACTTCACAGAACAAATGTCCTTCATAAAAGGATTTGTTCTGTAAAACTTGGACCAGTCAAAAGGCTGCACCCAAGCGCTCTAGTATTTCAGAGGGTACAATTACCTCACAACAAAGACATTTAATGCAACTGCGGCACAATAGAGACGCTGGGCTTGGAGTCAGGAAAACCTGGGTTCAAATTCAGGCTTGCTAACTTACTAGCTGTCCCTAAGCAAGTCACTGGACCTCTGCCTCAGTTTCCTCAACTGTAAAATGGGGATAATAATAGCACTTCCCAGTGTTGTTCTGAGGATCAAATGAGATACTATTTTGTAAAGCACATCTTGGCACATTCCTAGCCTTCCCCATTATAATCTCTCCCTGATAAGGGTAGTCCCTTCAGTCCTCACCAAACTCTGCTAAGGAAAGCTAGGAAAAGTAACCCCAGGCTAAGGTTGGGCCTTTGCTTTTGGCTCCCTAAGCCTGGGTGGAAATGAAAAACTCTGTTGTGGATAATTAATCTAATTTAGGGTTAGTTACTTTTAGATATGTTCAATATAGCCAGAGAAATGTGAACTTCAATTTTTTCCCCATTAAAAGTAAATATTATATTAGGAACAGCTGTTGCAGAAAATGATCTACCAGAGCAGGACATGACCAGTTAATCACCGAAAGATTATACTCATTGACGATGAGCAAGAAAGATATTTAACTTCTCTGAGCCTCAGAGAAGTTAAGAAGAAAATCGGAATAGTAACAACTCCGGCACCTATCACACAAGTTTTGTCAGGAGGCTCAAATGAGATAATGTAGTTGGCACTTTAAGAACCCCAGAGGAAAACACAGATGTTATTAATTCTGGCGTTAAGTGCTCTTCTCAACCTGACACTAAGATACTATATACTCTTTCAGCCTTATTGCGCATCACTTTCCTTTGTGCTCTCTGTGCTTCAGCTGCACTGGCTTTCTTCCTGTTCTGCAGCCTCTGTGCCTGGAAAGTGCTCCTTCACCTTCAGCTCTGAGACCCTGCCCCAAAGGCACCTTCTATAGGAAGCTCTTCCTCACCTTGCCTTGTATCAATTGTTTGGCTCTTGTCTTCTATGTCTTGACTCATTGTGGGCCCTTAATAAATACTTGCTGATAAGAGGATTATTATTGAGTGAACACATGTAGCAACACGTGTACTAAAGATACATATGAGAAAAAAAGGGGCTTTTTTTGTAGATTACCAATAATAGTTAAAGGAAAATGGGATGCATGGAGCAGTATTTTGGGTGGGGGGGGGTGTCTAAATAATTAGAAATTCCCTTTGCAAGATGACCAAAAAGGGAAATAAATGACCCTTGTTATTTGTGCTGTTATTTTGAAAGTGAGAGTGTGAATTCTTGGTTGTTAACTCTTATTATGATCAGAATTTAATATTACTGCAACTGCTTAAAAGTTCCTTTGTGTTCTTGTGGCTGTTAAGACTTTTTAAAAAAAATGTTGATGTTCCCATCCTGTTTAAAAGACCATTATAATTGCTAAAATCCTATGATATTGACAACGTTTGCAGTAGGATTATAGGATTAGTAGGATGATGGTTTTGTTAATTGTCTTTTGGGGAGAGTACATTGTTGGTAGAGCTGTGAAGTGGTTCGACTATACTAGGCAGCAACTGGAGACTGTGCCCCCAAAGTCCCAAAACTGAACATACCCTTTGACACAGCAGCACCACCGTGAGGCCTTTACTCCAACTAGAACAAAGACAAAAAGGAGAAGACTTATATGTACAAAAATACTTAAGAGTATCAGTTGTTCATATCAAAGACCTAGATGCCAGTGGAGTGCCCACTAATTGGGGAATGTTTATATGGTATGTGGATGTAATGAAATATTGTCCTGTGAAATATTATGAGAAACTTGGGGAAAACTATATGAACTAATACAGAGGGAAATGAGGAGAAGCAAGAGAACGATTTATGCAATGGCTAATCACTACCACAGAGTCGATGATGAGTTCTTCCTGCCTGTTGGAAGGGAAATCGGTGGCCTAGAGGTATAGATTGTAACAGAGATTTTCATACAGGGCTAATGCGTGGCTTTGTTTTACATGATCATGCGGATTTCTCACAATGGAGGACTTGTATGGGGGAAGGAGTTGGGGGAGTAAGGGGCAGTGATAGTGATACTTTAAAAAAGGAAAGAAAGAAAAATATACATAGGAGAGCAGAAGGAAGTTCAGAAGAGGGAAGGGACAAACAGGACAGGGTTGGAACTATTGTGTTAACTTTGAAATATAGGAAAAAATCAAACTATATGTAGTAAAGGTCCATGGGTTCATATGCAAGCTGCTTTTTCTGTTCTTAGGCAAATGCTTGTTTGTTGATATTTGTCAATACCAGCAAAAGAGAGAAAAATGTGAAGACTACAAAAAATAAGTTCTACAAAAAATCCCTTTGCAACAATTTCCCTCTATACTTTTGGAGAGAAGGAAAAAAAATAAAAGAAACAAAAAACATATTATGGCCCTGGTTTAAAAAAAATAAGAAAGGCTTGAAATGTGAAGCTTCGCTGCCTAGAATGAATTTCAACTCTTAAATGTACAGATCCCATCTGTTTGTAGAGAATCTCCCTATATTATTTACCAGCCTAGATAAATCAAAAGGAAATACAAAATATTACTGAATAGAAATTAATAGGAAATGTCACTGCTGCTTTATGGTCACATATTCCAAACCCACCAGTTTGAATGTTGTATTATTTCCCTTTAATTCAGCAAACATTTATGGAAATGTACTCTGTGAAACTTGACACGGTAAATAAGCAGTCCAGATTAACATTTTACTGCATCAGTGTCATGAAAATAGGTGGTTGCAACTTAGCAACTCCAAATGGCTCTCTTTAATCATTTTCTTTGGGGATTATAAGGATCAAACTTATTTTCCCAATCATCTAATATACTAACCCCCAAGAAAATGATGCTAATTGTCATGTGGATTTAAAAATAAAGGTAAGCATGAAAACATCAAATAGAGGAACAAGTAGCCTGTGTTATTTTAGGCCGAAGCTTGTGGCTTTCTCCTGCCCGAGGAAAGTCATTCTGAATACCCGCCCATGTTTTGTTAAGACTTAATCAAGGAACTCCAGAATGCCAGGACACCAGTAGAAGATACTATCATACAGTTTGGCTTTTGTCTTTGTGTTCTCAGTGTCTGTCCCAATGTCCAGATATTCAGATTGCCGTGCTATGCATTTGCTCCACATGTAATCTTCTGACATGACCACAGGCTTCTAAATCTACTCTTGAAAGGTCATTGAAAGATCTTGGGAATTTGCTTACTGCTTAATCAAATGCATTTTCTTTATTCCTGTAATCTATTCTTTGTCAGGCAGATTCTTGCGTACCTGTAAGAATTACACATGAGTGGGACATCAGGAACAGACAAAAAGTCACACACTGACTACCATACTGTAAACACTCAGGGAAGAACTGGGCTAACAACAAATTGGGCTAAAGTAGACGTGTCAAACATATGTATGGCCTGCAACTGAGGCCTGAACCATATTAAAATGTAATTGGGGAATCTTTAACAAAATAAATAAAAATACAGTAAAACATAGAAAACATTATATTTCAAAACTAAGTCCCTGTGTGACTGCAGCTGTGATTAGTAGCTCGTTTCTACTTGAGCTTGACACCACTGGGCTAAACTAGGCTAATTTCCTTTTTTCCCCTCTTGAAAGTGTTACAAGCTAGACTGGGAGAAGAATATATGAAATGGAATAGAAAAACATTTATTGAGTGCTTACTATGCGCCAGGCATTGGAGGTACATACAAGGAAGCATGATAGTGCCTGCCCTGAAGAACTTCTTTTCCAATAGGTAAAAGCAACCTATATAGGGCAGTGGTGGTTAGGGAGGAATGTTTTGGTCATGTTGATTTTATTACTGTTCTCAGGGCTAGAATAAGACAAGAGGAAGGTGCACACCCAGCAGGGCAGAAACATGTAGGTCCGAGGTAGTAGGTCTGGGTACAGACTAATATGGTAAATGGTCACCAATCAGAAACCCAGGGTAGGGATTTGCACTGCTGGAGTGGATGTCGAAGATAGAACAAAGAAGCACCGCATTCACCAAAAGCTCCCTTTACTCTCCCTTGTCTTAAGGCACTCAGGCATCCTCCAGTACCATTTCCTCTTTCTTCCTTCCTGTCTCACACAAAGAGGTGGCTCTTCTCCTCAAGGCACACTCCCTTTTATATCCTTGATTTTCCTCCATCTTCTCCAGCTGAACACCTCTACTCTCATCCCTTCTGTATCTGTAGTATTACCTCATCTACCAGTTCCTTTCCTGCCTAGCAGCATACCTGTCTTCCTTATCCTTAAAAAAAGGCCTCATTTAAGCCAACGATCCCTGGTAGCAATGGTATGTTACATATTCCTCCTTCCTTTCTCAGCTAAACTCTGAGAAAATGATTTACACTGAGTTCCTCTGCTTCTTCTTTTCTAAGCCTTCCACAGCCTGGCCTCCAACTTCATTATTTAACTGAAATTGCTCTTTTCAGAGTTACCAATTCATCTCTTTTTTCAAATAGATTTTATTGATATTAATCAAGGTTATTCTTTTCGATTTCACAGCATCTGTTTTTGAATGTTTGCATTTCCATTTGCATGGTTGTAGTCATTGTGTATTCTGTTTTCTTGGCTCTGTTTATGTTACAGAATTAGGGATAGAATGACTTCATAGAAGCACTTTTCATGCTTCTCGTAGCCATCACATTTGTCATTTCTGACAACACAGTAATACTGTTACATTCATGCACACTTTATTTAGCCCTTTCACAATGGATGAATATTTACTTGGTTTGATCCTATGAATATTAAGTTGTACATGAAACCTTTTGTTCTGTGAATTACCTGCTTAAGACATATGCCTAGCAGAGGAATCTTGGGGACAAAGGATATGGACATGTTAGCCATTGTTTGCATAATTTCTACCGCTTTCCAGAATAGTTGTACAAAACCACAGTTCCATCGACAATGCATTAGTGTGCCTCACTTTCCCCAACCCTTTGAGTAGTGACAATTTCTGTCTTTTGTCATCTTTACGAGTTTGCTGGGTGTGAGGTGAAATCTTAGAATTGTTTTGATTTTAATTTCTTTTATTATTATTATTACATTGGCACTTTCATATGGTTTTTAATAGTTTGCAATTCTTTTGAGAACTGTTGGTTCATATCCTTGACTACTTATCTATTGAGGAATGGTGAAGCACCAATTTCAGGGGAAAAATCTCTGCATTTGGGTAGTCCACTTTGCCAAAACACATAATTCCTGGGTCAAAAGAGAAATCAAAGGATGATAAAATTTAGGGCTTGAAGGTGCTTTGGAGAGCATCTAGTCTAGCTCCTTCATTTTACAGACTTTTCTGGAGTATTTGGGGAATGGTTTGTGACCATTTCTAATAGAGCACTCCAGCATCCTTCTATATCTAAATCTTCTTGAGCATGGTTTAACTAGCACATGTTCAAATCAGATAAGCTAACTCAGCACAAGCTGATTGTATTCAGAGGCGAGGTCAGAGACATGAAAGAAGATGAATGCTCATAGGAAAATAAATGAGAAAAGAAACTGGAATTTTCCACATGCCTACATAAGAAAAAGAACATAGGCAGCATTTACATAGTTTTAAGGTTTGCAGACCACTTTACCTATGTTAGCTATACCTATATATAAAGTATGCCCAGTTAACTCTATTTTGTTGACCAATATAAGCTTCATTTTAGTCCATCCTTTGTTGTTTCTAAATGATTCTCCAACACTAACTTTAAATTAATTTTCCCCTTATGTTTATTCATTGTCCCTATCTCTTTATCAACAGACAGACATTTTTATTTTTTTTTAATTTTTAAGTAATTTGTTATTGACATCTTCTTTTTGTAGCATCACCATAATTATCCTCAGTATCTCTCCTCCTCTTCCTTCCAGAGAGCCATTCCATATAACAAATAATATTTTTTGAAGAGGGGGAAAAATCAGCACAAGTGATTGATATATTGAAAAAGTGCAAAAATCCACGTGGACCGCCCACTTCCCCAAGGGCTAGATTGAGATCTCAGTCCTGTTGAGCTTTATAATTTTGTTACATTCACTATTGATTTCTCTGTGTGTGGTTGTCTTTCAGTTTACATTGCGTTGCAGTTATTGTATATATCGTTTTCTTGGCTCTACTTCATTTTGCACAAATTAATGTCTCCTCAATCCTGAAAAAAAAATCTTGATCTTTTCATCCTTACGAAGTGTCATCTTGTATGTCTTATACCCTGTGTAGCTAAACTCGTCAAAAAGGCCCTCCACACAGTAGGAGCCTCCACTTTCCCTCCTCATTCCCTTCTTAAGCTGTAAAAATTTGGCTTCCAACCTTATGCCACTGAAATTGCTCTCTCCAAAGTTACCAATGATCTCTTTGTTGCCAAACCCAGTGGCCTTTTCTCAATCTTCATTTTCCTTGACCTCTCTGCAGCCTTTGGCACTGGTGAGCGCTCTCTCCTCCTGGATATTCTCTTCTCTCTCCTAGTTCTTCTCCTACCTATCTAATTGATCCTTCTCTCTCTTCTTTGGTTGATAATCTTCCAGATCATGCCCTCTAGCCCTAGGTGGCCCACAGGGCTTCTGGGCTGAGCCTTCTTCTGTCTTTATACTACTTCACTTGCTGATCTCATCAGCTAATTACTGTATTTTTGATGATTATTCTCAAATCTACCCTTCCTGCTCCAGTATGTCTGCTGACCTCCAGTCTCAAACTGCTTTTCACACATCTTGAACTGGATGCCCAGGAAACATCTTAAATGTCATTTTCAAAAACTGAACTTATCTTTTCTCCTAAACTCTGCCCTCCTTCCTACCTTCTATATTGCTATAGAGGGCAACACCATTCTTCCAGTCCCTTAGGATGGCAACCTAGGAGTCCCTTACATTCAGGTACCATATTTTGTTTAGCCATTCCTTGTTTTGTAAGCATCTGTTTGTTTTCAGTCCTTTGCTATCACAAAGTGCTGCTATAAATATTTTGGTATATGTTAGTGTTTTCTTTTTATTGATGGCTTCCTCGAGGTATAAGCCCAATAACATCGTTCCTCCTTCAAAGGGTATGAATATTTTAGTCTCTTAATTTGGAGAATTCAAATTTGCTTTCCAAAATGGTTATACCATTTCACAGCTCCACCAACCATGTATTAGAGTGTCTATCTTCCCACAACTCTCACGTTGACCATTGCCATTTTTGTTATCTTTTCCAATTTGGAGGATATGAGGTGAAACGTGAGGATTGTTTTGAATTTTATTTTTCTTATTAGTGATTTGGGGCATTCTTTTACATGGTTATGAAGACTCTGCAATTCTTCCTTTGAAAACTGTTCATACCTTTGGCCACTTATTCACTGGAAAACGTCTTTGGAGCATTTTTTTCATAATGATGGCTATTGATAGCTTGGATTTCTTCCTTTCAGAGCTGCCTATTCATATCTTTGGATCTGCTGCAGAATAGCTGTCATTATTATATATTTGAATCACTTCCTTGGATATGAGATCTTTATCAGCAAAATTTACTGAAAAGATTTTTCCCCCTAATTATCTGGTTCCCTTCTGGTTTTAACTGCATTGATTTTGTACAAAAGCTTCTCAATTTATATGATCCTCTCTATCCCTCATCGCTTTATGAACTCTTTCCTCATCCATAGTTTTAAAAAAAATCCTCCTTGTTCCTCTTTTTTTATAATGTGACTTTTAATATTTATATCATGTACATTTGGAATTTATATTGGTATATGGCATGAGGTGTTGTTCTAAACTCAATTTCGGCAAGACTTTAAATAGTTTTCTCAACAATTTTTTTATGAAATAGTCTTTGTCCCAGTAGCTGGGGCCTTTGAGTTTGTTGAATGCTATGCTACTTTGGTATGTTGGGTATCTAATCTGTTTCACTGATCAACTTTTCTGTTTTTGTTAATCACTGCTAATTTGGGATCTTCTTTTCCATACCCCCAAGAATTTAAAAATGCATTTTGTTGATGTTTTTGGTTTTTATATCCTAGGCATTTCAACCCCATCTCTACCCCAGCCCCACCTCAAGATTAAACAATCTCAGGCCAAGGAAAAACAATTAAGCAGCAGTGTGCACAGCGCTGGGGCCTCTCTGATGGGAGCAGTGGCGTGTTTTGGTATGATTGGTTTTTCAGTTACAAATTTCAGTTATATTTGATCTTCACTATATTTATTGCATTTACCATATTGTGGCTGATGTGTTTATACAATTCTTTCGGTTCTCGGCTTCTTTCACCTTATATCATTTTGTATGAATCTTTCCCAAGTTTCCTTACATTGATTGTATTCCTCGTTTCTAATTGAACATTAATCTATTGTAGGGTTGCTTTTTTTTCTGATACTCCAGAATGAATGGACACCGACTATTTATGCAGTTGTGGCATAAAGTGTATATATTTCTGTACCTGGTTTTTACTTCCTTAGCCCAGTAGTAAGATTACTGGGCTGCTGGGTATACAGTGTGCTTCATCACTTTACTTGCCCGTTTCCAAACGGATACCTGGAATGATTAGGCCACTTCTCAATTCCATTGATAGATCAAGACCGTTTCCACAGTTTACATGGTGTGCAGTTCTTTTAACTTGTATCTCTGAGACTATTGGTGGTCTGTACGTAGCATGTTTCCTGGTGGCCAACTGTGGAGTCTGGTTTTTACTTTCAAAACTTTGTATCCCATAATCACTAATCTATTGAGAATTGGTTCTTGATATTATATATTGTATCAATTCTCTTTGTAGTTTGGAGAGCAGACTTTTATCATTAATATTTGATGTACAAATTTTCCTACTCTACTATGTTTCATAAATTTATTTTCGTTGATTTTGATTGTCCAAAAGCTTTTCAATTTTAGGTAGTCAAAATTTTGTATATTCATATTTTACAATCCCTTGTAAGATGATATCGAACATTTGGATTTAACATAGAAATAATAAGGAAAATATTTCAGATGCAGCAGGAATTTTTCACACTTCAAACTGCTAATATTGCATGTGCCCCTTCTTTGGATTTGTATTCCTTAATTAGGAGAAAAGAGGGATAAGTAAACTCTATGCAAATCTTAATGAAAAAGGAGTATCATTAGTGACTGTTCAGATTCTGCCCTGCACTGGACCCTATGATGTTTTTACTTTTGTCCTGTTCTCCTTTGTAAAACTGGAATAATAATTTTGCAACCTCATAGGCTTATTAAGGAAACGGTAGTTTGTTAACCCTAAGACACTTATATTTATATATGCAAGCTGCTAGTATTTGGCTCCTATGATTTTTTGACTGATTGTGTCAACCAAAATTATCGATAGGTGATATTTTGCAAATACTGATAATTGTTCTCTCATACTAACATCCATGACCTCAACTGATTCCTCACATCAACTCTAGAAAACTATAGCTATTATTATCCTGATTTTACAAATGAGGAAACTGAGACTTAGAGAGGTTAAGTGATTCCCCTATCGTCAAACAGCCAATATCAGAGGTTGGATGTGAATTTAAATAGTTCAAAGAAGTACCTTCCATCTCACTCTACCTTTTAGTGGTAAAGCATACAGATGTCAAACATGCCGCCCACAACACTCTTGAGGAAGGCCCAAATCAGATTAAAATGTAATTGGTAAATAGTTTTCAAATATAATAGTATATATTTTTATTATATTTTTCTTTATTTTGTTAAATAAGAGCTTGCACAGCCCATGAGGCTCCTTATGTTCAGATTACTGGGCCCCATTTCTCTCTTTGACACTACTGGTAGAGTAGACATTTTCATACTTTGTACCAGATTTCATATGATAGCCTTTGACAGGTTTCCCCTTTTCCGTGACATCTCTTATGGCTGCCTCTGGAGAGATACGAGGCAAAGAAGAGGGGAATTTATTCACGTGAGGAGTCGTCTTCTCAGCTCTTTGAAAAATATTCCCAGCGGCCCTGGAAGTTGTGCATCAGCCTAGCCACTTGTTTGTTTAATAGCATCCAGTCAAATAGGAAGGATGCAGCTCTGGCAGTGCACTGGCCAGGCGAGTGAAGAAACACTCTATGGACAATGCGAATGTTTATTGATTTTTGCATTTTCACTTGGATAACTCATAGTATCGTGCAGTCCTCATTTTGGTGAAATCTCATCACAGAAGACATTCTTGCATGATTTTCCAATTAAAACTTGATGAAAATAATTCTCACCATTATAACTTGAAGAATTTGATCAATCATTTCAATATCTATTGCACTTAAATTGATAAGAGAATAGAAACATTTTAAATCGTGAATATCAAAACGTGACACAATAGGAAATAAGGTTGGAGGAGGAGAACGGAACACAAGTGCCTCTTGGGCATCATTTCCTTGTTTCAAAAACAGTCAGTCTGGGTCAGTCTTCTCTGCACATGGGGAACTGCAGAACAGGCTGTTTCCTCTAAGCTACTATGCAGATGTAACTCAGGGTTTTGTCAGATTTGAGATACCATTTCACATCTTCTACTTTGAATTGTTCTTCATTGTGTATGTTGTAAACTAAACATCTCTGTAATATTTTACACGTTGAGATCATCTATCCCAGAAGCAAACAACCCAATAATCACGAAGGACAACTAGATGGGAAAATATAAAATGATGGTGGGGGGTTGAGAGAGTGCAAAAGGGGAAAAAACAGTATTTTACCAAATGCTGGCATGAAGTTTTCCCTAATTCCTTTCTGTTTGATATAAGTTGAATATTTTCTCAAAGAATATACTCTCGTATTCATCCACTGGACCAATTCATCCATTTACAACTCAAAGTGAAAACAAAGAAAATAACTACATTTAGGAATTGCCATATTGTTTTTAGTATCTTCCTGTGCCCTGGGATATTAATAACAATGTATTAAATGTAATAATGTATTAAAATCAAAATTAAGCTAAACACATTAAACACAGCCCTCCCACACTCATAGTCAACTGCAAGTCATGTCATGATTTCCCTGATGGCATAGTCCTCTTTGAGAAGGAGAACCAAGGACAAAAACAACCTGTGAATAGCCTCCCCTGCCCTCCATTTCGATGGCTAAAGGCTGCCTCCTTAACTTCAGGTTTACTGGCTAGATTTCTTTCTCAAAGACCAAGCCTTAAACCCACCTCACTCTGGAGCTCATAGATTGGACACTAGGTCCTTGCCCTCCTAGCACAGAGTGAATGTAAATCCTAAAGAATAACTCTTTCTCTCTTGGCTTGGAACTCTGAGGGTCTTCCCCTCCCACTTTGTTTTTTTTTTTGGAGTTTTCGATTAAGGGGGCCATCTCCAATCATCCTGATGAATATCAGGCCATTGGACCCAGATGGCTCTGGAGGAGAAAGTGAGGCTGGTGACCTTGCACAGCTATCCCTCACTCAAATCAAAGTCAACTGCAAGTCATTTCATCATCTCCCTGATACCCTGGTCCTCTTCCAGAACAAAGGACCAACAACCTGTGAGTAGTACCGTCCCTTTCCCTCCCATCTCCCTGTCCCTTCCCATTTCTTCTCCTCTCTTGGAGGAGAGAAGGGAGGGCTAGGGGGAGGGGTGGGGAGGGTCTCCTCTCTTAGGGGTTAGAGATGTCTTCCCTTAGAGTTTAGAAGGTCTTTTATCTTCTCCCCCCTTCTCTCCTCGGAGATGATCTCTTCCCCTCCCCTCTCCTCTCCTCAGATAGGGTCTCTTCTCTTAGAGGGTCTCTCCTCTCCTCTTCTCTACTCTCCTTCTTCCTCTCTCTCCCCCCTTTCTGACCTTCGCCTCCGGTCTCTCTTCCTCATTTTGGAGAGGGTCTCCGTTCTTAAGGTTAGAGGGTATCTTCTCTTATCTACTCCCCTCCCCTCCCCTCCTTTACTCCTTTCCTCCCTTCTGTTCCTGTCTCTCCTCGGGGAAGGAAGGAGAAGGTTTCCTCTCTTAGGGGTTAGAGGTCTCTTCTCTCTCTCTTGCCTTTCCTCCCTCCTCTCTCCCCACCCCCTCCTCGGAGAGGGGAGGGTCTCCTCTCTTAGGGAGTATAGGTCTTAGAGGTTGGAGGATCTCTTCTCCTCTCTTCTCTCCTGTCTCCTCCCCTGTCTTGCCTTCCCATCTCCCCCCTTTCCTTGGGGAGGGGACAGGGAGAAAATGGGAAAAGAAGACCAGTACTGACTCTCTAAGCTATAAGATCTCTAACTTGTAAGAAAGAAGACAGACCCTCTCCTCCCTTCACTCCCTCTTTTCTCCTCTCCCTTCCCATCTCCCTCTGCCCTCCCCTTGGAAGGGGAAGGGGGGAGATTGGAGGGAAATAGAGGGGAGGAGACAGGAGAGAGGAGAAGAGATTCTCTAACACCTAAGAGAGGAGCCCCTCCCCTCTTCTCCCCTCCTCCTCTCCTACATTTTGCTGGCTGAAAGTGAGGCTGCTGACCTTGCACAGCCCTCCCTCGCTCAAATCAAAGACAACTAACTGTAAGTCATGGCATCATTTCCCTGATTCCATGGTCCTCTTCGAGAATGAAAGACAAACACAACCACTGACTAAAACCATTCCCATGTTGCCACATCCTGAAAAGACTGTTGATCCTTCCATCCCCACTAACTACTGTCCTGTATTTCTTCAGTCCCTTGTAGCTAAAGCTCTAGAAAAACCCATCTATAGTAGGTGGCTCCTTTGTCTCCTCTCACTCTCTTCTTAACCTCTTATAGTCTGGCTTCCAGCCTTAGCATTCCATGGAGACTCATTTCTCCAAAGTTACCGTTGATCTCTTGCCAAATCCAATGGCCTTTTTTCAATCCTCATTATCCTCAATCTCTCTGCAGCCTTTGACAACGTTGATGATCACTCTCTCCTCCGGAATGTTCTCTTCTGTCGGTTTCTCACTGTGTCCTGGTTCTTCTACCTATCTGAACACTCCTCTCTCATTTCTGGTGCATAATCTTCCAGATTGTGCCCTAGAGCTACAGGGTGTCCCAGTGGGCTCTATGCTGTGCCCTCATCTTTTCTCTCCATATACTATTTCACTAAGTAATCTCATCAGCTTCCATGAATTTAATGTCTCTGTACTTATGATTCACAAATCTACGTCTTCTGCCATTCTCCAACTGTTTTTCAGACATATCAATCTAGACGTCCAATAGACATCTTAAACTCAACATGTCCAGTGCCAAACATTATCTCTCTTCCTACACACTCCCCCACCTCCTACCTTCCCTCTCACTGCAGAGGACAATGACATCCTTCCAGTTCCTCAAGGCCATAGCCAAGGTGTCCCCAGGCCTCCACTATTTCCCACCCCTCCCATATCCAATCTGTTGCCAATGCCTGTTAATTTGCAACATCTCTCCAAAATACTCCCTTATCTTCTCTGAGACTACCACCAGGCTGGTGCAAGCCATCATCACCCCATGCCCAGATTACTGCAGTAACCTGCTTGCCTCAAGTCTCTTCCCACTTCAGATCATCCATGTAGCCACTACAGTGCAGATCTGATCATGTTACACACACCCCAACTCCAGTGGCTTCCTATTGTCTCCAGGATCAAATACAAATATTCTGCTTGGTATTCAAAGCCCTCCATAATCTTACTCCCAGACATGGGCCCTTCAATCCAGTGACAACAGCCCCCTGACTGCTCCATGAACAATACTCCATCTCGTGGCTCCAGGCATTTGCTCAAGCTATCCCGGATGCCTGGAATGCTTTCCCTTCTCTGCTTCAACTATTGACCTCCCTTTAAGTCCCAACTAAAATCTCAGTGCTTTCTGTCTCTTAATTTTCTTCTATTTATTCAGTATGTAGTTTGCTTTGTACCTATTTATTTGTGTCATCTCCCTCATGAGATTGTAAGCTCCTTGAAGACAGTGACTGTTTTTGTATCCCTACTGCTTAACACAGTGCCTGGTACATAGTAGGAACTTAACAAATGTTCATTGATTGATCTCAACAGAAGTATGGTAGCCAATACGTGTGTTAATAGGCATCCATGATCAGACAACCAATGTATTCATGTTTTGCTTAACTACTACTTTGTTACAAGGGAGAGTTTTGTTGGGGGTGGAGTAGATAGGGCAGCATGAGTCATGCAGCCATGTGTTTTCAGAAGGCTTCCATAAACCATGTTTTTAAAATACTAGAAAAAGAATTTAGGGCTGAGGCTTCTTGTGGCTGCCATTCTGGAGACAACCATTCCTCAATGCAGATAATCCATGGATAGGTTTCTAAGTGGAATTTTCTGTGCTGAAAGGCTGAGAAAATGTTGGTTTTCTAATGAAATTGTTCAAAAGATGGCTGAGATAATTAAAGACCATTAATTCTTTAACTGATATTTTGTCCAGCTAAATAAACATATTTTCTCTCTCTCACTATAATTTTCTAACCTCAGAAAGTCATTCCTTCTGCTTGCAACATTAAAGGGTTGCATATTTGTGATAAGAATTAACCAATCACGAGTTACAACTAATTAAAAAGTCAGTTTTCTTAAGCTTTTTAAAATGGCAAAGCTTATTGAATATGAATGTTAACATTCATGAAACAGCTTGCATAGTTTCTCCATCTAAACGTTAACACAAAACATTATATGACCAAGGCACTTTAATTTTCAAAGGAAAGATGAAGTTAATAAAGAAAATCAGCAGCACATTCTTCTAAATGATAGCCAGTAATTTGAAGATGCCACTTATTTGAGCTCATAGGAGACTTAGACAATTTGAGAAAATTGTCAACATAAATTTATTTGATAAGGTCATAGTGATGCCACTGACAATAAAATGAGAGAAAAAATATTTTCCTGCTGCTGGGCATCTTCATGTTAAATGAAGTAAGGACGAAAAATGCACATAACACAAAGATTTTTCTCATTTTTCTTTAGATGCTCTGCAATTCTGTTTTCTCAAATTAGAAATAGGCTAGTGAACTAAAGTAGCCTTCCAGTCTAGTCCTTCTCAAGCCAAATTACTGCTCTTTGGATCCAAGAAGATAAAAGCAGCACAGTTAGAGACTAATACAACTGCTTTGTCCCGCAGTAAATGCAAAAGGTTTCATTACAATGGGACAGTTTAGGTGATGCAAAACAATTCCAAAGGACTCATGATGGAACATGCCATCTACATCCAGAGAAAGAACCATGGAGTCGAAATGTATTGTAGAGCCCATAGCAGACTGCATGCCATCTTGGGGGGCAGAGGAGAAAACTTAAAACTTATGGAAGTGAATGATGAAAACTAAAAATAAATTAATAAAAACCAAAAATAAACCCAATTCATTGCAGTCTAATCTTTTTAATTTGGTGCACTTACTATAGATTCAACTCTCACTATCAACTCAGTCTACTGTGTGCAAAGCCCTGTTACTTGGTACTAGGGATAAAGGGGAAAACCAGAACAGTCCTTGACCTCAAGGAGCTTACTTTCTATTGGGAAAATCAATATGAGTATAAGTAAGTCAACGTGCATATGAAGTAGACAATAATTTTGGAATGGGGAGTGCTAACATTTGGGGGAATGCAGGTCAAGAAGAACCCCAAGTAGGAGTTAGTAGAGCGATTCCAAGAGGTAGAAGTCAGGGGAGAGAAAATTTCAGGTGCCATGACTGTGGAGAGGCAGAGGAAGGTAGATCAAGGGAGTGACTTGGTCAGATGTATGCTTCAGGAACAGAAATTTGGCGAGCCAGACAAAAGTAAACATGCTGCGGT
This sequence comes from Phalanger gymnotis, assembly GCA_028646595.1. Classification (NCBI taxonomy): domain Eukaryota; kingdom Metazoa; phylum Chordata; class Mammalia; order Diprotodontia; family Phalangeridae; genus Phalanger; species Phalanger gymnotis. Next base: position 10,010,195 of record CM053628.1, read on the forward strand.
AGTCCAGAGGGGAAGTGATGAGGGCCTACAGAAGAAGGTTCTTGCTATGTCCCATCATCTTTGACACTGTCAAATGGGTCAAAATTCAGAAACAAATGTTTGGTTTTTGTTACTGGAAATAACATTTAAGAAGATATTACTATTTTCTTTGCCACTATACCCATAAGGCCTCGAGACCTTTTCCATCTGATTTGCAGCCCATACGTCCTATGTGTGTTCTGTTCCCCATTTGAATTTGAGTTCTGCTGGAGTATGAACTAGGCAGGCTGACATGCCCAAGGGCTGAGGTGAGCTTAGGCACTGACACTAAACAGAGTGGGGGCATGGAGTGCTGTTGGTGCCACTGGACTAGTCACTGAAGGAGGATAACTAAGCTGTCTTTTCATTCATATGGATGGGGGACATTGTTTGAAAACTGTTCTTGTTCAGGGATCCTGGTCTGACACCAAAGAGTGAACTTCACGGACTTTGATGTTTCTCAGTGAGCATTTCTGTAGGGATAATTAAGCTTCCATTCGAAGTATGCTGGCTGCCTGGATACCGAGCAAAGGAATAACTATCATAAGAGATTGTATTTATTCCAAGTTTCACAATGATCTATAGAATTTGAGCAAACTGACCACCCTCCCCCACAATCCTAACCCCTAAAGATGATCCATGAAAGCAGAGATGGAGTAATTCTTCTATTCATATCCCCAGAGCTTAGCACAGTGCTTTTACTCAGAATAAACAAAAAAATGCTTTTGAAATTAATTCTCTCAAAATCTCTTCAGCTCTCATGAACTACTCCACCACTCCACTTCAGTTACTCCTAAGGATATTCACACCCTTGATCTTGTCACCACCCCCAAGTACTTCATTTCTGGGTTCAAGAACTCCGACACTTCTTAATCTAATCCAAATCCTTTGTCCTCCTATTTCTTCTTTGTCCTCTACCCCTACCCTCCATTCCTTAGTTCTTTCCTAGACCATAACCCTGGCTCCACTTTCCTCCTCAGTTTTCAACTTCTTAGGGAGCCACTTCAACTTCTGAAATCCCTTGCTTCCTCGTCCTACTGGTGACCATACCTTACCAAAGCCCAACCCCTTAATGCCTTTCACTATCCACCTCACTGATTCCACTCACTCGATCAATAGAACTAAAGGAAATAAGGAAATTGGTTCACTGGGCCCTTGTTGCAGCAACAGAGGCAGTGCTTGTTGCTCTTCCCCAATTGGTTATCTATCCTACTCAACAAAGGAGCTGCCCCAAAGCTTCTCTTCTTTCCTCAAAACTCCAAGACTGCTTCTTCCCCCATTCTCCCAGCCGAGGACCTCACCTTAAACTCCATGAAAAAAAAATGAGACTATTAAGAGCTACCTCTCATCCCTCTCTCTTTCTCTCATGCATTTCTCTCGTCATCTTCCACCATTTCCCCCTTCACATGAATATATGATAAAAACTCATTCTTTACAAGGCCAATTCCTCTATATGTACTTTGATCCCATCTCCTCCTGTCTTCTTTAGCAGACTGTCATGCCTAATCTTCACTCTGACCTGGTCCTTTGGCTCCTCCTTACTCTGTCTCTCCTTGTCTCTGGTGTCCAATGCTGTTGGGGTTGTTTTGTCCAAAAGGTTGAATCCTTTATGGAAGAAAAAGTCTTCGAGATGATCTCTCAAAATTGTGATAGAGAGAGAAACCTCTGAGGCAGAGAATGAAACTTAGGAGCTAATGAATGTTTCAGGTGACCAAAACAAAAAACACTTTAATGTGGCCTAGAAGAACAAAATGAGGGAATGAAATAGAAAAATTTAAAACCTTTATTTAAAATCTGTGTTACCTACCACTGTATTGTTTTATGTTATAAATGCTGACCATTATCTCATTCCAGGCACAAAATTGTTTTTGTATTAGAAACAAGAGGGGCCGCTTGGACCTGTTTGGTGCTAAAGAAACAAAAGTCTGTTGTGCTCAAACCTGCCATACTACAAGAACTGGTTTTCTCAGATACCCAAAGCCACTGTCACTCTCTTCTTTGGGTTCCCATATTTGTTGCTTTCCAAGAGCCTGGATCCTATATCCCAGAACAGACCTGACAAGGTCCTGGAGTACGGTGGTGAATGTGTGAGTAAAGAGAAAAGGATAGATATTAGCCATAATGTAGAGCAAAGATTCACAGGTTAAAAAATAAATAAAAATACGACAAAGATGATGTTAGTTTGTGGTTATCTAAATATGTTATCTTCAAGGATATGTTTCTATTTGAGTTTGACAGGTCTGTTACAGAGGTAGAATCAACAGGACTTGGCAAGTGATTGTATGTGGAGAAGGTAGAGGGAAGAGTCAAAGATTATTTCAAGGTTGAAAATCTAGTTAAGTAGGAGGACAAGGGTACTCTAAATAGAGAAGTTTGGAGGAGATCTGGATTAGAGAAAAAGATAAATTCTGTTGGAGAACACTGAGTTTGAGTTACTTGCTAAGGGGAGACATCTTAATGGAAATCTCCTTAACATTTAACACAGTGTTTGCTCATAGTAATCTCTTAATAAATAATCTTTTCCCACTTGTGGAGATACTCATCAGGCACCCAGTGATGTTGGAGTGGAACTGAGGAGAGAGATCAGGACTAAGCATATGGATTTGGGAGTCATCTGTGAAGAGATGTCAGGTGAGCCTCACAGAGGTTTAAGAATACTAAAGGAATGAGTCTGAAGCCTTGAGGGGTGGAGGTGGAGGAGAAACCAAGGGATTGAGAAGGGAGTTGGAAGTGAAAAAAAACTGAGGTAACATACAGATGACTTTCTAGTGGGTAGTTTCTTGAAGCTCTGTGTGTGTGTATATGTTCAAAGAGTAAGGGAAACCTGGGCACATTTGTCAGCAGTAGTGAAGAATCCAGTAGAAAGAGAATAATGGAAGAAGAGAGGTAGAGAAGGAATGAAAAAGGGAGCACACTCCTTCAGGAGATGGGAGAGGCAGAAGGGCGGAAGATGCAGAGAGGCCTTCTGAGGTTTAGAATAGGGGAGAAGTGGGAGCCTAGCACATTGCCTGAAGCATTTAATAAATGAATTTAAAATTCAATTTGATTAGCCATCATGGTAGCCAACTTGTTGAGAGTAACTGAGATTAGCTAAAATAATAGTTGAAACTGTCCCAGGATATTCCCACACATAGAAGTAGGAGGTTAATGAACCAGTAGGACAGGGTATCTGATGGGGCATCAGCAGATGCTGAATATAATGGAAGGGGTTTGGATGGAGAAGAAAATTGTTATACAAATACTGAATTCCTTGAAAAAGGAGGGAAAGTGATCTGAGGGCTGGTAGATACAACAAGAATCAAGATCATGGAAGGGATAGCTAGATGAAGTGACCCTTAAAGGAAAGGCTGCTGAGTGGGGATGGTAACAGAGGATCTGAAAGGGTCAGTGAGTGACAAGGAGTATATATACATGTCCTTCCATGTGCTGGAGAGTGAGACTAATACCTATCTTTGACTGAGATCTCCTGAGAGAACTCCACCCATGTATTGAGTGGATTTGTCACCTAATCTCAACTGGGACCTCAGTGCAGCCAGGGAGTCTTCCTCCTCTGCCCCAAATCTTTTTTCCATCAGCTGCTTGAAACCTTTTCTCTCCTCAAGCTTCTCCCTAAAACCCTCTCTGGCCATTCTCTAAGCTAAGGATCTCATATCATACTTAACTGAAAAAACTTGAGCCAAAAGTTTGTCCTTTGCTTCATGTCTTAAAGATCCCTTTGGCAGTCTGGGTAAAGTCACAATAACTATCAGAATAATGTTTAAAATGGAGGAAATGAAATGTATAAGACTACAAAGAAAACCAATTATATTAAATATCTAAGGTTTCTTTTTAAGGTTACACATCTCAGGTTAAGAACCTCTGTTCTGACATCATCGCCCATTATTTCTTCCTTCATTTCAGTCTCTGATGAAGAGAGCGTTTTCCTCTTTTCCAGGGAAAACCCCTCTAGATCTGCCCTCGTTACCATTCTCTCCTTTATTCTCCACCCCCTCAGGCAACTCCATTCTCCCGAATCTTCAGTCTCTCCCAGTCTACTGGATTCTTCCAGCCGGCCTACAAACATAGCCGTTTCCATCAGTCCCCTATTTTGTCCAAGAGGATGGTGCGCTTGCTGCCCACAGAAGATCTTGGTGAGGATTTTCATTCCAGGGTTTTGATAAAAATATTTCTTTTTCGGGAGAGGGGCTGGTATATAGATGGTTCTGCAAAGCAGAGTTTCATTAAGTAGGGGGAAGGGAATGGAAGAAGCATTGATAAGCACCTATGGTAACACGTAGGCTCCGTGCTAATCACTTTACACATAATATCTCATTAGATGTCTGGACTCTGCTAGTGGCTGGAAGTATGTCCTCCCACTCCTCATTCCCTCAAATTTAATGACACTGAGGCTGTCACATGTTCAATAAATGAACTAAAGCCTGGCTTTCCTATTCACAGAACCACAGCAGTGAATATGAATTAATTATAGGAGCCGACGCATAAAAGCACAATCTCCACCTCAGATCACAAGGATCAGTGGTAGTTAGATTGAAGATTTTGTTCTCCAACTTTCAAAAAACTTCTTCTTTCTTCAGAAAATATTCCTCGTATTGCTAACTCTACCCTATTCATTTTTCTCCTTAGCACACAAGGCAGAAAGCCTTATAGATTTCTAAGAACCATAGAGAGATGAGGACTTCTAATTTGCATCTCCCTAATAGACTGCAATCAGAAAGAACTGCGAAGTACATTAAGTGACTGAGTGTTGTTCAGAAACCTTTACCAGGGAGAAAGAATGGTCACCTCTGGCTCTCCCCAAATAAAGGACTCTTGGAAAATGGCTACTTTTGGACACAGGGGCCATAATACCCCACAAAGGCACTTTTTTTTTTTTTTACAACTGAGCCTTTTCCCTTCTCTAATGCCTTCCTCATATTTGTTATCGGGTTCACTTTAAGACAGAATTTTTCCATCTACTCTGAGCATGAGTCAGTCAGTCAAAAGTGTTTATAATTCTTTTCTTAAAATACAGTTGGCTGATTTTTGGAAAAATAAAACAGGGAGGGGGAATAAGGTGAATTTCTAAGTAATCTAGTGTCACAATCTAATTTTAGATTTCAAGTTCTCATCCCAGGGTATGAGTTTCACACTCTAAGGAGCCATGGATGGGTTGTCACCTGGATTGGTAGAGGGAGCAACCCAAATGCAAGAGATAACAGACTCATTTAGGTATTTGAGTATCCCAGAATATAAATAGATTCTACGGAAGTGAGCAGGCACCTTTGCAAGCTGCTCTAAGTTATTCAGACCATCGGGGAACTAGCTCACAGGCTCCTACATTTAGAGCTGGAAAGAACTGGAGAAACACACATTGGGGAAACTCTTCATTTTACAAAGGAGAAAACTGGGGCCCCAGAAGGAAAGTAACTGTCCAAAATGAACTAGTAGAACAGTGGAGTAAGTGCTGGGCCTGGTGTCGGGAAGGCTTGAGTTCCAATTTGGTCTCAGGCACTAAGGAGCTGGGCAAGTGATTTAACTTCTGCCTTCCTCGGTTTCCTCCATTTTTAAATGCGGATCCTAACGGCACCTATCTGCCCGTGGTGATCAAAGGAGATGCCATTTGTAAGACGCTCGGCACAGTTCAGGGCACAGAGTCCGTGTTTCATAAATGCAACCCGGGCCTTTCTTTCCTTCTATCCTGTCTTCACACGCTGCCTGTGTTCACTGGATTCCCATTACCTTTCGGGGGGAATTCAGCCCCATGACCTCTGACACCTACTGGGCCAGTCCCTTCACCTCAGTGTCCCTGGGCAACTGGCTAAAGTTACAAGCCGTGAGCTCATCGGAGGAAGGGGTTCCCTCCCAGGGAGAGCCCCAGTCATTATATCATTAAATCACAGGTGTACCCCGCCCCCACCCTCACTTCCACCCTCCACACCCACCCTACCCAAAAGAAACAGAAAACCAAACCTCTGTGTGTGTGCATCTACCTGACAACAAACCTGATGCACTGACATGGCTCATCTATCTCCTTTTTGGGTGGGTGCTCTCCAACAGAAGACAAACCTGCTATTACTGAATGTAGCACTAAAATTCAACTCTTGGCTGGGGCAGAGTAGGGGGGGAGACAGAAGAAGCAAGAGGGGAGGAGAGAGAGAAGCAGTAAGAGGAGGGAAGGGGGGCAGGGGAGAGAAAGACAGACACCAGCAAGACCATACTAGGAGACCCAAAGACAAGACAAAGGCTTAAATCAAAACCCACCACTCCCTCTTTCCCATGCCATGTAGACCCTCCCTCCAGGATGGCACACAGCCCTTCAGGAGAGCAAGACTGGTCACCAGTAAAGGACACTGTGGGGGGAGGAGAGGAGGGCCAAGACTATGCCAAAGGGAAAGAGCATAAGAGTCAAATGGGGCCAATTCTGAGCACCCCAAAATAACTTGGGGCAGACATGTAGGTAAACCAGTGTTAGATATCAAGCCCCGAAGAAAACCATGGTTAGATGGGAGGGAGTTAGGAAGTGAGTTATATGGAAAATAAGAGGGAAAAACACTGAAAATACGAAAGATTTCAGGAAAAAGAAAACTCAGATACCTTAAACATAAGCCGATAAATCGAGATAAATACCTGCTAGGTGCAATGTCAAAGAAATTCTTATTCCAGTACACTTTTGAATAGATGATTCCTGAGTCTCTTATAACTTAGAAATTCTGTAGGATTATTAAAATCAAAAGACAATAGAAATTTAAAATAAAAACCTACTGAAATAGAAAGTTTTATAAAACTGATAAACCATTTGCCATTTTGATAGGGAAACACTGATGCACAGTCAAACACACCGAATTATCGATATAAAAATGAGATAAGGAATTCACAGGAGAATTTTTTGGATGATCAGAAAATCCTATGCTACACACACACACGTGTGTGTATATTTATATGTATATATGTGTGTATATGATCAACGAAACTAAAAACAAAATATAAACATACATTTCAATGGATCTGTCATCTCACTATCATGGGTACTCTCAACAATAGTATAGATCAAAACCCTACCACACCTCACTCTGAATCAGCCCATGCCCTCCCAAAAACCCACCACAAGGGGCCCATCCAATGGGCTAAACACCTTACTCTCATTCCTTTGACACTGTGGGTACCAATGGAGTATGCAGGCTTCAAACTTTTATCTTTCTAAATTAAATTTGACTTTACTTTCGGATCCACATTCTTTCCTTCTCCACCCCAAATTGAGAAAACAAATACAAAATTCAATACAACTCCTTATCTTTGGCCTTGGATCCAGTCTTCTTCTAACATCCCCCATTACTGTCAAGGGCACCACCATCATCCTATTCATCTTGATTCACTCAGCCCTCGTTCTGGATATATCCTACCCATAGCCAAACCTTGTTGTCTCTCATTACAGCATCTTTAGGCTATGATGCCAGCACACAGTTCAGGCCCTCCTCACTTCCCTTCTTGACTAATGGAACAGCCTTGTTTAGCTCCTCAAGGCTCTCTTCGCTCCTGTCCAATTTTCTCTTGGATATCAAAGTGATTTTCCTAAAGGACAGGTCTGACTGTGTGATTCTGCTATTCAATAAACTCCAGTGGCTCCCAATTAGCTCTAAGATCTGATATAAAATCCTCTGTTTGACAGGTAAAATTTCATAACCTGGTCCCATCCTATCTTGCTACATATTATTCCCTCCATACACTCAGTGGTCTGGTCATACTGGGAAATGTGCTCTTTCTTACTCAGAGTGCTCCATCTCCCATGCCAGTACCTTGGCACTGGCTCTCCTCCATACCTGAAACCCTCTCCCTCTTCGAATCCTTCTCTGCCTTCATGACTCAGCTCATGTACCAGGCCTTTCTGTGTTTCTCCTCCTCAAAGTGCTCTCCATTTACTCTGTCTCCCTCATTAGAATGGAAAAGATCCTTGAGGGCAAAAGATGGGTCTTGCTTTTTCTTTACATCTCCAACTTTTCGTATACCCAGAAGCAATTAATATAGTAAGCACTTAACAAATTTTACTGACTGATTGACCGCATTAATCCCCTTCTCAACAAAAGAAAACCATTATACTCTAGCCAACCTCTATTACTAGCTGTTATGGAAAAAAATCAAGGTACTTCTTGCTTATGTCCCTTTTTCACCATCCCAGCCTCCCTTCAGAGCTCACTTTATGCCATTTGTCCATGTGGCCTTTCCTGCTCTTTGACCCCAGCTGAAGGTGTTCCCTTGAACCTCAAAAATTCCTGGCAACTTGCTCCCAGCACAGTTGTTACTTTTTACTTATGTGTTTATGTCATGATGGACTGAATTCAAGTTCTTGGAAGGCAGGGATTATTATTTCATTTTGATCTTTGTATTCCAAATTCCAAAGTATCTAGCACAGAATTTTGCAAATAATATGAAATAAGCCGTGGTTGAATTTAAAAGAAAAAAAGGATATAAAAATATCTTGTTACGTCGATATTTTCCTCAAGGCTTGTTCACACTGCATCTCTAGCCAATTAAAGAATATTTATGTCTAGGTATTCACATCACCTCCGAACTCAAGACTTCCTGAAGCACCCATAAAGTGTTCTTTGCTATTTCCAGGAGCATCAGTGCCAAGGGTATCTAAATTGACCATGGTAATCTCTCACCTTTCTACTTCTATATAAACTTCTCCTTTCTATCCTTTCAAGCAGATCATTGGGCAGTCACCCTGCCCCCCCACTCCTGATTTCAGCGAGACAGTGGTAAAAGGGAGAGAGGAAACTGAAGGCAGAAAAGCCCATTTCCTTTGTGCTTCTTCTATAGTAACCCAGAAGCTACTTTGAAGTTGGGTTTTTTAATGCAATTCCATTAAGTAACCAATTTTTAAGCACCTCCCATTTGCAAAGTCTTTGATATTGAAGCCAGAGTAGAGAGAACAACGATGAGATTTAGACATTCGTACGTCCCATACAACATGTCAAGAGCAGGCTATCATTCAAAATTTCATCTCCTACTTTCCTCCCTAGAAATTCCTTTATGAGGAAAATGATGAATGCTGGAAGGCACATGGGGTACATGTGGGACACTGATGCACTACTGGCAAAGTTGTGAACTGGTCCAAGCTTTCTGAAGAACAATTTGGAACCACATCCAAAGGGCTATAAAACTGTATATACCCTTCGACCCAGATACACCACTAGTAGGACTGTTTCCCAAAGAGATTAAAAAAATGGAAAAGAACTGATATGTATAAAAATATTTATAGCAGCTCTTTTTGTAGGGGCAAAGAATTAGAAATTGAGGGGATGCCCAATCAAGTGAGGAATGGCTGAACAAGTTGTAGTATATGATTGTGATGGAATACTATGGTGCTATAAGAAATGACAAGCAGGAAGGTTTCAGAAAAACCTGGAAAGACCTATACGAACTGAGGCAAAGTAAGCAAAAATGGGAGAATACTGTACACAGTAACAGCAATCTTGTAAGAATGCTCAACTATGAAAGGGTTAGCTATTCTGATCAAGACAGTGAGCTAAGACAATTTCAAAAAACCCATGATGAAAAATGCTATCCACCTCCAGAGAGAGAGCTGATGAACTCTGAAAGCAGAATGAAGCATACTTCTAAAATGTTCCTAATTTTTCATTTTAAATGTGTTTTCTTTTGCAACATGGGTAATATGGAAACATGTTTTGACAATATTCATATCATACTGCTTGTCTTCTCAAGGTGTGGGGAAAGGGTAGGAAGGAGGGAGACTTTTGGAACTCAAAATTTTTTGAATGTTAAAATGTTTTATATGTAATTGGGAAATAAATAAAATATATTTTTTAAAAAGGAAAAAAAAAAGATGGTATACTCCTCTATCTATTGGTTCCAACCAATTACAGGTAGCTCTCTATGTATTATTATTTCCAATGCAGAACCAATGAGTCATTCTCAAAGAGGGCCTTCTGCCTTATGTAAATGTGGGCACATTTATGCACATTGCAAAGAGGTGAACCTTAAGAACTCAAACCAATCAACAGTTATAACCCTGGTCTAAGCAAAGGACAGAGTTTTCCTACCCCAAGCTGTGCTTCATGCCTCCTTGGTTAGTTCTATGTATATTTAATTACTGTCCTCTCACCTTTTCACTGTGTTTTCTCACTTGACAGTTTCTGGCACCAAAAGAATGTCCTTGAGGGAAAAAAGTCACATCTTTTGACTACTCTGCATAATCTTTGACTAGACATTCAACATTACTGAAGCAACAATGGGGACAGTCTGACATAGTCTTGCTTTACCTGACAGTGTCAGCTGGGTCAAAGCACTTAAACTGGTCTGATTAAATTAGCTGAGCTTCATCTCAGATAGTTAAAGCTGGCCTTCTGACAAATTAATTGCTTTCTGTATATCAAAAGAGAAGGATTAAGGGAAGCAGCTTCACTTTGGGAAGGTCAGTGAGAACGAGTACATGAGTGAGGTGCTAGTGCAGGTTTCTACCAGTCCAATGGATACCCTGTTGCTAAACATTCATTTCTTGACTAGCTGAGCCAGTCCATAATCACTGAGAATGATCATACTAATAACAGCTAACATTTACATAGTATGTTAAGTTCTGCAAAGGGCTTTACATTTAATCCCAACAAAAACCCTGTGATGTAGATGCTATTATCTCATCTCACAGATAAGGAAAAAGAGTCCCAGAGAGATTAAATGATCAGTCCAAGGTCACAACTAGTAAGTGTCTGTGGTAGGATTTGAACCCAGATCCTAATCCCAAGTCCAATGTTTTGTACACTATGCTACTTTGATAAATACAGTTGGTTTATGAAGGGGAATCAATGGACCTCAGATGACATGATATTCCGGTTACAGAAGGGAACAAAAAGATATACAGAAGATCCTGCAAGAAGTATAATCTGGAAACGCACCCAAGTTCCACCCAGCTCTTACCACTCCTCGGGGCCTGGCCAAGCCTAAAAATTAACTGAAGTTATCGATAACTTGGGCACAGTTGTGATGGGGTCCAAACACAAGCACCCCATCATTTGCAGAATATAAACTAAATCCATACAAATACAAATGGAATTTCTATATATTCCAATAAAATATACCTAGAAGGAACAGGCAGAGAAATGTCATTTAGAATGGAGAATGGATAAAATATCTGGGAGTAGACTACTAAGAGATGCCCAAATACAACTACAAAGCACTCTTTCTGAAAATATTAACTTAAAGAACTGGATGAAAATTAATCGTGGGTATCCCGATCCAACATAATAAAAATGACAATACAACCTAAATTAATTTATTCAATGTCAAACCAACCAAACTACCAAAGGATTACTTTTTAGAGTTAAAAAAAAGGAAATTCATCTAGAGAAAAAAAAAAGAATTTAAAGAAAAAAATGGATAAAAAGTGGGAAAGCAAAGCAGTACCACCAGATCTCAAACTATGTCACAAAGCAATAATCCTCAAAACAATTTTGTACTAGTTAAAAAATAGAGTTCACTCAATGGAACAGATTAGGTACCCAACATACAGAAGTAAACAAGCTGAAAAGCTTAGTACTCAGTAAACTCAAAGACCCCAGCTATGGGAGAAAAGATTCACTATTCAACAAAAACTACGGGGAAAATAGGAAAACAGTCTAGTAAAAGTTAAGTAAACACCAATATCTCACATATGATACCAAGAAAAGCTCCAAATGCCTACATGATTTAGGCATAAAAGGTAATATCATCAATAAATGAGAGGAACAAAGAAGAAATTATCTTTCATATCTATAGGGGAAAAGTTGACTAAACAAAGAATAGAAAGGATCCCAACAGATAACACAAATAATTTTAAGTACATAAAATTTAAAAGATTTTTACAAAAAACATTGTGGTTAAAATCAAAAGGGAATGCTAACTGGAAAAAATTATTTGTAGAAAGTTTCTCTGACAAAGGTCTTATTTCCAAGATATATTAGGAACTGATTCAAATGTATAAGAATAAGAGCAATTCCCTCAATTACAAATGGTCAAAGGGCATGAATAGGTAGTTTTTAAAGGAAGAAACCCAAGCCATCAACAACTATAAGAAAAAATTCCCTGTCACTAATATTTAGAGAAAGCACCTCTGTGAGGTTCCATCCCATACCTATCAGACTGGCAAAACAGATGGGGTGGGGGTAGGGGTAGGGGTGGGAGTGGGGGTTAAGGAAAGTGACAAAAGTTGGAGAGACTATGGGAAAACAAGTAAACTATTTCTGGAGCTGTGAATTATTATAGCTATTCTGCAAAGCAGTTTGGAACTATATCCCCAAAATTACTGAACTATGCATAATGTTTGACTTAGTGATTTCCACTACTAGCCCTATCCCCCAAAGAGTTAAAATAGGGAAAGGATTCATATGTACAAAATTATTTATAGCAGGTATTCCTGTAGTGACAAAAATCTAGAAACTAAGGGAGATACCTCTCAATTGGAGAATGGCTAAAGAACTTGTGGCATATGAATGGAATGGAATACTACTAGGCCATACAAAATGACAAAAGAATGGTTTCAGAGTAACCGTAGAAGACTTACATGGAGTGATGCAGAGTGATGAAAGCAGAACCATGAGAACAATTTATATAATAACACCACTGAAAAAATAAATAACTTTAAAAGACTTAAAAACTCCGATCAGAACAATGTCCAGCCATGTTTCCAGAGTACCAATAATGGTAAAGGATGCTATCCACTTCATGAAAGAAAGGCAATGTATTCGCTATGCAGAAACATACATTTCTGGGCCTACTCAGTGTAGGAATTAGTTTTCTTGACTATGCATATTTGTTATAAGAATTTTATTTCTATTTTTTTTCAGGGAACAGTTGGGAGGGACAGAAAATAAAAGCAATAGACCATATTAATAACAAAATAATATAAACCACAGAATCATATGAATAGGCACTGAAATAGCTTTTGACAAAATCCAACATCCATTTCCATTAAAAAAATTAGAAAGCATAAGAATAAGTGAACTTTTCACAATTATAACAAGTAGTAAGAAAATTTATCTAAAACCATGAGCCAACATTATTTGTAATGGAGAAAGGCTAGAGGCCATAATATCAGGAAAAGAGCAAAGATGTCCATTATCATTACTATCACTTAACAGGTTGCTACAGACGCTAGTTATAGCATTAAGCAAAGAAAAATCAATCAAGGGAAATAGCATAGACAAAGAAACAAGAAGGCTAATCACTTTTTCCAGATGGTATTAACCAACAAGCATTTATTAATAGCTTATACTATGTGCCAGGCACTGTGCTAAGCTCTGGGGATACAAAGAAAGGAAAAAGCATGGTCCCTGACCTAAAGGATTTCACACACTAATGGAGAATCCATCATGAAAACAATGATGTATTCACAAGATATATGTAGGGTAAATGATAGACCATTTCAGAAGCAAGGCATGAGCAGGGGTCATGGAAAGGGGAGGAGGGAAGACTTGAGCTGAGTGCTGGAAGAAGTTAGGGGAGCCAGGAGGTACCTGCAGGGAAGGAGAGAATTCTAGGCATGGAGAACATCGAGGGAAATAAAAATAGGACACCCCTTCCCAACTTTTCAACGTCCCCTAGAATCCCTAGGTCAGAATTACCTGATTGCCTCTGGGGACTCAGCCTACCCAGGTCAGTGGGGTTGGGAAACCAGTGTCTCCAGAACCTGTGATATATTTATTCATAACATATGGTATCTCCTGTGATAGATAATGCAACCCTGTGCCCAAGAGCCTGGGAAGTAGTTGTGCTTCCAGCCCAGGGCCCTCAACCACCGTCCTGGAAACTTTTGTGGAAAAGGGTTGGCCACCCCTACCAATGGTGAATCAATTGCCATCCACGGGGCAGGTAGGCCAAGCCAGCTAAAGCAACCAGGCACTTTGAGAAAGACAACATGGGAGACAGCATGTGCTAGGCAAGCAAAACCACCACTAGCAGCACCTTCACTATAATCAGAACAGCCCAGGGCCCTAAACCTAAAAGCCAGGGCAATAGTCATGCCAACAGCCAAAGGCCCTCAGCTGTCAACCCTATGGTGATGCAGCCTGGCCATGGCTTCTGCAGGTGCTACAGCCACAGCTCTGGAAAACTCAGAAGAGAAAGTTCTGGTCATCAGTCTGTGACACTCTCATACGGTTCAACATAAGAGGATGATATGGTTTTAGCAGTGGAAATGGCATTAAGTAGAGGCCTGACCACCTGCTTTACTGCTGTGCCCTAAGGACCAGGGGAACCTCTCCATTGGACTTGCAGCTGAAACCTCCTCCTTTAGAATGGGAGCACCTTGAGAGCTGGAACTGGCTGACTTTTCTCTGTGTCCTCAGTGCTTAGCACAATGCTTTTTGCACACAGTAGGTGCTTAGTCAATGCTGCCTTTTTTGTTTTTGCGTTAATAGTTACTGCCTACTTCCAGAAGGGATCGTAGGATCACAGACTGACAGCAGGCAGCGGCTTTCAAAGTTCATCCAGTCTGATCTTCTCATCATCAGGTAGCTAGATGGCAGAGTGAACAGAGACTCGCCCTGGAATCAGGGAGACCTGTTTCAATGCTGCCACAGATACCTATCAGCTGTATGACCCTGGCTAGATCACTCCCACTTTGGGTTGTTGTGAGGATCGACTGTGATAATACATAAGTTAATGCACAAAGAAGCATGTATTAAGCACTTACTGTGTGCCAGGCACTGTGCTAAGCACTGGGAACACAAAACCTAAAAGACAGTCTCAGTCCTCAAGGATCTTACGGCCTTATGAGGGAGACAACACAGAGAGGGCACGGGCAGCCAGGAAGAACTGTTATGGACAGAGAAAACGAAAAACAATGGGGGTTTCTAGTCACAGAAATTTCTAATCCTAGGATTACTGACGTATCCGACATATCCATTCTACAGACCATAGGGTTTGGATTATAGTTCTTGGAACTGGAGTTGAAGTGGGATATACAGATCCCTCACATGTGGTATGTGCAAGGCATCATCCCATGAAGATGGGAGCCTACCGTATAAAGCATCTTGCAAACGTTAAAGTGCTGGGTACGTGGTAGCTATTGGAATGATTTTACAGAGGAGGAAACTGAGTTCCCCAAGGTGACGCAGCCAATAAATGGCAGAGCTGGCTCTAAATCTAGCAGTCTTTCCATCATACATGCTAAAGGAAAGTCCATACAAAGAACTAAAAGACTACATTCCCATCCCTGCAATGACACCCTAAGACGAGCCCATCCACCACACAGGCACACCAAACATTTACACACATGCTGCTAGACACCATCTCCAGTTGGACTAGCATCTCAGTGGTTAATAAAACTATTTCCCATCAAACCTGGCTCGCATTATAATAAAGAATTGCCAAATGAATAGATTTGAATGAAATACAATACCACCAAATATTGTCTTCCCCATCTGTTTTATATGGCTAGTGTTAGGGAATATATTTCACAAGGAAATCAATAAAATTGAGATAAAAGAGATTTATAGGAATGTACATATTCTTTGTGGAACAACCCATGCATAGCCAATGATTTCTTGGGCTTCCAGTACCCAACTGGGGTAAAGAGTCTGTTTCCTTTAAGGGAATGATACGTGGAATTGAATATATTTTGGGAGGCCTCTACTTGGGTGGAAAGACAAATACAATAAGCCCCTCAATGCAGCTCTGAACCTATGAACGATGATCCCTCCATTCAGAACTCCACTTCGGAGGCGGCAACTAATGGTGTCTATCTAGAGGTCACAGTTCCTTTGTTCCGTGGGCAGCCTGGCCTCATCATAAGGCCCTGGATTCTGGTTCTGGGCCTCTGCTACTCAGTGTCCTTTTATTTGGAAAGTAAAAAAAAAGTACAGGGTATAAGAAGAGACCATCCTAAAATAAATGCTCCTTGTCAGACAACTCCCTTTACTTTTACAGAGTGAATAAGCCCTGGTGTAGCCCTAAGTCTAGTGTAGGAAGACTAAGGTAGTTTTCCTTTAAAAGGCATTGAAACCGTCCTTGAGACTTAACTAGCTGAAAGAGCTAAAACCCTGGGCTTCTGACATAACTTCCAGGTGACACCTCCTTCAGGCTTCCAACAGGGGCAACCCAGGCACAGGGAAGCTACCTGCAACTGAACCAATGGATCCCCATTGAATATCCTTTGTCTGATGTGGCTACGTTAACTTCCTTCTTTCTGGCCAGGTTACGCTCAAGACTTCCTCCACTGCACCTCAGAAATTGCCTCATTCTTCGACCTCACTCCAGCCTTGGAATTCACACACTGGAAGTACCCTTCAACACTGCAGCTAGCTACCTAGACATACATATCCGTATATCGTTGTTCATCCATCATTTTCAGAGAAGTCCAATGAAATCACAACATTGGGGTCAGGGTACAGTGTGTTCAGTTGTGGCTGGACAATAATAATGGACGATGTCTTGACAAAGACATAAATTTAAGTGAGGGAGGGTTGTACATAGCAGCAGGCCTCACTCTTTCAGAGTCACTGGTATCCAGTGGCAAAAAAAAAAAAAGACAACTGGCATAGGCCAGGATGCAGTGGGTAACCTTGGCATCTTCAACGTCTGACCAATCTCTGAGCGCTCCATAGCATCTGCTTCAGTCACCTTCATGGCTGTTGCAACAAAATTGTTGTCAACCACCCATTCTGCCAGAAGTCTTCACAGGTTTGGTGTAGACACTCCCTAATACACCAAGGCTACACTCGACCTGGTTTGACCCATCTGCTGAGACAACCGTACTGGAAGGTGGCTGCTGTGCACGCTACAGCATCTTAGAGCCACGGGTGAGAAGTAGGTGACAGGTGGATACCAAAGGTGGGTGAGCAGCCCTCCCCACTACAGATACTGGTCCTCCCTGAACACCCCATACCAGGAGTAAGGAACCTGCAGCCTTGAGGCTATATGTGGCCCTCTAGGTCCTCAGGTGTGGGCTTTTGACTGAGTCCAGGTTATAGGGAAGAAAACCTTTTATTAAGGAGATTTGTTCAGTGAAGTCAAAGGGCTGCACCCAAGGACCTAGGTGGCTTCCATGCCACAGGTTCCCCACCCTTGCCCCATTCCAAAAGGATATAGATAAATATAATCTATATCTATCTTTCAATCTATCCACCCATCCCTCTGATTAGATGGCACATCCCAGAGTCTCTATTTAAGGAAGCTGCCCAGGCCAGTCCCTGGAATGTATGGAAGCCAACTTGAATGGACTACTGAGAGTCAGTTGTAAAATTTTCATTTTAAGCATTTAAAATTTTCATTTCTAGCATTTATTTACACCTTGGAAATAAACAAATGCTAGAAAATCGGGGCTTGAGTTTTTGTTTTGCTGATTGTCTAAATATTAACAATTCAAATTAAACTTAAAAGTTTGTGAGGGAATACGTTTTCTTTTTTTCTGGAGAGCTGGTTGTTAAAACATTTACCAGCAGACCCTTGCTCATTCCTCTGCAGGCTACAACCTGGACTTTCTGTTCTCTGCTTTGTGCCAGCTACCTTCCTCTCTTCCACCACATTCCCCCTTTTCATCTTCCTTTTCTGTGTATTCCCTAGTTAGATCATAATCTCCTTGAGGGCAGGGGCTGTTTTCATTTCTACTTGTATTTTTCTTCCCAGCACTTAGCACAGTGCCTGACATATATTAAACACTTAATAAATGCCTGCTCCTTATTAATGTTCCAAGTATCTCATTTTGTTTTAATCTTGAACCTGAGCTACCAAACCTGGCTGAATCAGTTCCAGACTCCAAGGGCACAGCCCATGCAAGCACAGGGCATAAGTAATATCTCAAAGGTTTATGACAAAGAGCCTATTAAGCACTGAAACAAGCGAGAGAGACATGGGCACTCTCTACTAGATCCCATTGCCCTCTCCTCTCTTTCCTTCCTCTTATTTCCCTAATCCACTTCTTTTCTCTTTTTCATCTTCCTCAGGCTCCCCAGGGGCACCCAGTGACACCTCACTGAGAGGCTGGTCCTCCTGGATGAAGATTAGTCCTAAACTGGGCTCTACCAGCCATCTGAACTGTACCAGGCTCCTTAACTACTCTGGGTCTCAATTTACTCCTCTGTCCAACGAAGATCGTACTAACAGCACCACTCTACCTCACAGGGCAAGAGCTTTGATCCTTAAAGAACAAAAGAACCCAAGGATCTGAAGGGAGATGGTGGTCAAGATGGTGGTTTGATGTACACAACACATACTCACTCCATCCATTCAAGACCAAGCATGGTCTCATTAGCTACAAGCTATAGTCTCTTATCATTAAGTGCCCACTGATTTTGAACTAGATGTCCCATAGGCATTTCAAACTCAATGTATCCAAAACTGAACTCTCCTTTTCCCAAAATCCACTCCTCTTCTGAACATCTTTATTTGTGTCTATGGCATCGCCATGCTTCCAGCCAACTAAGTATTATCCTCAATTACTCTAACACATCCCACGTATCCAAATGGTTGTCTAATATTTTCATTTTTAACTCTCCATGTCTCTCGTCCCTTCTTCTCCACTCCTCCAGTGACTCCCTCAATCAGACCCTTAGAACACCCTCGCTTAGATGATTAAGCCTCTTCAATGACTGATATCCCTGACAGTTCATTCTCCACACTGTGACTAAAGTCATTTGCCTAAAATGTTTCCTTCACTAAATAAACCCTACTGGTTTCCTGTCATGTCTAGGAGCAAATATAACGTCCTTTGTTTACTGTTTAAAACCCTTTCCAACCTTGTCCCAACCTACCATTCTGGGTTTTATTGCATTTCCCTTCATGCACTTTATAATCCAGCCAAACTTGACTTCTCTCTACACCTCACTTCCACCTGTCGAAATCCTAAATTTCCTTCACAGTTCAGCTTGAGTGCTACCTCCTTTGAAAAAGCCTTTCCTGATCCTCCCAGTGTTAGTGCCCTCTTTCTCAATATTACCTCGTACCTATCAATACATGTCATCTTCCCACATAGAATATAAGCTCCTTGAGGGCAGAGACTGTTTCGTGTTGCTCTTTCTCTCCTCAATGCCCAGCAGAGCAGCTGGCACACAGCAGACGCTCAACAAATTCTTGCTGAACTGAAAGGTGGCACACGTGGAGGCCTTACAGCCAATGAACTGATTTCACAAATGTATGTTGTGTCTAGGGCCAAAAACAAAACCAAAAAAAAATACATTCCCAGATGCATGATACTCACTTCCAAATAGATTCTTTTTCATTCTTCCTGTCATAAGATTTATGAAAAGCCCATCTGTGCCCCATTTTTTTTGAAAACCTATTTACTATCAAACTAAAAGAGAAATAAGACAGCCGTTGAGCACTATCCAATTCCAGTCAGCTTCAAAGTTGTTAAATTTAAGTCGGTATTAAGACTCTCTGCAGAAAATGCATTCATCTGTTTTTTTTTTAAATCAGTTAATTTATCTGCAAGAAAGATTAGGGCTAGAAATGCTTATTTGTGAGGAATAGAAATTCTGGCTATTCAAAAACAAGCCAGGGAGCGAGAATTAGCAGGCCTACTTCTGCTAAGTTCTCTTCAGACTGTCAAGTACTGAGAGGGAGGCTCAGATGGGGACCCCAAGTCATCCTGCAGCCCCTAATGAACATAAGGAATGTCACAGCAACCTGTGCTCATGCCCTGAAATACATACTGTACTGCACTAAATATTTACTTTATTATTCCAAGGAGACTGGAATGGAAGGGTATCTGATATCTAGGTGGATACAACTGTACTACTCTCAGTCTCGATGACACATATTTGTTGCCAACGACTCTCTTCCTTTGAGGTTCAGTCAATCCATATTTACCACCCAATCAAGATTCTGGTGACAGCTGTCTCCCAACTATCCAGGAAACTCCCCCCCCCTTTTTTTTTTACCTCAGAGAGTCTGAGGCCCAACTCCCAGCCTCCTCCTTCTCCAACTTCAGAAGTGCTCTCATACTAGGGGACATTGACATATACAGAAACTCTCTCAAGCACCTCAGAAACCTTACAGTTCCTCACTTCCTATGACCTCTTCCTCCATCCCACTGAAGCCACACAAAGCCTGTCATACCCTTGATCCTGCCATCACCCACAAATGAGCCATTTCCATGCTCATGAACTCTGAAATGCCCTTATCTGATCACAGTCTATTCTCATTCCACCATTCTGTTTGCCTGGCAACTCTAAACCCTGTTCTTTGTCTGCCCCGTGATCTCTCATGCTTCTTTCCCAAGCCTTCACTCAATACGCTCAATACATCTTGACCCCTTGGTAAACCAGTTTAACTCTCTACTGTCTTATTTTCTTGGATGTCTTGCCCTCTTCTCACAGTCATTCTTGCCCTGCCAAGCCTCAGCCTTGGATCACTTCTGCCATCTGCTGCCTTCGTTACTACTCATGGGATGCAGGGCTGATGCTAGAGAAAACCACATAACTGCACTGACTTGCTCCACGACAAATTTCTGTTACATAATCACAAGTGGGCATAATCACACAGGGACAGCAAGGCAGTCCCTGACAGACTCACTATCATACTCACCACAGTGGATTGTACATGTTTCATCCCTCCTCAGATCTCCCAGCCTCCCTCCTCCCAACCACTCAGATGAGAACTTCACCTCATATTTCTCTGAACAAAGTGAAGCCATTTTAAGTGATTTTCTCCCTTCTTTCTCATCTTGTATCTCCCAGATGGCTTCTGCCATTGTCTCTAGCTCCATAACCCTGTCTCACACAATGAGGTGGGCCTTGTAGCCAAGGCAAACACCTCTATACAGCTGTGTGTTCCCATTCTGTGCTCTCTTCTTCAGCAAGTTGCCCCTTTAAAGGTCTCATTCTCTCACTTATCTTCATTTGCTCCCTGCCTATAGGCTGCTTCCCTACTGCTACAAACATGTCTGTCTTCACCATCGTCAAAAGAATCTTCATTTGACCTATCCGTCCTTGCTAATCTCACATCTCTCCTCCCTTTTGTAGGTAAACTCCTCGAAAAAGCTATCTACAACAGATGCCTCCATGTCCTTACCTCTCATTCTCTTCTAATACTTTACAATTTGACTTCCCATCTCAACATTCCACCAAAACTGCTCTCTCCAAAGTTAAAAAGGAGATTTTAACTGCCAAGTCTGACGGCCTTACCTCAATTCTCATACTTCTTGACCTCTCTGCAGCCACTGACACTGGTGTACTTCCCCTCTCCTGGTTCTCCTCCTACCTATCTTACCACTCTTTCTCAGTATCCTTTGCTGGATCTTCATGCAGGTCATGCCTACTAAAGAAGGGCATCCCACATAACTGTATTCCAGGACCTCTCCTCTTTTCTTCAATACTATTTCATTTGGTGATCTCATCAGGTCCCAATGAGTATCATCTTTACACTGATAATTCTTAAATCTACTTATCTAGCCATTATGAACTTCTGATCTTGCATATGCAAATGCCTAATGGACATCTTGAATGATGTCTTGCAGACATTTTAAACTCAACATGTCCAAAAGTGAACTTATCTTTCCCTCAAAACTCTCCGTTCTTTCTAACTTCCCTATTACTATGGAGGGCACCACCACCCTTCCAGTCACCTGAGTTTGCAACCTAGGTGCCATCCTCGACTCCTCACACTCTCACATCCCCCATATTCAATTTGTTGCCAAGTCATGTCCATTTTACCTTTGTAAAATTTCTTATATATGCCTCCTTCTCTCCCATAGTGGCACAGGTCCTCTTCACCTCATATCTAGACTACTGTAATAACCTCCTGTATGTGCCTCAAGTCTCTCCCCACATTAGTCCATCCTATACTCAGCTGTCAAAGTGATCTTCCTAAAGTGCAAGTCTGACCATGTCACTCACCTACCTATTTAATAAATTCGAATGTCTCCCTATCACCTCCTTGGTCAAACATAAAATCCTCTGGCATATGAAGCCTTTCATAACCTACACACACACTCTTTCTCTTTCTCTCTCTCTCTCTCCCCCTCCCTCACGTCTTCCGATACCCTATACTCTGCATTCCAGTGACACTGGCCTGCTTGCTGCTTCTCACACAAGACACTCCATCTCCAGAATCCAAGCATTTTCACAGACTCACCCCCATGCCTGGAATTCTCTCCCTTGTCATCTCTGCTTCCCTGGATTCCTTCAAATCCCAACTAAAGTCTCACCTTCTGCAGGAAGCCTTTCTTGATTACCCCACAATGCCTTCTCACTGTTGATTACGTCCGATTTATTCTGGATGTAGCTTATTTGTGTATAGTTGTTTGCATGTTGCCTCCCCCATTAAACTGTTTTGGTTTTGTTCTGTTTTGAACTTTTCTTTCTATCCCCAGCTTAGCACAGCTCCTGGTACATATTAAGTGCTTAATGAATGTTTAATGAATGTGACTCACTGACAAAGTTTTTACTTTTTTTCCCTCGTGGGATCTATATAGGATGGTGAGAAAATAAAATTTTAATTAAAAAACATTTAATTTAAAGAATTTTAATAAACAAAAATCATTCTAAAATAACAACAGGTTTTTGGGGGCATTGCCATATCATAGTCTGAAATCATATCATATCATAGAATCTTAGAATAGGAAGGAATATGCAAAGTAGACTCTAACCCCTAGTCAAACCACGAATCCTTTTCCTGAAGCACAACAGGTGGCGATTCTGCCTTAAATATTTTCTGAGACGAAGATCTTGCTACCTAGTAAGGCACCCGTTCCGCTTTTTAAATAGCTAATCTTCATGAAATTGTTCCTCAAACTGAGCATCTACGAAATTTAGTCCTAGTTCTGCCCTCTGGGCCCGGTGATTCCTATTCAACATGATAGCTCTTCAAATACCTTCAGGTTGCTATTATATTTCCTCAAAGTCTTCTTTTCCTTTGGCTGAGTGTTCCCAGTTCCTTCAACCAATATTCCTACAGTACGATTTCCAGTCCCTTCAACATCCCAGGTATCCTTGCAGCTTGTCATCATTCTAGAATTGAATATAATACTCTAGACACAATCTAAACAAGATAAGTCAGCAAGCATGTACTGTGCTAAGCATTATAGTGTGACAAATAAAAAAACCCAAAAGACAAGAGTTTCTGTGCTATTAACAATCAATTTGGTAATTAGGCTAGCAAAATTGATGGTCAGTGGTTTCTCTCAGAAAATGAAAGACTCCCAAAAAAGACACTGAATGCTTTAAATATCTTATGCCCCTGACAAGTGAAAATCAACCCTGATTGGTGGACATTTAATGAGGAGGTGGGCTAGGAGTCTTCAGCTCCTCCTGCTGGGAACATGGCTGGATCGTGAAACCCAGCCACCTCCAGCAAACTGGACAGATAATCCATCTCTATACAGACCACTCTGGTTGGTTTTCTCTTTCATGAGCTGGGGTCACCCTGAATTTCAACGGGATGTTTTCCTTGGGGCAAGAACTTGCCCAGACTGGATGCTGTTTATACGTTAAACAGAAGGCCTCCTAGTTGGGTAGGGTCTGGCCAAAGATGGAGAAGCATGCTCCCCAAGAGTTAATTAGGGCAATGTCATGAATCGGTCTTGTCTTTCAGAGAATGACTGACCTTCTACAGGGCTGAGCCCTAAATGAGGAAATAAAGGAGGAAAACCTGGATTCTAATTTCATAATTGGTTGTTAATATAATAGGAAGATAACTCCTCTCAAAAGACAATATTATCTCCCTCACTATTGACACTGCTCCTATTAATTCAGTATAAGAAGGTCAAACGCAGAATTATAATAAGTAATACTGAAGTCATTCTACGTACCTCTGATGCCATCCAGGTCACAGCTTTTCATGTCTTGAAAGACTGACAAGGATCCTGTAGAAATTCATGTTGTCCTCAGCACTCCTCATCTACTGGTCTACAACTCTGTGAAAAAAAATAACTGCAGGTTAGGCTGGCCTGATTTGTTCTCAATAAACCCAGGCTTTCCCAAAATGCTCCCTCCTTGTCTAAGTGCTCACGAACTATGTTATTAATTATCAATTCTAGATTTCTCTCTGGATTTGATATCAAGGTCACTGGGGCATTGTGTGAAATATCTACTTTCATAGAATTATAGAATTTGAGAGTTTAGAAGGGAATTCAGCCACCACTGAGTTCAACCCACACTTTATAAAGTAATAGTTCTTAAACTTTTGGCTATCAGGGGTCCTTTATACCCTTAAAATTATCAAAAACAACACCAAGTTTTTATGCAGGTTATATCTATCCAAATTTAACATATTTGAAATTAAAATATCTCAGTATTATTATGAAAATTATTTTGACTTCATGGATCCCCAGAAAGAGTCTCAGGGACCTCTGGGGATCCCCAAATTATGTTGAAAAATGTTGCCTTAGGGGCAGCTAGGTGCCATGGTGGATAGAGCACTGGCCCTGGCGTCAGGACGACCTGAGTTCAGATCCAGCCTCAGACACTTATTAGTTGTGTGACCCTTGGCAAGTCACTTGCCCCCGATTGCCTCCAAAAAAGAAAAAGAAAGAAAAAAAAGAAAAAAGCTGTCTTAAAGGAATCTCTACTCAACAAGTAGTCATCAGTTCTCTGCTGGAAGACCTCCAGTGAAGGGGAAACCTACCACCTCTCAAGAGGGCCATTTCACTCTGGGGCAACTCTAATGATTCAAAAGGTTTTCCTGACATATCCAGCTGAAATGTGCCTCTTTGCAACTTCTACCAATTATACCTGATTCTGCTCACTACAGCAAGAGTCCTCCCAGTACTTCAAGGCAGCTTACATACCCCACTCCTAAAGTCTTCTTTTCTCTAGGCTCAATACGCTGACAGTCATTTCCTTCAAACTCATCCTAACATCACCCTGGTTGCCTCCCCCTGGATGCTCTCTAACTTCTCAATGTTACACCTACCCTTTGCTGACCAAAACGGCACACAATACTCAAGGTGTTCTGACCACAGCAGAGTGGACAGGCACTATCCTCTCCTTATTCCTTGGCCTGCCAATGCAGCCCCAGATCTCACCGGCTACTTTAGCTGCCACATCCCACTGCTGATATTCTTTCCTATTTTTGAAAATCATGACATATTTGGCTACCTACAGAACACTGTCACTTCTTCTAAGAATCCTCAGTGAGAGAAGGTAAATGCTTTCTTATTCTCACTTAATGTGTGTGTGTGTGTGTGCATGTATATGTATATACACACATATATTTCAAGTTTGCAAAGTGCTTAAATACACCCCATCTCATTTGTGTTTTAGAATCCTGCTGCACAGATATACAGATATCCCCAGCTTACAGATGGCATTCATGATGGCTCGGTGACTTGTCCATGGTCACACGGGTCCTAAGCGTCCAAGACAAGATAGAGGGACGTCTCCCTGGCTTCAAATCTAACATCCTCTCCACTCCACCATGCTGCCTCTGTCTCACTTATCTTGGATTTCAAGTTTCTTTTCACCATTTTTTTCTAGGCTTCTTAGTCTAATTTCATTCATCTTGGCAAATAACAAAAGAAAAGAAGAGTTGAGTAGTCATGCTTTCTGTCATCAATAGATCCTGGAAAGTCCTGAATCTCTCATGTATATGGAAGAAGAAAAAGCTCTCATTTTTATCAGGCTAGAGTAAATAGGGCAGGTGTCAGAGTTCATCTCCTTGGAGGATTTCAGGAAAAAAAAAAAAACTTTGTTTACTATGGTCACATAACAAACAGTAAGGAAGTAATTTCTTCCTATTATGTGGCAGAGCAAATTATTGCCCAATAGGGGGCTAATGAAATTGTCTTCCCGCTAAGTAAATAACGGAGGAACAAAGTGCTAGGTGTTAGCTTGATTAGAGTCTCCATGCCCTAAATTATACATTGTTAGAGGCAGGTAGTCTATACATTATGGTTAAGTGGATGGAAGTGACAGGACAAACGTAATATTTTCATTATAGTGAGAAGTTTGTATTTCCTGCTCACAGTACACCGTTAAAGCTGTAGCTATAGCAAAAGTATTTTCTTTCTTAGACTAAGACATCAGATATGTCAGTTAGTATACATGACATACATATACTCTACAATACAACAAAATAAAAACTTGTTAAAAAAACTTTATGCAAGGCATTTTGATAGGCTCTGGGGATACAAAAACGAAACACAAAACAGACCTCTGGAAGCTTCCATTCCACTGAATGAACGCGTGCCTGACACTGGATGAAAGTAGGCCAAAAAATAAGACTGAGAACCTGGAGAACACTACCTGAATCCCTAAATTTATATATGTTAACATTTTCCAAAAAGTCTATTCAAATCCACAGACTCACAGAATCTCAGAGTTGGAAAGGACCTCAGGAGCCAACTAGTCCAATCTGCGCCTGAACAAGAATCCTCAGTACTGCAATGCTAAATGTAATGTAAATTGCTGAAAATGTCTTTATTTCTTCCTTATGCTCTGTAGTAGGAAGGCCGAATTTATGATCTCAAAAAGGATCATATAAATATCAGAATGGTTCGAAATCGATGGGTATACAGAATTCTCCAAGCAGAAGGCATCCAAAAATTTATTCAGGGCCCAGAGCAACAAATTAGCGAACCAACCTCCCCATTCCAGTATTGTGAACACAAGCCTCCAGGCCCAGTAGGCCCGCC
>CM053628.1:10037251-10047619 GCA_028646595.1 Phalanger gymnotis
GCTGCATTTGAACCAAGTAAGAGGAGTCTTCCTGACTCCAGGCCTGGCACTGTATCCACTGTGTCACTAGCTACCCCTATTTATGTGGCATTGAGAGTAGCAGTGTGGCCAAGGAAGAACATAGAGGAGGAGAAAACCTTGTTCCCAGCCCCTGGCTTCTTTATCCTCTCTTCCCATACCACAGATTGTCAGAATCAGAATCCATGAGCAGATTGGTAACCACTTCCCCTGCCTTTGGGCATGGAGAGAACAGAGATGCCAAGTGCTTGGAGCCTCAGTGCTGGGTCCCTTTTCCTTTGAGTAAACTAAATGTCTTTATCAAAAAGCAAAGGAATTCCACACAGAGCTCAGTTCAACTCAGCATCAGATTAGGGTAACCATGCCTCTCAACCCATCCCCCCAAAAAAATCATGAAAAAACAAGTGGAGCTTACCTGCTACCATACCCACACATATCCTCACACAACTCTGGCCTGACCAGTAGACACCATCCAGAGCTTTTGTAGTCACATGCCAATTACTCTCTCCAGGACACGGATCATATTAACTACATTTCTCAAACTCTCAGGGTGGGGATGAGTGCAGAAAATGGGGGAAGGATAGGAAGGAGAGATATGACTTGGTTCTTGGATATCCAAGAGGACTGGGGAGTGGGATCTCAGAGTATCCACCTTGTTAGCTTCCTGAATTGTTCTCACCAGCGGAAAAAGAATAAACACTGGTTTGGGTAACCCCTTCCAAATATCTTCCTTTAGAAGAAGTGAACAGCTATGCAAAGGTGCAACAGTGGCATTGGGTTCCCTCTCACATGTTATCTTTAAGCAAAGGAGGGATGATCAAGTTGGGGGTATGACTGTGAGATCCCCTTAAACTCTTAAGATTTCAGGTAAGGGAGGCATGGGGAGGCTGATTTAACAGAAGGAGTGGTAATTGAAATAAACCTTTAGAGTCTCTCCACCATTGACACTGGGAGATGAGACTATTTCAAGTATAGCCATGGCATGATGCAGTGGTATGGAGATGGAAAAATTGTAGGCTATGTTCAAGGATATCAGAGTCCAGATTAATTGTTAGCAGAGTCAGGGAAATAAGGCAAGTGAACCGCATGTGGGTGCATCTACTACAATTACTCCTGCTGAATGTGCCTGCCTTTTTCTGCACTTGTGTAGAATGTCTCAGAGTAGGGATATCCAGAACCTTCAATCTGGTATATATACACTATCTTCTTTTACCCCCAGTGGCAGCAGAATTGGCTATTTTGGAGGGCAGACATGGAACCAGCCAGGTTAAGCCCTCCCTGTCAGCGTAACGTAACCTTAGAGGATCTAGTGTGACTGGATAATTTTCCTCTTGCCCTTGTATCTGTGTGCTGTGTGTTGTGTGCATTCCTGGGGGAATATTTTGAGCGGATCATGCTTTGAGGTCTTGTAGTTAGAGGACACTCTCAGATGTTTTGGTGGTGATGACTCGGTGTCACAAAGTCAATGACTTGTTATTAATGATACACTCTGAAACATCCCATCTTCCCAGGGCCAAGCACAGATCCATGAATAAGCATTTATCAGATACCTACTGTATGCCAGGTACCACATGTGCTAAGTGCCTTACAGATATTATCAGAGAAAGATAAACAGGCACAGTGTAATGAGAGGGAGCCTCTAAGTGGGTGGAGATGCAGGTCTGGACTTGAAGACAGGGCAGGAGTAGATTTATGTATCCCAGTACAGTTCACCAAACATCTTCTAAGTCTCTTACTTTGTGTGCAAGACCGTGTGCTATCTGCTATGGGCGACCAAGATCTTAGCTAGCCCAAATGTATAAGGCTATCAGTTCGTCCCCTAGTGGCAGCCCTACCCACCATCTTTGGAGCTTCATTTCTTTCCCCTTGAGAGTTAAGGGCTGTGTTCAGTGATACTACCCTGGAGGGCATGTTCCCTCTGCACTTGTGGCCCCACATATCTCCCACCCCATCCTCAGCCCCCACTTAATCTGAGTCTTTTCCCCTTACCTGGAAACTAGAGATACTCTAACTCAATCCCTTCATTTTCCAGTTGTAATATTGGAACCCCAGCAGTGGTAATGACTTGTTCAAGGACATATAGACAGTAAATAATAAAAGCACGATTCAAAGCCAGGGCCTCTTACTCCAAACTGGGCATTCTTTAAATTCCACTTTTATGCCTTCATCTTCTTCATTTACCCAAGGGTCAGTGGGAAAGCCGCAAACTCCGACAAGGGGAGAAAGGATACTCACATCTCCAAGTACTCCTGGGATCTCTTTCCCATCCATCTCCCTGCTTCTCAGGCCAGCCCTGGCTAGGTCCTTGGCTGTTTGCTGAGACAGAAACTGCTAAGATCAGTGTTGGAGATTTAGGCTTTGGGGCTATAGAAGAGAATAGCATGCCCAACTATATTCTGTTGCTACTCATGCTCCTGGATCAGAGTCAGAGGACTTTCCAGTGGGAGGGCTGAGACCGGAGCGGAGAAAGGGAAAGGGGAAAGGCTCTGGACCAAACAGGGAGGAGCAATTCAAATAGCTAGAAGAAGCCTTAGTGAACCCTTAGTCCAACACTTCCATTTGACAGAGGAGGAAACCAAGGCCCAGAAACAGGAAAAGACTTGTCTGTGGAGTTTAAAAAGTCTGAGAGACATAATTTCTTGGTAATTTAATCATCTTATTAATACTGCCAGCATATTTATTAATAAAAGGATGTTCATTTGGCTGTCTCTCTTAGGCCAAAGACCCCTCATGGTAGTGGGCTCACAGTTTATATGCTCTTGGAAGAGTAGGTGTTTCTGAGGGTGACAGCCAGTTCTGATTGATTAACAATGAAAAAAAGAATATTCCACTGAGGGGCTTGGGGTATGTTACTTACCTCCCCCAAATCTTGGAAAAAGAGACTTACTAACTTCCATATTACCTGTCTCACAAAAGAGAGAGTCAGCATTTTCCCAGACCTGTCTAAGCCAACACAATGAGCAGGAATCCATCCATTAGCCTAAACTTAGAATGTCTTTTCTTGTCTGATGAGATCTTGGCCTGGGTACCTCTTTGAGAGAGATCCCACACTGGTTGATTTCTGGATGAGGAAATACAAAAGGGGAAAAAACCTTGATTCTCATTCAATAATTATTAGTATAAGAGAGAAATAATCATTTTTCTCGCTCATAGCCAAGGGCCCTTAATGACTCAGTGGCAGAGCCTATGCTAGAATCCCATGCTCCAGCCCCACAAAGAACTCCTGCTTGTTTTTTGCTGTCCTTGGCAGGGGACAACTGGGGTCAGTTTGCCAAAGGGGCCTGGCCTCATCCAAAGGCCTTAGCATCTGAGGGAGAAATGGCATCTTGCTGGTCTCCACGCTGCCTCCTCAGAGCCATAAGAAGGATGTCCTGAGAATCCCAATGTGTTTTCAGCTGGTAAGCAGAATGAGAGAAGTTGAAGAATCAAGAAGACATTTGAAGTCCCTGGGTCCTGTAAAAGAGGAAGGGGGTGGTGTCTGGGATCTTTATACCTGGAAGAAGAAGCAGGTACCTGCGGAGCTTTACTAAGGGATGCTATCTTTTCTGAGGTACCTAGAGGAGGAGAATCCCCAGCTCTGCCTGTGCCTCCCTCAGTGCAGTCCCTCATACTCCTTCCCCCTTCTCTCTCTTCTCATCATTTCTCCTCTACCTTTACCCCTTCCCTGTCTCTAATCATTTCTCTTTTCTGGCCATTGTCTCCCCTGCCCTCTTCTCCTCTATCCTCATTCTTAATATCTCACTTCTGTCCTGTTAATTTGTTAACTTTCTTTTATCCCCCTCCACCACTGCCATCTTCCTCCATCTCACTTTTGTCATTCTCTTTTCTTCCAATTTTTCTTCCTCCTCTCAGTTGCTTACCTTTCTTCGTTGCCTCTTATTGAAGAAGTTTGGGGTTGAGGGGTGCTCGATACCCCAAAGTACAGACATGCCGATTCCTGCCAAAAGAATTCGACTCAAGCCTTCTCAGCCAAGGAAAAAGACAAAGTTTATTAAGGGTTTGCCGTATTGGGTCCTCTTAAGAAATCCCACCCTTTGTGATGCCTGTTTTCACAAGCAGGCCAGATTCAATCTGAGCTGAGCTAGATTGAATCTGAATGCCTTCATAGAGGCAAGATGAAACTTATATACACAAACATTGTGGGAGGGATTGAGGGGTGGTCTGGGGTGACTAGAGGAGGGGTCTAGGGAGGGTCTTGAGGAGTCTAAGGGGAGCTTGATAGGACTGGGATGAGCTCAGACTCCAGGAACCAAAAGAATGGGATGAAGGGTGGGAAGTAGCTGAAGGCATGGATATTGATAGTATCAAAGGTGGGAAGTAGCTAGACAATAAAGGGCAAGTCTAGGTAGAGATTTGGGCCTAATGATAATGAAAGGCTTATGGCCTCAGGCAAAAACCTCATCTAGTGGGAAGATTTAAGGAGAGTTCAAGGGGGTTCCCAGAGACTGTACTCCAGGTTCAAGGGGGTTCCCAGAGACTGTACCCTCATCATTATCACTGGAGCCAGGCAGCTGGGCGAAGGTAGAGTAGGAAGGGAGCAGGCAGGAATGAAGCTGGGAGGAGGGAGCACATGACATCACAGATCCCATCTGTGACCTGTGTAGGGGGAGGCTTGTGAGGTCATCTGATTCCAGGTTACATAAGGTCAGCCAGCTCTGGCATCTCTTCATTCCCACAGGCAGGAGACAGTGTAAGGAGCTAAGAGGGAGGGCAGCTCTAGATGTAGGAGCTCACAGCATTCGCCTCTTCCTGTGGCTGGCAGAGAGAGAAAGGCCCCCCACGTAGAAGAAAGAGGACATAGCTCAGAGGTCCCTAAGGCTTTTAGTAGTCACTGTGTCCTGAAGGAGACACTGGGGGAGGGCAGGGGAGGAAGAGGATCCAAGCCCACTTTGAGATCTGAAGAAGATAAGAAAAAGGAAACAAACAGAAGAAAAGAGAGAGCTGGACATTGAATACCTGCCAAGATTAAGGACAAGACTGTGGTTAAGAAGTCAAGGTTGGTGTGAACATAGAGGAGGACGACCACATACCATTTTGGGTACCAGGTGATTTCTCAAACTGATAATTCTGGAAGTCCCAAAGCCTCCGATATGAGGGACACTGCAGGTCTGTACTATGCATTACTTTCTGATTGTGGGTATTGCTCTTGGTCTCCTCATAACCTCCTTGATTGAGGTCAGACGCTGCTACTATTATGACATCACTAACACTGGAAACTGCCTGGGTGTACAGATAACCTGTGCAGAAGAAGATGACTGCTATATAGGCCACGGTACTGCCCTTGGCCTCCCAACAGTCATCAAGAAGGGCTGCGTGGAGATTAGCCACTGTGGACAAGAGCAGCAGATCACATACGTGGGCACCACCTATAGCCTGACTCCTACTGCTGTCATACTGAGCTGTGCAACATGGGCCTTCAAGCTCAAAACGTGACTCTGATCTATGCAGCTGATGCTGCTCTCACCAAGCTAGCTATGATTTTTTTGAGGCTGTTGCTTTTTTTTCTACTCCGAGCATGGTAAACTCTTCAAGGGCACTTGTTGAACTAAGTGCTAAGGTGCCCATTTTGCTTACCAACACACCAGGTTGAATCACTTCATCTTAGCCATGCTTTTCAAACTGGAGAAAAGAAGGCGGGGGATAGATATGGAGTATTCCTACCTTGTTTTAAATGGATATTACCCTTCTTACCAGCTCCTCCATGGAGGAATCCACATCTTTTCCTGGGGCCAGGACAGCCCATCCATCCCAAGGGCCTCAGGTGGCATTATCTGAACTAATGAGAGCTATGCAAAAAAAAATGGTCTATGCTGCCTTTCCTGTAGTAGTCCTCATTGAAGATATGCAAGCAAAGGCCTGATGGTTACTTGTTAGGTTTTCATAGAGGGGATTCTTGTTCAGGTCATAGACTAATCAGACGGCCACAAACTAAGCTCAGACCCTTCCAACTCGGAGATTGATTTTGAATGTCATTTAGTGGTGGGTAAGTAAATGAGCTTCACAAATAAAAATGCCATTTGAGCAGAATTTGATGTTTGGAGCAAGGGAAAGGGTGTTCTGGGTATAGGGACTGGCATGAGCCAAGGTATGGAGGTAGAAAAGCGTGGAATGTTTGGTAATAATGGTGAATTACAGCTGATTTTTATCTATGTGTGTGTATATTGATATCGATATAAATTTATACACACATATATTATTGTAAGCATTTCCATATACATAGTGGCTTTATTGGTACTGGAGTATAATGAGAAAGGGATGCTTGTGAGATTTTTAAAACAAATAAGAAACGCCCCTTACCTTTTGTTGGCCATTTCTTTCTGGTAAATGGGGGAAGAAGTACACACTGAACTTAAAGGCAGTAAAAGTGCTATCCCAGCTGTCATAGGCTGTGGATCTATGTGAGGAGTTATGCCTGTTTTGTGCTGGGTGCTTCATGGAAGGGCTGGCAGGCTGCTGTTCTTGGGTATTGTGGAACCTGAGCTTCTATTTCTGCCCGTCCTCCTTTTGAACCAGTGAAATCCCTTCCTGCTTTCCCTTTTGATATGGCCCTTCCCATTTCCTGTCTTATTGTGGAGGGGCTCGCCTAGCTAATTCTATATGCTAGGTGGGCTGTTGCTTAAGGCAGGTGAAATATGCTGGCACTTTAAGAAGGCTTTTATTTTTATTTATTTTTGCCACTTGTGTATGAGATTTAGTGTTGGTGAAAATGGCTGTCAGAGAACATGGCTGAACTTTTATTACTTCTGGGCAAGTCCCAGCTGATTGGTTACCATGGCAATCGCTGAACTCCTTGCTTCCAGGAAACAGCAAGGTGGCCGGTAGCCATTGCAACTTCTGAGCTTTTATTGCTTACAGAGACATGGTGAGCTGATTGGTTGCCATGGTGACTGCTGAGCTCTTACTACAAGCAGGGGATGTTCTCATGATGTCTTGACCTAGTGATTATGGAGGCAGAGGGGAGTAACTTTTGATTGTTGATTTTAATTGGATTTCACAGTACACAAGTGTTTATTGCATTTTAAGCCTGGAACCAGAATGGTTGGAAATAGCCTGCAATATTTGGTATAGATTGGCAGAGGGTTTGTTTTCACAATGGTATTGTGATTAAATTCATTTTTTTTAAGTGTGGGAAGAGTATCGTGAAAGGAAAAAAGCCCTAGGTGATATGGTGGTCAGAAATAAAATTTTTGTTCCCAATGGCAAAAGTGTTAATGTATGGAGAACTTTGGGGGGGTGTGGATTAGAGGGAGTTTAAGAGACAGCCTGTATCAGCCTTGTGGAATTGACCTGGACTATTCAAGGAGTTTTACGAGAAAAATATTCCCTGGCTCTTATAGGTACTTATAGAAAATAAATATTTTCAAAACAAGTAGAGTAAAAATAAATTTTATTTTTACATCAGGCAATTAAATTACAGAGGAGGGAATATTTATTTAGTGTGCTTTATAAGTATTATCTCATTTGATCTTCAAAGCAACGCTGTGAGGGAGGTGCTATGATCATGCCCATTTTACGATTGAAGAAACTAAGACATACAGAAGTTAAGTGATTTGTCTAGATTAATACAGATATGTGTCTGAGACTGGATTTGAACTCGTCTTGCCTTCAAGCCTAGCTTTCTAGCCGCTGTGCCACCTAGCAGCTTATGTAAAGGTAAGGATGTTTTTATTCAAAGAAATAAACTCATTGAGGACAGAGAAGTGTTCAATGGATCTGTTCCTTACAGAAGTGAAGAATGCAATGCAAATGAAGCAGAGGGTAATTACAGGTGAAAAGTATGCTTTCTGATCAGGAGATTTCTCTGGACAATATGTTGAATTTTTCAGAAATTAGGATTATAAGAGAGGAAAATAGAAGTGGGGATAGTCAGAACTGGGAATTAGAGCAGACTATAAAGGACCTCAGTTTTCTCAGTTTTATGTTCTTACTGCCATCTCCTGGGGAGTGACTTCCAGCATGGAGGAGGGAGAGTTTGGGTATGAATAAACTTTAGAAGGTTTGTTGTTATTATCACTATTTTCTTTAGGGGGTGACAGGTGAATTCTTTCTCTTTACACACTGTTCTGTAGTTTAATAAGTCCATAAAGTTTTCATTCACAATTTTTTGGAACACAGTATTTAGGCTCTCTCTCAGGTCATGACCTTCGGGGTAGTACGTTGATTCTTAGTTTCTGTTCTCTTCCCCCACCTCCACCCCACTGGTTTCTAAGTTCAGTTGTTTTTGACACAACATACTTAACATTTTCTTCTACTTTTCCCCAGGCTTTTTGCCTTGAAAAAATACTTGTTTTCTTTTGGAGTATAATTTTGAGGGAGGGCTTTACTTGGGTTTGCTTTTGCGTCTCTTGTACTAAGCAATTAATCCTCCTCTCATCTTTCCTAGCACTCTTCCTTCTCTAATTATTTTCTTCTAGAGCTCTCATTTCACTTATGATGTGGCTTTTTAACTCTTGCTTCATTTCTTCCAGGAATTCTAGTTGACTCTGTGGTCAAGCTGGGTTTTTGTTTGAGGCTTTGCTTCTTATAGATGTTAACAGAATTATTTTCTTGGGTGTCTCTAACTCCATGATAATTCTTTGGCATGAGTGTCTTATTTTATTTGCTTATTCTTCCATACTTTCTGGGTTGAAGCTTTATGTTAAAGTTTGGCTCTGCATACTTCTAGAGGGAATGTTGGGGCCTTGTAGGATCCTGAGCTGTTTCCTCTGATGCCTGCTATTGCCTTATCCTGCTGTTTCTTTTCAAGGCTCTTGGCAGTACCTTAATCCAGGGAACCGAAAACTTTCTGTGAGCCCTAGGAGCAGTCTGCTCCAGGGTAAACATTTAATCATTCTTCGTTTTCTGACTAGGTGAAATAAACCTGCAGGCCTGCCCCTGGTTAGAGGCCCAGTAGACAGCTGCTTATCCCAGCAGATAGAAGGCTTAACAAGTTCAGAAGGACAGAACTGTAAACTTCCCCCTGTTTACTTACATGTTAGCCCAGCTGGGCCTTATGGACTGAAGACAGTATACTGCTTTGGGGTTATAACAACACAGTTGCAGACTTGCTCCAGACTGGGCTTCCTGCCCAATACCATATCTATATGACCCAGATGTACAGTATTAACATGAACATAGCAACAGGTTCATACATGAGTCTTCCTAGTTGGACTCACCTCCCTATTTCCTGCAGATCACTTTCTGTCTCCTTATGTTGGCATTGGCTGGACCCAATGTGCCTTGTGTGCATTGGTATTCATGACCTGTTGCCATTTTCACCTCTGAATCACATCATTTTCCAAGTTAAGACCAAGAGCTCAACATATGCAGATCACCCCAGTCATTTCCCTGGGTACTCCTTTTTCACTGATTTAATTTGTCCTGTGCTTTTTTTTTTGCAGGTTGGAGACCTGATCAGTAGCAGGGCCAGATGTTTCATAATAGGTAGTCAAATAAAGTTTTAATAAAGGTAGATCACAGAATAATAGAACTAAATGTTTTGCAAATAAAACACACAGAATTGTGAGAGGGATAAAGTACAGACAGTTGCCTTAATTTAGACCCCTCAGCAAAATGGAAAATTCACACGAAGACTATCAAGTAAGATTTTTTACTTTTTTGTATCTTGTCATTGAGATGGCTAGTACTATCACTGTTGATACGTTTCTCAAGTTTGTCAGATAAGAATTGTATAATAGGGTTTACAGTCTCTAAGGTTTCTTTCATTTAAGCTGAATAAAATTAGATCCATCTTCATCTCCTAGGCTGTGAAATGAGGAAGTATTCCAGTTTTCTTTATATTTATAGTGGCTATTTATCATCAGAGTTAGAGGAGGCAGGTCTAGATGTTAAATAATCTGTCTTTAGGGGGCGGAGCCAAGATGGCAGCTGGAAAGCAGGGACTAGCATGAGCTCCCCACCAGGTCCCTCCAAAAACCTATAAAAAACGGCTCTGAACCAATTCTAGAACTGCAGAACCCACAAAATAGCATAGGGAAGCAGGGCTCTAGCCCAGGACAGCCTGGATGGTCTCTGGGTAAGGTCTATCCCGCAGGGAGCGGAGGGCAGCGGAGCTGTCTGAAGCAGAGCCCAGAGTGGGCGGCATGGACCGACCAGACCAGGAGTTGGGCTGAGCATGCCCTAGCACCCTGAATCAGTGAGCTGCAGCAGTTACCAGACTTCTCAACCCACAAACACCAAGGAGAACAGAGTAGGTTAGTGGGAGAAGCTGCTGTGGACAGGGAGTTTGCGGTTTCGCCACCACCCCAGGGGGCAGCTGAAGTGGGGCAGCTTTAGAACTACAGCTGCAGCTGCTTCTGGCCCCAGGTCCACCTGGTGGGAGGAATTAAGTGGCAGATCACAGCAGGAGTG
>CM053628.1:10077815-10101286 GCA_028646595.1 Phalanger gymnotis
GACACTACCAGAACAGTGCTATAGATCAGAATTTCTGGGAAACTTTTGGAAACTCAGATCTCCCCAAGACCCATAAGTCACCAAGCAGTGACAGCTGGACATATGCAGACAATTCCACAGAGAAGAAGAGCTCAGATAGCTGGGATATCTGGGGCTCAGGAACTGTCTCCAACAACAAAAACAGTAATAACAGCGACAGTTGGGAGAACTAGGAAACCAACTGGGAAAGTGCTAGAGGGAAGGGCAAAACTACCAAGGCCCCGAAGAAGGCAGCCAAAGCAGCAGCATCCTCTGACGAAGGATGGGACAACCAGAACTGGTAGACAAAAGCCTTGGCTGCTGGTGGAGAGGAGCCTCCTGATGGTTATAGGTCATCTTGTGCTTAGTCTTCATTTCTCCCAACATCTGTTTTACCTGAGACAAAATAACCCACGAGGCAAAGTGAGATTCTCTTAGGTGATTCAGCACAGCCATTGCTCTCCAGTCATCAAAGCTCTTTGCAGGCACCTGAGCTTCCCTGGGCTACTGTTTGAAGCCAGACGACTTTCTTCAGGTGCTCTGCCCCAGAAACTTCCAGTTCAAGTGCAAGCACTTTCTTGTGGCCCCGTACTGCATGTGCAATTTTTCTAGAATTTCTTGTGCAGCCTTCATTCTAATGACATGTTAGAGAGAGTCCAGGACAGGATGATATCATCAAGGGGCAACAGAAAGAACTGCAGCTGTCTGAATGCAGAATGAAAGACATTCATTGGAATGACACTAAATAAAACATCTTCCTGAATTGTTACGACTGAATGAAAAAAAAAAAGAAAATGTAGGAAATCAGAAATTTTAACCATATCAATTTACTGATCACAATTGCAATAAAATTATATATTCAATAAAGGTCCTATAGAGGAAGACTAAAAAATGTAATTGGACACTAAATAACATAATCCTAAAAACTGTTGGGTCAAAGAACAAATTTTAGAAACCAGTAAAAATTTCATTAAATAAAATAACAACCAAAATGCATTGGTTGCAGCTAACTCAGTTCTTTGGGGGAAAAGTCATATCTCTAAGTGCTCTAAT
Source organism: Phalanger gymnotis (assembly GCA_028646595.1). Taxonomy (NCBI): domain Eukaryota; kingdom Metazoa; phylum Chordata; class Mammalia; order Diprotodontia; family Phalangeridae; genus Phalanger; species Phalanger gymnotis. The sequence goes on from CM053628.1 coordinate 10,078,887, forward strand.
TAACAAAAAAAAGAATAAATCAATTAATTGAGCTTGCAATTTAAAAATCTAAATAAATCAAGAATCTCAAATAAACAACAAAGTAGAAATCTTAAAAATTGAGAAGAGATTGATAACACTGAAAAAAAGCCATTGAACTGATGCCTAAAAGCAAGAGGTGTTCTTTTGAAAAATTTAAAAGGGAAACAAGTAAATAGGAAAAAGTTAGAGGAATTTTCTCTGGTAAAGGTCTCACACTGAAGATCTATGTGGAATTGATACAAATTTATAAAATTAAGAGGCAAAGGATACAAGCAGGCAAATTCAAAGGAAGAAATCCAAGCTATCAAAAACCATGTGAAAAAATACATTAAATCATTGATAACTAGAAAAATGCAAATGAAAGCAATCTTAAGGTTCTACCTCACTCTTATTAGACTAACAAAGATGACAAAAGATGTAAACAAGAAATGGTAGATGGGAGTGTGGGAAAACAGGTACACTAAAGAGTGCATGCACTGTTGGTAGAGCTATGAATTGGTCATCCAGACACTCTGGAATTAAGCTCTAAAAATTACTGAACTGAAAATGCCCCTTGACCCAGTGATGACACTACTAGATCTATACCCTAAAGATACCAAAGAAGGAAGAAAAGGACTTATATGTACAACAAATATTTATAAGCATGTAAAAATAGTTTCATACACTATCATCTTTTTGCATTCTATAGTTTATCTATGGAACTTTTCTTTTGGTGCTCAAAGAGTAAAACTTAAAAAAATAATATTTAAAAAGAAAAGGAACAGAAGTATAATTAAGAAACACTATGCTACTTTCTGCCCAGAAATATCAATAGAAAACTCTCCTCCCACTCACTCTCTCCAATAGCTCTCCTTCCTTTTCTTAGGGGACAGTAAGTTAGGTTCATAAGGCCAGGTATAAACCTCACTGATCTGACTCAGTTCAAGTCCAGAAAGGATGGCATTAACTAACCAAGCAGATGATTCAAGTAAGTCCTGAAGATAAATATTAAGACATTTGGAATCATCCATCCACTATTAGGCTAGGTGGAAACAGCTAGGCTAGGGGTAGGGAACCTGACGCCTAGAGGTCACATGTGGCCCTCTAGGTCCTCAAGTGAGGCCCTCTGACTGAATCCAAACTTCACAAAACAAATCCCCTTAATAACAGTATTTATTCTGTATAACTTGGACTCAGTCAAAAGGCCATACCCAAGGATTTAGAAGGCCACAGGTGACCTTGAAGCCGCAGGTTACCCACCCCTGAGCCAGTCTAATCAGAGTGTAAGGCGAAAATATGTCTTCCCTGCTTAGGCATATGCTATTTTTCAGACATGCTACTACTGAATCAAAGGGTTTCTAAAGGGAATATGACCAGATTCTTAAGCAGAAATTTCAGAGCCAAAGAAAAATCAATATCTGGGCCTAAAGCATTACAGGTTACAAATCAACTTTGTGATTAACAATGTAAAAATAAGAGAAATAATGAATATGATGATGATGAGTGAAATAATAAAGAGATGTGAATGGTTATAATAATAGTGGTTCAGAAGATAGAATCTCAGCATTGCAAGGAGCCTCAGCTTGAATTTAATCCAACTCACAGGATTTGGTGACCCATGGGCTTTCTACTTCACCAATTCTTCCGCATGTCACTAGGATGGGGGAGGGTGGGAAGCATCACTGCTTGTGGAAGGAAAATGAGGAAAGGAAGAGGAGAGGAATAGAAGGAGGAAGAATGGCTGGTTTTCCTGCAAAGATAGGAGGCAAGGGGAAAGCCTGGGGAATGAAGACGATGGGACAGATGAGATGATTTGTTTATGGGATTGAGAGAGAAATAGAGGGAAAGTCAATGGATTTTTTTTTTTTGATATCAAAGTAGAGAACCAATCGGCTTGGTCCACTACACTGTGTCTTCCAAGAACCAGAAACTTCTGAGGCTCATTCACTTGCCATTCATCACTGCTACCAGAAATGGGTTTCCATGGCTTCAAAAGTACAAGGAAGACAATGATTTCTAGGAAGACACCTTACCTGCCAGCATTTCATAAATTACATTATCCTGTATCCAGGTTCCATCTGTTAACTAACTTTAGGAGCAGGTCTTCATGGATTAGTTCCTGAAAGCGATGACATAAATTAATAATAGAATTTACTAAAAAAAAAATTACTCTAAGACTGAATTTACTAGAAGTCCGTTTATGAGACTGGTAATACTTGGAATGTGATATGGTAGCTACCAAAAACATTAATTTTTCAGAACTGTATATTTCAGGAAAACAATTTCAGCAACTAAACAAATACTGTGTGGTATAGTGGGCAAAGCTCTAGAGCTGGCATCAGGAAAATCTGGGTTCGAATAGCATCTCCCCTATTTACTAGCTGTGTGATACCAGGCGAGTCATTTCAACTCTCCGGGCTTCAGCTACAAAATGAAGGAATTGTATTTAGAGACTTCCAAGATCCTTTAGAGCAGTGGTGCCAAACCCAAGTAGAAACGGATCCCTGCTTACTACAGTATTAATTTAGAAAACCACAAATTAATATTATCTGTATTGTACTGTATTTTTATCTATTTTGTCAAATAGGTTCCAACTAGAAATGTTAATGTACTTCCAGGGCACTCAGAAAATAAAATACAATAAATCTATAATGTTACATTTTAAAACAAAGCCAGTATGTCACCACAGGGAATCCGTACATACAGATTAGTGGCCTCCATTTCTATTTGAATTTCATACCATTGCTTTAGAGCTCTACGTCTATGCTCCTAATGGGTGACCCTAAGAAACAGAATTTCAATCATCTATTAGACAAATTATGAGACAAGAGTGGTTTGTTTCATGCAAATCAGTCAAGAAAAACTAAATATAATGAGACTATGAAAACTAAATACGACACAAGTAGAACAGAAGTATTGGTGTATGTGAGCTACTCAATAGTTACCATATTTTTCGATATATCTTAAGTATATATTTATATTAAGTATATATATATATATATGTATATATATTAAGTAATATATTTAAGCTTCTTATGAGCACTTCCCATAGATCTCTTACAGGTACAGGGTACCAGGTAGAACTGAGACATTCTCAGATAGGCACTGTGTTGAGTTGTCATGATTTCAGCCCAGTATTAGAGGAAGTGTCAGGTGGAGTCCTATAATGCAATGCAAATCCGAGGAGAAGAAACTGTATGTAGAACGTGTCCAGGTCCATTTGGGATTGGGCCTTCACCTTCATGAGAGGATCTTATGGGGAAAAAAAATCAAAATCTAATGTTCCATAAGTCTAACAGAACTACATTCTACTAGAGAATGGGACCTGCACAAGAGTCCAAAGAAGCAGTGGGGCAGACATTTATGCATTATACTTCTAGACAGTGACAAGCATTATGGTACAGAGGATAAAGTCTGAGTAATCGCTAAGCTACCAGGACGAGGGATTTTCCCCAAAATGGAAGAAGGCTTTTAATTCTTCAGTAGTACAGAAGGAAACAACTGAGCACCAAGCTGCAAAAAACAATTAGTTAAAATAGGAACAATTTTCCATTCTTTCAGACCCTGCCACCACTACTGCATCAGGTGAGCTGCTTCTCCTCCTCCTTACCATCCTGCTCCTCCTTCCGACTGCTCCAAAATACAAAGAGGGAGGGTGGAGGGGGAGGGAGAGAGGGAGGGAAAGGGACAGAGAGAGGGGGAGGGGGAGGGAGAGAGAGACACAGAGAGAGAGAGAGAGAGAGAGAGAGAGAGAGAGAGAGAGAGAGAGAGAATGCAAGCTCCGACAGAAGTGCTCATTATTCTATGGTTTCTGGGGCCATCTCCACAACTGAAATGATTACATGTTTTTGAGCTACTTCCTCCAAGCATGAAAATTCAAATTACAGCTCTGGATGTAAGGCCCACTGACTCAGACTTAAGACTCAGAAAGCCCTACCACGTACTTAGTAGATGAACATGAACAAATAAATTAGCCCCTTGGTATCCCAGGCAACTCTCTCAAAATATGGTACAATGGAGTTACTTATCTACCATCAAGTGGGACCAGTGTATTAATGGGAGATTAAAAAAACTTACACTATTTTAATCCATCACCTTCACAACATTTTTCATTTTCATTTCATTTTGTTCATCAAATGAGTTTAATGAACAAGGATGGTATGAAAACTTCTACTGTACTTTGCAGAAATTCTCATTTTATCCTCATAACGATATTGTGAATTAGTGGAATTATCCTCATTTTACAACTGAAGAACTTGAGAACGAGAAAGGTTAAGTGACTTGCCCAAGGTCATACACTAATTAAGTGACCCGGGTAGAATCAGAACTTGGGTGTTCGTGACTTCAAGCCCGGTCCTCTATTCACTATGTTAAGCAGCTAGATGTCACAGCAGATAAGAGTGCTGAACTTGGGAGTCAGATCAGGAAGACTGAATTCAAATCCTGCCTCAGACACATAGTAGCTGTGTAACCCTCAGCAAGTTACTTAAGCTCTTTCAGCCTCAGTTCGGTCACCTGTAAAATGGGAATAATAACAGCACTTACCTCCCAGGATTGTTGCAAGGACCAAATGAGATTATATAGAGTTTAGCAAGCCTTAAAGTGTTACACAAATAATAGCTAGTATTATTGTTACTTTGATTACATCATATTACTTCCCCTTTGTTCGTGCATGGTGTCAGAACCCACCAAGTTTTAAGTTGGTCCAAGGTGGAAGCTTGGGAAGTACATAAAAAGACCAGAGATAGGAATTTAGTACAACCCAATGATATACAACCAAACAGAACACAGACCTATTACCAAGAACAAAAGAAGGGATAAAGGAAAGGTGACACATTACGTGGGCTTTTGCCAAGTTCTTCTACCCTTGACACTATTAGCTATCTTATTAGCTCTAAGTGAGAAAACAGCATTTCATTAATGGGCAAAATAAACATTTCCTTCAAGCACCGTGCATTAGCATTTTCAGAATGCTAATGACAGGGGATAGGATCACACAGAACTGGAAATGACCAATCAATAAACATTTATTAAGTGCCTACTATGTGCCAGGGACAATGAAGGCAAAAGGCAGTCCTTGCCCTTAAGGAACCCACAGTCCAATGAGAAAGACAACTATATACAAACAAGATATATGGAGGACAAACTAGAGAAAATAATTAGATGGAAAGTACTAGCATTAAAAGGAATCAGAAAAGGCTTCTTGCAGAAGATGAGATTTTAGCTGGAACTTGAAGGAAGCCAGGAGACAGAGGGATCAAGAGGAGAGTATTTGGAATTGGTGAAAATGTCCAGAGTCTGGAGATAGTGTCTTATGTGAGGAACAGCAAGATCAAGGTCACTGGATTGCAGCATATATGGTAGGGAAATAAGCTATAAAAAACTGGAAAGGTAGGAAAGGGCCAAGCTGTTTGGTTAGGAAGACAAAGCAGAAGATTTCATATTTGATCCTGCATGTTACAGGGAAGTGATAGTGGAGGACGTACTAGTCACAAGAGATCTAAGGTGGGCAGATCCATTAGCAGGCGTGTGCGTGTGAGGTGTGAAGTAATGAGGGCCTGCACAAGGGTGGTGGCAGTGTCAGAGCAGAGAAGGGGGTATATTTGGGAGGTGTTTTGGTGGTCGAATTGTCAGGACTTGGTAACAGATTGGATAAGGGAAAGGAGAGAGTAAAAAGCTGAGGATGACAGCTAGGCTGCCATTCAGGGGGCCTAAGAGGATGTTTATTTCACAGTAACAGGAAGGTTCAGATAGTAGAGCTTACAGGGAAAGAGAATAAGTTCAATTTTGGACAAACTGAGTTTAAGATATCTATGAGACATAAGGGTTGAGGTGTTTAGTAGGAAGTTGAAGATCAAAGTCTGGAGGTTAGGAGAAAGATAAGGGCTAGGTAAGAAGATCTGAGAATCATCAGCATAGAGATGATTAAAGAAACCATAGGAGCTGATGGGATCAAGGAAAACTGTACACAGGGAGAGTATTAGATGGTCCACAACAGAACTGTCCAGGGGACGGCTACCTTTAGTGGGTACGACCTAGATGAAGCACGTGCACCTCACAGGCAACAATGCAACACAGATAAGCGTGGTGTAACCTGTGCTTCAGAATCACACCTTTGAGTTTACCTGGACCACATTCAAGACTGGAGATATCTTTCGAAAGTCTGTCTTTGGTTCCTGTCCCTACCCAGAATTTCCTCTTGGATGCTGAAAATAAATTCCCGTGTATAGGTCTCTACAAAAAGCGAGAAAGACCCATAGCTGCCATACATCCATTGAATACAGCTCTTTGCACTTAGCATGCCATAGTAGGGTCCCAGTACCCTTGGAAGGGAGAGCTATAGTCAACTACATCCTAAAGACAAGAACCAGCATTTGAACTCAGGGCCTTTTCCTCTAGATTTTGTGCTCTTTCCATTATGCCAAGAAAACCTCAAGGTGCGCCTAGATGTTGACTTTAGAATTTAGCATCTTATACAAGTGATAAGGGCCTGGAGCAAATTGTGACAAAAGATAAATGTGAAAACACTACCTACAGTTTTGACACCATTTGAAATGGTAGTGACAGCTATGAATGGCTATCACTGTGTCATCTAATGCTAGTCAATTCTTCATGGAGGTATATAAAATATCGGCTCTTAGAATATTGAAATAAAACCAAACTGAGGCAAGCTAGGAGCAGCGTGTAATAGAAATTCCTTACCTTCATTCTCTACTCAATAAACAGCAACATGAACACACATACATACACACACACACACACACACAGAAGATGCCTTTACTTCTCCTTAAAATTATGCAAAGGACATAACATATCAAGATAAGATCACCAAAGTAATGAGGGATGTCAAACACTTTTTTGGGCCATATTCTTGAGAATAGTTCTAACTTAATAACACTGCCCTCATTCTAAAAATGTTGATCCTCTAGATGAGAAATGTAGGTAAATATTTCCAGATTTTGTCTTTTAAGCATTTTAATTTTTGGCTTGTTTCTGAGTACAGTGGTTTGGGGGATGACCTGTACCTCACTTTTAGAACAAGAAAAATCCTAATTACCTACTCTTAAAAGTGAACAGAATCTTGTCTCCTTTTATGAAATAACATTCCCATCTGCTATGACTTTAGATTTTTCCTACTAAAGTCTCTTAAAGGCCAGGGGCATTTTGTTTCAGTTTTACAACTCATATGTCTCACAAATAGAGATAAGTGCCACAATGCACATCATCTTTATTATCCGATATTCAAGATTTATTTAAATCTTTCCAAATTAAAGCACGTTTTCATTTCTTTTTGTTCTGTGAGACTATTAGAATTATGACTTGGAAGGCTTTTTTTTCAGTCTTCTAATCAATGAATTCTACCTTGCTGATTTCCCCTCTAAGACTACATAATTTTTGGTATCAACACTCTGAATTGCAACCATCCTGTACAGATGACAGTACAATACTCATAAACATTCTATGCTTATCATAATAAATAATAATTTTTCTTTCTTTTTTTTGCCAGGCTCAGCAATCTTTATATGCTTATACTTAAAAAGGGCTGGCATTTCTATTTTGGTACTGGACTTTTTTTCGATAACTCTTCTTTTGGTAATCTCATCTGATCCAACATTTGGCTTTCTCAAACAACATTTTCACATTCAGATCTTTTCTGCATGAGTCTGTATGAGGCTTACAAAGTCAAAGTGCCTGGAAAGGCTAACCATTGTTTTAATGCTGCTTTGTTTTCATTTTGCCAGACTGGACTAGGGTCAAAACATTCTATCACTCCTTCCTTGATCGGTAGCTTTCTTTTTCCCTCAAGGAAGGGAATTCTGAGTACTGAGAGGTCTGGTTACCACTGGCACTTCAACCCCCTACCCAAATATAACCTTTCCTAGAGGAGGTGGTCTGAGCAGCTGCCACCTCGGATCATTTTTAATCACAAAGCTAAAAAAAATACAAAGTGGATGAAACACCTGCAGCTATACATGAGCTGATTACAGAACTACCAGCAATGCAGTTCTGAATGCTGAAAAAGCAATTAGGAAAAGCTCTTGATCTTCTCCCCGATGTGAGGAAACTATGAGAGGCTAAAAAAGTAATATGAATAAGGACTCACCCAAAGGCAACAGAAAAACTGCAATTTATAAGGAGACACTGGTTAAAAGGAGCGATCGAAGAAAAAGCAGAGAAGCTTCTCACTGCACAAATTATTGCACAAAATGTCATTCTACATGGACACTTAATATGAAAAGAGCCAGGAGACCCCAAGGCAGTTTGATTCAAGTTACAGCCGCTTTCCGTGGGGCCTTTTGTTTCTCTTATACCTTCCGTTTCTATCCCTTGTTCATTCCCCGCTCTCCTTGCCTCTTCTCTAGTTTGGACAAAAGCTTGAATGAAGACAGCAGACTAAGGTGAGTTCAGCATCTAAAAGTAACCTTTCCCTGAAAGAGTAAGCCTTCTATTGAATTTTCATGAGAGGTGGCAAAACCACCGTAACCTAGAAGCAAAAGCTTAAAGTCCTGGCCTACTAACTCTGTGTCTGTGTATTCAGCAGTGTAATTTTTGCAATGTCAAGCGCTCTCTTGTAGTTCATGCTGTGAGTTATTCTCTGTCATTTGGACAAAATTCTGCCTGGGGTAAGTAGGTACACCATATGATGGACTTCAAAGCAGCAAGGACCTTTCAACACCAGCTCCAAGGGCCATCTTATTAAACCGTGACAAATCAGAATGAGTAAATCTTTCTATTCCTTTCAATTCCACTGCATTGTAGGAGAGACTGCCTTGACCAGCAGCAAGCATCCAAAGATAGTGTCATATGCTGATTTCCAGGTATGTAACTCCCTTCCATAAAGCCTGTAAGTTCACCTGCTGCCTCTCATGAAAGGTGCCAAAGGTCACTATAACACCATTTCCTTGGCATGAACAAGGTAGCAGATATTCCTGGGTATCCCCCGGCAGGCTAGAACATAGTCTAGAACTCTGGCACACCACATCACACCAGTTTTTTAAAAAAAAACCTGTTGACTCCAGATCTGGAATCAGCCATGGTAAGACTTGGATAGAAAGTTAATATGAAGAGGCAAGGTATAGTGAGAGCATACTAGCAGTTTTTTTTAAAACCATTAATGCATAATATCTGCTAGAAATCTCTCTGCAAAGGAACATGCTGATCCAAAACAAGCACTGTGAGGAGCTATTTTGGTGGGCTGATGATGTTTCCCTACTTAAATTTTTCCTGATTAAAAGAATTCTGAACGTCATAAACACCAAACAAAATGAGCATTTCTATATACACTGCAGAACAGGACAAAGATTGTACATGAAACTTTGTGTTTCTATTATGCAGAGCTTGCTTTCATCTCTAACCCTGACTCCCCTCTGTTTCCCTGATCAGTCCTCTGCTCTACAATTGAAAAAAAAGAAAAGAAAAACAAAATCCTGGTAACAAATGGGCAGAGTTAAATAAAATAAATTGCCTCATGGCCCAAGACCAAAAAAAAATGTATTTCATTCTTCCTCCTGAATCTGTCACTTCTTCTCTATTAGGAAGTGGGTAGTGTGCTTTATCATTGGTCCTCTGGAACCAAGTTCACAAGTCTTTCAAAACTGTGTGTCTTCACAATGTTCTTATTATATAAACTGTTCTCCTGATTCTGCTCACTTTACTCTACATCAAGTCATACAAATCTTCTCAGGTTTCTCTGAAACTATCCCTTGAATAATTTCTAATGGCACATAATTTTCTATTACGTTCATATACCATAATTTGTTCAGCCATTCCCCAAATGACAGTTACCCTTTCAGTTTCTAGCTCTTTGTCACCACAATAATTCTTGCTATAAATATTTAAAAGTTTCAGAAACATATATATTAAAATAATCTATTTCCTTTTAACAAATTAACTTGATCTATTCAAATAATTGAATCCATTACAATTCCTTCAGCAGACAACTTCATGAGAAAAGTTTAAAGAAAGAATTTAGACAGATCCCAAATGAATGTTTCATTTATACAACCTGCTCACAATGAGAAGAAAAATCCTTCACTTTCTCTGTTTAAGCACTAACAACAAAGAACCAACTTTAAAGTCACATGATTTGATGGCTTAAATGAAAATAAATCAAAACAAATTTCAAGTGAATCAAAGAATTAAAATAGTACATGTGTGGGAGTCTTTAAGAGATCCTTTTATAAAATAACTCTATAGGTGACCAAAACATCTACTCAATTATAGAAGCATCAACACAGCAATCAATACTCTGTCTCACTTTGGGGGTACATTTAAGGGCACTGAATGATAAAACAATTACCATGCTAAAAAGTAAAATCACTGGAATCCAATCCAATCTGACAAGCATTTATTAAGTGCCCACTATGTGCAAGGCACTCAACTAGGCAAGTTTCCAAATACCAAGAAACACTGACCTGAGCACGACTTTTCTTTAACTGTACCAACTTCTCCAGGGGACCATTTGTTAAAGGTTTAACATCACACTAAACACTCTTCTTTGCCTCTGCAGTGGACATCCCAAGAAGTTCAGGCTTCCTAATCTAAACAGAATAAATAGTTATTTAACTTTGACACTACAAGAGGGGAGGCAGTCTCAAGATACTGATAGAAAGTCCAACATAGCAACATGACACTATATGATGCTATAGAATAGCTCAGTTCCTGAAGGATTCTAGTTCCACAAATTTCACTTTAGCCCATGGTTGCCAAAGACATGCATGGGTGTGCATGCACGCACACACACACACACACACACACACACACACACCTCTCCAAGGCTCCTTATCACTATACTCTTTAGTAAACTTGTCTCATGGGCCCAAGTAGCTGCTAAGTTTCACTGCTTTATAGGTGACTTGGATATAGGACAATAGTTCCTGTTCCTTCCCACCCTTACATATGTAAGCTATTCATAGGGGCATTTTCAATGGAGATGCAGCATCACACAAGGGCCAGGGGCTGGCAGCTTCATGTGTGAACCATCAGTCCATTTAGACAGAGCAACAGGTCTAGTCTCTATTTTTAATTGAACTTCATTTGGCTCACTCTCTCAGTGAATGTTTTATCAGCCTTCCAGGATCACAGAGATTAATGTCTGTTCTACTATTATCCAACTAAGCTGTTTGTTAAAAAGAGGAAAAAAATGTTAGAAAGAAAAAGTTACTCAGAGCACATCAGAGTTCAGTTTATGATGACAAACTTTAATGGAAGAAGCACAACTCACATGTTTTGGTGTCAAGCTGAGCCCCAATCTGAACAGACTGACAGGTCTGAAAATTAATGACTTTGCTTCAGTCATGTCAGATACTCTTTGCAGACATACTGGAGCATGATAGACTCCCTCTGGATTAGATAGATTCCCTCTGGAAATTTGTTATATAATTTCCAGAAAAAATATGTATGCCCCAGAGACAGACATTTCTATCAATATCTTCTTGGGATAAAGAGGCCCATGAGGAGGAATTTAAGGCAGAAGAGAAGATTTTGCTGTATTCATTTGTCTCATTTGCAGATAACAAGGTGAGGACCATTTCATGTGCAGAGAATCAGACACTTGTTGCCAAAGAAAACAGAAATACACTTGATTCAAAATGTGGTTCTTTTTCAAGCCTTTTCTTCCACTACTGATAAATTTATGATGCATGATTAAATACTACTGATATACCACGGTGAATTTTAGCAGGCAGATTGATTGTAAAAGGCATCTCTAAACAAATAGATGGTTACTTTTCTTTTGAGTGTTTGAAAGAATCAGATTTTTCACCTGTTTCAGAAAAGACATAACAGACTTACCTAGACACCTGTGTATGCTAGTTGTCGCATTTCAAATGCTAGGATGGAATTATGCTGCCATATGTATTTTCATGGTTTTCTATTCTGTATTTCCCAACAATGCTCTTCCTTGAGAAGAAAATCTAAAAATAATGTTCTGACATCCTTCTACTACACCTCCATTAAGTCCACATTTTTTGTTTGTTTCAAAACAGCCAAGCAGCTGCCAAGAGAAGTGTTTCTAAGCAGAAGAAACTTTGTCCTTAAAAATGTGAAAAAGGGCTAAAATAAAAGGATAGCTGGCTTATGGTTTCAGATTATTAGAGCTATAAGGAATCACTGCTAGTTTTTGACAGTTGAGCAAACTGTGGCCCAGAAACATGAAGTGATTTGTGTCTCTGGACCTCCACAGTGGACAACTCTTCCCAGAATAAAAGCTCCTTAAGGAGAGTGATTGTTTCATTTTTGCATCCCCAATACCAACCCTGGGTGTAGTAAGTAAGATGAAGTAATAGATATGGAATAAAAATGATCACAGGAACTTTTGAGGCTGAACTGAATTGCCCAAGTACAGAGAAGTATTCCATCTCTCAGCAAATCTCTAAGGTCAGAGCTCCCATGATCATTATCATTATCCTCATTTTATAGAGGAGGAGACTGAGGCCCGGATAGCTGGGGTGAGCTGCCCCAGTGACAAAACTGGTAAGCACAAGGGCACTACTTTAACCCACGTCTTCTCAACTTCCCATCTAGCACTCTATGTCGTTTTCCCTTCTTTGTTGGGAATGTTACAGTGGGGATTCTATTTAATGTATGGACTGCACTAGATAGCTGCTGAGGTCTCCTCCAACGCTGAAATCCTGTGATTCTGTGTGTCGGGATCTAGAGCTTGTTCTAGTATATACCAAACGGCCCTCCCCATTCTCAAAATCCCTAGTGCACTCAAAGTCAATACTGGAAAGCAGAAACCACATGATATACTCCTTTGGATCTGTTGATCACTATGGGCTAGAGTTGGGGAAGAGACAGACAACGATCACTTCTGTTGCTGGACCCCCGGGCCTTCCACTTGTAAATTCCAGACAATATTCTGGGGACATAATTCCATTCCTTCACTTCTGAATGGGTAAAACAATCCTGTAGTGTCACTTTTCCCTCTCCTTTCCTCTTATTCCCTACTCCCCAAACCAAGGTCTCCTTATACTAATGCACCATTGAGGAAAGAAACCTTGATGTGGAGTCAGAGGATCTGGGTTCAAATCTTTGCTCTGCTCCTTACTAAACGTGTGATAAATTCTCCAGCCCTCAGTTTCTTCATCAGTGGAATAAGAGGACTGGATTCGACCTCTAAGCATCCTTCTTAATCTAAATTCTATAATCAACCAGGATTAGGAAGAAGAAGGCCAAACCTGACTACAGCACCCCAAGTCCTAACCTGTCCTTGTGTGTGGTGTGATAGTCCAGAAAGTCCCAGAGCCTATGGACCTCTAAGACCTATAAGGCTCACTTGAAGCTGGCCACCATTGGGGATGCTCCTCTCTTTCTTACCCTTTTCTGGAAACATCTATACCTAACATGCTTGTACTCTATTTTATTTAGCAAGATCTAGTCAATATTCAGAAGCTTCAAGACTGTGTCATGAGAAAAAAATGAAACCAGATTAATTCAAGCAATAATGCCTTCTGTTTAAAACCAATTATCTGTGGCAGCCAACTAGAAGGAATAAGAGAACTTGCCTGAATTAGGTGTACAGAGTCTGAGAGAGATCATCACTGACCGCCCCCTCCTCCTCATGCTGCGGCCTGAAGACCAGACTAATCTCAGCATACGCCCCTTTCATCGTTCCCATTTCCTCCTGAGCCCTAGCCCCCTACTATCACAGACAAGGCCTAAGAGTCTGCTTCTTTCGGCATTACTGTTAGATTCTTTTGTAAAACCTCCTCTGAAGTCCCATATACTGCTAAGGACTGAGACAAAAAAGAACTAAGAAATACTCCTGTCCCTTCTGCAGGACAAGTTGGAAGACTGGGGGCTTCAACTCCTGCCTTTAACACTAGCTACTTACGCAACTTTGGGCCAAAGTCAAGCTCCCTGAGCCACCATTTCCTCATCTTTAAATGCCGGGGTTAAGCTAGACGGCTCTACATCCATGACCCTATTAATGTACATGCCTGTAGACATGTGTGTACATCCCTGTAAAGTAGAACTAGGAAAAGGCTGTGGATGAGGGCTGTTCCTCTGACTCTCCCTACTGCTAGATCCTAAAGCATAGCCTGACTACTTTTTCTTTTGTTTTTTTTTTTGAAGGTTCAATATTTCGATGTCATTTTTAGGCAATTTTATTGCTTTTCATCTTATCTAAATTAAGTTTTATAGTTATTCAGAAGAGTTGCTGCTCGGTTCTCCATGCCCCCTATTAATCTGTTTATAAATAAACAAATGAATGAATTAATAAAATATTGGAAAGCTAGGTGGTACAGTGGATACAACACTGGCCTGCAGTCAGAAAGTCTCCTCCTCCTGAGTTCAAATCTGGCTTCTGACATTTACTAGCTGTGTGAATATGAACAAGTCACTTAACCTTCTTGGCCTCAGTTTCCTCATCTGACAAATGAGCTACAGAAGGAAATGGCAAACCACTTCAGTGTCTTTGCCAAGAAAACCCTAAATAGGGTCAGAAAGAGTTGGACATGACTAAAAGAAGTAAACAAATATATATGTATATTATATATATATGTGTGTGTATGTGTATATATGTAAATGTATGTATGTGTGTATATGCTTAATTTATTTATCTACACTTGAAGTAGTCCACAAAATGATTTTCAATTGAAGATATGAGGGAAGTCAATTGAAAGCATTTCTGGCTCCCCATCCCAGCCTCAACTAAATACAAGCCTGAACAACTCTATTTCCAATTTTTAAGCCTCTAAAGTCTGCTGGGGTTTTTAAGTAATGAAAACAAGCAGCAACTGTGCTTTGTTTCTTTGAGTACAGCCCTGAGTGGTGTTGTCTGCTGAGGCCACTATGTGAAATCAGCAGAAGAGGAAAAACTGCTGAAAAACTGCAGCTAGAACTTTTTAGCACATGACAGCTCAGTGGGATGAGGTGCTGGGGAGAAGTCACCCCGAACTCCACTAGAAGCTAGAGAAAACTACAGGCAGCGAGATGAGTTACCCTGTACACACACGTAGAGGAATCATGGAGGAGAATGTTGAAGGTAAGTGACCATGAGAACCTCAGCACACCAGACATAACAGCTTTAAGGAGTCAATCCAAGGCATGAATTTAAATCAATGAATTCATATAGACTTCTAGAAGAACTGTCCATAGGGTGAAGTGACTATTTTTCATGGGCTCTATATGAGCCCTATTTCTCTTCTCCGACCTTTAAATAAATATTCATTTATAGTCTTTGTGGAACATGCTTTAGTGAGCAGCTGTCTCCCAAAAGTCCATCTAGAACCTCAGTCACTTAAAGTCACCAAAAGGCAAGTTCTTCTCTTATTGGTCTCCACTGGTGCCACCAGATGTGGCTGCTAATGAAATTCCATGTATTATATGCCCTTTCACCCACATGCCCTGGCCCTGGCCCTGGACTGCTTGTGAGCCTTTTCCCCTTGGCCAGAGTGGGGTTTTCTTGTCATTTAATTGGCTATCCTATTCGATTAAATATCTTTTGTTTTGAAATAATGTGAACTCTGCTTGATTGATAAAGCTACACATATGAAAAGGGCCTGTGACCTCACAGTTGTGACCTAAGTGGAAGCATGACTTTCTGAGGTAGCCTCGTTCTAAAGCCCGCCAGAGTTGGTATTTCATTATCCTTAGAGGAAAGTCAGTAAAAAGCACAGAAACAGGGCAACTCTGGGCTGACAGGCTAGCGACTGGAGAGGAGAAGGGAAGAATTTGAAAGCAAAAGACCTGACATCTTTCAAGATAAAGGGCCAGATTGGGTATGAACAGAACCAAGGGGCCACTTCTCAGAGCTAGGCATCAGACCAGACACTCACAGGCCAAGTGACAGTCTTGACCACCGATGTGAAGGAGTGAAGGCAGAGAATTGTATCAGTCCAGGCTCCAAATCTGCATATTTCTCCACATTCCTTGGTGAGGGAGGGAAGGGATCATGTAATACTTTGGGGGCTAGGAGTGGGGCAGAGAGGGAATTAGTGACCTCACAATTACAACCATGATCTGCATTTAGCCATGGATCCGTGAAATCAAGTCATTCTTGGTTATGAAGTCAGAGCTACAATCTTCTTTTCTACACAGATATGGGCAAGAGAAAAGAGTAGGGAGTGGTAAGGAAGGGGTTTTGGGCTGGGAGACTAGGATACAAGAGCTCACAGGTTTCCCCTACCACTCTGTCTCTAGCAAGGAGAAAAATGACCCATAAAGGGAGAAAGCATGAAGCCAGGGTCCTCAGAGGCTATCAGGACTTAAAGTGGAACCAAAAGGAGAAAAGACGAATTTGAGGGCACAAAGTCAAAAACAGAAAGAAAGGTTGCACACATACCCCAAGATCCATAGCAGCGCTTTTATAATAACAGCAAATGGCAAGAATCAAAGTAAGTAATTTAACTATCAACTTGAAATGGCTATACTATGGTATGATGAATTCAACAGAATGTTACTGAACCATGAGAAATGAATATCAAAAATACAGAAAAGTATAGGAAATGTCGATTTATATTAAACAGTAAAGTGAAGTAAGCACAAAAATACAACAACTTCTTAAAATACACAATAACTGTGACAATCTACATGGAAAGAACAACAATTTAAAAAAAAACACCTGAAACTGAATGCAGTGAAATTGTAATAATCATGCTTGATCTCAAATAGGAGACAGAACAATGTACCTCCTTCTTGGGAGTGGAACACAGCAAATAATGTGAGAGGACTTGGTTGAAGAGAAACAGTGGGGTGCAATGGATCTGACCTGATCCCTGCCTCAGGTGGCTGATATTACTAGCTGAGTGACCCTGGACAAGTCCATATTCATCTTCAGTTTCTTCATCTGTAAAATGGGGCTATTAATAGCACCAACATAAGAGAGTTGTAAGGATCAAAAGAGATGATCCACGTATAGAGCTTTGCAGATGGTGTTGTTATTTTTACCTACAATGGCTCTCTGGAAAAAGAATGGGGATTTTGGCCCAGGCTTTTGGGAGCCATGAAGGTACTGAGAGAAATGAGAGACTTTTCCTGCCAGACTCCATGATCACCCAGACATGAGGCAAGGAGTTAGTAAGGGCTAGAGCTGCTCCTCCTTACAGGCACAAGCAGGGGACAGCAGAGGAAGCAGATGTGAGATATTGACCAGACTGGGAGGAACTGGGTCCAAGTGGAAAAAATGTGAAGTGTGGCTCAGCAGAGATGAGAGCTCTTGACCAGTAGCTGGCTAAAGAGACAGAGTCAATGGAGAGTGGCCCAAGGGACCAGGTCTCTCTATATAGAGGTGATGGTGACAGCTAGCATGTTCCAAAGCCTTGCCTTTCCCTACCTCTTTCCATCCTCCCTCTGACAAGAGAAGGAAAGAGGGGGGAGAAAGAAAGAAATCAACCAGGCCATGTTATAAAAACCTTGTATTTTTCTGTTATTTATTACTGCTAATAAACCATATGCATGCATTGGGCTTTTGTTTGGTTGAGGGTAGGAAGGGACGATAGTGATAGACAAGAAAAAAAAAGACCATCAATGAAACATTAAAAAATAAATAGAAGAGAACCAAAGAATAACTTCAGAAGGGGACACAAACAAGCAGAAAAGCATCAGAAATGTGTCAAATTTAATATATATGTTTTAAAAGGTGCATTAGAGACTCACAGTTCCATAGACAATCTTCCTTTTATGTTCTTTGAAAATATCCAAATTCACTTAAATTTGTCAAATTCTTAATAATAAAAAATAAAAAAATGAGAAAGAGAAAAGATGATCGACCTCTAAACCAGATCTGACAGCGATAATCATCGGAAAGTTCACGGAGAATGAAAGAAAGAATTATACAAACGAAATTGGCAAATAAATACATTTTCAAAAAAAAGGGAGGCGGGTAGAGCCAAAAAATTCTACGTCAGTGAATTTTACTTTTGTTCCTGGAAATTATAAAACACTATTTAACGAATGGTCCGTGACATTTAGTCATTCGTACACTCCGTTTTTTAAGCATTCCCCGCTTGATGGGCATTCATGATGCTTCCAGGTCTTTACTGCCACAAAAGCATTATTAACATTTTGGATCTTTTCTCCTGTCGTGGCCCTTGTTAGGACTCTCTGCCTCACGGTGGGATGTGTGAGTTAAAAGCGAAAAGCTGATCATGCTAGGCTTCTATAGGGGACAGAAGCGCTTGTTAGAAGAATGGAGGTGTACGCCACAAGGCCTGACAACTTTAGGAAGTTTCAGGAGACCTTGCCAGAAGAGCACAAAAGCCCAAATCACGTCTATGACAGGCTCTGCAAAAGCGCTAAATATTATGCATGATTAGACCTAATTAATCCCAGAGATGCAACGATCCTTAACACAGCCTTTGTCAACCAATTTTCAGCTCCAATTCAAGATTACTTTCAAAACAATTGCCCTGGCTGGCATGAGAAAAATATTAGTGAGCTGAAGAGCACTGCTCTAGATATTTATGAGAGGGTGAAAAAGAAAGGAAGGGAAAAAGAACAACCCTAAAACAGAGACACAGACTATTTTTATAACTACCCCATCTCCCATACCTTACAAATCTAAATCACAGAGAGACAAAGAACCTTTAGAGTGCTTTTATCGTGGCAAGACAGGCCATCGGATTAGGGAATACAGACAAAGGCAGTCGGACCTTCCGAAATCCCAACCCCAGAGTAGATCTGACCCCAGATGCCAGAACCAGGACAAATCTGACCCACCCCAAAACCAGGGCAAATTCAATTACAGACAAGGACCCCTGTACGGCCCCAAATTGTTCTAGGAGCCCACAGCATGAAGTATGGGAGGGGAGGGGTAGAGTATCAACTATAGGAAAATGCTTTTGTATCTCCTGATCCTGATAGCCTCATAGCATCCACTATCCTGGTCTTTACCTCCTCCTGCACCAATGAACCTTATATCGCTGTTAGAATTAGAAATTCCTTTTATGACTGTCTAATAGATACTGGAGTTGTTCTGATGTCTTAAGAAGCATATTACACTTTCAATGTATTCCTCGAAGGGTCCAGACTGTTACAGGAATGACTGAACCACCCCAAACTTTTCATGTTTTGTTAACCCAAAAAGTTACCATTGGGTCATTATCAGTAGACCATGCATTCTTTTTTATGCTGCAGGCACCAATTAGTATTTTGGGGAGGGATCTCTTGTGTAAGCTGTAGGCCACAATCTCAGGCTCTCCAGATGGTTCCTTATCCCTACACCTTCCCGATGAGTCCCTTTCAATGTTTCCCATAGTGTTAGATTTTAATGAGGAAAATAAGAGGAGATGACTTACCAACCCTATTTCCTATGTCTAATATAACAAATAGCTCTTTTTTTTCCTTCAAACATACCTAAATCTCTTTGATCTCTTCTACCAACGTGGGATTGTTAAAATCTGCTGTATCTGTAACTATCAAAACTAAAGGAGGGTCTCCACCCTCAGAGCCCCAATTATCTACTATTCGAAGAAACCATAGAAGGTATTAAACCTATTATTAACTCTGTTAGAGATCGATGTATCATTATTCCATGTAAATCTCCCTATAACACTCCTACATTACCTGTCAAAAAACCCAACCTGGGCCCTGATGGGAAAGACCGTTTATCGATTTCTATGAGACCTTCCAACTGTTAGCTCCTATGTAATCCCCAGACAGCCGGTGCTACCTAGTCCAACGGCCACTGTCTCCTCCGCTCCCTGCAATGCACATTGTTTTATGGTAACAGATCTCTGGTCAGTCTTTTTTAGTAGCCCGCTCCACCCAGATTCCCAGTACACCTTTGCTTTTATGTGCAAAAAGACTCTCCATGAACAAGGCCCAACTACCAATTTGTTCTATCAATTATGACATCCAGATTTAGCATCCATTTCCTTTGAAGGTTCTATGTTAATTCAGTATAGCAACGATCTCCTACTAGCTGCACCTAGTTGATGTCCATGAGAGGGACATTTGCCATTTACTACTCCAACTGCATTCAAAAGGGCACATTTCTAAAACTAAGGTCCAATGGTGTCTCCCTCAAGTTGAATAGGCTTTTGCCTATCTGAAGGTACTCACAAAGTCTCCAAAGCAAGTACAAGCCATTCAACAGCTATCAGTCCCAAGGAGTAAGAAACAGCTCTGTGACATCCTGACAGCAGCAGGATAGTGCCGCCAGGGGATTCCATCACTAATCCTTTAACTGCCCTAACCAAAGACTGTTCCAGAACCTTTACATCTCCAACCAGAACACTGGACTGCTGTGGACACACTCAAGAAGTCTCTTCTGCCAGCACCAGCACTTGGATTGACACGTTACAGTAAGCCCTTTTCACTTTTTTGGCATGAATGAAAAGGAGTTGCATCTGGGGTACTCACCTACTACCTCGGACCCTCCCTTCATCTGGTGGCCTGCTATTCTGGGCCAATGGCTGCAGATGATCCACCTTGCCTGAAAGCTGTAGCTGCCACTGCCCTGCTAGTAGAAAAGACCTGAAATCTTGTTTTGGGCTCTCCACTTCTTGTCCTCTACCCTCACAAAGTTGAAGCCTTGCTATTAAGGCACCATACCCAAGCCCTTTCTGATCAGAGACTTGCCAGATATGAAGCGACTTTATTACATAAAGAAAATGTCACCACTAAATGGTGTTCTGTTTTAAACCTAGTTACCCTACTTCCAGACTTCCTGTCTCAGGAGGGCGACTGTACCACTGTGGTAGATATGGCTGAGAAACCCCATAATGATCTTCGAGATAGCCTTTTGCAGGCCTCTTACACAGCTTTTTATACAGATGGATCTTCTTTCAGGAGAGAAGAAGAACACTGTAGAGGAGCTACTATTGTCTCACACACCAACATCGTGTGGTCAACATTCCTGCCTTCCAAGCTTGCTGTTCAAGCAGCTGAATTCATAGCACTGAGCCAGGCTTGCCACCTGTCTGAAGGACAAAGAATAAATATTTACACAGACTCTCAGGATGCTTTTGGAGTATGACATGCCACTGGAATGCTTTGGCTACATAGAGGATTTCTTACCTCCTCTAGTAAAGTTATCGCTAATGCTTATCTTCTTAAGAATCTTTCTTTCTGCTATCCATCTCCACAAAGCCTTAGCTGTTATTCATTGTTCAGCACACACCCGTGGGACTGATCCCATTTCTCAAGGAAATGGCCAAGCAGATGCTGCAGCAAAGGAAACAGCTGTTACCAGACCAATTCATATTCTTTACCGCACCTCGCCTACCGATGACAACAAAGAAGACAGTACGGCAGAATTTTCTCTCCCACTTCCTCAAGACGACCTCTCTCCAGCCTACAGTGACACAGAAGTCAACATTTGGAAGCAAAGGTACAAAGCAAAGCAAGTTTCTTCAGTCTGAATGACTGCAGACATAAGCCATTCCTCCCTCAGAGTTTCTATCTCCTAGTATGTCTTTTTGTTCAAAGGTGGGGCATTTTGGCACCCAGGTAATGGTGGACATGATAAAGCAGGCTTGGCTTGTCCCAGGTATTACCTTTGAAGCACCATGAATGTGCTCCTCCTGTCATGTTTGTCAAACCTATAATCAATATGGTTTTTGGGTAACAGCATTTGGTGATGGCCCATTAGCATACACTCCTTTTGAACATCTCCAAATCGATTTTATTGATATGCCCAATCTGGCCATTTGAAAGTCTGTTTTGTCACAAGTAACCAACACATTCAATGGATTAAAGCCTTTCCCGGCTCTAGAGCTACAGTGCCTTTTGTCATTAAAATTTTCTCAAAAGAAATTATACACGCTGAGTTCGGGGGCGGAGCCAAGATGGCGACTGGAAAGCAGTAACTGGCGTGAGCTCCCCACCAAGTCCCTCCAATAACCTATAAAAAAAATGGCTCTGAACCAATTCTAGAACTGCAGAACCCACAAAGTGGCAGAGGGAAGCAGGGCTCCAGCACAGGACAGCCTGGATGGTCTCGGGGTAAGGTCTGTCCCAAACGGGAACTCCCAGCCCCCAGCTGAGGGGAGCGGAGCTGAGCCAAGCATAGCCCAGCGCGCCTGGCGCAGCAGACCACAGACCGACGAGACCAGGAGTGGAGCCGAGAGTGCCCTACCATGCTGAAATACTGAGCTGTGGCATGTACCAGACCTCACAACCCACAAACAGCAAAGACTACACAGAAGGTTACTGGGAAAAGCTGCGGGACTGGACTGAGTTTGTGGTTCGGCTTCCACCCCTGAGGCAATGGAGGTGGGGCAGCTTTAGAAATTCAGCTGCAGTTGCTTCCGGCCCCAGGCCCACTTGGTGGGAGGAATTAAGTGGCTGATCAGAGCAGGAGTACAGAACCTGCTGAAGATTTCAGCCCAGTCTGGGTTGGGGGTTCTTGGGTCAGGAGGAGCGCTGGTGAGGCAGCGCATCCGCCCAAGCGTGGAACATAGAACTCTTTAGTCACACCCCGTTGAAAAACTCAAGGGTTGGGGGCGGAG
>CM053628.1:10101786-10120635 GCA_028646595.1 Phalanger gymnotis
TGATGAGTCTGTACTGGTGGAAAAAGTAGTCACATACTGATGAAAACAAAAGCCTATACTAGGGATGGGGAACCTGTGGCTTCATGAAAAAGTTTAAGAAGCCATGAATTCTAGTCCAACCTATGTGTACAGAAGAATGCCATCTGCAACATGCCTGTCAAATAGTCATTTAGTCTTTAACTGAAGACTTCCAAGAGGGATACCCTAACTCCTAACTTATAGAAAGTTTCCTAGAGACATTATTAAGGGCCTTGCACCCAGGGCCACATAGCTATTATGGCAGAAATAGAACCAAGGTCTTCTGAGTCCCTAGCTGATCCTCTAACCCATTTCCTCATACTGCATTTCCAGAGATAACAATAAAGAACAAGAATTATGTACATGATATAATTAAAAATAATTCTTCAGAAAACCTAGACTCACATTTACAATGGAGTAGATCCCAAGTTTTGAACTCAAACATCCAACAAATAATGGGAAGAGAGATGGCATTCCTTCCCCCCCCCCCAGTGGCTATACATACCCTTCAACAGAAAGCAGCATGCTCAACAAATGTGGCCTATATTGGAGTGTATAACACAGAGGCACAGCTGAGTCATTTAGCAGAGATTTTCTGAAAGAAGCATGTTATGGATCCAAGTGTGCTACTGTTTGGGACTCTCTCTTGAAGTGAGCTCACTGATGAGCTGTGACCAGCCCACTCTGCCCCCAAGCTGTCTCTTCTCTTTGCCTTTAACCTGTTACCTCCATACCATCTGGAGGGCAGAACACCCTTTCCCTCCTTCCTATCACTCCTTTTCTTTGTTCCTAGAACATGGGAAAAGATGCAAATTTGTCTGGGAAATTGACAGAATCCACAGAAGAGCACTGGGACTGCCGATTTAGATCTCAGTTCCCTCAAATGTATACGTCTATTTCACAGTTAATGGACGAGGAAGGTTTGGCTTGCTTTCCCAGTTTCTCCTCCTCAGTTTGAAAGCAAATGATAACTGCGGAAAATGCAGACTCAAGTCCCAAGACCAGAGATCTACTTTTCTCCTCCTGACCTAAACACGCCTCGGCTATAGGTGCAGCCAGAACTTCCTAATTTCTGCCAGAGGTTCATTTTGCTTTCACGACATGCCACATAATATAGTTTCTCCATCTATTTGCCAACATAAAAAAACAACAAATTGCCACCAGCGACCATGGCATGGAATGGCCGGAGATGGCCAAATGCCTGGCAGAGTGAAAAGAAGACATGGGCCAGGTAGGAGAGTGTAGTACAACTCTGTTTATTGAACTGAGGGAAAGGGTTTCTGTACTTTTTAGGCAAGCAGATCAACAAGTTCTCGTGCGAAACATTTTGTTACATTGTGTGACTTCCTTGTGCTTTGTTCCCTTTTACCACAACAATATTGTGTTAATAGCCCACAGAGGGTATTTAGCACATGTGCGCGAGGGGGTTTGGAGAGCCCATATCCTGAGTTATCAGCCCAAGGGCAAGAACAGGCTTCAGTAAAAACCTGGCCTGTATTTTATCCCAGAATGGACTTTCTCAGAGCTGGCCCTCTACAACAAATGACAAGTGTAATCATTCAAAGGATACCAACATGGGGAACTTCATAGAAGGTATCACCCAGACTATATTTCATATTTTGGGGCTATATTTTAAAATAGGAAAATAGCTTCATTTCAGTATTCTAAGGAAATAGGAAAACAGAACTTAGTGAGCAGAATTTTGCTGTGTAGAGCCAATTTTTTTAATGCATCAATTTTCACAAACTAAAGGATGTCTAGATTTTAAAGGACTTTCCCCAAGATAGCCAAGCCTAAAGTGATTTGGGATTCAACTTTATTCCTTTTCAGTGTTGTTAAGAACAATGCCATATCCTAAATCTGTTGAATATTCTCTTGGAATCTTCCTAGAAAGTTCTTGGAGAAGTTGAACCTCAATTTATAAACAAAACACAATTTTGCTGAAGAGAGGAGGCAAGAGGGAGGAAGAAGAGAGAGGAAGGGAGGGAGAGGGAGAGACGGAGGGAGGGTGAGAGAGGGGGGTATTTATATAGTATTTATATATATATATATATATATATATATATATATATAGTGTGTGTGTGTATAGCACATAGTTGATATATGTTTATATAGTATTTATATACATATGTATATACATATATATATTATAGTATTTATAAAGTACTTTATAGGTTTGCAAAATTCTTTTCAAATATCTCATACTCACAACAACCTCCATTTTACATATGATGAAACTTGAGGCAAGCAGAAGTAAGTGACTTACCCAGAGTCACACAGCTCATAAACATCTGAGATTGGATTTGAACTCAGATCTTAGCTGTCTTGAAGTCTAACATTCTATTCACTGTACCTCCTAAGTCAGATGGACAAAGAGGAGGAAGGATGAGTATGACAAAAATGATTCTTATATATATTCCTATATAATAAAAATGCAATTCTTTGTAGTTACCCCAAACATGTGAGATATGCCACATACTACTAAAAGAGGATGGGGTTACTAGCTGCCCTAAGCCAGATGGAACCTCCCATACTATTGCTAAAGAAGAGTAGATCCAAGCTGAAGCCTGCTGCTCTGGTCACCAGACGAGAAGGCAAGAAGTAGAGGGCCTAGAATGGTGCTCCTCAGATCAATAGAAAGGAAGGAGAGGGGAAGGATGGGTAAGAGAAAAGAAAGGGAAAATAAAGTAGAAACCAAATGGCTCTATTTACTTGTTCGATGGGAAAGAGTGAAATGTCATGAATGCTAAAACAAAACTACAAAAATAACAACCTGTGTATTGAAGGCCTAACAATGAGTCCTGGTCAAGTCAGGTCACATAAAATCTAGTCTGCTCCTTAGCTCCCTCCCCCTGGGGATTGGGCCAGTACTTTCACTTTTGCTATCCAAACTCTGGCAGATTCGAAGGCCAGTCTTTTTCTTAAGGGACAAGTCAGTTTTGAATAGAGTCCTAGAAACAGACCTATCCACTTAATAGTGAATCAATGGAGCTCATATGTTGTTCTGGCTAGAGTAAAGTAGAAGATAGTGAGATATTATGTTCTGCATTCCAAATAGCCAAAAGACAAGGACAGCTAAGCAACTGGGCTCCCAACAGAGTGCCTTTAATTGACCACACAAATCAGCTATGTGACTATGGACAAATCCCACAATCATTCTGGGACTCCTCTGCATGAGGAGCACGTTGGACTAAACAATGTCTATGCCCCAGAACCATAGATTTTGAGCTTCAGAGGATCTTAGATACTGACTTCAACCCACTCATTTTACGGATGAGAAAACTAAGACTCAGGGCCAGTAAGTGACTTGCCCCAGGCTACACAGGCAGTGATGAGCAAGGCCAGGATTTAAACTCTGATCTTGTGATTATAAATCCAGTGTTCTTTACACAGCCTCCCCTTTCTACTCTCAAATTCCATTTTACTGACCCTTTTGTTGACTAATATTGCCTGGTTTTCCTTGCCCTGAGCACCCCTGACTTCCTTAATATCAGAGCCTTCCTTCTTACGCCTGTATCCACTTTACCCTGTCTAGCTCGTTTGTACACAGTTGTTTGCATATTGTCTCCCCCATTAGGCTGAGCTCCTTGAGGGCAGGGGCTGTATTGCCTCTTTATATCCTCAGCATTTAAGACAGTGCCTGGCACATAAGACATGCTTAATAAATGCTTGCTGACTAGGACTGACTGGGCAAATTATAATCCTGCTGATACAGATCCTTTGTTATAAACAGTCTAGGTAACCCCTTATTTATCCAAGGCCTCCCCCAGAAACCTGAGAAACATCTCCACTTGGTGCCTACTTTTATACTTGAAAGCAACCTGGCCATGATGTAGCAAAAGGAAGTTTTAACAAAATAAAGGATAGCAAAAGACTTGACCTGTGATTTCATTGGTATAGGGAATTCCCAGGTGAAAAACTGTCTTTGCCACTGCGAGTCAGCACCTTGTCAACAACTTAAAATCTACGTAGTAGGGCTTAATATATGTTTATTACATCACTGACTGCCAAGGGTAGGTTGAGGGATTTGCCCGAGGCACACAGGCAGGAAGGGTCGGAGGCAGGATTTGAAGATCTTCCTGGCTTCAAGGCTTGCTATCTCACTTCCTGGCCATTCCCATGCCATACCATCTCCATTCTAGCCTTCATCTCTAACTCCTTCCCAACTGATCTTGAGGTTCTAAGAGGGTAGCTTTAGCCTCATCTTGCCTGGTTCTAGGATTTCATAGCATTTCTTAGCCATTGCCATGCCGTGCCATTTCCACTTGGACTCTCATCTCTACTTCATTCCCACATGAAATTTGGACTCTGCCTCTCATACCACCCTGGGCTCTGTTAAGTTAGATTTGGCTTTTATCTTGCCTGGTTCTAAGTCCTCATAGCACTTCTCAACCATGTTTTTTCTTGCCCTAAGCACATTCCGTGCTTTACTTTGTAACTCTACTTTTTGTGCCATCATCCCCCATTAGAATATAAGCTCCTTTGGCACCTTCCGGCTTGGTTATTTGTATTTATATTCCCAGTGCCTAGGGCAGTACCTGGAAGATAATAAGCACTTAACACATTCTCATTCTCTCCTCTCCCTTCCTCTCGCTACTACGCCAATACTCTTGGAAATCTCTGTAAGGTTAGCGTTCATTGGAGGCCTTAGAATACAGTGATGGTTTTTTGGTCCATCGGTCCCTGCTTCAACTTTTCAATTTTGACTACTTCAACTATCTTCAGGTCTATTTCTTCATCTTGGGAATTCACCTGGAATTAGTCAGTTAGCCAGGAAAGTATCTTTTCTTTCGCCAAGTGGACAGGGTAAGTGACTCTTTTTTTAGATTGCATCTCCAACACCCCAAAGCTCAAATAACCCAGAGAGTCTTTCTGTCCTTACACAGAGACCCCTCTTATCAGCAGCTTAAAATGGTGCAAAATTAAAGGAGACTATTCATAGGGGATAACTGAAAATTTCACCCGAGTTTCATGACCTAATGTCTCCAGAAGCTGGACTGGATGTCCTTTCCCTAAAACATTACACCCTGGTAGACCAAGGGCACCTTAACGATTCCTCAGTTTATTCACATTAAGTGCTCTGCAGGCATAGACAATTTATCTGAGATCAAAAGAGCAGCATAGAATAGTAGATAAAGGCGTGGCCTCCAGTAGAGTAAAATGTAGAAAAAGCCACTCAAAAGAATCCAGAGGAAAAGTAGAACTTTTGAGACGAAACGATTTAATGTAAAGCTTGCACACATGCCATCATTCACCTAAACAAATTTCAGTTAAATGAGAGTGCAATATTGTACACTTCTATGATACATAAACATCTCATAATTCAAAGTGCTGATCTCTTTTTAAAGTAACTAAAATAATTCTCTCAAAAGTTACCAACAATCTCTGAATTGTTAAATTCAAGACCTTTTCTCAGTTCTCATTCTTTTTTGCCTCTCTGCAAAATGTGACACTTAAAACCACACTCTCATTGAGTATATTCTCTCCTTCCTGGATTTTCAAGACCCTGCATCCTCTTCGTTCTTCTCCTGTCTCAGAGATTTGGGCTGGATCGTCATCCATATCCCGCCCCTACCTGGCTATGCAGCAGGGCACATGACTGTGCTCTCTTTTCTCTCCTCTGACACTAAAATAATGAGACTGATTTTCTGTTGTTTTTCAAACCAGTTACAAAACACCATTTCCAAAAAGAAGTTCCAGAAATATTTTAACCAATAGTGGCATAATTTCAACAACTGTGTAACTTTCTAAGGTGATACTTTTGAAGATGGAAAGCCTTCTCTGGCTATTTACATTCCAAAAAGTTAGTAGGAAGCAAACCTAATTAATGATACTTTGTCATCGTTGCTAAGACATAAAAAGCATATGCAGAGAATCTAAGGCTTACACACAATGGGGGCTTTATGACAGTGCAGAGAACTCCTGGTGCGAGAACTCACTCTATCAACATTGCCTGCAATCTATACATGACTTAGGAGATATGTCATAGGGAGTTAAGTGACTTGTCCAAGATCACATAGCTAATAGGTATCAGAAACAGAATATGTGAACCCAGGTCTTCTTGACTCCTAAGCTATCTCTCTATCCACTACACCACAATGCCTACAGCCCCAGACACATGGCTCTTACATTTCTGCAATCTCGATATAATTCCTACTCCAGGGCTGGAGAGAAAACAGAACAGGCAAAGAGCCCTTATAGTGTCCCCTGAGCTACCAGATGTGTTACCAGATTTGGTGACCTTGGACCCGAGGGGCTTCTTGTTCTGGCTTTAAGGGCAGCAAGATCCAGTGGATAAGAGTGCTGAACCTGAAATCAGGAGTGCCTCAGTTCAAATCTCGTCTCTGATGCTTCCTAGTTACGCAACCCTAGACGAACCACGTAACTTCCATGGGCTGTAAAAGAAGAGTGGGATTGATGGCGCATTGTAACAACAGTGTTACTTGCAGCTACTGTGGAGGTGGAAGGCCAGTAGCACCAGCACACAGGAGGGCTGCCAACACAGATTCTTTGATCTGCTTTTCTAAGGAAAGCAACTTTAAAGGGTTTACAATCTCACTTTAATTAAACGTACGTATATCATTCACTTAGTTCAGGGGAAAAAGTCAGCACCTTGAACTTCAGAAAAAATACAAACAGAAATTACAAGCATAAATTATATAAACAGAGCAAATAACACAAATCAGCAGACAGGGCTTCTAACTCTCTGTCCATAGCAATACTGCCATAGTTACCAGAGAGAGAGAAGCACCAACATCTGGGTTTTCAAAGCTGGGGGGCTCCTTAAAGGCTACCCAGAGTCTCATCTGGCCAAATCACATGAACAGTCTTCCAATGAGTGAGCTCCAAAGCAAAATGCTAACCTCAGAGAATATATTCACTCCTTCAGGGTAAGGGGGCGTCACAACCATATGACTCAAAGGTATGCGACTTAGGCTTTTTTGGGACTTAAGCAGGTCATCAAAAACTCTTGATTCAATCAAAGGCAAGGCTCAATCAAAGGAAATTAATTGCCTTAGTGCTGAGAAGCACTCCAAAAGAAAAAACAGTGAAAAGTCCCACTTTGCTTGCCATTACAGGTGTGAAGTCCTCAGTAGTTCTCCATCTTTTAGGCTACTTACTTATTCCCCTTAGCCATGCAGCCAGGTTGACTTCCTGAACCACACTTTCTTCTTCTGAACTTCCCTGTTTCTGTGGAAGGTGCCATCATCCTTCAAGTCTGTCAGTTCCATGATCTGACATTATGCTCAGCTCCTTACTCTCTCACACATCACATTTCCAGGCAGTTGCCAAGTCTCGCCATTTAGATCTCCAGCATATGTCTTCTTCCATCTCATCTCTCTGTTCACTCAGTTACCACCTTGGTTCAGCCCCCCTTATTTCTCCCCAGGGTTACTGTAGTGGGCTCCTAGCTGATCATCTACCTTGCTGCCAAAGCTATTTCTCTTAAGCACAGATCAGGCCACGTTATTCCCCTACTCAGTAAACCCCAGTGGTTCCCATTGCCTTTAGCATCAAATAGAAATTGTTCTGTTTAGCTTTTAAAGCCCTTTATAACCTTGCTCCAACCTGTCTTTCCAACCTCATTATACAATCCAACAAAATTAGTTCCTCATGGTCACTCTACTTCCTGTCACTGTAACTGTACTGGCTGTCCTCCATGCCTGGAATGCGCTCCCTGCTCACCTCTACTTCAGAGAATCCCTCCTTCCCTTTAAGATTTTTGGCTCATGCACCTTTTTCTACATGAAAGCTTTTCAAATTCCCTTAACTGCTAGAGCCTGTCCTCCCAAACTATCTTGTAGTTAACTATTTTTAATGTATTTGCATTAATTCTGTTAATATGTATTCTGCATATGCATATTATGACTTTGTTGCCGATTGCCCCCCTCCTGGTAGCATGTAGTAAATCCTAGTGAACAGGGTTACGGGCATTCATTTTTTACAAGGTGTCTCAAAAGGCTTAGTAAAGTTTTAAACTTTAATAGCTTTAAATTGCACTAACACTTAGGAACATTCTGTATTTTTATTCCCAGCACCTGGCATAGTGTCTGACACAGAGTAGGTACTTAACACTTATTGACCGATTGATATAATTTCTTCTATTTTCACAGAAGAAAAAATAGAGTGGCGGCACAGTTATTCAATCAGAAGACCCAAGTCTGACAATTGTGCCTGAGTCCAACATAATTTGCACCAGGAGTCCCAATTTTATGTGAACTTAGTTCTTACTTTCCTAATTCAGTTTTTGCTTTAGCAGTCTATTTTTCTATAAGTTTCTAGGTCTACTTGTCCATGTCGATATATCTGCACAACAATTTTGCTTTGGTATGGGGCTCCATGTAGAATTAATACAGCTTACTAATCTAAACACACAAGCATTGGCACACTACAATGTCTCTGCAATGAAAGTACACAGAGATATTTCAAACGAATCATTCAACAACAAGATACTTTTAAAAGCACATTTTATAGGCCCTTTGCTAAGTAAGTCTTAAACACTACCAAAGCAAGAAGATTGAGGAAAGTTAACCATATAAATAATAATATAAAATGACATTTCTACGGCCTTCTAAAGTTTTTTCATACCTTAATGAAGGATGATGGACTCCATTTGGAAGAATAGGTAATAGTGTAGTTTAAAAGATGGTCTACTTAAAACTTCTATTCTTCAGTTTATTGAACGACACAGCCAGGCACAGCAAATTTTGTCTGACAATAAATTTTCAACATGCTGAAGAAACAAAGCGTTACTGTAGATTGCAATAACAAGTGTTAATCAGATTTAGTAGCCCATAACACTTCCTTTTAGAAGCAGTAAGGAACAGTGAAAAGGCCCTTGAAGTATTTGGTACCCCTTAAATTAAAACTTTATGTAAGGTCTGTTTTAAACATTTTCAATATGGCATCTGATTCTCAGTCCTATTGCCCAAATGTACCCGAGCTGTGGCCTCATTTCTAGTTTATTCTGAATGGTTTTATCTAAGGGTACCTTATGTACATAACCCACTGGGCACCTTCCTGAGGTCATACTCATTCCAGGTAAGTACATGGAGCTTGGGGTAGCCCTGCTTTCAGACATAGGTGATGGGGTGGTCCTTTTCCCCATCTCCACTTCAGAGCAATCCCAGACATACTCTGAATGCTTCCTGTCAGCCATGATGAATCAGGGGTGATGATTAACTTGGTTCCTGAGTCAGAACTTGAGAGATATACTAAAGGGGGAAATCTCTGCCCCTCAGCCGCCTTTTCCAACTATGTTTTCCTTTGAAATTATTAGAGGGGTAATGTAGTACAGTGAAAACAATATTGGACTTGGAATCAGAAGACCTGGGTTCGAGTCCTGGCAGCAATTGAGCTGCATCAATCACCCTTGGATGAGTAACAACCTAAGTCTCATTTTGCTCATCTGTAAAATTCTAAAGAGTATGCTTAGGAAATCTCAATATACTATGTAACTGTGAATTATTATTAGTTCAATGGTGAACAAAAAAAGAAAAACACAAGAATCATTTTGATCTTTACCAAGCGAGACAACCAATATTTTCCAAATGAGTTTTGCCTTCTAGCTCTCAATTACAAATCTGCAGCCGTGATGTAGTGGCAAGGACACCGAGGTGGGAGTCAGAACAACTGGAAGCCAAGCTCTGTTATTTACTATCTGGGTAACTGACCTAGGTACATATGGAAAAGCTGTGCCTTGGCACTGACAGAATTGCAAATATGACGCACACTCTCTGAAAGTCACTGCAACATTCAGCTGATTATTCCCCAACACTTAAGAGGAGCTCAGATTTCTGTGGCACCTAAGGTTTTCACAGTGCTTTCCTCACACAAGCTCTACTAGGCAGGTGGTAGGACAATTCTCATTCTCCTGTGGCAGATGAGGAGACTAGAGCTCTGAGACATTAGTCAGGTGACTAGTCCCAGATCATACCGCTATAAATCACTGTCTGAGTTGGAATTCGAATACAGGCCTTCTGATGTCAAATCTAGTGATCTATTCATGATGCCATTCTTGCTGGAAACAAGACTCTCAGTTCTCCACTGTTCTTGTTGGTGGCCCTCAAGGCTAATGCTCCCAGAAAACAACTTGTGTAACTATATATGTTCTACTGATTATCTAGCATGGGACTTCAGGGAAAGAGACACTGTTTATACTCAGCGAACCTGGCCAAATACAATTTATTGGTATTTTTTAAAGTCACGAAAAGATGGAATGAGGAAACGTGTGCTAATTGGCAGTGTAGCAACCCACAAGTTTCAGTCTTTGTCCTGAGGATGTGCCACACTGCTGCAGAGATCCAAGCCAGGGATTAATTAATTAGCTCTGCCCAGGACTTCAGAGTGACCAGAGTGAGCCATACCCAGGGGCTTATATCCTTTGATACTTAAGAGTAAGTTAACTACTTGGGTGCACTTTCCAAATGCATTAATCTAGGGTAAGAATGCTGCCCCCAGTGAGCCCCACCCCTCATACTTCTGACTATATTAACCATAAATAAGCCGGAGAAGAATACACACAACTTGGCACAATGTCTTTGGCACTCTCTGCGTGCACTTCATGGATTCACCTGCCATTTTGGCAGTTTCAGGGCTTGGGGGTGACTGGTTTAGTGTGAACATTTGCTATTATAGGGGCTCAGGCACTTGGGGATCACTAAGTAAGGCTCTATTTATGGCTGAGCTTCCACACAGGTTGACTACTTTGCCCAGCTGCCTTTAATTGGTAATTAGATTCCTGCCAAAACCCAAATAAAAACAGAAGCTACCCTCAGCTATTGTCAGAGAGAGAATCTTTATTAACAACCCAATTACCAGTTTACACCTCTTCCTTTTCTATCAACTTCAGGCTTAATGCACGTATCTCCTCCTACATCTGTCTGTCTTCCATCTTATTGCAGGAGTGTCGCCTGGAAACACTTTAGCGTGTGCAGATTTGGCAGGCACCTAAGTGACAGGTGTTTGAAATTATTCCATTCTCTTGGCAGAGATCTATGCAGCACAGTAATGGCAGCTTACAGCAAATGATCACCTTCCATTTCTTGAAGGAGCTATTCTCACTGGTTAGAAGGTCCTCCTTGTCACAGGCCTTTAACACTCAGCTGGGGCAGGCCAATTAGACACTAATCTATAGAGCCAGGCAAAGAGGACATCTGCATCACCTTAGGGAGCACTAATGAAAGGCCCAACTTGAAACGACCCCAAAATAGCTAAAAATAAGAATTTGAATGGATGATGGTGTCTTGCTGTTCTTGTGCAAAAGTCAATAGTCAATAAACATTTTTAAAAGTCTACTATGTGCCAAGCATTTTGCTAAGCACTGGAGATACAAATATGAAAAAAGGAAAGATGCTCCTTGCCTTCAAGGAGCTCACAATCTAACAGAGAAGACAACATACGGAAGGAAGCTGAAAAGGGAAAGGTTGTTCCGTCTTTGTTTTTGAGAATGACACCACAGGGCAATGTCTTGACTTGCACATAAATTGGTTTTTAAGTGAGGTGGAAAAGGAAAAGTCTGGAGGACTGGCAATTGCCCCAGTGCAGTGGATGACCTTGGTGTCTTTGATGTCTGGCCAAGCTGTAAGCGCCCCACAATGCCTGCTTCAGCTTCCTTCATAGCTGTTGGAGCAAATTGTTCTCTTCCACTCATTCTGCCAGAGGCATGCTTGGGATAGGCACTCCCCTAATTCGGGACTGGTTTGAGGCCTGTTGGTTACCTTCAACCTGGTTTAACCCATCTGTCTAGATGGTTTTACCAGGATGTGGCCACTGTGCATGCTACAAATTCTTGGAGTCACAGATGAGAGCTGGGAGATAGGTAGACACCAAAAGTGGATGAGCAACCCCCAGCAAGCCCTCACACTGGAGTGCTAGTCCTCCTGAATACCTCATACAACCCAAAGGGGAAGGTGGAGGTATGATAAAGCCAGTCAGAGTAGTACAGCCAAGTGAGAAATAAGGAGACATTTGAGCTAAGTTTTCTCCTTAAATGGAGCTAAATCCTTTCCTTAAAAAGGTAGAAAGATGACAGAACAGTCCTGGGTAAGTGTCCAGATGGAAAGATTAGTCAGCAATGGTTCAAGGCTAGCTCAGAAAAAAGTCTCTAATGGAATGCTCTAGGCTTTGGACTTAGTGTTGTTTAATGTTTGTATCAATGACCCAGAGCAAATTACTCAACCTCTCAGTGCTCCAGGCAATTCTCTAAGACTAATTTTCAGAGAAGGTGTCATTCTGAAAGAAGAGTTCCATCCACTGATGAAATCACAAGTCTGGTTCCCCCTCTTTGCACGCCTCATAATAGCTTAAAGGCACAGATGTCATACTTTTCAAAAAAGAAGATGAAACAAAGATGGGAAGGATAGCCAAGACACTGGATGACAGTCAGGATCTAATGAGGTCTTGACAGATTAAAACACAGAACCGAATCTAATTTGTTGAAAAAAAAAGTACACAATGCATGCACTTATTTGTTTAAATACTGGGTCTCCAGTACAATGTAAAAGCATCTTCTGGAGACACTGTTTTTCAACTTTATCTTTGTAGCTCCAGCATCTAGCACAGTACATATAGAAAGTGCTTAATAAATGCTTGTTTGGATTGGAAACACAAGGGGTGGTGGACAGGACAGAGTGCTATCAGCAACTACCAAGTGGATGAATACAATCTTTCATGGTGTGTAGAGAGTCTCTGAACTCAGATACTAGAAAAAAAATCCAGGCAACTTGAAATGCATTGCTATTCAGGGAGAGCTTTCGCAACAGGGAGAGGTAGTACTGGTGGTGGCTGAGGATAGGTAGAGAATAATGTCTTTGAAATGTATTGCTGAATTGCTTTCCAGTAGTGTCAGATTTGGCAACTAGTCCCTTCTGAAAAGCACAATGTAACGCCAAATTACTATAAAAAATGTGGGCTTATGATTTAATGACGGTAGGGAAATCCAAGTGTCGAAGCACACGCAACTGGTGCAACTCATGTATAATTTACAGTCTTCTAAGAGAGGTGCCTGTGACACTGAAAGGTTAAGGGACTTCACATGGGTACACATATGCTATGAGTCAGAAGCAGAATTTGAACCCTGGTCTTTCTGACTTCAAGGAAAACTGTTCTCCACTGTACTCTGCTGCTTCACAATGCATTATTTACAATGCACTAATTCCTAAGCCTGCTTCACAACATCTTGATGTCTGTTCTATGCTTTATACTGTCCCTCCGTGAAACAATTAGAAGGAAGTTCTCTCACAATTTTCAGAAATAATTGGTGTCACTGCCATGATGTTTATTTTTACTTGGCATGGAATGGCCCAAGAAGTGATTGGGTCTGGTTATTACATGAGAGAAACTATCTTATATATGTATATGTGTGTGTGTGTGTGTGTGTGTGTGTGTGTGTGTGTGTGTGTGTGTGTATAAAAATTATTCCCTGCTTCAGCACATTTTGTCTGTTTGCTGGCTTGAGTTCCTTCCTCCTGTGATCCTTCTTTGAGCAAAGCTATTTTTTATTCTGCACAATTTTTCTATAAACATGATACTTGCTTTATAGCAATCACCTGACAGTTGCCTGTGCTCTAACTTCTAGCACTCATCCTTTTGGCTAGTTTCCTGTTGGTATCAAGACATTTTAAAATTGGTGGCTACTGTAGGATTACCCGAAAAGGAGAAAAAATTGACCAAGATGGAGGAAAAGGATGGAACAGCAACCCTTCGGGACTCTCCCAATATTACCCTCCAAACAACTTTAAAATAATTTCTCAAATAAAATTTTGGAGAAGCAGAGCCACCAAAGATCAGAATGATACATTTTCTAGCCTAAAACAACTTAAGAGGTCAGCAGGAGACATCTGTTACACTGGGGTGGGTATTGATCTAGAGTACAGCAGCAGCCCAGCAGTGGGCCTTGGAGGCATCCATGATGGTGGTGGGAACAGCAACTTTGGGATCTCTCAGCACAAAGATGGTAAAGGGGTCAGACAAATGGTTATAAAGAGGTTACAGGGGACCCTTTGCTGACATTGGGTGCAGCTAGTGCTAATTGGCAACTCTATTGCAGATACCTAGTTCTGGGTGGTAGTTCCAAGGTGCAGAGGGGCACTTGTGGTCATTCAAAAAGGAGCAGGGGCCATGGTCACAGTTCCAGAGCAGAGAGGAATGCTAGCACTTGTGGCTGAAGAAAAGCAGGGGCCTTTCCTGGGTAAAGACCAGAGCACAGACCAGGAGAACAGTGACCACACTTCTCGTTGGATCACACCTCCTTGAAAGCACCAAAACCTAGCAGATATGCCAGAACTAACTCTGAAAACAGCAGCACAAAAAAGACTACAGTTTGACACAGTGCTTCCTCACCCAGAGGTGAGCAGAGCCAAACTTTAACATAAAGGTCAAGGCCAAGAAATAGGCTGGAAAAATGAGCAAACAACAACAAAGAACCTGGCCATTAAAAAAACTACTAAAGTGGCAGGGAAGATCAAAAAACAAACTCGGAAGAAGACAACAATGTGAAAACGATTACAAGCGAAGCCTCAAAGAAAAATGTTAATTAAACTGAGGCTTAACAAGAACTCCTGAAAGATAAGTATGGCAGAGGGAAAACTGGGAAAAGAAATGAGAGTGATGCAAGAAAATTATGAAAAAATTATGAAACAGCATGGTAAAAGAGGCTTGAAAATACTGAAGAGAACTCCTTAAAAGGCAGAATTGGCCACATGGA
This sequence comes from Phalanger gymnotis, assembly GCA_028646595.1. NCBI lineage: Eukaryota > Metazoa > Chordata > Mammalia > Diprotodontia > Phalangeridae > Phalanger > Phalanger gymnotis. Next base: position 10,116,512 of record CM053628.1, read on the forward strand.
CAAAGATGTACAAAAATGTACTGAAGAAAACAACTCCTTAAAAACTAGAATTGGCCAAATGGAAAAAAAAGATACAAAAGTTCACCAAAGAAAATAATTCCTTAAAAATTAGAATTGGACAAGCAGAAACTAATGACTCCATGAGACATCAAGATGCAATAAAATAAAATCAAAAGAATGAAAAAACAGAAGAAAATGTGAAATATCTCATTGGAAAAACAACCAACCTGGATACTCTCAGAAAAACCTGAAAAGACTTGCACGGGCTGATACAAAGTGAAATGTACTGCAGACAAAGTAACAGCAATATTGTAAGACGATCAGCTGTGAATGACTTAGCTATTCTCAGCAATACAATGATCCAAGACAACTTTGAAGGACTTATGATGAAAAATGCTATCCATCCCCAGACAAAGAACTGATGCTTTCTGAATACAGATTGAAGCACAGTTTTTTACTTTATTTTTCTTGGTTTTTTGTCTATGTTTTCTTTCACATCATGACTATGATAGATAGGTTTTGCATGACTACACATGTATAACCTATGTCAAATTGCTTGCCTTTTCAATGGGGGGGGTGAGGAGGGAGGAAGGGAGAGAATTTGGAACTCAAAGTTTTAAAAACAAATGTTAAAAACTTTTTATATGTAACTGGGGGAAAATAAAATACTAAATAAATACCAACAAAATGTAAAAAAAATGACCTGGAAAAGAAATCAAGGAGACATGATTGCAGAATTATTGAACTACTTGAAAGCCATCATCGAATAAAGAGCCTGGATATCATATTTCAAGAAATTATCAAGGAAAACTTCCTTGATAGCTTAGATCCAGAGGGTAAAATAGAAATGGAAAGAATCCACCCATTACCTCCTAAAAGTAATCCCAAAATGAAAACTCCCAGGAATACTATAGCCAAATTACAGAGCTCTCAGATCAAGGAGAAAATACTTCAAGCACACAGAAAGAAATTATTCAAGTATCTTGGAGCCATAGTCAGGATCACTCAAGATTAAGCAAGAAAAGGATCTATATGGATAAAAATATTTATAGCAGATCTTTTTGTGGTGGCCAAGAACTGGAAATTGAGGAGATGTTCATCAACTGTGGCCTGGCTAAACAAGTAGTAGCATAGGATTGTGTTGGAATACTATCATGATGTAAGACGATGAGGGGAGGGAGTCAGAAAAGAAAAAAAAACATAGTTAGACTTATGTGACCTGATGCAAAGTGAAGTGCTAAGGATAAGAACATCATTGTGCACAGTATCAGCAATATTATAGTGACAATCAACTGCGAAAGACTTCGCTACTCTGACTAATACAATGATTCAAGTCAATGCCAAAGGACTCATGATGAAAAAAATGCTATCTACCACCAGAGAGAGAAGTGATGAACTCAGAGCAAACTGAAGTATAATTTTCTCACTTTCTTTGTTTTTCTTAAAAATATGGCTAATATGAAAACATGTTTTCCATGATTTCACAGGCATAATTGATAGCATTTTGCTTGCCTTTTCAATGATTGGCAAGGGGTGAGAGGGAGGGAGAGAATTTGGAACTCAAAATTTAAGAAGAAAAGAGCTTCAAAATAAATAAATAATGGTTTTGAAAAAAAAAAACCAAACAAACAAAAAAGAAAGTTGACTGTGGACCACAGTTACAACTGTATTGGTTTAGTGAGCAAAATCAAATATTCCTGTAATTCATATAGTGACACAAAGAATAAAAACAACAATCTTTGGCAATGAGATGATGGTGCCATCTAGCTGATGCCAACAAAGGAAGGAAAAAAATATTTATTATGTACCTGCTATGTGGCAGGCATTATGCAAATACTCTACAAATATCTCATTTGATCCTCACAACTCTGAGAAGTAGGTGCTTATTATTTTCATTTTACAGATGAGGAAAGTAAGGCAGACAACAGTTCCGCAGCAGAACCTGGAGTTAGGCCTTTCCAACTCCAGGCTCAGCATTCTAACCGCTGTGCCACCTGACTGCCAAGAAAGAAAGATTTATTTTTTAGCTAAAAAATAAGGACTTGTTTCTTTAGACAACTTTTTTATTGTTGTCCTAAACCTTGAAATCATTTCCCTATTGATAAAAGATGGCATAACCAAATGTACCAAAATCAATTATATAATCAATTAATACTTTGTGTTGCCCTTACACGAATTTGTTTTTATGTCTGTTGCTCTTCTAAGAAGAGTACGAGGGACCGCAGCGATCAGTACACAAAGACTTCAAATCATAAACTACAATTACAGTACCCCAGTAACAATACTCTTTCATTAAATTAAAAGTCAAATTCACAGAGGTGTAAAAAATAGGCGCTTATGCTCTGAGCTAGCTAATATAAAGTTGACACTACTCTAGGTTCAACAGTGATCCTCCAGAAGAGTGTTGTGTTGAGACATAAACAGCCCAGGAGTTGCCCTCGCTTGGGAAATGATCTATGGGCTAGAGTGTATAATCCAACTTAATTCAGCAACCATTTAGAAAGCACTTACTCTGTGTAAGGCCCTGAGAGCTTACAATCTACTACATGAATAAAACATTTATACGACTAAACAGAAAAGTGCATACAGAGTAAGAAGAATCATTTCCAATGGGAGAGAACTCTAACAATGAGAGAAAATCAGAAAAGACATGGTGTTAGAAATGGCACGAGATGTATTTGGAGGAAAAGTAGGCAACGAGCCTCAAAAGATGATGTTATTTAGAGTTGTATGTTATTTTTTACCTAATGTTCTCTTTGTCTCAGCATTCCTGGTAGGAAAGTATAGGTAGCCTGGAAGAAGTTGGCCTTAACCTGGGTCATATTGTTTTGTTAATATACTATGATGCCATATGGCTGTGAATCATGAAACAGTATCATCTCAGAAGAATCCAAATTGTGAGTAAACCAAAGGTGACAGAATGATGCATGGCATGCCTTAGGATAATAACAGAGGATCTAGTGAAGGTAATAGAGGCTGCAGAACATTACCAAAAATGACTTATGTGCAAGGAGTGATAACAAGATGATAACAACAATAACAACATGGTTTTAGCTTCACGAAAGCCCCAATGAGAATTTAACAGATGGGGAAAACTGAGACTGTAAGAGGTTAAGTAAGTTGCTCAGGGTCTCACACCTATTAAGTTGCCGAGGCAAGATTCAAATCCAAGTCTTCGTAACTCCAAGCTCGGCACTCTACTACATCACAGCAGAAAAGAAGGTGGGTTAGAAATGGTAACATGACATAGTGGATGGTGGCAATGGAAGACATGGCTTTATATCCTGCCTCAGAAACTTAATATCTGTAGTACTTTGTGAAAATCATTTTATACTCCTGAGCCTCAGTTTCTTTATCTATAAAATGAAGGGGGCAGACATGTGGCCTGTAAAAAACCTTCCAACTCTAAATCTCTGGCCCTATGGTCATTCAGTAAAAGGGAAGGATAAAATCACTATTGATTAGAGAAATGCAAATCAAAACAACTCTTAGGTACCACATCTCTCCTGTCAGATTGGCTAACATGACAAAACAAGAAAATGACAAATGCTGGAGAGGATGTGGGAGAATAGGAATACTGTTACATTGTTGGTAGAGTTGTGAATTGATCCAGCAATTCTGGAGAGCAATTTGGAACTTTGCCCAAAGGGCTATAACAATGTGCATATATATCCTTTGACCCAGCAATACCAGTTCTAGGGCTGCATCCCAAAGAGATCATTCAAATGGGATAAGGATCCATATGTACAAAAATATTTCTAGCAGCTCTTTTTGTGGTGGCAAAGAATTGGAAATCAAGGGGATGCCCATCAATTGGGGAATGGTTAAACAAGTTGTGGCACATGAATGTAATGGAATACTATTGTGCTATAAGAAATGAGGAGCAGGGGCGGAGCCAAGATGGCGGCTGGGAAGCAGGGACTGGCGTGAGCTCCCCACCAAATCCCTCCAAAAACCTATAAAACAATGGCTCTGAACCAATTCTAGAGCTGCAGAACCCACAAAGTGGCAGAGGGAAGCAGGGCCCCACCCCAGGACAGCCTGGATGGTCTCGGGGTAAGGTCTGACCCGCACGGACCTCCCAGCCCCCAGCCGAGGGGAGCGGAGCTGAGCCCAGCAGGCAA
>CM053628.1:10121135-10147678 GCA_028646595.1 Phalanger gymnotis
AGTATCAGGCTCCAAGGCAAAATATGGATTTTCAATAAAATAGAGGACTTTCAAGCTTTCTCAGTGAAAAGACCAGAGCTGAATAGAAAATTTGACTTTCAAAACACCAGAATCAAGAGAAGCATGAAAAGGTAAACAAGAAAGAGAAATCACAAGGGACTTACTAAAGTTGAACTGTTCTATTTACATTCCTACATGGAAAGATGATGTGTATGATTCATGAGACCCCAGTATTAGGGTAGCTGAAGGGAATATGTGTATATACACATACACACATATATATGCTGCACAGGGTGAGTCAAATATGAAGGGATGATACCTGAAAAAATAAAATCAAATTAAGGGATGAGAGAGGAATATATTGAGAGAGGGAGAGATAGAATGGGGTAAATTATCTTGCATAAATGTGGCAAGAAAAAGCAGTTCTGTTGGAAGGGAAGAGGGGGCAGGCGAGGGGGAATGAGTGAATCTTGCTCTCATCGGATTTGACTTGCAGAGGGAATAACATACACACTCAACTGGGTATCTTACCCCACAGGAAAGAAGGAGGAAGGAGATAAAATAAGGGGGGACGAGAGAAGGTAGGGCAGATAGCGGGAGGAGGTAATCAAAAGCAAACATTTTCGAAAAGGGACAAGGTCAAGGAAGAAAACTGAATAAAGGGGGATAGGACAGGAGGGAGCAAAATATAGTTAGTCTTTCACAACATAAGTATTGTGGAAGGGTTTTACATAATGATACACATGTGGCCTATGTTGAATTGCTTGCCTTGTTAGGGAGGGTGGGTGGGGAGGGAAGAGGGGAGAGAATTTGGAACTCAAAGTTTTAAAAGCAGATATTAAAAAAAAGTTTTTGCATGCAACTAGGAAATAAGATATACAGGTAATGGGGCACAGAAATCTATTTTGCCCTACAAGAAAGTAAGGGAAAATGGGATGTGGGGGAGTCGGGTGAGAGAAGGGAGCATCGACTGGGGAACGCGGCAGTCAGAATATATGCCATCTTGGAGTGGGGGGGGGAGGGTAGAAATGGGGAGAAAATTTGTAATTCAAACTCTTGTGAAAATCAATGCTGAAAACTAAAAATATTAAATAAATAAAGGAATTTAAGTGTGGTTAGTGAAACAAGTCTGCTTAGCAAAGATTCTCAGTTTGCTCAAGTATAAAATGATAATAGGAATAAATGGCACTATTGAATACTAGATTGTGAACTGGCCTTGGAGTTAGGCTCATATCTGTTCTGAGTTTCATCAAGTTCTGGGTTCAAGTTTAGCCTCTAACACATAGTGGGGGCTCTATATTGATGAAATCATAAGCCTGACCTTTCCCCTGCTCCTCACTTACCCACAATGGGAACAAAAATATCTACTGTATGTACTTCACAGGGTATAGGCAGATGAGACAATAAATGCAAAAACATTTGATACATTACAAACATCACACAAATGTAAGATATTAAGGTATTAATAAAAATGATGACTCTAATGGTAGAATTTCAGGCTACATGGCAGGCTGTTGGGAAAGACATTTGGGCAACAGGGAGGCATTTCCTTTCCTTTTACCTACTAATTCTAATTACATATAGTGATGATCTTGACTGTAGATCGGACTATTTAGTAGTATAAATGAAAACATAGTCCAAGGCATCTTAGGACTTAAAAAAAAGAAATGAGGTAAAAGTAAATGCACCAGTCCTCTTTAAAAAAAATATCTCAAAATATGTCTACAGACGTCTGAAACGAGTTTATTGGGAGAATCTTAAGATCCTCTCAGTTAGATAAGTGAACTGACCTCACAGGTTAACCAGGTCAGGGAAAATGGAGTTGGAGTGGTAAATACAGAGTAGACAGAGACATGGCTAGGCAGGACAGCTGAGGTTTTGTCCAATAAGTGCAGAATTTAGAGCAGGGATTCTTAATGTAGACTCTGTGAACTGTTTAAAAATATTTGGGTAACTAATTCTATATAATTTATTTCCTTTGTAAGCCTGTGTATTTTATTTTATGCATCTAAAAATATTATTTTGAGAATGAGTATGTGGGCTTTACTATAGTGCCAAAAGGGTCCATGACTTCCCAAAAGTTAAGAATTCCTGGTTTATGAGGAGCTGATAGCATTTAAAGTCTAGTTAGCAAAAAAACATAATTAAAATGGAAAGCTACCAGATGGCAGATTGGGTGAAGTAATCCCTCACTGTTATTCCTACCCTTACAAAGTCTAGTGAATTAGGTTCTTTTTATCCCAATCTCCCCCTACCCATTCCTCCTCTTTGATCAACTGAAGGTATATATTCTGCTGGTTGCTTAGTTGGCAAAAATACATAGTTATGGTTCTGAGAGAGGACAAATATGACAGAGGCTATTTTTAGTTTTCACTTTAACTACATCATGCATATCTATGCTATTTCAAAGCATGAAGACCAAAATGGTGGAGAGGTATGGAACACAGAGATACATACATATGTATATATAACACTGTGGTAAAACAGATAAGCATATTTAACAAGGTCTTTTCAAAATACTGACCTGACTTCTTTCCTTGAGTTAATAGATAAACTGAGATCTCAGATTAATAACATCTCCTGCCAACCAGGAGATGAAACTTCATTACAGAGCTTTTACCTATGCTAGTTGGTTTCACTAATGAGCTAATGCAAAGCTCCTGTGCTTAGCACCACAGATAAACCAGGCTTTTCAATAAAACTCTGCCCTCCTAGAGATAGAAACACGACAATCCCATCCTCTGGTTAGCACTCAAAGTCCTTCGTAACCTGACCCTCTAACTTTCCAGTCTTTTACATGTTATACCCACATACTTGCAATGTACTTCTTAAATGTGAAGTCACTACATCTTTAAACTCTGGACATTTTCACTATCTTCCTCCCCCATGCTTAGAATTCTCTCCCCCTTTATCTCTGCCTCCTGGCTTCCCTGGAATTCTACGAGTCCCAGATAAAATCTCAGATTTCACCAGAAGTCTTCCCTGACACCTTTAATTCAACTTTCCTCTGTCGATTGTCTCCAATTTATCTAGTATATATCTTATTTGCACATTTTATGCCAGCTGTCTCCCCCATTTAACTGTGAACCTCTTGAGAGGAAGGACTAGCTTTTACTCTTCTTTGCATCCCTAGAGCTTATCCCAGTGCCTGGTACATAGATAGTGCTTAATAGATGCTTACTGACTGACTGGCTATACTTGACATAGCGGGGAAACTTCCAGTCCTAGAAAGAGAATCAAATTTTACCAGATTGAGATGGATGGCAAGGAGGAAGTTATCCCAACAAAGGAATACCATAACAACGTCACTCTACCCAAGGCATTCTGAATTGTGTGCTTGCCCTGGAAAACAACTGTGAGTTATAAGGTTTAATGCTGCACTAACTAAATATGTTGCTGACATCTGGATATACTCAATTTATAGCATTTCCCTCATATACCAGTGCAGAAAGTTTTAGAGAGTTATTTCCTTTTCTTTCTGCCCCACTAGCAACTCAGCAGTGCCACAGTGGCTTATGTGCTTAATAAATGTTACTAACTGAAAAGTTGGCTACTCCTCTAAAGACTGTAGGACATGTGCAGATTATTGTGGAATAGCTTTAGAATTATTGCAACTGCACAACAGCAAGAAGATTAGAAGGGACAGACATTATCTCGCACTTGGTGGCTAGATACAGAGAAGTGAACAATCTTTAGAGGAGAGATCAACCTCTTGATTCTTTATAGTGCTGGCTGCCCCGCTACACAGACGGCTCAGAGCACCTCCACGGTTAGGCCTGGTCCCACTAGTACTATTACTTTAATGTTGTGTTTTGAAGATTAATGATATCATCCTACACCAAAGTTGTCACTATAATAACGTTAACTTTATACATTTGAAATTCATTAAGGTTGAACTGCTACGTCCACGATGCTGAGTTGGCTTAATGCATGTAGAACACTCACATTATACTGAATTCTTCATCACTGATTCCCTCCTGAGCCTTTACAGGCATAGTACAAGTATTTTTCTGATACTTCAAGTGCCAGTATGAGTATTTTCTTAATTGGCATGGATTATGACATATCCATGGCTTCTCGTCTCCTGAGATTCTTGTCCACGTTCTCCTATAGATCCTTGATGGAGGACCTGCCGAACATGTCAGAAGCCTTACTCTAGATCTTTTTAGATTTTGAAGGGTACCGGTACAGCAATCAGACTGTTTACATGTGTTCATTCCTTTTTGCCATGTTACTCATCCACTTCCTTTTTTGATCAAATATTTTATAGATGATATCCTTATTGTATGGTTATTCCAGTTATGAATATAATATAATATAAATAATATTATATGTACATATGTATTATATATGTATATGTGTGTGTGTGTGTGTGTGTGTGTGTGTGTGTGTGTATAAAATACAGCTGCTGCTGCCAGTGGACATTGGCAAGTGGAAGGGGTTGGGCAGGCTGTTTTGCTGTTGAGTAGATGCTGCTTGCTTGAACAAGGCAGGTTGTTCAGTTGCTCATATCATCTCAGGGTGCAGACTGATCCACTGTACTTCCTGGGGTCACTTTTCTATATAGTTATATATAAACTGCCCAATAAGAAGACTGGATATTACTTATTGTGTGGTTGTGCCGCATGGGATACATGTAGTCTTGGAAGAACCCAAAGGGCAATGGGACTGTGTTTGGTGATTGTGAATATATCATAACAGTAGAAAGACAAGGAATGATTAAAACGAAACATAATAAAGAATGTCATTAAAGAAATATGAATGGAAAAGATGGGCTGGCCATATGGAAAAAGCAAGGATAATTGATGAATACCTCATGTGCTCCATGAGGATATTCACAATAACAAGAGAAAGCGAGGAAAATCCCAGGAGGATGTGGACAAGTAGACAAGAGTTATATGAGATGGGCAGGCATAGATGGAGATCAGTTTCAGTTACACACATATTTTGGAGATTTCGCAAGTTCAGTTACAGACCACCACAATAAAGCAAATGTCACAATAAAGCAAGTCACAATTTTTTGATTTCTCAGTGCATATAAAAGTTATATTTACACTAAATTGTAGTCCATTAAGTGTAATAGTATTGTTTTTAAAAATGTATGTACCTTAATTAAAAATACTTCATTGTTAAGAAATGCTAACCATCATCTGAGTCTTCAGTGAACCATAATCATTTTGTTGGTAGAGAGTCTTGCCTAGAGGTTGATGTCTGCTGACTGATCAGGGTGATGGTTGCTGAAGGCTGGGGTGACTGTAGCAATTTCTTTAAAGTAGATAACAATGAAGTTTGCCTCATTGATTGCCTCTTCCTTTCACTTGAACACTTAGAGGACATTGTAGTGTTGTTAATTGGTCTAATTTCAATATTGCTGTGTCTCAGGGAACAGGGAGGCTCAAGGAGAGGGAAAGAGACCGTACTGGGGAAGAGCTGGTTGGTGAAGCAGTCAGAATGCACACAACATTTATTGATGAAGTTTGACATCTTATATGGGTGTAGTTCCTGGCATCCCAAAACAACAATAATAGTAACATCAAAGATCACCGATCACAGATCATTGTAACAGGCATAATAATAATAATAATGAAGAAGATAGAAATGTTCCAAGAATTACCAAAATGCGACACAGAGACATGATGTGAACAATGCAGTTAGAAAAAATGGTGCCAACAGACCCGCTTGATCCAAGGTTGCCACAAACCTTCAATTTGTGAAAAACACACTATCGGTCAGAATCCAGTGCATTGGACTTGGGGAAGGGGGAGCGGCGGGAGGCGCAAATAGAAGAAGGAGGTGGAAGAAGGTGTTGGCCAGGCCATGGGTCCAGGTGTCAGGAATCTTTAGGCCCAGGGCCACTGTAACCATGACCTCTTTGCCCACCACCCTCCTGGAACCCAATGCCTCCAAAGCCGCCTTCCAGGACTTCCCTCCTGCCCCTCCGCCCCCACACTCCCTTTCCCCATACCCCCTTGGTCTGCAGCCCTTGTCCCTGACCCCCCCCCAGGGGCCCTACCTGGGAGCTCTGCAGTCGTACGGCTGAGCAGTAGGTTACCCTTATGTAAGCCCCACAGCTCCCAGAGGCCCCCACCTGCCTTACCAGCAGCCCGGGACTGCCTCGCTGCATCTCTGTGGCCCTACCATGAGTCTGCAGGTGGTGGCACACCTGGAGAAGCCACTTGGGTTACCACAGCCAGAGGGACTCTGGCAGAATGGCAGGACCAAGAAGCTTCGAAAGCCGAGTACCATCTATTCCAGCCTCCAGCTTCAACATCAGAACCGGTGTTTCCATCATACACAGAGACCCGGCCCTTCCAGAGAGGGGTCAGCTACCTGCCTAACTAGGCCTAACTCAGACTCAGGTGAAGATCTGGTTTCAGAACAAATGTTCAAAACATAAGAAGATCACGAAGCAGGGGTCTAGCAGTCAAGAAGGGGAGCTTCTGAGGGCCCTGCCAGCCCTGTCTCCACCCCTCCTCTCACTGTGAGCGGGGTCCAGGACATTGCCTACTAGGGGCAATAGTCAGCAACTTTGGGACTTGGTACCAGCAACAGCATCCCCAAGATGCTCTGGCAGCACCCCAGATGATGTGAGTCTGAGAAGGGGTGGGTACTCCATGCCTCCCATACGACGCTAGACCTACCTCAGCCCTTCCTCTCCCAGTCCTTGGAGGAAAATAGCTCCACATAAGTTTTAGGGGAGGATAAGTAGCTGGAGGAGAAAGGGTGATTTGGAATGAAAATGGACACGTTTTAACTCACCCACACCAGACAACCCCCCCCTCCCAAACAGACCTGAAACTGAACACCATACCCTTCCCTCTCCAGTTATGTTGGGTCACCTCCTTCCAAATGGACAAAAAAATGCCAAGGAGAGAAGCCAGCATGGTGGCTGGGTTGGCTTATGATGTGGTAGGTCGGGGGAGGGAGAAAATCCTCTTGAATGTCATTGGGGCAGAGCTAGGCTCACTTGTCCAGGTTCCTCCTTGCTTCCCCTAGCCTAATCATATAACCTAAGGCCAGTCACCCGTGTCACCCATCTCTCCCTTTGGAAGGACTACTGCATCACCAAACGTGGGAATAAAGCCAGGCTGACACGGTTAGTAATTACCCTCCAACCCCCTTGCCAGTTGTACCTTCCCTGCATTTGGCAGTGAGATGGGGGGGTGGAGGGAGGTAGCTAACACTTTCAATGCTAAAAATGACAAGAAACTCATGTTAGCCTCCATGGTCTGAAGATTTCAAGGGAATGGGAAGCAGGTTCTTGGGGTAGAGAAAGAATTAAGGACCAGATTATCTTGTTAATTATGCCAATTCTGTACCAGGCCCCAAGAAACAGAGTTTAAAGAGTTTAAACTGTAAACCTAACAATTCATTCACTGCCTCCATAAGCTTTCCTCCCTCCCAGGTATGTGTCTCTACATTTCAAGTGCAGAATGAGGCTAATTATACAGATAATTTAACAAGTATTTATTAAGCACTCACCCTCCTACTCAGCCCCTTAAAAATAAAACTGTCCACGAAATGATAAGTCCAAGTCCTTAGGGCCAAATCAGGATGAAGTTATGGGCTGGGGCTGGGGAGGGGAAGAATTGAGGAGGCTGGGGGAAGGGGAAGAAGAGGAGTGGGGTACCTGGATAATTGCCTCTGAGTGTAGACTATGCAGAGGCTTACAGCCTGGTTCTGTTTTGCCTGTAGGGACACTGCCCCTGGGTTTAAGGAAAGGTTCTTTTCTTTATAAAAGGCATCTGCTGTACTGAAGGGAATTTGGGTTCCCAGGGCCTAAATGCGGTGCTTCTGGCCTAAACTTCTTTTTTGGCCAATCACTCCCTGAGATCCCACGTCTTTACCCCTAGCAGTCTAAAATGATTAAAGTTTGCAATAAACCCTTAAAAAACCACAATATCTGTGAAACACAATAAAGCAAAGTGCAATAAAACGACGTATGCTGGTATAGGAAAGAAGACACACATTGATAAAATCATATAATACAACTGAGTATTTGAGTACCAAGTATCCCTTTCTCAATGTAGACTGAAATGGTGCATGGACTAATTATGTACCATGTATATCACTGTGTTTCCCAACATGTTTCTACACTCTTTTGTTCCATCTAATTCTAGGTACTTAGAGCACATCCATGTGAAAACTGAGGCCTCTGCATTTATATTCATAATCAAATTCCTACATTATCATTCATCTAAGGGTGAAAATGCAATAACCTGGTAAAGTGTTCTAGGAAGCAATAAAAGGTAATTGCTTCTGAATATAATTGTTTAGTATACGATCACAAAATACTAAACATAGAGTTCAGTTAAATTGACTGTTTTGTTTCAATTCTGATCCAAAAGCTTTGATTGAAAAAATAAAAAAGATATGAAGAAAAGAATATTAGTTTAGAGTATCTCAGTTTTAATTTTCTTACATTTTAACATAAATCTGAAACTTTTCTCAGAGGAGATTCTGCCTCTTTATGAACCTAATATGTAAGCTTTTCTTCTATATAATCAATCAGTGATTTATTTTCTAAAAGTTTAGTGTAATAACTCCTCCCCTTTCCACCCTCCCCACCCTCAGGGCTTACTCACCCTACTTGAACTGGCACAGACTGGGTCCTGACTACTACTACTCTCATGTTTCTGGGGTTAACCTTACTAGTAACTGTACTTGTCATTAGCTCACTATCCCCACCAGTGACCCTTCTGTTAACAATCAGCCAGTAGGTTCAGTTCTTTAGCAAAGACATAGAACAGCAGTTACAAAAACATTGCCCCCACATCACCAGACAGCACACTCTTCCACAAATACAACATCGACTGGGCATGAACGTAAAGTATGATAGTAATGAGTCATGTATGCAAGGAACACAAGCTGTCAAGGCGACTCACCTCTAGGACTCTAGGGCCTTAATGTCCTTTTTTATTTTCAGGAGAATCTTCAAAATACTGGCTGCTAGACAATAGATGATTTGTTCTACTGCTTGGTTGGGTTGTCTCCTCAAAGGGCACAATATATCCACTGCAAAGGGGGGTTAGCTGGACTTGTTCATTGTAAGGCAAGGTATCTGAGGCTGACAGACTAATTCACTGCTAAGCTTGACCAAGCAGTTCACTTATTGGCTACGCTGGTTCCTCACCAAACTTGGCTGCTGCTAGACTGGAATGGATGGGGCAGACTGCTTGTCACTGGGCAGCTACTGTCAGATGGTACCATACAGCTTCTATTGCCACTGGACATTGGCTACTGGAAGGGGCTGGGCAGGCTGTTTTGCTGTTGAGTAGATGCTGTTTGCTTGAACAAGGCAGACTGTTCAGTTGTTCATATCTTCTCAGGGTGCAGACTGATCCACTGTACTTCCCGGGGTCACTTTTCTATAGGTAGTTGTAGTTTTTTCTACCATCAGCCACTGTATTGGCAGCGTGTGCTCTTCAGCTAGAAGAGCTTCTCCCTTAGGTTAGTATTAGCAGAAGCCTCTTCCTTTTGACTACCTCAGAGTTTAACTTTGAGCAGGACATGGAGGAGGTCTTGCCTCTCCTATTTGAAAATCCTTGATTCAAAAGCCCCTTTCCTAAGTAAACCATTCCATCTTGCCTCACAGTACTCAGTTTCAATTCCATCAGTTATACTCACTGAGAATCTTATTAAGATGAGTAGCTAGGGGAAACCTACAAACACAGTGTGTGCCTTGGAGATAATTTTGTTCTATGGTTCTCTTCTTCATATACAATTAAGCTTTTCAAGCCTGAAACCCTTCCTAGTGTGCGGAAGGTCTAACTTGTATGTGTGGGTTTGGGGGTGTGTGTGTGTGCTCTTATTTACAACAGTACTAGAGAGAACCTTCCTTAAAACTGAATGAGAGTTATTAAAGTAGAGTTGCACCTTGCCTAAAGTCAGGACTGGTGTAGGGGCAGGGCTGAATCTATTAGTAGAGGTTAAGTTGGCCATGGTTAGGAGGCCGTGAAGGAAAGAAACTAAATAAGTCACCAGTGTTTACCACCGGATTTCGGACACAGGAGACAATAAACACTTGTTGAATTTAACTCAATTCAATTTGAATCGAATTCTCAGTGTCCTTCAAATCTCAGCCTGAAGATGAATATTTATTCTTACCTACATTTAAAACAAACCTCCTAGAGTTGTCCTAAGTCCTTTATTATAGAGAAAAGTGATTTAATATTACAAATTAAATAAACATTTATTAAACACCTATATTTAATAATTGATCTACCTGCCTCAAATATGTCATCACTCTAATCTATCCTCCACATAACAAGGAACTGGTTGTCTGTAATCAGAACCATGTCATGCCCTGCCTCACACTCATTCGAACTCTGCTGGCTTTCTACCAGGATCAAGTTTAGCATTTGACGCTCTTCATACTCTCGTCCCTTCCTACTTTCTTAGTCTTACACTTTACTCTCCTCCATCTACTCCACAATCTAGCAACACTGGCCTTCTTGTACACAACATTCCATCTCTCAACTCTGCCTTCACACTGGTCATGCCTGGAATGTTCTTCCTCTTCACCTCTAACTTAGAAACGGACTTCCTCCAAGATTCAGCTCAAATTCCATCTTCTACAGGAGGCCTTTCCAGGTCAACTACTAGGGCCTTCCCCTCTAAGGTTATCTTCCACCTACGTATGTATGTATTTGGGATGTATCTATTTATATGCTTGCCTCCCTCATTTAGAATTTTAACTCCTTTTGTGCAAAAATATTTGTAGCAGATTTTTTTGTAGTGGCAAAGAATCCGAAATTGAGGGGCTGCCCATCAATAGGGGAATGGCCAAACAAGATGTGGTATATGATTGTAATGGAATACCACTGTGCTATGAAAAATGATGAGCAGGCTGATTTCAGAAAAACCTGGAAAGATATGTATGAACTGATGCCAAATGGGCAGAGCCAAGAGAAAATTGTACACAGTAACAGTAATGTGGTAAGATGATCAGTTGTGAATGGCTTAGCTATTCTCAGCAATTCAATGATCCAAGACAATTCCAAAGGACTCATGATGAAAAAGGCTATCCACCTCCAAACAAAGACCTAATAGAGTCCAAATGCAGATCGAAGCATGCTATTTTTCACTTTCTGTATTTTTTGTGTTATGTTTTTCCTTTGGGTCTAGGTCTTCTTTTGCAACATGACTAATATGGTAATATGTTTTGCATGACTAAACATGTATAACCTATATCAAATCACTTACCATCTCAGGGAGAGGAGAGGAGAGGAACGGAGGAAGAAAAAATGGAACTCGAAAATTTTTTTAAATGAATGTTAAAAATTGTCATTACATGAAATTAGAGAAAAAAAATATCATTTAAAGAAAAAAAGAATCTAAGCTCCTTAATGGCAGGGAGTGTTTTTCCCTTTCTATCTCTAGTGCTTAGCACACATGGCAAGCATTTAGTACATGCTTAGTAATTGATTGCAGGGTGTTATGCTAGGCACTGAGTAGGATATGAAGATGAACTAGAAAATCTTTGTCCATAAGGCGCTTACAAAGTAGCACATATGCATAAATCAATATAACACAAAATAGAATGTGTATGAGGTACAAAAGACCTAAGAAGGGAGAGGCAGCTTCCAGCCAGGATGTTTAGGGAAGGCCTCCTGGATGAGGTGACATCAGAGCCAAGTCTTGAAGGGCATATCATTAAGGGTCTAGAATGAGGACCAAAGGAGTTTCGGCTTTATTTAAATTTCTAAGTATCCCCATGGGAGACCCTAATGGTCACTTAAGCATAGGAAATTAATGCCCTTAAAGTAACAACGGAAGAGACTGTATAGCACAAATGGACTTAAATATTCTACAAGGGCCGAAGGAAAAAGATTTACATAGTCCTAAAGAAATTTTATTATTGTCATTCTTGGTAGAGATGATGGTCAATGGGGAGCACCAGATTTAAGTGAACTGACTTTTTACCTTTTAGCCCTCTCACTTATATTACATCCCTAATAATTTTGCTCATATCAGCAAGATCTGAGAAGACAAAAGAGAGATTTCTCACATTCCCTCTCATAGAAGATTAATGTTGCTGTGTCCATTTCTTCAAAGGAGGACACAGGTTCTTGGGAGTCCTCGGGGAATTGAAACAGTTGTAGAACTATATAGTGAAATAAAATTCATAATCGAATTATGTGAATAGACATCCATGGCCAACGTCAAATGATGAGGAATGGTGGAGATGGGGAAGCAATGAAGGTGAGAGAAAACAAGAAAAACTTTGTGGGATTATGATGGATGCAATTTGAAAAAGAATAAAACCTACCATTATAGTGACTTAAAATTGGTATAGAATTTAATGACTGTGTTTCCAAAAAAAGCTGACTCTAAAATTTTCAATATCTAGGTCAGAGAGCTATGTATTTCCCCCTCTCCTCTTTCAGCTGTATTAAGTTGAACCAATGCTCTCTACTATTGTAGGGCAATGAACTATTACAAACTGTATAATTCAAAGTAAAAGCAAAATTAGCATGGTAGGAGTTGTAGAATGAAAATAATCATGTTGAACTATTAAGAGGGACTCAACTATCTCAAAGCAGTGTATAAGAGGAATAAATAGCATATGATTTAGAAACAGACACAAAAGGAAAAGCAATACAGAACGAATAGATCGATATGATAATGATTTTTATTTGAATTCGGTAGACACAATTAGCTTGTTGACATGAAGTTTCAAAAGGTGTAAATATGCAAAAGCTCAAAGTGAAGTCAATATAGAATTGGAATATTATAGAAAAACAGAAGCAATGCTGCAGCTATGGTTTTCATTCTTAATATCGAAGGAAGAGCAAATGAAAGTCCAATTTCTCTGAGGATGACATCTACATTCCCCGAGTCTTCACTCTGTGAGGCAGATCTAACTTAGATCAAGCACTGTGATATGCTTTGTTGCCCTTGAAAAAGAGAGGTATAAACTAGATCTTTGTTCCCCACAATCCACATTACACACTTCTATAACAGCCAAATGAAACATCTGGCTGAGATTTATGACAGGTTCGAGCGTTCATCCACTTGGCTCAATCCATTTATTCTACAAGTATTTATTGACAGCCCCCTGTGCGGCTCCAATTGTGATAGATACACCAGGGGATACAAAGAACTAGAGGACACAATTTTTGCCCTTGAAGAGTAGCCACATAGGAAAAGTCAAGTGATACAAGGCAGTACGTGATCGAGTGTCAAATAAGTGATGTCGGACTTCAAAGGACAGTTAGCACTGTGGCTTGAAAACCACTACCCTAAGTTTCAAGTGAAAAAGGGGTGAGCTTTGAAGGATGGGGAGAATTTGGGTAATTAGAGAGAAAAAGGAAGACCATATCAGGTAGGGAGTTAAACCATAAATAAAGGCATTAAGAGAAAGAACGAACAAGACATGTTGGAGGGTCAATGAGATCAGTTTGCCTGGATCGGAAGACTGTTATAGAATTGTAGGATATGTACATAATACTTCAGGGATGTGTGACTTTGTCAGCGTGAGCAATCCTCGTACAAATAGAGTATTCAAGAGTATGCAATGGTTAAAAAAATTACCTTCCAAGTTCAAATTCAGCTAGGCGGTCCTTAGACAATCACATTCCTTCTCCTCTCTCTCACTTTGTGTTTGCACAGGTTTTCCATCCAAGCCTGGAATGAATGCCCTGCTAATCACTGCCTCTCAAAATTCCTACTTTCCTCCAAAACTCAGTTGAAGTGGCTCTTCTTCATGAGATCTTTCCTAGTTCCCCCAGTTACTAGTATCTTCCCCTAAAAATTACTCCTTTGTAATTTATATGCATATATTTTATTTCCTTACAATCCCATGTGAGCTCCATCACAGCAGTGAATATTTCATTATTGTATTTGTATTGTCAGCAACTTGCACAAGCCTGGTCCAGAGCAGATGTGTAATAAATGGATTAAACTCTTTTATTGGGTCTATTCTTGAGAAATAAATTTAGTCAAGGGCCTCAAGTTCATGACATATGAGAATATGTTGAAGAGATTGCAGATATTTAGCCTGGTGAAGAAAGATTTAAGGGGAACAGAATTGTTGCTGGAATCTGAACCAATGCCATGCAGATGAGGGAATACATTGGTAGGTAGAACTAGAAGCAATGGGTGGAGGCTCAATCGAACAATTTATTAAGTACTTAATATGTGCCAGGCACTGCGCTAAGCTGCAGTTAAGCAGCTGTCAGTTTGAAGGAAAAACATTAAACAGCTAGATGAAAAACATTAGAGCTGTCAAAAATCGGACAGTGAGCTCCCCCAAACTGTATATCAGAAAGGGTATTCTTGTTCAAGTACTAAGAGATTATATGGCCTCTGAGGTTCCTTTCCACTCTAAGGCTCTGTGATTCTATTACTGAAATACATGTGTAGCAACTGTTGAATTCCTGACGATCAGTTTAAGATTCTACAATGAGTAATTTTACATGAAATTTACATAACTTAATCTGTGTAGTACTCCACAAAAATCTCAGAGTTAGCAGACGAGAGAAGCATAATTAGAATTAGGTAGTTCAACCCTTCCCATCATCCAGTGTCATCTCCTTATCAAAATCACCTATTTTTTCCGACTAACATAGTCTATGAAGATGCTTTAGATGTCCCAAGAGACAACATCTGCAACTCACAGTCATCATGTTGAACATACTGAGTATTATACGTGTTTTCTTCACTCAGTAACAAAGACCACATCTATATACTGGCAAAATAAGTTAAATAAAGAGATCACTGATCTAGAGCTAGGAGAAACCTTGTAAGTCACCTGGTCCAATCTCCTCATTTTACAAACGAAGAAACTAAAGCTCACAGAGGTTAAATGAAGGTTATAAATGTCAGAGCTGGGATTCAAAATTAGGTCTTCTCACTCCAAATTCAGTGCTATCTTTAAAACGTCACATAAACACTTAGGTTTTACCTATTGGAGTGGAGGATTGTAAATATTAATGACTCACAAAATATCTGGAAAGATTTTTTGCTGACAGCAACCCTGTAAGGTAGCTACTGCATTCTCTATTTTACAGATGAGGTAACAGAAGCTCAGAGATGTTAACTGACTTACATGTATTTGTACAGCTAGCAAGTGTCTGAGGTGAGATTTGAAGCTGGGTCTCTTGACTTGAAGTCACTATCTACTTCCTCATGATGTCTGTCTTCTATTAATGACAGCCTTCATTTCCACAAGAGAGATTATCATAAATATGTTGGAAGAAGATATTTTAGTCAGTTTGGAAATAGCTGTGTGCCTAACCCTCCTACTGTTAATCAGAGAAGATCTTCCAGGGAAACATTATAGCAAAAGAAACATTAAATAGTCAGATGAAAAATGAAAAAAGTTTTAAAAAATCTATCATCTTACACAGTGTCATCTATCCATCTGTATGTCTATCTATCTATATATATCACATATAATGTACATATACATATCATATATACATATACACACACATACTATGAAGGTTTGAACCCATTAATGTTCAAACAAGAGATAGAGAGGATCATGGGAAGTAAAATAGATAATTTTGACTGCATTAAATCAAAAAGGTTTTGCACAAACAAAACCAATATAGACAAGGAAAGTGGGAAACTGGGAAAAATTGTTATATGAAGTTTCTCTAAAAAGGCCTCATTTCTCAAATAACACTGGAAGTGCCCTGTAGAAACTGTACATTATATATAGATATTCTATACAAGATTCTAGTTAACTAACCGTGTGGTAAAGAGGTGAATCTTTGGCTGAGGACTCCTTTGAAAAGTCCTGTCAGTTTCATCCACTGTCTCTTTGCATCAGTGGTCTTAGGGGAATTTGGTGAATTCTTTCCTTGCATTCTAATGGGAGAGACATACACACATACATACACATACACAAATATGAAAGCATAAATATAAATAAGATACATATAAATGTATACGAAGTAGTTAAGTATAAGGTAGTTTGGGAGGAAAGGGATTAGCAGCTGGGGGAGCAGAATGAAAATCAGAAGATGGTGCTTGAGCTGCATCTTAAAGGAAGAGAGGGACTTTGTCAGGCAGAGATAAAGAATTAATGCATTCAAGGAATATGGGATAGTCCATGAAAAGGCATGGAGATGGGAAATGGAATATCTTGTGTCAGAGACAGTAGTAGCCAAATTTACAGAATTGGTAAGTCTCTGCATACAGATGACTGAACCCATGGGAACTGATAAGATCATCGAGTGAAAGTATAAAAAGAAAAAGATCAGAGGGCCCAGGACAGGGCCCTAGAGTACACCCAAAGATGTCAGAATGCAGAAAGGTTACTAATGTCCTATGAGGCTAAAAAGATTGGTCGAAACATAGAGTACCAAACAGGTAACAAAAC
The DNA here is from genome assembly GCA_028646595.1 of Phalanger gymnotis. Classification (NCBI taxonomy): domain Eukaryota; kingdom Metazoa; phylum Chordata; class Mammalia; order Diprotodontia; family Phalangeridae; genus Phalanger; species Phalanger gymnotis. The sequence goes on from CM053628.1 coordinate 10,137,469, forward strand.
ATCTCCCCAAACAAGGAACGAGGTCATAGTCTATATATTTCAGGAAATAAAAATCTCCTCAGAGTTGTGTCCCAGTGATCACACTTGGGTGATATTTACAGGCCTATTCATCAAAACAATGAAGAACAAACTCTTTATGTAAAGGAATCAAGATTAACAAAAAATTGCCAGTATACAGAGAAAGATCCACGTAACATAGAGTAAAGCTTAAAAACAGAGGTTCTTAATGTGTTCAAAATATTAATAAATGTATTTCAGTATAAGTAGTTTTCATCATAATCATTTGTATTTTATTTTATGCATTTAAAAATATTCTGAGAAAGGGCTCAGAGAATTTGCTGGAATGTCAAAAAATTTTAAAATAAATTTTAGCTCTTTCTTTACCTCCTCTAAGAATTCTTGTTGGTCTGGTGCCCAATCTGTCTTTTTTTCCTTTTTTGTGAATTTTTCAAAATTTTAAACTTAAATACAAAATGAGAAAAGAAAAAAAGAAACAAATTTAAATACTAAAACTAAAACAATACAAAAGAAAATAAAGAAAAAAAACATTGTCATGTGCACAGAAGAATGTGAGAGAGGATTCAAAATATACAGCAATAAATTTCCATTTCAAGAAAGCCTATATAATAAATACTACACATTGTGTTGAAGGCTATCCATCTTTTCTTTGCTTCCTTGTAAGTTTTCTTTCATTCTCTGCTGTGTACTTTTTATTTTGTTCTTTTTCCCCCTTCCTCTCCTCCAGAAGGCTACAATAAAGCACAGATACATATACACACATAAACACACACATATACATATATATAAATACACAGACATGTGCACAAAAAGATACAAACATACACATATATACATATATAATATACTGGTACATATATATATCTATATATCCTTATATGTCTAAAATCATACTACTATATAGACCTATATATTCGTATGCATCTATGTAAGACTGTACTATACTTATTTGTCCTCTATTTCTCTGAGGGTGGATAACTTCTTCCTTCATAAGTCCAAATCTTTTCATGTTTTTCAAAGTCCACCAACTCATCATTTCCTACACCACAGCAATTTTCCAACCTTATACTGTGTAGCTGTTTTAAATAGTCCAAAACAATATTGATGAATATGGCTGGCACATAGGGTAGTTTTCCTATTTTTCTCTTTTGATTAACTCTATTTTAGCCTTAACTTTGTCCGAGGTCATGATTACCACCCCTGCTCCTTTTCCCCAGCAAATTCTACTCCTGATCTTTATTTTATGTTGGTACACATCTCTTATTTCCTGTCCCTCCTGACTCCTCTACTTTACTTCTACCTGATACTTTGCCCTCCTATTACTTAACCTACCCCATCTCCTTATCCTCCCATTAATTTAAACACTATTCTATGACCCCCTCTAACCTACTCCCTCAACCACTCCTATAAAGATACTTCCCTCATACTCTTCACCCTCTCTATCCTATAGCATTTTCTTTCTGAATTTAGAAGAAACATGTGTGTGTGTGTGTGTGTGTGTGTGTGTGTGTGTGTGTGTATGGAGAGAGAGAGAGAGAGAGAGAGAGAGAGAGAGAGAGAGAGAGAGAGAGAGAGAGAGAGAGAGAGAGGTCTCCCTTGAACCCATTCCCAATGAAGGTAGGTTTGCAGAACTACCAGCCCTCCTCCTCCATTGATTTCCTCTGTGTCAGTTCATCAGTTCTTCCTCTCTCACCTCATTTGTATAAGATAATTACTCTTTTTAGCTGTTCCTAAATGGTTTTACTTTTAAAAATCATATCATATTCAAGTCCACCCCAATCCTTCTTACAAACTACCCAATTACTAATAACAATCTTAGACATACATTTTACATTTCCTCATTAAAAAAGGTAAACAGTCTGTGCTTGAGTCCCTTATAATTAGTCTCTTATGTACCTTATATTTCTCTTAGCTCTTATATGTCAAATCTATTCAGTTAGTTTTTTTCTTTTAACAAAATAGTGAAAGTCTGACAATTCATTAAATGTCCAATTTTTTTTTCATTCAGGATTATGCTTAGCTTTGCTGGGTATGACATTTTTGGTTGGAACCCCAGTTCTTTCGCTCTTCAACATATAGCGTTCCAAGGCCTGGGGTCTTTTGGTGTTGCTGCTGCTAGGTCTTATGTGATTCTAAGTGTGGCACCACCATATTTAAATTGTTTTATTTTCTTGTTGCTCATAATATTTTATCCTTGGAATTTGACTATGATATGCCTCTGGGTTTTCCTTGTAGCATCTCTTTCAGGAGGTGATTGGTGGATTTTTCTACTTCTACTTTCCCCTCTTATTCAAATGCTACAGGACAATTTTCTTTAATTATTTCTTATATTATTGTATCGAGATTCTTTTTTTGATCATAGCTTTCAGATAGTCTGGCTATTCTTAAGTTTTCTCTTCTTGATCTGTTCTCCAGATCAGTTGTTTGTCTTATGAGATGTTTCACAGTCTATTGTTTTATTCATTGTATTTTGTTTTATTATTTCTTGGTCTCTCATGACTTCACTGGCTTCCCCTTGCCCAATACTGATTTTCAAGGAGTCATTTTCTTCCTTAGGATTCTGTATCTTTTCATAATCTTCTTGGATTGTTTTTCTTGGGTTGTTCTTATTTTTTTATGTTTTTCCTCCATCTCTCTCATTTGATTTTTAAAGTCTTTTTTAAGTTGTCCTATGAATTCTTTTGGGGCAGATAACCATTTGATGTTACTCTTTGGGGCAGACAAGGATTTCTTTGCTTTCGTATCCTCTTCTAAAGATGAATCCTAGTCTTCTCTATTCCCATAGTAACTTTCTATAGTTGAATCCTTTCCCCTTTGCCTACACATTTGTTTTTACTTGTAGAAGCGTATTTTTGGTACTCACCTCTAGCCCTAGAATATGGGGTATGGTGCCTCTGGCCTATGATCCTCCTTCAGTTTTCTCCTCTGGCCTGGAACCAAAACCAAGACCTCCAAACTCCAGTAACTTCCCACAGCCAAAGGCATCCTCATCCCACTGCTTCTGTATTCATAGGGTTCCTTTTCTCCCAGGGCCAGGTCTCCATGGCACAACTGAGTCTGGCATTCCTTGTCATCAGAGGTTTCCTTAATATTCTCTGGCTCAGATGCCCAACGCCCCTCATTGTCCCACTGTCCCAGGGGTAAAAGTTCCTATGGCTAGGGCTGAGGCTGCCTCCCAACCCAGATAATCCTAGGGCTCACTGCTTGTTGTTCAAGTGGAACTAGCCTGGAGGTGTTTATTCTTCACAAGGACCAAACCTCATCCTAGGATTTTTCTTTAGATCTTCTCTGATTGTCTCAGGAAGACCACTGTTCTGCCCCTACTCTTATTTATTTTTACTGCTCTATGTTATCCCTGATGTGCTATTTTATCTTGTTTGTGGGGGAAATCTGGAGAGCTTGAAATTTTCTGACCTATTTCACCATCTTCCCAGAATATTCTCCTCTAATCTGTATTTTTTTCTTTGAGACTTTGCTTGTAGACGTTTTCAGGTCATCATCTTCTGTGTTTGAGTCTTGAGTTTCCCTGTCACCAGAGCAGCTCATTATGTTTAGGTTCTTTTTTTGTTTGCTCATGCCTTCAGATTCATTTTCGACTTTGGATTCTGTGTTAGTGTTGAGTTCTGCTCATTTCTAGGTGGGGGAGGGAGGGCATTGTCTGGCCTGAGATTTTTTCCATTTTTTTCCATTCACAGAAGGTCTAGGGGGCTGCAAGGTTTCAGTGCTTTCCAAGTCATGCTATCTGGGGAGAGATCAACTGTTTACTGCTTACCTGGTCAGAGCTCTGTAAGTTCCCGACCCAGGTTTGGGTCTGTTGGCTTGTATGTAGGTTGAGTTTCCACAGACTGCTGCTGGATGCAGTCACTATACTACCAGTCCACTGAGAGGTTTTGCAATTTCAGGGTAACTGAACACCTGGCTTCCTTGTGGTCTTGGTCTCCTGGCCTGGTTATTCTGTTATAGGCTTATATGCCTTACCCTTGGGCTCATAGACACACATAAGTTTAGGGAACAGGTTCTTTGCTCAAGCTTAAGCTAAGTCCTGCACTTGCCAATGACCATTCCTTGCCATTCCAGGTCTGTGACTAGGTAATGGGCAAAAGAACAGCCTAAGGACATTCCTTTCTACACCTAATACTAGTTCAACGGTCTCTTTGGGGTCTTTTTTTCCTTGGTGCTTCCTGCCCTGGTGTTCTACCTTTGTTCCCTTTCCAGCCCGGGATGCTAGAAGCTTCCTATTGCCCCAACCATTGATGCTGCACCCCTGGCTTGTCCCACCTCAGTGTCCACAGACCTGTCTGTCTTCCTAAGCTTCCTTGGGCTGGAAAAATAACTCACTATGATATTTTCTTGGCTTGCCTAATTAGAATTCAGTCTGCCTGTTTTCTAGGTTGTTGTAGAGTAGGGATGCTGAGTAAGCTGGGCAAAAATGCTTCTTTTCATTCCAACATCTTGACTCTGCCTTTGATTGCATGTATTTGAATTCATACTACTCGTAATAATTATGTAAAATACAGTAAATGGTTCAATCTCAATGGAAATATACAGTGCGAATTTTAATACAACCATTTCACAGACTATATGTTATTTAATGAATTAGAAAACAGATCTTTGATATTATGGTTTAAGATTAGTGCACATCTCTTTCATCAAAAACAAAGCCATTTCTCTGATTAAGAGGATAAAAGTACATTAATAAACATTTCTCTGTGTATTTTTATAGAAATCCATTAAAATGCTTATTTCAGCTGTAGAGCAAAGATGACCAATTAGGAAGACGCAGTATAGCAAAACTTTTCACCATAACTATGCTGACAATGACACAGAAAGAGAACCAGACTAAGTTATGATCAGAAAATTCATGGAAAAATCACAATGAATCATCTGTTTAGGTGAAGCTAGCATGGGGAGACAGAAGTCTGACAGCCCTGGAGATCAATGCTCACCAAAAACTGTCATGAAGAGCAGACTAAACATTTGTGTACTATGGCAAAAAGTGGTTATGGATTCAGCAAGGTCTGGCCTGATAAAAGTAAGGGATAAGGAACAGGAGCCAAATGGTAGCTTTGTCATTCAGATCACAGAGATATGTCAAAGATCCATTGTGGACCAAGGCTGGGATTTGTGCTTAGATAAGGTCAATCTTCCAAGCAATGGAGCAGTCGTGGGCTGAGACTGTGTATTGAGCAAGGATTAGGAAGAAAATCTAGCAGTAACTGTGTGGATCTGGCCCTGGAACAGGATTTCAGATTCAGTCTCCAGTGTGGTCTGAAGCCGGAAGATGAGTACCCAGGGCTGGGAGCACAGACCAAAGGCAGTTGGGGGAAAACAGAAGTTGAAGGAGAAGGAGGAATACAGTTCTGCCTCTTTGAAGCTATAGACAGAGCCTTCTAAACAGCTGACAGGGGTTGGACCCACAGCAGTCTCTTGGAGTACCAAACAAGAGCAAGCCTACAGCTGTGTCACCCAGACCCCAACTAAGTTCAGGAGTTTGAGAAGCTCTGAACAGGAGGGCACTCATCAGAATTTGACCTAGATCAGACTGCTCTGGGCACAATGAAAGTTGCAGGTCCTTCTCCTGAGCCTCCTATGAGATTCCTGAAGAACACAGAACTTAGTACCTGGAGAAAGCAGTGGTAGGATACAAGAGAATACAAATAAGTACCAAACAAGGCCCAGATATTCCCTCCTAAAGTGTGTAAAGTCTGGCCCTAACACAAAAAAAAACACTTCTGGAAATAAGGGCAGAAGAATGAGGAAACAAAAAGATTCTCATGAAAAGATTCTCATTTATGGCAACAGGCACATCCAAGACACAGACCCAGAAAAGAATGACTCCAAAATATCTACAAGTAAAACCTCAAAGAAAACATACTACTTGGATATAATGGCAATCAGAATTCTTTGAAGCCAGAAAGCCTGAGTTCAAATCTGACCTCAAAGACTTATTAGTTGTATGACCTTGGGCAAGTCACTTCACCCTGCTTGCTTCTGTTTCCTCATCCATAAAATGAGCTGGACAAGGAAATGACAAATCATTCCAATATCTCTGCCAAAAAAAAGCCCAAATGGGGTCACAAAGACTTGACCATGAGTTAACTCAACAACAATAACAGGAACATTCAAGATTCCAAGATACAAAACCAAGAAAGAATGACAGCGAAATATCTACAAGCAAAGCCTCAAAGAAAAAAAAATACAGCTTGAATATAAGGTCAACTAGAATTCACGGAAGAAATAAAATTTTTAAAGAATATAGTTGTTAAAATTAATTTAAAAGTTAAATGAGAGTACCAGAAGACATAGAAAATAAATGAGAGCTTGGGATGAAAGAAAAGAAAAATTGACAGCTTGTCCCAAAAGGCAACGAATCTCACATAATTAACAGACAACTTGTTAATTAGTGTGAATCAAAAAGTTAACCAAAGAAAATAAGAAATACTAAAATAAAATCAAAAAAGTTAATAATAGAAGAAGGCATCTCACATTTAAAAACAACAACAACTTGGAAAATAGATCAAGGAGAAGTAATTTAAAAATCACTGGACTATCTGAACACCAAACCAAAAGAACTTGAATATCAAATTCTAAGAAATCGTGAATGAAAACTGCCTAGACAAGGATAACACTTTAATAACTGTCAAGTTCTGTTACCTGCCCAGAGGGCAAAGTAAAAACAGAAGGAATCATTAATCACCTTTTGAAAGAAAAGCCAAATTGAAACCACCTGAAATATCATAGACAAAATCCAGATTTCCAGGTCAAAGAAAAAAATACTAAAAGCAGCCAGAAATAAAAAGTTCAAGTACTGAGGAACCACAGTCAAGACCACACAAGATTTAGCAGTGGTTGAATACTATAAAGAAACAAAGTATATGGACCACCATATTACAAAAGGCAAAAAATAGAGGCTTGTGATTGTGAATAATCTACCCATTAAAACTGAGTATAGTCCCACAAGGTCAGAGGCATAGGAGGGTAGGGAATGGACATTCATTAAAACAGAGGATTTCAAAGTATTTCTGATAAGACTGGAGCTGAGGATAAACTCTGAAATACAAATATGTGAGTCAAGAGAAATGCAAGTTAGTAAATACACAAAACAATCTGAAGGGAATAAACAAGAATGAAGTACTCTACTGGGGAGATGATATAAATGTTTCCTCATAACTTTAATGTCATTAGGATTCATAGAGTGTGTTCACAGAATGGTTTTCATTTGTTTTCATGACCTGAAAAAAGCGAACAGAAAAGAAATATATTAGACAAAAATGGGGGGAAAAGGGGAGAGAACTTAAACAATTGGGATGAACAAGTAGAAAATTATATAAACAAGGCTAAAGAGATTGGGCAACAACACCTGAACTTCACTTTCATATGAACCGGTCAAAATAAGACGGAATACACATTCAGGACGGGGTGTAGTTACGCATTTAACTCAACAGAAAATCATGAAGGAAAGGACAGAGTGGAGAGGAGGTAATTAGAAGACTAATCATAAGCAAAACAGTCAAATCTCAGAAGAAGGATTATGTGTATAGGCTTAAAAGCAAATCTAAGAAACAGTAAGAGTCAGTGACTGAGGTCTAGGAGAGGGAAATAGCAGAGAGGTAGAGGTGCAAAAGTAGCCTTCATCAAACACAGCTACTAAATACTCTTCTCTCTCACAATCCTCTTCTTTGTAAAGAGAAGGAGGAAGCAAAGCAAAGGAAAAAATATAAGAAAATAAGATGAGTAGAAATAAACAATATAAACGTGAATTTGAATGGGATGAACTCATCCATAAAAAAGCAGACCCAATATTGAGCTGTTTACAAGAAACATACTTAAAATAGAAAAATGCATACAAAATTAAAATAAGGGGTTGAAACAAAATTATTATGCTTCAGCTGAAGTTAAAAAAAGACAAGGATAGAAATCATGATCTCAGATAATGCAACAGCCAAAACAGACAAAAGTCAATGCAAGTTAACAAGAATTTACTAAGCCAAACAGCTATATATGTCAGGCACTGTGCTAAGCCCCGGGCATATAAAGGAAGGCAAAAAATACTCCCTACTCCCTAGAAGTTCATATTTTAATGGAGACAGCATAGAAACAACTATTTACAAACAAAGGACATACAGGATATATTGAAGAAGAAAAGGAGGGAGAATTCTAGGCATGGGGAATAGCCAGTGAAAATGCTCCAAGTCAACAAATGAGGCATCTTGTGTGAGACATGCAGTGTCACTGAATATATGGAAGGATATAAGCACGGGCAGAGGTGGGGAACCTGCAGCCTTGAGGCCACAGGTGGCCTTCTAGGTCCTCAAGTTTGGCCCTTTGATTGAATCCAAACTTCACAGAACAAATCCCCTTAATGAAAGGATTTGTTCTGTAATACTTGTACTCAGTCACAAGGCCTCACTTGAGGACTTAGAGGGCCACATGTAGCCTTGAGGCCATGGGTTCCCCACCTTTGATTTAAGGTATAAGAAGGTAGAAAAGGGCCAGATTGTGAAGGACTTCTTCCTTCTGCCTGGAATATATTCTCTACCCATTTTCCTCTGCTGAATTCCTATCAATATTTGAAACTCAACCTTTTCCAGCATGCCTAACTTGAACTTCCTTAGCTGGTAATGGCTTTCACCCTCAGACTAATCCAATTAAAAACCAATACACATTTATTAAGTACTGGCTATGGACAAGGCACTGTGATAGACACTGGGGATACAAAAGAAAACACAAGAAACTTTTCCTGTAATCCAGAAGTTCACATATCACTAAGAGGATACAACAAATAAAGTGTTAATATATTCTGGATAATTTGCGGGGAAGAAAGAGGGCACTAATAACTAAGAGGATAAAGAAAGTCTCCCTTTAAAATATGGCACATAAGCTTCCTCAAAGGAAGCTAAACTTTCTCAGATGCAGAGGAAGGAAGGAGAGAAACAAACATTTACTGTTTACTGAATGCCAAAGACTGTGTTGAGAACTTTATAAATATTATCCCACTTCATACTTACAATAACCCTGAAAGACAGATGCTATAAATATCTCCATTTTATAGTTAAGGAAACTGAGCCATACCAGGGCTAAGTGACTTTCCCAGGGTCGCTTGTATTCAGGCCTTCCTGAATGTAGCCCAGCTGCATCATCTATGTGCCTTTGCAGATGTAAGAATGGAAGGCATTCCAGGTATGGGGGATAGCCCATGCAAAGACAGAGAGGTAGAAAACTGAGTCCTGAGTTTGGGGAAGAGCAAGGAGGCCATATTATAGTTAAATTTTTAAAAAACCCGAATAACTACATATAAATCATAGAGTATTTTTCAACTAGTGACTAGTAAAAAACGCTCTTATCAAATATTGAAGTAGAAAAGCAAAGTCATGGGGTGGAGCCAAGATGGTGGCTGGAAAGCAGGGACTTGCTTAAGCCCTCCCCCAAATCCCTCCAAAGATGAAAACGGCTCTGAACAAATTCTAGAGCTGGGCAACCCATAAAATAGCAGAAGGAAACAGGTCTCCAGCCCAGGAGAGCCAGGATGGTCCCCAGAAAGGGTCTATTGCACAGTGCTGAGAGCAGAGGGCAGCCCAGTGTGGCCAGCGCCAGGACAGACCAGACCAGAATCAGCCAGCCTGAATAGGCCTTGGGGCCATGAAACAGTGAGTTGTGGCAGTTACCAGACTTCTCATCCCACAAACGCCAAAGAGCAGGTTAGGGGGAAACTGCAGGATTGAGTTCAGAGTGGTCCGGCTGGCAGCTCTGGGGTGGAGGAGGTGCTGTGGTGGCAGTAGCAGCAGCAAGAAGCTCCTGAGGCTGCTTCCACAACTCCACCATGAGGTGCTTCCCGAGTCCCTTGATCACATGGTGGGAGGAATCTAGCAATGGATAAAAGTGGGAGTGCAAGGAACACTTTGTAGGCACAAAGGCAAATTGTCTTGCTGTGCCCTGCTTGGATCTGTATTGTGGTCCTGGATGGTGGTTCTTGGGGGAGGAGGAGCACTGCTGGGACAGAGCTTGGGGTGATGGTGGGGTAGATGTAGCTCTGAAAACAGCAGTGCTTGGACCCTAAAGCTTGGGACAAAGTACTCTCTAGCAGTCATATCCTGACAAAAAGGTCAAGCGTCAAGTAGTTGGCTGGGAACATGAACAGAGAGCAAAAATGAACTCAGACTCAAACTCAGACTCGAACTCAAATGCTAGATTC
>CM053628.1:10148178-10164814 GCA_028646595.1 Phalanger gymnotis
ATGTTGAATTGCTTGACTTCCTAGGGAGGGTGGAGGGGAAGGGAAGAGGGGAGAGAATTTGGAACTCAAGGTTTTAGTAAAACAGATGTTCAAAAGTAAAAAAAAAAAAGAGAGATATTAATCACTAGGATCAATGGCTAGTCATAGACTAATATTCTTTTTCTCAACTGGTCTGGGGCCCAGACGAAGTTCACCAAATCAAGGCAGTGTTTCCCTTCCCTGGAAATTAAGCTTTGTTTTAAATGATATGAGCTTTGGCATTGACTGTGCTCATAATCAATTTCATTCCTCAAGTCGTTAACAATACGCAAGAAAAAGTATTTTTCCTTTTCCCATTTAAAGGCACCATGGAATAGGGGATAAAGTGCTAGACCTGGAAACGAGCAGTCATGGGTTCAAATCACACTTTTGACACTCTCTAGCTGGGTAAGGCCAGTGACTTTATATTGTTGATTCTTTTTTCTTATATGTAAGATGGGGATAGCATTCCCTTTGGTACCTACCTCACTTGACTATTATGAAGCTCAAATGTGATAATGTGCTTAGGAGGCCTTGTATAACTTGAAGCACTATATAAATGCTAGTTTTTATTATTTGTCAAGCTATAAATATGGCCTGAGCATATATATCCTATAGATCTGCTTAATTTCAGCAGTAAAAAGGGAGGGGAAATTAAACAGCAGTTTTAATATCAGAAAGAAACATATTATCATTATCATTATTAATAGCTAGCATTTATATAGCCCCTACTACACACCAGGTACTGTACTAAGCAGTTTACAAATATTATTATCATTTGATCCTCACAACAATCCTGAGAATTAGGCACTATTATTATCCTCATCTTATCGATGAGAAAGATGAGGCAAACAGAAGGCAAGTGACTGGTCTAGAACCACACAGTTATTATATGTCCGAGGCCAAATCTGAACTCAGGTCTTCCTGACTCCAGGCTTAGTCCTCTAGTCACTGTGCCACCTCACTGCAGTAAAATTCAAAAACATGTTTGAATCTTACGTAATTTGCATAACTGTCTATGAAGGCTAAATATTAATGATTTGCTTTTAAAATTCCATGAACCAGTATTCCTCTATGTTCCAAAGCTAATGCAATAAAATACATTAGTGGTAAAGAAAGAAATTTTTTAAAGGAAGGCTAGAAGTGTGGAAGATTTCCCAAATGAAATATATTTCAGCTCTCTGCTATCCGCTAGTGAAGACAGGTTATTTCTGACTAGGACTTTTCAATTTTCTTTTCAATCTCTGCTTATAATCAATCCCTTCTTCTTCTTACTACATCAAATTGAAATTTGACATTTGGGGGTTTCTGTGTTAAATCTGCCAGTGTCATGTCAGAATAAGGTCACTATGTATTTGGAAGTTACCGAATGCACAGCAACTGTAAGTATGGGCACTAATGACTATGTTACTGAATTATTACTCCATACCTGTCTCCTAAGATATTTCCTGTTGCTTTACCCTGGAATTATTAGAACAAATAGTCATTATTTAGATTGTGGTTTTATTTTCTACACATAATTGCTTAAATAATGGAAGTTACGATTTGCTTAAGGGTAAGCTAGAATGAGGTAATTTTTCTTCTTTCATGATAAGCAAATTCTGAAAACGTCAAGCCTGCAGATAGCATTTGTAACAAATTCTGCATGCAGAGTGCCTTCTGTGGAAAATGCAAGGAATTTTAGCATTCGAAAATTGTGAGCCAAGAGCTGGCCCCAGAGAAGAAGAGTAGGGGAATGAAGAAGAAAAGAATACAGTGGGCTGATTTGTCCTGAAGCTGTTTAAGATGAGGACTTCAGAGCAGGAGAAGAGTAAAGGCGCAGAAGCTGAGCAACAGAAAGAGCAAGCTCCTTAAATGAAGAGGTGGTAGAAGCTGAGCAGGGCTTGCTGTTGGCAAGCAGGAACAGTGGCCCCAGGACCCGTTCTACTTTTAGAGGCCTATTGAAGAAAGTAGTTGGTGTGAAAGCGGCAATATTCTCGAGGAACTTGGTCTGGGAATGTGTCCCTAAAAGCATGGAAGATACAAACTTAATTCTACTTTCTGGAAGGAAGGACTCCCTCCCAGGCCCCACCTGACATGGAAAAGTACCTATGTGTCCTTTAATAAATTAAAGGATTTTCAGACTTTCTTGAAGAAAAGACCTGACCTGAACAGAACATTTGACTTTGAAATGTAAGAATCAGAAGAAACCTTAGAAGGTAAATGAGAGACAAATCAATAAGATACTTAATAAAGTTAAATTTGTTGTATTAAATGGGAAAATGATATTTGTAACTCTGTAAAATGTCATTGTTAGGATAGTTAGAAAGTATACATAGAGGGTCTGGGTTTAAGTTGATCGTGATTGAGGTGATCAAAAAAATGGGTAGGGAAAGGTAAAATGGAGCAAATTCTCACAAAAGCTGTGAATGGAAAAAAACTTTCACAGTATGAAGGGAGGAGGGTAGACAGCACTGGAACCTTAATCTCATTAGAGCTGGGTTAAAGACTCATCTAAGTTGGGTACAAAAGTTTTATTAACTTAAAAATGGGAGAGCATGGGGATACGATCAGGGAAGGACTCTTAGAAGGGTTTGCAGATTAGGATATGGAAATCTATCTTACCCCACAGGAAAGCAGGAGGGAATGGGATAAGGGGGGGCGGGGTGATAGAAGAGAGAGCAGATTGGGGAAGGGGTAATTAGAAGCAAACACTTTTGAGGAGGGACAGGTCAAAGGAGAGAATAGAATAAATGGAGGGCAGGACAGGATAGAGAGAAATATAGTTAGTCTTTCACAACATTACTGTTACAGAAGTGTTTTGCATGACTACACATGTATAACCTATATTGAATTGCTTACCTCCTCAATAAGGGTGCGAGGGGAGGGAGGAAGTGAGAGAATGTGGAACTCAAAGCTTTAAAAATGAATTTTAAAAATTGGTTTTACATGCAACTGGAAAATAAGATATACATACAATGGGGTATATAAATCTGTCTTGCCCTAAAGGAAAATAGAAGGGAAAGGGATAAGAGAAGGGGGTGTGATAGAAGGGTGGGAAGATTGGAGAAAGGGGTAATCAGAATGCATGCTGTCCTAGGGTGAGGGGAGGGGACAGATGGGGAGAAAATTTGGAATTCAAAATCTTGTGGAAGTGAATGTTTAAAACTGAAAACAAATAAATTTATAAAAAGTAAGGTTCGAATAATGCTCATCTCTCTCCCTTCTTTCCCTCTACTGTAATAGGTTTTATGCCTTTTCACATGATGTAATTTACACTTTTCAGCCTCCTCCTTTCCTCTTCTCCAGTACAATCCCTTTCCACCACTTAATTAGATTTTATCATCAAATCAAAGTCATCTTCCACACCCTCTGTCTATGTATATCCCATTTAAATAGGGCAATAACAATACAGCTCTCAAGAGTTGCAAGGGCCATCTTCCTTTGTAGGGATGTAAACAGTTTGCACTTAATATTAATATGTTGGGTTTTTTCTTTCCTATTTATCTTTAATGCCTCCTTGAGTCTTATATTTAAAGGTCAAATTTTCTGTTCAGTTCTGGTCTTTCCATCAGGAAGGTTTGGAAGTCCCCTATTTCCTTGAATATCCATCTCCTCTCCTGAAAGATTATGCTCAATTTCATTGGGTAGTTGATCCTTGATTGTAATCCAAGCTCCTTTGCATTACAGAATATCATATAATACACCGTCTAAACTTTTAATGTAGAAGCTGTAAGGTTTTATGTAATCATGACTGTGGTTCCATGATATTTAAATTGTTTCTTTCTGGCTACTTGCACTATTCTCTCTTTGACCCGGTAATTTTGGAATTTGGCTACAATATTCCTTGGCATTTTCAATTTGGGATCTCTTTCAAGAGGTGATAGATTCTTTCAATGGCTATTCTACCCTCTGGTTCTAAGACCTCAAGGCAGTTTTCTTTGATGAGTTCTTGGAAGATGCTCTCTAGGCTCTTTTTTTCATCGTAGCCTTCAGGCAAAACATCATTTTTTTGGTCATAAGTCAGCATTTATTATTTAAGTTGAAGAACAGGTCATGAAGGGGGTGGGGGGCCCTAGGGGAGAGGGAAGAAGGGAGGAGACAAGAGCCTCTCATCTGTGTCTGCTCTAGATGGAGCTGATCCTAATTTCTAATCCTTGGTCCAGAGCACACAATGAAGCACACAATAAGATGAGGTTCCAGGAAGTACAGGTTTAGGAAAACATGGGAGGGGGCAGTGGCCAGAGTTACACATCCAACCAGAGGTGGGGGCTGGGATTCTCCTTGGATCAGCAGCACCACTTCTTTTTAGGAATTAAAGCACAGCGATAAGTTCCATCCCACTTATTTCAGCTCTTATAAAACATTCTTGTAGCTAATTTCTTTGTGCTAAAGAATTCTTTCATGGCCTCTCTAACTTCTGTACTTTGCTTCTAGTTTCTTTGAATATGCATCCAACTTATAGGCTGCCTGCTCAAGAACTGCTACTTAGTCCTCAGTTAAAGTGATCTGACTCAGATAAGGCTGAAGTGCTGCATGTTTCTGGTTTAAGTCCTTTAGTTTTCTGCTTATGTTTACTATAATATCTTTCATTTCTAGATACTTCAAGCTAGTCAGTTTGTTCATATTTTCTAGAAGTTTATAGTCTTCACTGGTGGCTGTCAGCTCACCTGTCACGTACATGGCCATTTGGAGAACAGCCCCGTGATGTCCACCTCAGCAGACTCTGTGGCCTCCTCAGCTGTCTCTACCATGGCATTGTCTAGACCATGGAAGGGAGGAAGGAGAAAGGATGGGGGAGAAGGGGGAAAGGGAGGAGGAGGGAGAGGAGAGAAAAGGGGAAGGGCGAAGAGTTGGAGAGGTATATAAGGGAGAACAATAATTTTCAAATTATCTCTCCCAGATCAATTTTCCAGGTCAGTTGTTTTTTCCAAGGAGGTATTTTCAGTTTTTTTTTTCATTCTTTTGTTTCCGTTTGACTGAGGCTTAATATCTCATAGAGTCACTAGCTTCTACTTGCCAATTCTAATTTTTAATAAATTGTTTTCTTCTATTAGATTTTCTACTTCCTTTTCCATTTGGCCCATTTTACTTTTTAAGATCTCTTCAGTGGATTTTTGTGCCTCCTTTTCCATTTGGCTATTTCTACTTTTTAAGAACTTGTTTTCTACAGTCGATTTTTGTCTTTCCTTTTCTAAGCTATCGACTCTCTCTTGAACACCTCTCATTTATTTTCCCAATTTTTTTCCTACCTCTCTTATTTGACTTTTAAAATCCTTATTGGGCTCTTCCAAGAAGTCTTTTTGGGCTTGAGATCAATTCATGTTCCCTTTTGAGGTTTTAGATGTGGTCATATTGACAATGTTGTCTTCTTCTGAATTTGTATTTTGATCTTCCCTGTCCCTATAATAAGAATCTGTGGTCATTGTCCGTTTTTGCTTTTTGCTCATGGTATTTGCCTAATTCCTATCTTTTAGAGTTTAGCTCTCTTGCTGGAGCACAGGGGGCCCCTGACCCAAGCTTCTTGTGCTGGGGGCCAGGGACCTGGTCACTGGCTTTGTGTGCTGGGACCTCAGGTGCTGGCAGCTGGAGGCTGGAGGGTTCTGGCAGCTTACCTGGTGCTGAGCTGGGGCCAGCAACACCGGACATCTAGGGGTGGGGAGTGTGGCCCTTGGGGGATGCCTGCTCACTCCGGCCTTGCACTCAAATGTTTCGCTGCTGGAGGATATCTGCCAGCCTGGAGCTGTACCTCCTGAAGTTGTACTTCCTGGACTTGTGCTGAAGCACAGGAAAGTTTGGTTGCTGGAAAATGCAAGCACATGTGGTGGTTTTCTGAGCTGGTGTCTAACAGTTCCCCTGCCTGTGCTGAGGCACTGAGTAGGGTGGGATGGAGGTTTCCTGATGTTGGTACTTGCCTGCTCTACCACCCTGGGGCTCAGGATCTCCCCCTTGTTTGCTGAGGTGAGGCTTGTTGCTGGCTTACTGGGATGCCTCATGTCCTGTATTGCTCTCCCTCCCTCAGAGTGAGAGGGGCCTTTCCTGTTAATCCTCCAAGCTTCTTGGACTACAAGACTGATACACCCCATCTTTGTGTTGGAGCTCAGCTGTTCCAGGGTTTTTCCTGGGGCAATGTTTTGTGGGCTTTCAGAAGTCAATAAGGGAGGATAAGAGCAACTTACTTCTTACTCTACCATCTTGGTTCTCTGAAGTAGAATCGGGTCAGATAAATTTAAAGCTCAACTAATTCTCAGATTAAGTAAAATGGTTTGGAATAGACAGGAGTCCTAACGAACTCCATTTATGAAACAAATATGGTGCCAATACTTAAACAAGAAAGAGCAAAAACAAAGAAAACTACAGACCAATTTTACTAATTAATAGTGATACAAAAATTCTCCATAAAATATTAGATAGGAGACTACAGCAATCTATTACAAAGATCATACACTATAACTAAGTGGGCTATATATCAGGAATACAAGACTGGTTTAATAAGGAAAACTTAATATGATTAATTCTATCATTGACCAAAGGAATTCTCAATAGAGGCAGAAAAATTTTGCTGTTGACAAAATGGATTTTTCTTTAAAATTAGCCTCCACTTAAAGCATCAGCAAGCATTATTTGTAATGCGAACAAGTTAGAATCTTTCTCAATAAGATCAAGGTGAAGCTAGGATGCCCATCATCACCACTATTCTTCAATATTGTACTATAAATGCTATCTATATCAATAAGAAAAGGAAAAAATTGTAAGAAAAAAATTGAAAGAATTGGAATGGGTAATGAAGAAGTAAAACATCTTTTTGAGGATATGATAAACTCTAACAAATCAACTAAAATACTAGTTGAAATGATTATTTCTGCAAAGCAGCAGGACATAAAATAAAACCACGAATCAGCATTTCTATGAATTATCAACAAAGCCATGCAAGAAGATTGTCTATGGGAAGATTCATGGGACTATACCTGTTACCTGGTATACTTGTTTAGACAATCCTAAGAATTATGTGAACATAATTATAAAATTCTTCATGAATAGTAAGATTCAAATAAATGAAGAAATATTGTTTATGGGTAGACTAGGTCTATGTAAGGACTATTCTACCTGATCTAGTCTTATTCAGCGCCATCTCAATTAAACTACAAAAGATTATTTTGAACTAGAAGAAATAAAATTCATTTGGAAGAACAAAAGGTCGAGCATATAAAAGGAATTAATGGAAAAAATGTAAAAACAAGGTCTAGCAGGGTACTATGTTATAAAATAGTAATTATCAAAGCCATTTGGTGTTGGCTAAAAAGTAGGATGGTAGATCAGTGGAACAGAGTGGGTATACAATGCATGATTTAAGCTTTTGGGATAATAACTCACTATTTGGTAAAAATCACATATACCAGAAACTAGATGTAGACATAATTTACAAAGATAAGATCAAAATGGATGCATGACCTAGACATAAAGAGAGATATAAGTAAATTGGAAGAACACAGAACATGTCATCTATTAGGTTTATAGATAAGAAAAGAATTTATGAATAAGCAACATTGTATGATATAAAAAAATTGTGAGCCAGTAAGAAATCTGGCATAGGGCTAATAAAATATAAATACTTATATAGTCACTTCTCTTTCCTGATGCTGCTAAATGGGAACTCACAGCTTAATATAATAGGCAATTTAGCATATAAATGTGCCCCATGAAAGCAATATGTTGGCAGCACTGAACAATAAATGTTAACCTTGGGGTAAGCTGTTACTGAGGTGTTAAAGGCTCCTGCAAATTTAATGAAGTTGTTTGTACATAAGAATCATCTATACTAAGTATCAAGAGGTAATCTGCCACCTCCAGAACTCTTATATCCACCTTTAGAAAGTCAAACCTTTGATGCCCGGCCTATTTAAGAAATTCTATTGGTTGAGGTTCATAAGGATGATAGCTTTAGAGCTCTAAGAGACCTTATAAGTCATACAGCCAACTCCTTATTTTACAGAGTTGGAAACTGAGGCCCAGAGCAGTTAAATGATTTGCCCAAGGTCACATAGATTTTGGCAAAACCTGGTCCTCTGACTCCAAATCCACTGCACTGTTTTAAGGCAATTTTATTACTTTCCTATTTCTCCTGTCATCTGTGCTGAGAACTCCATAAATGTATTGTGATTTCTTCCACAGCAAAGAAAGAGGAAAAATTTATGACCTGAACTGGGCTGAGCACTTTTAGAAAAAGCATAACAAAGCACATTTATGACCTAATCATACAAAGATGATTTTACTTGACTCTTTTTCATTTTTCTGATCAGTTATATATTGCAGTCACCTCTCTCAGAGACCTCCACTAGTTGCTCTAATCTTGAAGGGATGTAACATTATCCTGTCATCTATCCAATTACCAGGAGATTCAATGAAAAGACAAACCAAATTTAAAACATATTTATTCATATATGCCAAAAAGACATATGGACAACCCCTCTAAGATTTCAGGATACCATCATACTAAAAGAAAATGACAACAAAATCAGAAACAAAAACTCTAGAAATCAAGCCGGACTAAAATCTATCTACGTAATGCAAACAAGGCCTGAATTCCCTAGGGTAAACTCCTACCTATACCAACTCCATTAAGAACTAATTTACACCTTCTTCATTTTTGTCTTGGTATTCCTAGTGCCTAGTACTATATAGGCTTAGCATATAGTGGGCACTTAATAAATGTTTGCTTGTTAAATTGGAAAAAAGAACTAATTACATTCTAGTAAATTTGATTCAATTTGGTACTATAACTCCATAATGGCCTGAACTCCTGACAGACCCTGACTGTCTCTCTTTATCACTTTTCAGCTCATTGCTGCTATATTCTTATGAAGAACATATTCTAAATCATTGATGGATGAGTTTTCAATTTTATTTTCCTTAAGGGAACTTTCTTCAATTATTTTTCACTAGCTATTTTATGATCTGTGTTCTCTATGGAAGTGTTTGAAAACGGGAAAAAAGTCAGTTAAAGGCTCTTCACTGTGTTGTCTTCAAGTAGATATTAAATCATCTTTTCAGGTTACAGAATTGGGAGATATCTTTGCCCATAACTAAATATCCTCATAATTTAAATGCTGATGAGATCCCATGAATCAATATTTCTGACACTTTCACTTGATTAATAAAATGTATTGGGACTCTTGATTTTTTTTTGTTTCTCAAAGCTTTCTCTGTTTTCTATTGTGGTGGCTGTCAAGTCCACCTATGTTGGCTGAATTGGCATAGAGAATAATTGAAATACTTAAATGCTGACAAAAGATTTTTATTAAACCCACATCAAGGTAAACATATTCAGCTAACTACAATCATCTTGTAACAAAATCAATGAAAACACATTAGGCAACCCTGAGAATACCTTGAGAATCACATAAAAAGTTCATAGGACTAATTTAATTGTGAGCTACCGACACTTTGATCAGCTGGACTAGACCAATTTCTTAGTGACTCTAGTCTGCAGATCAACACCTGGGGAACAGCAGAAATCTGAAGCTTAAGGTAAAAGACAAATAGAAGGATTCACCAATAAGGCCAGCTTAAGAGATACTGAATTGGCTGCAAAAATACACATCACCCCTATGCTCTGTGCTGGTCTCAGTCTAGTGTGTTGGGCAAATTACAGGGTCTCAGAGTTGGAAGACATCTCAGAAGCAATCAGAATAAACCTATACCTGAAGAACTCTCTCCATAACACAGCAGCACAAGCAGTCAGTCATTCCCCCTCAGTTTGAAGATATTCAATGAATGGAAACCCATCACTTTCTGAAGCATCCTATGTCACTTTTGGACGAACATAATTATTAGGTAGGATTTCTTTATTTTAAGGCTAAAGTTTCTTCTTCTGCAAAGTCTACTTATGGCTCCTGGTTCTGCCTTCTGCGGCTAAGCAACACAAGTCTAATCACTATTCCACAAGACAACCCTTCAAATATTTGAAGACAGCTATCATGCCCAATCCTCCAGTCAAAACTTGTCTTCCACAGGCTAAACATCTCTAGCTCCTTCGTTCGACTCTCACATGGCATGTTCTCAAGACCCTTTGTGTCCTCACTAAAAGGTGATGCCCAGAACTAAACATAATGCTCCAGAAATGGTTAGCCTTTTGTTCAGAAACTTGAAACACAGAACTAAAAAGGACCACCATGATGATTTGTGGGGAAATCTTAAAATATAAGCATGAAACATAAAGTAATATGGTGGCGAAACCCTGGAATGATGTTACAATACTTCCATTAGATTATGAGCTCCTTAACAATAAGGACTGTCTTTTGCCTCTTTTTGTATCCCCAGGGCTTAGCACAGTGCCAGACAAATAGCAGGCACTTAATAAAATTGATTAACTGCTTTTAATTTTAAAAACTATTGTTACAATTTATGATCCATATATTCATCTTTATGACACCTATCCCTCCACTAAAGTCCTACTTTTATGCTTCTTCTCTGAAAAAGTGTTATCCTTGGTTCCCAAAGATTAAGGTAAGCAGACTACAAGCTGCAAGAACACCGAGTATGGGCTTGGCAACTGACTGCATTGCTTTACTCTAAAGACTAGCTACTTAAGTATGGAGAATTTCCTCACTAGTTGGGTCACAGGGTGATGAAGTATTCACCATCAGCAACTCACTGTCCACTAAGTCAAAAAGGAGTTGTTATTTGTATTGGGCTCAAGAATCTCTGGTTTTTCAATTACTATGTCTCTTCCTCTCACATTCTTTTCATCTTCTGGTGTTTACTGAAACATAGCTTGCAGCAGATACCACATCACTTGACATCAAGGCTGGATACTTCTCTTTCCACTCGCAGAGGTACAAAAGAAGAGTTGGCATGTTCCTTTATCACACCATCATTTAAAAAAAACTACTTCTATTTCTTTGAAGTTCTTTCAATCCTGTCTATATCCTTGTTGCTATCATCTATGACCTTTCTCCAAAAGCACATAGCCCACAATCTTCATTCCAATCCTTGCCCCTTTTGAACCATGACCTCCAAGTTCCTCAGCTTCCTTAACTCTCATAACCTGTTTCTAGTGTAGCATAATCATGTGTAAGATTTAGATTCCCCTCAACCCCAATGAATCTGCTCCATGTGTTAGAATTCCTAGTTTTACTGTGAAGTAAGGAAAAGATTAGGTGAAATGACTATAGCAGCAAACAGTCAAGACTGGTAAGCTTAACAAATGTGATGAATTCCTTGTTACATTTTTAACAGGACCTAATACTTTCCATTCTTATGTTTCAGCAGAAGATGCTTTGGAGGTATCAAGGTGTTTTAACTAGAAACATCACATTATAAAGAATCCCCCACCTTGCATACATCTTTAAATATACTAGTGTAGATACAAACTATAACCAGACTAACCCTGGAATTTGTCAACTATTTTTCAATGAAAAGTCATACACCATATCAAGGAAATTCATACACCACGTCCTTACATAAATAACTTACTGTACATGCTAAAATAGATAAATCATTTAGAGTGAAAAATAATTACTTACTGGAAAAAAATGGATCACATTCTGAATCTGATATATTATCTACTGATTTAGATATATCACCTTTTGTATCATATACATCACACCCTGAATAAAGTACAACACTTGCTGAATGAGATGTATTACTTGCTGAATCAGATATATCACCTGAATCAAATATATCACCTCTTGAACTAGAAACATCACCTGCTGAATTAGATATATTAGCTGCTGAATCTAATACGTTATACATTAAATCAAAGTTGCCATCCACTGATTTGAGAACATTACAAAGAATCTCCCCAGTTTGCATACATCTTTAAATATAATAATATAGGTATTACATCAGTACTATATTTTACTATTTGGGGGCACACTCAAAGACCAACTTCTCTTCTTGTGTTGCAAGAGATACATAAGATCAATTTTCTGCCACTAGGCCACTGGCTACAAAGAGAAAGTGTGTGTGTGTGTGTGTGTGTGTGTGTGTGTGTGTGTGTGTGTGTGTGTGTGTGTGTATGTGTAGAGACAGAGACAAAGAAAGATAGGGGAGAGACGTATATGTTTATATACATGTGGTATATGTGTATATCTGCATGCATAAACATGTACATATGTGTGTATGCATTCAAGAAATGTATATTTTCCTTTAAGGATGATGATCCACGTTTTATGAAGGCAATAAATAATCCTCTCTTTCCCTTCAACAGTCATGCATTCGGTAATTGCTTATAAAATATATAGGGCCATTAGAGATGTATGAGAATGAATACAATAGAGACATGGTGACTACAGAATATTACTTGGGATCAGCACTATAGAACTTTAAGAGATAAAAATTCCTTAGTCTTACTATATAATTTGTTCTCGTTTTAAAATCATATCTAAGCTGTATTATGTGAACTAGAGATCTGGTAAATTATCTAGTTCAAAGGATTTATCTCAACAATCAAAATTACTTAAAAAACAATGGGAAGATGTGTCAACAGGTTGCAATATATGAATAATTATGACTTGCGTATATATTATAACTCAATTAAAATACTTCATCAAGGACACGTATGAATCAAAAGGATATAGGCTAGTCACGTAGGTAGAGCAAGAAATGACAGATGGACAAGTCAAGTCTTACAATGTTACCCTCAAAATAGTAAGGAAACTAGAGAAAGGCCTTCAGTGTGTTGGGTAACTACCCTTTTGAGGGTTTATGGAGGCATATGAACAGGAATCACATAGGATACAAAGGCATACATTGGTTGCAATCTGCATTAGTGAAGGGAATACTCTACACTAATGGGATCATAGATCTATTTAAGCATCAAAGTCTGCAGAACAATAATTTTCAAATATGATGTATGAGGATCAAATGAGATAACGAGTATAAAGAACTGGATAAATGGTAGCTATTATTACTATTACATTAATGTGAACCCCAATAATATTCTATCAACTATGTATATGTTGCTATTACTAAAACAGCAGAATGTGATTTGTGTTTATATCAAAATCACAACTGTAGGTTTTCTTTCCAAGAAGACTTAATTTTCATTTATCACATTTTGTAATATCATGGATAATGGTTTTATAACATTTATTTGTGGTATGATTAGAAGGAGATCCTTTTTGCTATGAAATATTAAATGAACTTCATATGAAAAAAAGAATTTTAGTAAAAGAGAAAAAATGTGAAAAGAATATGAGCTTATTTTTTTTCAAATCAATGCAACAAGTATTTTAATCTGACTTTCACTTATAAAACAGTTTAGAGTTTCCAAAGCATTTTCACAGACATTATTTCATACGGTCTTGTGGATAGCCCAATTTCACGGACAAAAACAAAACTGAGACAAAGGAGTGACTTGAAGAGGTCACACTGTAAAGTAATGACAGAGCTCCTCTCAGTAGGCCAAACTGCCAGTGAAGCAGAGATGAAGAAACCTGCTCATAAGAAATTACAGAGGCCAAAATCAGTAACAGACTTTGATTTTACAATATGAATCTAAAGAAAAAGTAATTTTGAAAATAAGTTTTAGAGCTTAACTAAATAGTATTTTCTAGTCAATACTGAGTAGCATTTCGTAAACATAATTCAAGAAAATTAGATTTAATTCTCTATGATCAGTTAAAAACTACAAAAACTATATTTACATTGGCATATTAAAATGATTTTATGATGTTATGCTCGATCTGTGACAAAACATATTTTACATGATACGCTGGATGTGATAAAGCCCTCTGTAGGTTTTGGAAGTAGGAAAGAAGGTCTCTTGTTCTTCCTCAACTTTCCTGCCGAGAAAGCAGATCCAAACTCATATGGGGCTCATTATATCATTATCTTTAAATTAATTCTACATATACATGTATAAACATATGTGTGTGCATGTACATGTCTACATAAGTATACATGAGTCAATAAACATTTATTAAGCATCTATGTTCCGGACACTATGCTAACGGGGGAGACAACAAGCAAAAATATGTACGGATAAACTATACACAAAATCAGTAGGAAATAATTAAAAGAGAGAAGAAACTAGAATTAGGAGCAGTTGGGAAAGCCTTGCTGTATAAGGTGAGATTTTATTCCGGACTTAAAGGAAACCAAGGAAGTCAGCAGTTGGTAAGGGAAGGGAAAAGCATTCCAGGCATGGAAGACAGACATGCACACATAAGTATGTCTATATTTGAGTCATTTTCTTAGAGACAAACTGAACACATTGGAATAACGAGGTCACTGAAGTAGAGAGTATAATTAGAAAAGAGAAAATGGTCCATGACAAAGTCTTGAAGATAGCTGTGAGATACTGATATAGATCTAAGAAAGGAGACTTCAAAGTAATGGTCAGACATTTAGAAAGGTCGCCAGGAGAAAGCAGGGTCATAAAAGTCGATGGAGCAAGTATCTGGTAGAAAGAGGGAGGGCTGGGCAAAATGGCAAAATCTACCAAAAGATCAATAAGATGGAGGACTGAGAAAGGGCCATCCAACCAAACAACCAAGAGAATCTCGCTAATGCGCTATTTGAAAAAGGACGTTTTAAAGCTAGTTGGTAGCAGACTAACATAAATGTAAGAGTGCTTGGTATTTAAGATAGAAGCATTATCCCCCTTCAGGAACGCTGAAAAAGAGCAGTCACTGAATTTGGCTCCAGAGTAGCAACTCTGACACTTAGTACCTGTGTGACCTTGGGCAAAGGATTTAGCCTTTTTTAACCTCAGTTTCCTCCTCTGTAACACAAGGGGTTGGACTAGATGTGAGTTCAAAATCTATGATCTGTCTTTGAGAACATCTGTGGCTTTGTCTGTTTAAATAGCAAGCAATTGTTATTGAAAACTATTGGGAGCATGTATTAATATCTCATATTATGTAGTATCTCAAAATTTACAGGGCTTTTGTCATATCAATCCTTTAAGGCAGACAATCTTACTATGACTATCATCACCATCATCCTCGCCACCGTCATTACCACTTAATAGATACAGAAACTTAGATTCAAATAAATACCTTGCCCATGATCACACAATAAGCAAATTTCACAGCTGGGATTCCAACCCAGTTCACTTCTGACTCCAAGGCTAAGTACTGGGCTCAATGTCTTACTTTTTACCACAACACATATCTGACCATTTACTGCATCTAGTTTCTGTCTTCACATTATATCTTGTATCCATCTCTTTCTCTCTACTCACAGGGCTATCATTCTAGTTTGAACTTTAATATATATTGAACATCTACTATGTTCCAGGAACTGTGCTGAGTGCTGGGGATACAAAGAAAGTCATTAGACAGTCCTTGCTCACAAGGAACTCACATTCGACCAACTATAAATTAACATTAAATAAACAGGATAAATTGGAGATAATCTCAGAGAAGCAGTGCAAATATTAAGGAGCAGTGGAAAAGGCTTCTTAGAGAATATGGGGTATTAGGTGAGACTTGTCTGAGGGACTAGGTAGATAGCAGTACACTCAAAAGTAATAGGCAAATTTGGAAGGTGGGGAGAGTTTGTAGAAATGATAACGAGTTCAGCTGTGGACATACTGAATTTAAGATGTCTATGAGACATCCAGTTTGGGGTTCCAATATACAGTTGGAGATGTAAGATTGGAGATCTAGAGAGAGGTCAGGGTTATATAAAAACATCTGAGAATCATCTTCATAGAAATAATACTTGAATCTATGGCAGTTTGTGAGATCACCGAGTGAAAAGTATAGAGGAAAAAGAGAAAAAAAGAAGAAAAGAATTGAAGTTGTCCCCTTTTGACCTTCAGGATAATTCTTGGGAAAATGAGGAAATATATTTGGTGACATTATCAGAAAGAAAAGTTTCAATATATTAATATACCACAGATTTCCACAAAAATTTATTAGGTAGTTTTGCTGTACATCTCCCTAGAACTGTATCATTAAGTTTTAGGTGGCTCACAATGGGGTAATAAACAGATATGTCATTGAAATCTCCTTCCCCAGTAGCTGCGAATACACAAGTTCCACTATATAAACATTTCTAGAACAATCATAAATAAATATATTTTCAGAGATATTGATAATTAAGCATTTGTTGATCCATAAATATTTGAGACAACAGTATTTTTAAAATTTTTTTATTATTTAATATATTTAGTTTTCAGCGTTGATTTTCACAGGAGTTTGAATTACAAATTTTACAAAATTTGTAAATGTAAAAAATTACAAAAACAAAATTTGAATTACAAATGTACAAAAACACACCAAGATGGTGTATATTCTGGTTGTCCTGTTCCCCAGTCAGCCCTCCCTTCTGTCACCCCACTCCCCTCCCATCCCCTTTTCCCTTTCTTTCTTGTAGGGCAAGATAAATTTCTATGCCCCATTGCCTGTGGATCTTATTTCCTAGTTGCATGCAAAAACTTTTTTGTTTTTGTTTTTGAACATCTATTTTTCAAAACTTTGAGTTCCAAATTCTCTCCCCTCTTCCCTTCCCATCCACCCTCCCTAAGAAGTCAAGCAATTCAACATGGGCCACATGCATATCATTATGTATAACCCTTCCACAACACTCATGTTGTGAAAGACTAACTATATTTTGCTTCTTCCTAACCTATCCCCCTTTATTGAATTTTCTCCCTTGACCCTGTTCCTTTTCGAAAGTGTTTGTT
>CM053628.1:10165314-10189308 GCA_028646595.1 Phalanger gymnotis
AGACTAAAGAGTTCTATGTTCTAAGCCTGGGGGGATGCACCAGCTCTGCCACACCAGCACTCCTCCTTCCCCAAGAACCTCCAGCCTGGACTGGACTTAGATCTTCAGCAGGCTCTTTACTCCTGCTCTAATCTGCCACTTAATTCCTCCCACCAGGTAGGCCTGGGGCCAGAAGCAACTGCAGCTGTAGTTCTAAAGCTGCCCCACCTCCTCTGCCCCCAGGAGGTGGCCAAACTGCAAACTCTATCCCAGTCCCCAGCAGCTTCTCCCACTAACTTACTCTGTTGTCCTTGGTGTTTGTGGGTTGACGACAACAGTATTTTTTAGTGCTGTAGGGGAAAACTGAAATGGGAGTATTCCAGTCATCTGTGTTTGTCTGCTGCACAAAACAAAGGCAATGATAAAAGATCTGAGAGATCAAGTTACATACAAGACATATTAAAAATGTAAATGTAGTCATGAAGATTTTAGAAGGTTTTATATTGACTGCTTCTTGAAAATGAAGGAAAACTAAATGTATGACTGGTAAGAGACAGTGAAGCTAAATGTAAAACCAAGGAACCAGAAATTTATTGCCAAGGACTAGAATCAGCTACAATTAATTTTTACTGGCAGACTATTTACAGCTAAAATGGAGATGACCTGGGAAAGCACTCAGGGCAATTTTACATGCATAGTATGATTACTCAAATAAGATGGAAAGCTTCACTGAATCTACTTCCTTGGTGCTGAAAGCTTTATGATTCTCTGAGTTAGCTAGCATTGCCAGTGGCCATTCTACATTAATTCATATACTGTCTCTCACTTATGACCATTTCAAGTTGCTCCAATTAGTAAGGCGCAAAGATGGACTTCTCCATTTTATGACTTAGGCTTTATAAACAAATGTACCAGGCATGGCTGAGGTAGGAAAGGGCTATATTTTCCAGAATACCTGGGCCTTGAGCACATCTGCTCATTAGAAGAGAACAAACCTGTATATTCCCACTAGAGAGCAGATTAATGAGGAAACTTCTAAGAAAACAGAGGAATAATGGGCATTGTTTCTGTGTTTTGTTCACACAGAGAAATGGAGGCTATTAAGAATGAACAGTGGCCACAGAACCTGTTTAGTGTTATACCATATCCTTTTCTGATATCAAACTTAAATATTATGACTTATGAAGTTAATTGGTGGGAAGGTGGCAAAGTGTTGGGAGCTAGAGAAGCTCAGATCCACCACTAACACCCTATACAATCTTTGCGAATGCACCAGAAGGCAATAAATAAAACCCAAGAGAAACAGCTATAAGCGACTCCACCCTGCCTTGTACTGCACAACAAAACTAACAAACCTTACAGAATCCTGCAGATGGTAAGAGTGGAGACAAATCCAAGAAGACAGAAGCCAAAGAACAGGCCAGGAAACAGGGCCGGACTAGTGCCCAGGTAGCTCAGTAAGCCGCCAGAGGATTAGCAAGAGACAGGATCTGATGTACCGTGCTCAGCACCCAACCAACATAGTGCCCAGAACCCAAATTGCTCAGTACCCTGGAAGTATAACTTAAATAGGAGTTAGGACCAGAGATAAACCAGCACCCAGGCATCCCAGGTCCCCAACCTAAATAGCACTCAACCAGTCCATGTCCCAACCACAGAAGGAGAAAGGGCCAGTACAAACACTTAAAATCTCCCAGGAGACCAGCTACATCTACAGCAACATGGTGGAGACTCTCAGGCTCATAGCAAGGGGCAGAGATAAACTGAGGATCAGATGCAAGCAAGATGAAAATAGAAGGATCCGAGGCAAAAACTTTGGTGAAGACAATAGGAGACTGAGCCAAAACCCAATAATTCCTGTGGAAGGCTGGGCCTAGTCTTAGCAACCTCATGTAGGACCAAGCAAGGGCTGATTATACCATCCAAGATTATGGAGGGAGCAGAACTGGAACCACAAACAAAGTCCAAATTCAGAAACTGAGACTTCCTGGCACAGCATTCAAAGCCCTTGACGACTAGGCCCCTTCCTACCTTGGCACTACCTTGTGCTTCATTCCCCTCTAGACACTCTACAATCCTGGTACACTGTTCTGCTTGTGACTCTTTACCCAGGACACATCTAACTTCCTGCTTTTGTGCTAACTGTCCCTCACACCTGGAATGCTCGCCATCCTCAACCGTGGCTTCTTCTAAGACTCAGCTTAAATCTGTCCTTATCCGGGAGACTTTCCTCATTCCCCTCTGCTGCTAGTCCCTTCCCTCTAAAATGACTTTCTATTACACTTTACATATTTAGTAAGTACATAGTTATTGAAGTATTCTGTTCCCCACCACAATGCTAGCTCCTTGAGAGTAGGGTTGATGTTTTTGCCTTTTTTGGTAACCCTAACACTTAGCATAGTGCACAGAACATACTTTGGGTTTAATAAATCCTTGTTGACTGACAGATACTATCTTATTTAACCTTCAGAATAATTGAGGGAGGGAGGTGGTATTGTCATCATCCCCATTTTACAGAGAAGGAAATTTAAGCTAATTCAGAATGACTTATTTAGGGTTACAGTTACTAAGAGTCTGAGGCAGGATTAGAACTCAGATCTTCCAGCGCTCTGATGTACTTCCTAGCTGTCTGAGGCACAGGAACAAGTATTGCTCCCTAGGTTAAATGACTGGCGACTTTTTGAAGAGCCAACACTGAAGTTTTAACAACTATTTTAAAAATATGACCTTCCAATGTGTTCCCAATCTAGCAAACTGCATTATGATCTAAACTACATCTCTTCATCTTTCGCATAAGAATGAGGCATATGATCAAAACTTCACTAAAATCTAAATAAACTATATCCACAACTTTCCTCTTACCTGTTAGTTTATCAATTCTCTCAGAAAAAAATGAGATCAGTCTGGCACAACCTGTTATTAATGACACCGTGCTAGCTTTTCGAAATCATCATTTTCCGTTTTAGGGGTTTATCAAGCATCCTTTTAATGACATCCTCGAACTTACATCCATATGCTGAAAAGGTCATAAGTTTCAACAAACATATTTCAAGTCTCCACAGGAATGAATGGATAAAGCACTTATTAAGTGTTTACTATGTGCAAAACTGTGAATATAATGAATAAAAAGGTTTATTATGTGTTTAGCACTGTTTTAAGCACTGGAGACATAAATACAAAAGCTGGGCAGTCTCAGCTCTCAAGGAGTTCATATCTTAATGAAAGAGACAACACATACGATCCTTCAGGTGCAGCTGCAAAACAGATGATAACGCTTCATTTTTAATGTCATTTCCACTGGTAAAACCATGTCAGTTCTGATGCTGAACTGTTTGACATTGCCAAGGACTTATTTTTTTTTCTTTTCCGGATCTTTAGTATCTGTGGCTGGAGTTGCTGCAGGAGCAGTGGCCAGGCTGCCTCTCCACAGGGACAGCTTCCCAGGAGCGTAACCATGAGTCCTGGGCTGGAAGCATGGATATTTCCAAAGGCCTTGGATTCAGAGTCTGGGCCTCTCTATCAGGGCCTGAGGGAAAATGGTGATGATAGTTTGATGTAACCCTTTCTACCTCTGGGTGTCTTGCTGCTTCAGCTAGACTGGTTTGCCTGCTCTGTCTGGGGCACTTGGTGGGGAATTTCTGGCCTCTTCTCTCCACAAACTGCTTCAAGGGGTGGGCCTGAGGCAGGTCCATGAAATCCTGTGTCTATCTGTACATTGTACATAATAGGAATCTTGTAGGAAGCCCTTCATCTCCATCGCTGACAGCTGCATTGCCCCAAAGGTTATTCTTTCTATTTGTGTAAATAATATTTCAGCAAAAGTGTAAACAGTGTAACATAATTTTAGTCAATTATCAAGCATTTATTAAGTGCTTACTATGTGCTAGGCACTATGTTAAGGGTGAGGGACACAAAGAAAGGCAAACATACGGTAATGGACCTAGCAGTGCTTCAAGTGTAAATACGCTAAACTTGTCAGAGTAAGTTTCATAATCACAGCAAATTATAACTTCAGCCTGTGAATAAACTGGCAAAAAAAAAACTCTGAAAGGTGTCCCTACACATTTGTATTTCCTAGGAGAGACAAAATGTAATTACACTTTTAAGTTCTCATCTGTCATCTTTCATGACTGAGATGTATTTCTAATTGCACCTGAAAATACTAAGCTATCAGTACCTCCTTTTAAAATTTTTTTATGAACAGAAAACATCTAAAGGGAAGTAAAATATTCCAAAGTACAAGAAGGGATTTTTCCCTTCCATTTTGGCTCAGCTTGCTTCTTCCCTATCTCTCAGGAAGTATTCTTTCTCATTCCAGAGCCACTGTCATCATCATTACCTTCCTCTATAACCTCCATCATGATTTCCTTGGAAGGACTTCTTTTGCAGGTAGAGATAATTCCTACATGGAATTACAAAAATCAATTATTTATGCAAGAGGCTTTTTCAGATCATTTTGTGCTTAGACAATGAGACTAGAAGGCAAAGACAGTGAACTTAAAGGAAAGGTGATTTAATGCTTTGCTCTTTGGAGTTCAAACTTCATACAATCTCTCTTTCTGGCAATACAATTTCACTTTGAAGTCAATTCCCATTTGGTATCATCATCTTTGGAGAGCCTTCAAGGCAATTCTAAGCAGTTATATATTCTGCTTGCATAATGCCAGTTAGAAGGGAAAAATTATTTAACAGTAAATTTACTAATACTAAAATTATCATTGAAATGTAAGATATAGTAAGGAAATCATTAGAAGTAGTTGAAAATTTCTAATATACCTAGGAGAGATAAATGTTACACAATGTTCAGGCAGAAATATTTCCAGAAATACAAAATTATATAATTTATGAATCTAGAAAGCAGGCTATAGAATTGTTTAGATAATCAGAAATGTAAAGAAATGTGAATTGCTGGTAAATCAAGTTGTGTTTTCTGGAGATACATAGATATAAACATTCTTAATGATGTAGTGCTGGAGGAGTATACCAGATAACATATATTTCCTTGAATCTTATATTATAGGAGAATATCAATCTAAATTTTTAGGCAAGAAGCAAAGTGATCTCAGTTTATAAAAGGTATATATAGTTTTTACAAAGAGTTGAGCCTGACCACAAGACTCTTCTCTGCCTAACTCACTGAAGAACACATGTTCCTTAGGTTGAGTCATCCCTTTGGCATATCCTGGCTTCTGTTCTAAGTGGAGCAAAACTGGTGATGTTTACATGATTTTCCGAATCTGATAACTTAGAGGCATGGCTGAAGAAGGATAGCTGATCATTAGAGACTGCTACGCTGCCCCTAAAGAGAAGGTCAGGAGTGGAACTGAAAGGGAACACCCAAGATAAAATCTACCTGGGAGCAGACAACATGTCATAATGTCATAATGATAAACAAAACCAATTAAGATGAAATTTAATAGAAATAAACTTAAAGTCATGCAAATTATGCTACAGAATTAGTTATCCTACAAATTATGCTAAGGAATAATGCTAAGAAAGTGATTACTATGTCCATACTCTTTGACCCAGAGATATCACTGCTAGCCATGTACTCAAGGAGGTCAAAGACAGGAAGAAATGTCTATATACAAACAAAATATTGATGACAACATTTTTACAGTAGAAAAAAAACAGAAAGAAAGTAGATGCCCACTAACTGGAGAATGGCTAAACAAATCGTGTTACATGTATGTAATGGAATCTTACTACACCTTAAAAAATAATGAATATGAAGACTCCAGAGTGGGCTTACTCTCCCAACTCCCAGTTGACTGGGTAGGTTGGGTTCACATGTGTCAATGACAAAAGCTACTCCCCTCGAGGTCCTAGAGGGAAGCCTAAGGGGCTGAGGCACTTGCTGGTAATATCACTCCAGAAGCTCCAGTCACTGTGTGCTCTAATATCAATTAACCAGTTAACAATTCCCCGATGTCAATCAACCAGTCAGCATTAATTAGCTATTGCAAAGGGATACTTACTGAGGACTAAAGTACAAAAGCATACTCCCAAACTTAGAGGTATAACTTTTCCCTCTGCAAATACTTGGCCTCCTGGAGTTTTCTCAGATTTCAAGTGTTTGGATCACTTTATACTATCCCTTCTTCCACTCCTTTCCTAGCTCCACTCCTGAATCTCCAGACTTCTCCACCAGGTCCCAGCAGACTTCTCACTCTGGAAGACCCATCTACCATGTAGTCTCTTCTTCATATTGGTGAGTTTCTCTCAGAACTTCCATTTTGAGGGTATGGCCAAGTTATCCACCCTCTACTTCCTCATTCCTCCTCTAGTTCTACTCCTGATTCTCTCTTCTCCCTTTTTCCCTTCCTGGTTCTGTTCTTGAACTTCTTGATTTCAAAATCACACCTTTACCACTGTCTCATTCTGGAATTTCCCTCAGTGCCTGGTGTCTCCTCACTCTCGAACATCCTACCACTGTAGCCACCTGCTTACTAAGGAACATTCCTCTACGAAGCCTGCCCCAATTCCCCCATTAGGAAGCTCTTCTTGAAGCCTCCATTTTGTGAAGAGGTCTAGGCTGGCCTAGTTTCATTCTCTTCCCGGCCATACTGCTGACTTTCTGGACTTAAAAATCATGCCCCCATGCCAGGTACCTTCACTTCCCCTCCCTGAAACTTTTCAGCTCCTTTTTGTGCATTGTTTTCCCCCATTAGAATGTAAGATCCTTGAGGGCAGAGGCTGTGTTTCTTTTTGCTTGTATTTATATCCATGGTGCTTAGCACAGCCTAGCACACAGTAAGTAGCTGATAAATGCCTAACTTGAGTTAACTTGACTTGGTATAAAACATGCCCCACCCTCAACACAAGGCCTACTCTCCTTCCTCCATTTACAACTGGTCCATGGTGAGAGCAGTTCAATCTTGAAGCAGAAAAGTAGTGAAGTACACATGAAGTGAACACATGTAGCTAAGGGATACCTCCTGACCTAGGATTCCTCTTCTCTATTTGTTGAGTCTCCATCTGTCTCAATTCTAGATGAGGCACAGCTGACTCCTTTAACATCAATGCATTGCTTGCAGAATATGATATCTCAGCTGCCAGGTTGTTGCACTGCAGGGCTCGCTCCTCAGTAGACCTGGCTATTCCAGCAACCAGCATCCTCTCTCACTGACTTCTGATGGCTCTTCTAACCTTTTTAAGCTCATAAGCTGTATTCCCTCTCTGGATACTCATTAACCTAAGATCAGAGAAGAATAAACCCAAGGGAACAAAGAAACAGAGGTGCTCTGCCCTTAGCCCCTTGGGAAGTTCAATGTAATTCTTGTTTAGATTGCTGCCAGGTAGGAAAAGTGTAAAAGGGTTGAGGAACATATTGACGTTTTTGTATGTGGACTCAGTTCTGGGTCTGTCTTTAGTCCTTCTCACTTTGAAACCATTTAGAAAAATCCTACCCACCACACGGCACAAGTGCTTCAGTCACTCATAGTCATAAATTGGCTCCCCAAAGTCCCATGTGTCCAATTAAAATCAAGTAGGGCGCAACACTGGTGCTCTAAGGCCTGGGCCCTCATTGACTGGTCTCCCACTGTACGTGAACTGGTGCAAAGTGAACAAAAGCAGATCAGATGATGGTTGTTCAGTTGTCTAAGTCACATCCAACTCTTCATGACTCCATTTTTGGTGTTCTTGGCAAAGACACTGAACTAGCTTGCCATTCCCTTCTCCAGTTCATTTTACATATCAGGAAACTGAGGCAAACAGGGGTAAGTGACTTAACCATGGTCACACAGCTAGGAAATATCTGAGGCCACATTTGAACTCAGGAAGATGAGCCTTCCTGAATTCAGACACAGCTCTCCATCCATTGTGCCACCCAGCTGCCCTAAATGAATAAATGAAAACAACAAATAAATGCTATGTGATTTTAATCATTAAGTTTGGCTCCAAAAAAAGATGAGAAAATGCATTCCCCTCCATTCTTTTCTGCGATGGGTGACTATGGCTACGGAACACCATACATATTGTTAGAATTAGTTGAAGTATTAGTTGCTTTGGGTAAACTGTTCCTTCCATTTTGATAAAGGTGCGTCTATAGGTAAGAGAGGAGTAAGGATATACGGGGTGGCCCAAAAGTCTAATGTATTTAATGCATTTGATATACTTGCAAACAAAGGTGATGAAAAAGCAAAATAAGTCAAGAAAGATTTTCCCAAAATGGCCTGTAAGCCCAAGGGCTTTCATAACTGCTTTGTGACAACAAACATTTCAGAAACAACCAGTAAGTCCAACAATAAGAGAAAGGCAGAATAATTAAGGCATATTAATATAATAGAATATTATAGTTATAAAATGATAACTATGAAGGATAAAAGGAAATAGGGAAGGACCACATGAGTTGCTGGACTGAAATCTTAAGAGCCATAACTGTGTTCACACTGGCTTCAATTACAGTAAAAAAAAAAAAAAGAATACAAAAGAAAGAAAAAAAATTAGAAAAATAGGGCAAAAGGTGACAGAATTTAGGGCATACCTAGAAGGCTACATAAAACTAAAGGATTTTCTTTGCTTAGCTGTTTGTAAATTTATATGATTCGACTGCATAAAAGGCTAAGTATTTAGGCTAAGATTTTGCCCCCTTTCGCAAATTTATTTGATTTGATTCTTTGTTTTGGAACCCAAAGAGTGATTTAGGACTTCAATAAAGAAATTTTTAATGTGTTTTTTTTAAAATTCTGAACTTAAAAAACAAATAAAATAAGCATTTCCACATATATACAACAGAGCATGAAAAAGAAGTATACATAAAATTTGCGTCTCTTTTATGTATACCACCATTTTAAAAATATATATTATAAATTCAAAATGGAACTTTCAAAGCTCTTCTGTTTATCGTTTGTTCTGGTATTCTTGCTCTTTTCTTTGTTGCATTTACAAATGATGTTCCATTAATCTTTTTTTCTTTTGTTTTTCTTTCTTTTTGGCAGCCTTCCCAACTTCATCTTCCCAAAATGAAAAAAAAAAACAAAATTTTTGTGACAAATAAATAATCAAACAAAATTCTCACATTATCAGGGTCTGCAAATTGAGTCAATAACTTCTATGTCAGAAGGTAGGTGCCATGCTCCACTATTTGTCCTTTGGAATCATCATTGGTCAGGTCGTTTAATAAAGAATGAAAGGAAGTATGAGGATGGACGTGAGTGACCTCAGGTAAGTCACTTAACCTCCCCGTACCCCAGTTTCTTCATCTGTAAAATGAAGGGTTTGGCCTATGAGATCTCAGAGGTCCCATCCTACTCTAGATTTCATTATCCTATTATCTTAAAGAAAAATATTAGAAGAAATCAAAAGACAGAAAAAAATAGAACACCTAAGGTTTCTACAAATGAAAGCTACAAAATATAGCTGATTTATACAGCCCAGCCAAGAAACCAAAGAAATGAGGGAAATGGGTCCCCCACTAAAACCCAAAGATTTCAGGAGGAAGAAAATTCAGCTAAAAACCTAGAGCAGATAAATCAAAAAGGAATATACTCAAATCAGAAGGGATGATAATCGCTACAGTATCCATAAGTTACACACATAAATACTCCATGTAAAATATTGCAAGACTGGGGCAGCTAGGTGGTGCAGTGAGTAGAGCACAGGCCCTGGAGTCAGAAGTACCTGAGTTCAAATCCGGCCTCAGACATCTGACACATTTACTAGCTGTGTGACCTTGGGCAAGTCACTTAACCCCAATTGCCCTGCCTTCCCCCTAGCAAAAAAAAATATTGCAAGACAAAGGAAATTAAACCAATACTTGATGAAACACAGAACCCCTTGATTTCCAAGAGGCTTTGGAACCACAGCTGGATGTTCCAGAATGGTTCAAAAGCCAAATGAGAATCCTGAAAGAAGTCAGAGGAGAATAAATGGCAGAATTCATGGCCTACACCTCAAATCTAAGAAGGATTCAATCTACGGTGCTAAGTGTCTCCCAAGAAGTGAAAGAGCGAACAAGTGATTGGGAAGACAAATATAATGAACAAATTTAAAGAACAATCTAGAAGGAGAGAAGCAAAAGGCAATAACTTTAAAAGAACATGTAATCTATATAAACAAAACACGTTGATATCTGAAACATTGTGGAGAGGAACATCAAAAGTCCAAAAAAACCATAATGCAATGTCTGTGCTCCATTCCCCACCCCTACTGCCTAGCACATACTCTCTCCTCATCTCTGCTTCTTAGAATCCCAGGTTTCCTTCCAGATTCAGCTCAAGCCCCACCTTCTAAATGAAGTGTTTCACGGTCCTCTCAGCTGATAGCATACCCCTTACCCCTCTTTACAACCTGGTCCCCACTTACCTTTCATCATTTTATACTATCCAGATAAACTTACCTTTTCTCCAGTCTTCACAAAGAACGCTCCATCTCCCATTTCAATGCCTTGGGAACTGGCTGGATCCCACACCTGGAACATATTCCCCTCATTAATTCCACCATGTAGTATCATTAGTTTCCTTCAAGATTCAAACTCAAGCACTATTACCCACCTACACAAAGTCTTTCTTGAGTCTCCAACTACTACTACTAGTCTCCCCTTCCTAAGTAGCCTGTATTTTACTACTTTGCATAATGTATTTGTTCTGTGTGTGTGTCACACATACATAAGTTTTCTGTATACATTTATATATGTATAAGTTGTCTCCTCCAAATGAGTCCCCAAACTAATTAGCAGAATTGAATCTATGGTGGTAAGTCTCTCCAAATAAAGAACTATTAATTTTTTGCTTTGTTTTTGTAGCTCAATGCTTGGCCCAGAGGAGGCCCTTAAGAAATGCTTACTAGATGATTGATTTCTTCTAGCTTGTTACTAATTCTGATCTTTACTCTGCCATGTCAGTGATGTGACTGTACACAGATGATTCAAGGATTAATCAACAAGAATTTCTGAAATGCCTACTATGTGCCAAGCATGGTGCTAGGTATTTATGACTTCCATATCAATGATGAGCCTTTCATGTTAGTTAAAATACAACTTATTTGGGATTTTCTGATGTTATTTGTTGCTTTCCATATCCAATGTCTACCAATTATTTTCCTGAAGAAAGGGTTTATGATTTAAAGGCATGCTGTTTCAATGCCATTTTAATGTAGGTTACATGTCTGTGGTCTCTCATTCCTTCTCTCTGACCCACACTTTCCTATATATTTAGCACCATCCTCACCTGTCCTCACCTTTGCACTGACATCAGTGACTATCACTAGCACAGAGTATTCATGGCCAAATCTAAGAACCATATCACCAGCAATTAATCCCACAAACACCCCAGAAATGGCACCAAGAAACCCAGGTTACAGAGACATGACTCTGAAAGGGGCTGACCCTAAGATTCTGAGAAACATGCACTTTGCTAAGAAATATGTCAAGAAGGGAATGATGAAGATACAGGCCAACCATGGCAAAGTCATAAATGCACAAGCAGAGGCCATCACGACAAGGTATCAAGGTCACCAAGTGCAAGTTCCTCAGGCCCAAGGTCACCAAGTTCACAGGCCGGAAGGCCCCAAGACAGCTACCAAACGACCATGCCCTAAGGCTGGCACTAAATATCCAGGTCTCAAGTTCACTAGCCTTGAGTCTAAAGTTGCCAGAACCACTGACCATAAGATTGTGAGGCCCACTGAACAGAAACCTACTGACTGCAATATCACCAACTGTGAAATCAAGGTCGCCAAATCTGATCCAAAGTCACCAAGTCCAAAGCCAAGGTTACTGAGTCTACCTCTAAGGTCACTAAACCTCATGATTCCAAGGCTCCCAAGACAGACTTCCAAGACCAAAGATTACAAATCCAAGCCCATCACCCCTAGAACAGTCAAACTCAAACTTTCTAGTGCTAAAGCCCTGAAGGCTAAGACTAATAATCCCAAGAATTCAAAACAGATGCTTCAGAAGAAAAAGGGATCTATTTAAAGCACAGCTTTTTTCAGCCAGGGCATCATTTTCCATAATTTTGTACAAATAAAGGAAAAAGTGAGTCACAAAATTGTTTAAAAAACAAAATCACTGAATATCAGATATTTAATTTGATGGGTCCTACTGACATCTTCATAGAATTTCCCTGCTGTCTTTCTTCAAGACTCAATTCAAAATCTGCTTTCTAGAGGGGCCCTTTCCCAATTGCCCAGCCCTTCCCAGCTAAGGTTTCTTGTTGTTGTTCAGTCATGTCCTACTCTTTATGACTCCATTTGGGGTTTTCTTGGCAAACATACTGGAGTGGTTTGCCATTTCCTTCTCCAACTCATTTCACAGAAGAGGAAACAGGTAAACAGGGTGAAGCAATTTGCCCAAGGTGACCCAGCTGGTAAGTGTCTGAGGCTGGCTTGAACTCAGGAA
This sequence comes from Phalanger gymnotis, assembly GCA_028646595.1. Lineage (NCBI taxonomy): Eukaryota > Metazoa > Chordata > Mammalia > Diprotodontia > Phalangeridae > Phalanger > Phalanger gymnotis. Next base: position 10,177,637 of record CM053628.1, read on the forward strand.
GCTGAGTCTTTCTGACTCCAGGCCCAGGACTCCGTTTACTGTACCATCTAACTGCCCATTGAAAGTAACCTCAGTTACCTTTGATCTATTCTTATAGCTTTTATGTATGCACATATGTGTTTTCTTCCCATCAGAATGCAAGCTCCTTATTAGCTGTTATCATAATTAATTGATATCAATGCATATGATATAATTGGTTTCATGGTGGTTGTTTCATAAACACATATCATGAGAAGTCCAATGTGAAATGGCCAAATGTCCTACAGAATAATGCTTCTTGCTGCCTTTGGGAGTATGATAAAAAAAAAATTCTATCAATCCCTTTCTTCACCTCTCCAAGGAATGCCTATGACTCTGTTTGATTTATCTGTAACATCTTTCTTTTCATTTTTTTCCTAACAAGAATATCAAGATATGCTTCAGTTCCCCTAAGTCTACCCATTCACAGTTAAATGGACAGAGATCTTACATTTATAATACCAACAGACAAGTAAAAGTTCTCATTGGCCTAAAAACGAAGTATTTCTTAGCATTCTCTGCCCCACTTTCTACTATTCTTGCCAGAGTCACTAAAGAAGAAGCAGGTGGCCACACAGGACTTGAGGCAGTTTTGAATTGTTCATTGCTTCTTGTGTTGCTACTACAGCATAGGGTGTCATGTGTGGCTCATGGGAGAGACTAAAATAGACATCTACAGCATCTTTTCCTTCCACCCTTCCCCAAGGGTCCTTTAATTCCTGCCAGGAGAGGAAGCAGGAGATCTTGGCCAGAGGCTGGATGCTTTGCTCTCTTCAGAGACAAGGAGTACTAGGCTAGAATTATATCTAACTGCTCCACTAAATATTATTAGTCTAGGGGATGTAATTATTAGTAACGCTTAGTTGTTTTTTAGCCACATCCAGGCTCTGCATGATGCTTTCTGGGTTTTGTTGGCAAAGATACCAGAGTGGTTTGCCATTTCTTTCTTCAGTTCATTTTACAAATGAGGAAACTGAGGCAAACAGGGTGACATGACTTGCCCAGGGTCATACAACTAATAAGTGTCTGAGGCTGGATTTGAACTCAGGTCTTCCTGACTCCGGGCTCAGCACTCTATCCACTGTGCCACCTAGCTACAATTTTCAGGTTCAAGCTCAACTCCTGAGTGCTGCTTTTAGAGAGGGGAAAGGAGGGACTCAAGCTATATATCCAAAGCTTGATGCTGTTCCCACAAGATTCCAATTCTACAATGATCATATATAGAAAACAACAAAGAAAACCATTTTTCCAAGTCAAGAGCAAAAGAGAAATCAGAGAAAGTATACACAAAAGACTATATGCCAGATAACATAGATTTAAGAACCTCCCAAAAAGGCAAGAAATTCCAGAGAGAGGGAGAGGGAGAGGGAGAGGGAGAGGGAGAGAGAGGGAGAGGGAGAGGGAGAGGGAGAGAGAGAGAGAGAGAGAGAGAGAGAGAGAGAGAGAGGGAGAGAGAGAGAGAGAGAGAGAGAGAGAGAGAGAGAGAGGTTGAGAAAGAGAGACTGAGAGAGTCCCAGATCTCACCCAAAGGGAAAAATTCCCTGAAAATGAGGACATGATTAAAACTCTACACATCAGCTTCCTCCTACAGACTTTTTCTCCCTGAAAAGATTTAGATCTCTCTTTTCTCCTACTCTTGCCAATTCCACCCTGCCCTCCACACAATCATAGAGCATTGATCTCCACCAATTAAAAGACAGCCCCATACCAATGGGTTTTGGGTCTTGGATTACACTATAATCAAAGAATTCAATATCAAATGGGCAGTATACTGTTGATAAGTTTTTCCGTACTTATACTCGAAGTCATTCCAGCATATTAGAGGTACCCAGAGCCTATGCTCTACTGACATAGTCTTCAAGAACCCAGAGTCACCTCTATACCATGATGAAATATCAAATTAGAACTTTGTAGAGGAACTAGAGATAGACAGAGAAATCAGAAAGGAGATCTCAAGGAAATTACATTCTATTAGGAGGATGCAAGAATCCTCAAATCAAAGAATATACTAAGTAAATGAAATGAAATCTCAAGGGTGGAAGAAGAACACTAACAGGTAGGGATTCCATGAAAGTCTCACATAGGAGGTAGCAACTGAGGTGAGGCCTAAGGGAAGCTGAGGATTCTAAGAGTTAGAAGTGAGGAAGGAGTTCATTATAGAAATAGGGAACGATTTACATTAAGGCACTTAGAGAGGAGGGGAGTGTGGGGAATCAACTAGTTGTCCACTTTGGCTAGGACACCAAATGCATTAAGGGGAACAATACCTAGAAAGGCAGTAGGGATCCAGATTGCAGAATGCTTTAAAGTTGAGGATCAACTGAAGGAACTGGAGACATCCACTCTGGGATTCTGATCTCTCCAACTCTGAGTTTCCAAGATTCTATAAGAATGTGACCAACTGAAAACTCGAATGTTTACTATTTTGCATACTGACATCTTTTAATATTATCGACTGAGCTAAGCAATGGATTATTTTGTGTCTTAATTAAAAACTAATTTCTTAAACATGTTGATTTGTTTCTTGAGTTCATAGGTTTGTGAAAAGTCAATTTGTGTAATAAACAGGAGTCTTTTTGGAAGCTTAATTACCTTGTATAGGAAATCTATTGATTTATGATTAGCATGTATTGGTTGGAGTATGTATTAAGTAATATTTATAGGCACGTGAAATCTGTTTTAATATATTCAGCAACATTCTGGCCATCAAAAGGGATCCAATAAGTTCTGCACCAGATAATGGAACAACCTAAGTTTCATCCTAAGATCGATACTGCTATATTGCATCCCTTCTTAATACCCGACCTCTTGGAGAAGTATTTATATAAGGTATCATCCCTGTGTACAAGGTGTTTGCAATCTAGTTTGAGAAACAAAGCTAATATAACTGCAAAAGGAGCTCAGCAGGAATGCCCCTGGGTGTCCAACAGTTAAGATTCAGTATTACTGCCATTCAATTGGACTAACTGGCCCTATGGCTGTATGTAATGCAGTGTGCCTCTCGGGACCTGAGTTTCCTCATCAATTAAATGAGGGGCTGGACTAGAAGACCTCTCTGCCATTCCATGCTTCTACAAAAAGAAGACTCCTATTGGATTACATATAAAAGAACTTTCATGGTGATAAGTGGTGAAGTTAACAGCATGATACTGACTTACTTGATAGATCCCTGATCTCTCTAATATGGTTACTCAGTACAAATAGCAGTAATCCATCCTCATATTCTCAGCCTTAGCTATTGACACTTGTGTTTTTCTATACGACTGGCTCACCTTCTTTTGTGGTCCTACACATCCTTGATGACTTCCTTCATCTCACTTCTCAGGTGAAGTTAGTATTGTTGATATTTCTGATATGGACACCTTTGGCTACATGGGAAAATCTATGGAATCCTTTTCAGAGTGATGTTTTTAAATGCGTGAAATAGAATACATAAGATTATAAAGGAAATCAACTATACAGAAATTTAGATGCAATTTTTCCAATCAAGTCCATGGACCCCTTGGGAGTCTGTGAAACCCCAGGTTAAAAACTCCTGCTTTGGACAAATAAAGGGAGACAAACTGCAAAGGTATTAAACTATCATGGTTGGGCCAATTCAATATGATAAAAATGACTACAAACTAATTTCATTCAACAATTTTGTCCTATGAAAATTACTGAGGCGATACTTTTTTATACATAAATCACAATTTCAATTATAGAACATGAAAATCTTTAGAAGACAAAACAGTGGAGCAAAAAAATGCTTTCATCAAATATCACTGATAGAAATCTGATATCCAAACTAAAAAGGGAATATACAAAAATTTCTAACACCAAGAGCCATTCCCACATTGAAATGTGCTCTCCGAAATGTGAATAGTTTTCAAAAGAATATCTGAAAAATATAAATAACCACAGGAATACATACTCTAAACCTATAAGAATAAGAGAAAAAAACAAATTAAACAAATTAAAATACCTCTAAGGTTTTACCTTATTCTGTGCAAACTGGCAAAGATGGAAAACAGATGAGAAGAGTCAATACTAGAAGGCCTGACAGAAAAGAAGGAAGCTATGAAATGTTAAAATCATTCTGGAATTATTGGGAGAAAAAAGTCAGTTGTCCATCCCCTTTTACCCTTTGTCACTAAGGAAGGTGGGAAATGCCTGTGATTTAGAGGGAAAATGCACCAGTAAAATGTTTGGGTTTTAGAAAATTGATTGTTGGTACATAGACTTTTACTAAGGAGATGAACTCACCAGAGGATTCAAAATACCTGCTACGAAGATGATATCAAAATTTCAAACTTTGAGACGGGGGAAAAGGGTTACAGCAGGATGCAAAATCGAGATTTTTGTAGGGTAGCCACTTCTGCGAGACAGATGAGGAGTTCCACTTTAGATATGCTGGATTAGCGGTAACACTGAAAAGTGAAGCCCAGGAAAGAGAGAATTTCAGGAAGGACAGGATAGGCTACAGCGTCAAATGCCACAATGGGGGCCCTTATGATAAAAGACACTAGATTTAGGCAGCAAGAAGTTGGTCAACAATTAGGGTCAGTAGAGGAGGGAGGGGCAGAAGTCACGTGAGAGCTTAAACAATATACGGTGATAGCAAAAATTTTGATTTTCAAGTGACAGATGAAAATGCTTTACATTTTACAGTGACATGAAAGCAGAAAAGCAAATTTAGTAGGGTGAGGAAAGAATGATTTCTGTCTCGAAAATGAAGTTACAAGTGAAGAAATGTGCACATTTATATGCACAATTACTGTAATTAATTGTGGGTGCAATTTGAACTTCAATTGGAGCAGCTGCAAAAAATGGTTACAAAAGAGGTCCCTCTGAAGAGACCTGATAGAGGTCTTTTTCTTAAACGTCAAACAAATTCTGATACAACTGTAGGTTGTAACAAATGTAGGTGCCATCCTATTTGAAGGAAAAGAAACGGATGAATTCCTTTGAAGTCTAAGCTGTAACTCTTGAAAGGAAAACTTTTTTTAAAATATTATAGCTCAATTGGGCTCACATAAAAAGATGCTGCTGTGCAGAAAAGGCAGAAAGGATATGAAACTCACATCAGGCAACTTGGTTATTTTGTGCTAATACCTCTGATAAAAGGTTTAATGGAAAAGGATGCTGAAAAATTTGAGAGTGAAGTTCTTGGACTGACTGGTAATATGAGTTAGCCATGTTGTTCCCATGTCTTATGGATAATGGAAAAGTGCCTGCACTAATTCACTACATAGGTTTTATAATTGGTGTTGCTTTGTTCAAATGGCCCAGAAAGAAAGAATTAAATAGATCTGGACACTTATCAATTTGGTAAGCTACTAAACCTCTAGGAAGTTGTCCGAAAACCAAACAGAAAATGCAGAGGCAGTCACCATTTAGTCCTATCAATGTGTAAATGGGAAAAAAATGGGTAGAACAGCATAGATTGTAGGGTATGGGTACTTAGAGTCAATTCTTGATAAAAACTGATTTTCTTTTATGGATGCAAATTGATAAACCATGAACAAAGGAAAATTCTCACATATTACAAAGGGTAGAGGGTGTTACCACAATGGCTCCAATAGAATTTGATACAAAGCAATACTGCTTATATTTTTTAAGACACAATGATACAGATTTAAAGACAGTAAATAAGGATCTGGATAATGAGTTAAGATCTTCTTTCACAAAAGGCATACAGTTCCTTAGCTACCTGGAGGGCTTTTGCTCAGTTTGAAAAAAAAATGTCCTCTTCATTGCAATTTACAATTTGCAACATTGTAAAGGATTACTAAGACAAGTACTCTATGCTCACAAGGACTTTAACTCCTGAAAGATTTTTTTTTCTGTTACTGTGGTATTTGTTCAAATAAAAAAGGAAATCTACTCCAAAAGGTTTTCTTTTCCCTCTAGACCCAGAGTCAATGAGAAGTAATTGCTTTGATTTCTTTCAACAATTTGCTGGAAAATTCTAGGTTCATCTCAGCATTTACAGTTGTAGAGTAGTGACAAGAAAAATGGTAGTTTCCTGGAGAAAAATATGTCATCTGTGATAAACAACCCCAAACTCAGTCAAGCAGGTAATGCATTGCAGGTCAGAAACTACACCCCAGACAATATGGCATATACAGGTAATACAGAAAATGTCACATTTGAAGGAGGAAATATGCTTTTTTAAAACCACTACATCCACAACAAATCAGAGGGCAAGGCATGAGTTACTTGCTGACACAAATAAAAGATCTGAAGAGGCAGATGAATGTATGTACAAGTTTCATGAACTATATAGCACAATGAAGCCGGGATACTTATGAGGCTGCTACGTGGCGCAAGAGATACAGTGCTGGACCTCAAATCGAGAAGACCCAAATTCAAATATTACCTCAGACACCAGCTTATATGACCCTGAGCAAGTCACTTAACCAAAGACTGCCTCAGTTTTCTCAGCCATGAAATGGTGATAATAGTAGCACTTGCCTTACAGGATTGTTGTGAGGATTAATTATAAAGCACTTAGCAACAGGAAGTGCTTATTCTCCACCCTTCTTCTAGATACAATGAACAGCCTAAAGGTCATCAGAAACATTACCTGAATAGTAACCCTAGTAAACCAGGGCAGTAATCACTAGCTAATTACCAGAGTAATGTTAACTATGATGGAAGATTAAGCCCTACAGACAGGAAAGACACCAAACTAAATTAAGATAAAATGACACCTAGTACTAGGGAAGTGTGTTTGTGTGAGAGTTGCGGATTTCACAAAAAAATTCCATTTACTCAATGATAGATGAGTTAATCATTAATAAAATGTGCTTTTCCAAGTGGAAGCTGGTGACTTTATGAGAAATAAAGAAATTGTAAAACAGAAACAAAGGAATGAAAATGTAAAATATCTCATTGGAAGAACCACTGACCTGGAGAATAGATCCAGGAGAGATGATTTAAAAATTATGGGACTACCTGAAAGCTATGATCAAAAAACTAGCCTAGACATCATCTGTCAAGAAATTATCAAGGAAAACTGCTCTGATATTCTAGAACCAGAGGGTAAAATAGGAATTGAAAAAATCCACCGATCGCCTCTTGAAAAAGATCCCCAAAAGAAAACTCCTAGGAATATTGCTGCCAAATTTCAGAGTTCATAGGTCAAGGAGAAAATACTGCAAGCAGCCAGAAAGAAACAACTGGAGTATTGTGGAAACACAATCAGGATAACACAAGATCTAGCAGCTTCTACATAAAGGGATCGAAGGGCTTGGAATATGATATTCTGGAGGTCAAAGGAGCTACAGTTAAAACCAAGAATCACCTACCCAGCAAAACTGACTATCATACTCCAAAATGAAATGAAAATCCAAAATATGGATTTTCAATAAAACAGAGGACTTTCAAGTTTTCTCGATGAAAAGACCAGAGCTGAATAGAAAATCTGACTTTCAAATACAAGAATCAAGAGAAGTATGAAAAGGTAAACAAGAAAGAGAAATCATAAGGGACTTACTAAAGTTGAACTGTTTTGTTTACATTCCTACATGGAAAGATGATGTGTATGATTCATGAGACCTTTCTCAGTATTAGAGTAGTTGAAGGGAATGTACATATATATAGAGGGCACAGGGTGAGTTTAATATGAAGGGATGATATCTAAAAAATGAAATAAAATTAAGGGGTGAAGAGGAATATATTGAGAGAGGGAGAAAGGGAGAGAGAGAATGGGGTAAATTATCTCACATAAAAGTGTCAAGAAAAAGCAGTTCTGTTGGAAGGGAAGAGGGTCGGGTGAGGGGGAATGAGTGAATCTTGCTCTCATCGGGTTTGACTTAAGGAGGGAATAACACACACACTCAATTGGGTATCTTATCTCACAGGAAAGTAGGGGTCGGTGGATAAGAAAGGGGGGATGATAGAAGGGAGGGCAGATCAGGGCAGGAGGTAATCAAAAGCAAACACTTTTGAAAACAGACACGGTCAAGGGAGAAAATTGAATAAAGGGGGACAGGATAGGATGGAGGGAAATATAGTTAGTCTTTCACAACATGATTATTGTGGAAATGGTTTGCATAATGATACATGTGTGGACTATGTTGAATTGTTTGCCTTCTTAGGGAGGGTGGGTGGGGAGGGAAGAGGGGAGAGAATTTGGAACTCAAAGTTCTAAAAGCAGATGCTCAAAAAAGTTGTTTTTTGCATGCAACTGGGAAATAAGATATATAGGCAATGGGGTATAGAAGTCTATCTTGCCCTACAAGAAAATAAGGGGAAATGGGATGTGGGGGAGTGGGGTGACAGAAGGGAGGGCTGACTGGGCAATTGGGCAATCAGAATATATGCCATCTTGGAGTGGGGAGAGGGCAGAAATGGGGAGAAAATTTGTAACTCATAATCATGTGGAAATCAATGTTGAAAACTAAAAATATGAGAAAAACATAAAACATGCTTTTCTTAACTAACATATCCACAGAAGCATAAAGAGAATATACTAATTTTAGTGTTTGTGTATTTAAACGACCAATGACAGCTAACAAAAGCTTTCCATGAAGGAGAAAACCATCTATAGCTATTTCTAGTTTCCCAGCTGAGGCCCATGTTATTGCCCTACAAAGGTTTTGGCAAGCAGGATGATACAAGTCTTGTCTTTTTCTATGCCATGTATTACTTTGGTGATACAATATTCAAATTTTCAAGATAAATTTAAGGGCAGAAGCAAATACTCAGATGAAGCCAAATTGAATAATAAGCTCCTCTTTGGAAACCCAATGGATGCTGCTGCCCAGTTCAAACTCTAAACTCTGTTGGAAAATAAGCCCATTAATATCCACTTACCAGTAGTTCAGATTTCCAGCAACTTCTACAATCAGAGACACATCCAAGAATCTGGAAATAAATGGTAAAAAGATTGAGGAAAATTTCCGTCAAAATTCACAAACTTTACAAACAGGATATTCCTAAGCAACCCTCAAGTGAGAGAGACCTAAGAATTGTGTAGCAGTAGATTTTGAGAAAGGAGACAGGGTTCTTCAAACCTTAAAGTCTGAGCAAAGTCAGCTAACAAAGAAGGAAGAGACAACAGAGGTAGCAGGAGGACTAACCAACTGTCTATGTGCTTTATAATGATAATCTCATTTGATCCTCACAACAACCCTGTGAAGCAAGTGCTATTATCACCATTTCACAGTTGAGGAAACTGAGGTAGTGACTGGTTAAGTGACTCACTCAGGGTCATACAGCTTTTATACCAATTATCAGTATTTAGGGGACTCAACGAGCCAAATTTGATGATGAATTCTAAGAACAACAGAAAGGAATTGTAAGAGCTGAACTTGAGAAAAGGAGACAAAAGAAGAAATAGGACTGCTACTGGATGGGACAACAAATGCTTAGGAAAAAGGAGAGAAGGTTTAAATGATCTGCTTCTCTTCTCTACCAAGGAAAATTATGTAGACTGGAAAGGACACGATGCATCAACTGAAAACTGAAAACATTAAAAGAAGGGATAGGCCCACTACTGGGGTGGACAGGATGATGAGAATTGATACCACAGTGAAGACAGACAGATGTGCTCAATTCTGATTTGGGTTCTGTTTTCTCTGCCTGTGAGAATTGCCTTTGCTCCAGAAATTACAGAACAAAAATGGTTAAAGAGGGATTGGTACTGTGTATACAAAAGAAAAAGGTAAGAGAGTCTGGGAGAAAACTGAGTGTTCAAGGCATTGGAGGTCATGGGGTGGATGAAAAGTAGGGTATGGTATGGGAAGGTAGAGGGCGAGGTTGAAAGCCAATACACTGTTATCAGATAGTGGAATTTCAGAGTTCTTGAACAAGGAGGTTGATTTGTACATGATGGCAAGATCCAGGAAATGACCATCTTGTATGTGTGGCCGAGGTGGGGTAGAGGAACAGTCACTGGAAATGAGTAGGCTATGGAACAGGGAGGTTAGGGTGTTTCATGGAGAATTAATATGTACGGTCGCTCATGATACATTCGAGTCACCTAGCCCACATTAACTAGATCCTTACATACTGAAAGAATGGGAAGGTTAGGTTACAGAGCCACTGTCAAGAATGTATGAAAAATTGTGGAAACCAAGAGGAGAAGCTCAAGAGTTCAGAATGGCAAACGTCACCCTTCTTTTCTAAAAAGGTAAGGGAACAGAATCTACAACTTGGGCAATGAGCTTAACTTTAATTCTTGACAAAATTCTAGAGTGGATCACTAAAGCGATTATTGGTAAACATACAGGAAAGGAGTCAGTGATTACAGAATTAGCATGGCTTCATGAAGAACAGGTCAATCGATCAATAAACAAGTTGCCGGGGGTATTCCTTCACTTTCGAGGATGACCAGAGACATCACAGTGTGACAGGTTATGTCTTGACTTGCTCATGAATTGGATTTAAGTGAGGCAGAGTTGCAAAAAGTCACCGGCCTCGCTCTCTCTTCCTGAGTCAAAGTCCAGAGGCAAGACAAAAGTCAAGATGATGGCAATGGCCCAGGATGCAGTGGATAACCTTGATGTCTTTGATACCTGACCAAGCTCTAAGTTCCCTACAGTGCCTGTTTCAGCCACTTTTATGGACCTTGGAACAAATCATTCTCATTTGCTCATTCTGCTGGGGGACGGTCTTCACGTGCTTGGGATAGACATCTCCCTGACAGGTTTGAGGGATGTCAGTTACCCTCAACCTGGGTTTAGCCTGTCTGCTAAGATGGTTTAACAGGGTGTGGGTGCTGTGCATGCCATAGTTTCTTGGTGCCAAAGTACATGGAACATGGTAATTGCTCAGTAAATGCTTGCTGATTAATAGCTTTGTGCTTAGTTTATGATGTGTATGAGATGCTCAGGAACACTAACACCTCTGGTGTGATGGCTTGTTGAGCCCTTTTCAAGGATGCTCATCCAATCTATTAGTATTTAATACATATATGCTATATACCAGGCACTATACTAGACACTGGAGATACAAAGACAACATAAGAAACAATCTCTGTTCTCAAAGAGCTTACGTTCTATTGGGGGAGACAATTTTATATTCATTCATAAGCATACAGAGAAGAAATATACACAGAATTGTCAAGTCCAAGCAAGTTAACAGGCATTTATTAGGTACCAACTATGTCCTAGTCACTATGCTAAGTACAGGGAATACAAAGAAAGGCCCCACAAAAATCCCTGCTTTTAAGGAGGTCACTGTCTAATAGGAGAAACAACTGGCAAACAATTACGTACAGACAAGCTCTAAGAGGAAAGGTGCTAAAAGTGAGGAGGATTGGTGAAGACATGTTTGTAGTAAGAAGGCAGAATTTATGATTTCATATATATGTCTGAACGGTTCAGAACAGCAGGATATAAGGAATTCTCTAAGTAGAAGGCAGAAGGATTAAAGCATTTATTCAGGCTCCAAAGTAACAGACCCATGAACCAGCCTCCCCATTTTGATATTTTGATCAAAAGCTTCCAGGCCCAATAAGTCCGCCTCACAAGAGTAACCAGGAGGCCACAGAAAAACATGATGGTATTAAACCAAATCATATTCACGCTTCCCCTCTCCAGTAAGAAGATTACCCACTGCCTTCAAGTCCTTGCTCGGCACTCCTTGGTCCACACACAGGTCGGCTCTACTTCCGCAGCTCCTGCTTTGGCTTCAGCTTTATCTTCAGCTTCAGCTGTAGCTGT
>CM053628.1:10189808-10207544 GCA_028646595.1 Phalanger gymnotis
TATGGGACAGTCGCCGGCCGGCTAATAAATGATGCTTGATATATTCTAATTTGGCTTGGCCTGTGTTTCTCGGTCCGTCCATTTCAGTTCTAAGTTTGTGCCTCCTTATCACATGGATGCTATGTGTATTTGTGGGCAAGTACATTCCAGTTTTGTGAGGGGGGGGGGCTTTTATTACTATTCTACATTAGTAAATACCTTGGCCAAGAGCTAATTGTGTCTACCAGTTGTGGTTTTTAAGCTAATGCGGTAGGAACCCAGATCCTCAGGGAATCCTAGACCCAAGGGACCTAACCTTAAGTTGAAGAAGTAGTTCAGATGAGGTGCTATACCTACATAATCGGTTTTTTTCATTCATTCATTAGTCATTCAGTAAACACCCATTTTATTTTATTTTCAGATATTTCCTACCACAAAGAGTGTTGCTATGAACGTTTCAATATATATTCAACTTCTGTACCTACACTTGACTCTCTTGGGGTAGATGCCCACGAGTGATTTCTTGGATCAAAGCAAATGAGTCGTTTAATCACACTTTTTTGCATAATTCCAAATTGATAACCAAAATGGTTGAACTCCACATCTTCACTAGGATCACATAAATGTGCCTGTTTTTCCACTGCCCCTCAAACATATACCATTACTCTTTTTTGTCATCTTTGTCAGTTTGCATGGTGTGAGGTAGAACTTCAGAGTTTTCAAATTTGCATTTCCTTTACTTTTAGTGATTTAGAGGACAGGGCCTGCAAAACTCACAAGTGTGGCTGGAACAAGATTCAAAAGTAATTGGGAAGATTGCCCGCTGTCTTGGGGAGGGGGGAGCCGAGGGAAGGGGAGAAAAATTAGAACTCAAAATTTTATAGAAGTGAATTTGAAAACTAAAAACAAATAAATAAAATTTTTAAAAAGTAATTGGGAAATGTTTAGCAAAGTAAATAAAAATACAATACAGTATAATGTTAATTTGTGGTTTTCTAAGTCAATATGTGGCCCACAGGGATCCTTCTCTTATTTGCGTTTGACACCATTGATTTAGAGTAAGTTTCATGTGTTAGAGAACTGGCCTTGGTACTAGAAAGCCTGGTGTCATGGGCTGGTTCTGATTCAGACTGGTATCTTGGTAGTTTAGGTCCAAAATTGGAATGAAATAAGATATAGTCCAGCTAACAGTTAACAAAGGAAAGGGGTTTCACTGTTAGTTATATCGAGAATATTCAGAGCAGAAAACATATACATCCAGGACATAGACTCCATTCAGCTGAACACAGCTCTCCTGTGCTTATTGTGATCATTCTGTGGGTTTCTAGTCAGAAGCCTCGAGTACAAGGTCCAGCCTTTCCTGGTCTGGTATTTTGCCTCCGAGCAACCAAGAAGGTGCATCAATGTCCCAAGCTTGAATCTCCTGACCTGATAAAACCTTGAGAATAGTTTCTTTAATGTCTTTAAAAACAAGTAGCCTAACTTGCATGGAGTTATGAAAGGGTAGGTTGGTTTTAGGACATTTTTCCCACCACAATCCACCTCTTGGTTTTAAGGGACTAATGGTCTTTTAAAGCAGAGGTGTCAAACTCAAATAGAAAAAAGTGCAGGACAAGGCACTAATCGATAAATAAAGATCCCTGCAGAGGCATATTGACTTAGTTTTACAAGGTAACATTGTCTATGCTTTACTGTATTTTTATTATGTTAATATTTCTCAATTTAATCTGGTTCTGGTAGTACTTGTGGAGCTGTGTCTTTGATGCCTTTGAGTAACTTCCACTACTTAAATAACTTTTGATAACTCTAACTTTGGAAATGCAAAAAGCTTGACATCCATAGCACGGGAAGAAAATAAAAACAAAAGTAGAAAGTAGAAAGAAAACAAAGGAACAGCCATCTGAAAAAGTGATTAAGAATGGGAGAACCAAGATCTGAAATCTTAAGTTTCTCTTCTATTCCTCCCAGAGCTAAACAATCTGGCCACCTTTCTCAGAATTTAACCCTCAGGTGATAGCTAGTACAGGTTGTAGGAGGAGGGTCAGAGGGGGTGCTACATATAGAAAGGGTTGGATAAGAATTACAGTAATTTAGAAGGCCTGAATAGGTTGTGATTTACATCAAAGTATCAGAGTATCTGTTTGAGAGTGCTAGAGTAATGGGTATTGATGGGATTTTAATATTACTTTTGGACAAGAACATTAGTCAAGTGTAGAAATAGGGTTCCCCCCATTCGTTAGAAATTAAAAAAAAAATTCTAACCAAACATCATCCTTTTTATTTCTTTGTTCCTAAGTTCATAAAATTTAAACTAGACTATATTCTAAGTGTTTCAATGTTACACAGTCCTGATTAGTGCTTTATTGTTTTCTGATTTTTTTTGTTTTCTATATAAAGAATTAAGTATTAGCAGACCATGCATTCAGGGGGCTTGTTATAGTGCAGAAAATATTTTCAGGATGAGATTTAGAGGACATTCAGTGTACATATTGTACTTACGTGGCTGGCATGAAAGGGAAATTAACTTAGATTTTTTAAATGACATTTCCTAAGTTTACTAGAACAATTACTCAGTTTAAAAGACAGTGGGTTAGTGTCAAAGCTGACCAGTGTTATTTAATGTGATAAAATATAAATTTTCAAAATTATTTAAGTGTAGGTCAAGTCATTGGTTAGGTAGAGGACTAACCCAAAGGGGAAAAAGACGTAGGAAGTTTGTTTGCACAAAATTGTTTAAGAATATTTCATTGATTAAAGTAAAATCTTTCAGTTTGACTTGAAAAACAACCAAAGATGTGAGATTTTGATTTTATGGAATGACTTTATTAATATTCATATTAATCATAAGACATCATGCTATACAGAACCTGAAATAGAACCACTACTACAGAGTTACTTCGGGACTCTACACTGCTAGCCTAGGCCATGCAGTGTCCATCTCAAATACTTCCAAAGTGTGGTTAGAGCTGCTTCAGTACACACACTGCTTGCTTTCAGATCCTGTAAGATGTCACAAAGAATCTGCCCAAAACACAAACATAAATATATATTTTAAGAGTTTTCCAAATATCATACTTATGTATAACATAATTCACACACAACATTTTTGTAAGTTACCATGTAAAGTCTTTGCCTTCAAATAGTTGTTTGTTTTAACATCTATTTTTGCACACACATACTTAGCCCCAGCCTCTTTGATGCTGTTTGTGCTGGAAAATTTTGGTTGTCAGATTTTGTTTTAATATTCTACTTACTATGAATCAATTGATGGTCAGTATTCAAAAACTACTGTAAATGAGAAACCCTTTTTGAAACTGTCATACCAAATTCCTCTGATATGTTCATAGGCACATAATGTAATTAACATTCCTGCCCAGGCTTTGTACTGCTCTATGCTTCCATGTTTTCTTGACCACTTGTGCTAGCTTGAAATAGAAATTCATTTGTTTCCTAAAAAGAATAGTGATAGGCCTAGAAACAGCCTAATGAAAATTTTAAAATCGTTTTTCTTATGCAAGAAAAGAGTAAAAATATTAAGTTGCAAAATGACATCTTGAAACTATGAGTCAGGTTAAACTTGAGTAAATTTTTAAAAAAAATTGTAACAGTATGGTATATGTGGCTAAATATACATGTATATATCCTTAACTTAAAAAAAAACAACTTAGGTTAAAATCTGCGTAAGTTGAAACCAATCAATTTCTTCAAAAGTAAGGCAGGATAGATTTCCTTTATAAGAATAATTTAGAAATGCAGATTGGTGGATTTTGCATGTCTCTTTTATCATTTTAAATATAGTGTGATAAATGTTTGTCTACGAAGGCAAGGTTTTCTTTTTTAATTGTTACCATTATACACAATAACAAAGTTAATCATTTAGTTACCATTATAACATAGATACAATTATTTTTAGCTCCACAAATTCACAAAGTAAAATGTCAAGTGACTAAATAAGACTACACAAAAATGTACACTTTGTGCACTGACTAAATTGCTTCTAGATCTTAGATAATAGTTATATATCATATAGAAGTCTACTGGTATTAGTTCTTAAGACACTGACACAGCATTTGCTGAAATTGCAAAAAAAAAAAGTTTAAAGAATGTATACATTCTTGGTATAAGATGTCTAGTGGATAGGCACAGTCTTACAAATGCTCCCTATTTGCTGTGTATTATTGTAGGAATAAAATATATAGTCACCATGTAATTAGACTTATTTCAGATGAATGTTAAATATCAGGAATAACTTATTCTAAAAAGACCTATCATGCATAGTTCTCTTTTGGGTGGGTCAATTTACAGATAACATTTAAAGATATATCAGTATTTGAGGTTTTTTTTAAAAAAGAAATAGTTATCCCCTCCTCTCCCCCCTACGTGGGAACCATTTTATTTATTGGTAAAGTGAGTGCCAGGGTTAAATTATTCTCACATTGATAAATTCTCATGGATGGCCCTCCTAATCTGTGCCTCTATTTGTTTCAAGAAATAATTGATGGTATGTTATAAAGTTTTCACTGGGAATGAAGTCCTGAAATGTTTAAGTCAAAAATGCCTGATTGAATAGAAAACTTGTCCACGAAGGCACTGGATAGAATACCTGAACTCACATATCTGCCTTTGGTCAAAGCTGGTCTGATTCCAGCTTCAACATAACCTGTTTCAATAGGAAGGCTGGGGTGCCTAGTTACTGACAAATACTAAATAATCTAGACAGGCAGTGAGAGCTAGGGTACAGGGGGGCCAGTTCTGCAGTCAGGAGAACTCGGGGGTCAAGTCCTGCGACTGACTTGTACTGGCTATGACTCTGGGCAAATTAGCTCCTCAGTGCTCCAGACAACTGCAAATCTATTAAAGATGAGTCGAGGATCTGCATTAGGGAGTTAGCCCGCTGATGAAATCACGGGGCAAACCTCTCTAAAACAAACAAAAATGAACCCTTTCTCTAACCCCTAAATCCATTCATAGGATCTGAGAGCTGTCAGTGGCCTTCAGAGTTCATGTAGCCCATCCCTATACCTCTAGAAGGGTGAATATCCAAATATTTAAAGCTTCAGGGACAGAGATTAAATAGCTTCCCTTGATTACACATGAAATAACTCTACTTGTCAGGTTTTCACATATACATGTGCATATGTATGCATATATATATGACACACGCCTTCTGCTTAAGTTAGGGACGACTTCCTTTTATTCTGTTCTTTGTTGATGTGGGGCAATTATCCATGTCTCTGGGTTATTTTATAATTGTTTTTTATTCCTAATTCTTTTCAGTGTTCTGTTAGGTCCTGTTTTTTCCATCATTTTGATTATTTTCATGGCTCTCTGAGTGCTAAGTTCTCAACATCCCTTAAAAATCATGATACCCCAAGTTAAATTTGTGCCTCTGGCTAACAGATGCAATTTATTATAATTTTTAAGCTTAGAAGGGAAAGTACTTGTCATGATGCGGCGATTGAAAATTTGGCAGTATCTATCCATGACAGAGAACAAGTATTGGTCATTTGGTTATTTCCAGCCATCCTTAGGATATATTAAAGACATGCACAATAGTGACAATATTCTAGCTCATATTCTTAGCTTATTTACTCTCTGAATAATCTTTGTCAAACACTGGGCATTTTGAGATAAAAAGATTTGGAAATGCCATGGGAATTTTGTAGTTCTAGATTTGTATTCTATTAGTTTTTACAATTATGCATGACATATAGTCATGATATATGCATGATAGGATTTGAATAAGCTTCCAAACATTTAGCCCAAACTCAGAAACTCCTGGTAAATAACTGTTTTGTTTGCTCTATCTTTTGTTCATTAAGGAAATAGATGTTAATAGCTATAGGTAGCTGTAGTCTCTTTCTCTTTCAGTCTAATAGGCCATTCCATTGTATCTAACGAATGTAAAGTTACAGCCACTGTGTGTCAGTCTCCAAAGGTTTCACATTGCTTTTTCAGGATTCGTATGGGACTGGAAACCAGTGTACCACAAATCTCTCTAAATAGTACTGAAAAATATAAAGAAAGAAAAAAAACACCTGCCATCTGCTATTTTGCAGCTTTGTTAATAAAGTTCTGAGTTTGAAAGTGAAGCACTTCTACAAACTAAAATCACAAATGATTTCAATAGGCTGAAATCAATGAAATTAAATATACAGTTACAAAGCTACTTATACCTGCTGGGCACATAGAGAGACGATGTCTCAACATCCAGTGAAATCCTCACCAATTGGAACATTTGTAGTTTTTTTTTTGTTTTTTTTTTTCCAGAAGCTTATATTACAACATTTTACACACACATTTTACTCATAAATTATAAATTTAAGTTACACATTATGGAGCCTATATCTAATTTTATCCACAAGAAAGTTACGCTTTTTTTGTTGTTTTTTTTTTTTTTGGTTTGTTTCTTTGCTTATTTCTTTCTTTGTTTCTTGTGTTTTGGGGTATTTTTCTTCCCCTAAAACACAGATTGTCTCTTGGTATAGTAACATTGAAACTAGACAAGTTACCCGGGTTTTGCTATGAGAAATCAATTTTGGGTGGAGTTTTTGTGACTTGGTGAAATGTACACATAGAAGATAATGATTGGTTAAAGAGGTAAAAAAAACAAAACAACAGACAACGGAAGGAAATAATTTCCTTAGGAACACAAGTGTATTCCTTTTTGTCTCAGAAGGTTATCTTTTGATCCCTGTCTGGGATTTCTTGGTTTTCCTTTTATGGTGAAGCAAGTGTTTCGTATCCACCATAAAAAGCAGTCAGCAACTCCTAATCTCCTCCAGCACATCACTTAGAAATTCTGTACAAGAATATATTTGATGTATATTTATAATTATATCTCTCCAACGTTTGCTTCCTGCTTTTCATCTACATAATGTCAGTTATTTTCTTCAGTAAGTTGAGCTAGAATGACAAAAATCCCTTAGTCTAATGGGCTTAATGTGTGGTTATCTATAGTTATATTGAATCCTTTATGGAAAATCTTTCCATAAGTGCCTATAGTGCTGTAAAATTAACATTTAAATCACCAGCATATTCTCTAGGCGACAGTAGTTTACAGCCACAGCCCTGAATCAGCCACCAGATCTATTCGGTTTCCTTGTGTTTTAAGTCTTCTTGCGTTCAATTTCCAGGGATGTTAACTAATATGAACTTTGGAAAGAAAAGCCTGATTAGTAATGGAAGAATGGCTAAACAATGACAGATGCAACGAGTCTTGATGTAGCCTACATTAAACTAGGAAAGCAGATCTGAAAAGAAAAAAAGTTCCCTTGGAAATCCAGTAGCCCCTTTTGGCACAGTGCAGTGCATTTTAACGTCGAGTATCCAACAAGCAGTGGTGCATTAAGGGCAAATAGAGTCTTTGTGGTATCATTTATGTTGATTTTGAACAGCATGTGGATAAGTTGGTATAATTTACATGAAAGGCAGGAATTTGGATAAAATGTTCAGATGCCTTCAGAACTGGCGGAAACCACATGGCTTTCATCTGTCACAATAGCCCTTTTCTACTGTAGAATATCACTTCTTGATTCTTGTTTCTCTGTATCTGATGTGAACTTTGGTCAAACTTTTCTTAGGGCAAAATTAGGGATCTAGCTCTAGCTCTTGAAATTGCGTCCAGTTTTAGTTTCTATTTACATATCTATGTACACGAGTGGAACAGTTTTTAACGTGCATGTAGTCCAGTTGTTTTGATTACATACAGTCACTACTGAAGTCTGAAACAGTTGGCTTAGGTGATGGGCCTTACATGGGATCTTCTTCAATATTGGGAGAGCCCCTTGAAGACTGGCCAGGAGTGAAGGTCGTCATGGGAATGACTTTGATTGATTCATCGTGTTCAGCTGTGCAAAACAGGGCTCTGGGACTGCATCTTCGTCCCTGGTTAGAGTCATCCTGCGCAACAACTCTTCCTTGAGCACCCCTTGCTTCAGCCCTAGCACCATGTCCCACTTCTTGGCTCAATGCCCGGGGGGGACTGGTGCAAATAGCAGCAGCCTGGGGCTCAGGAGGATTGTGGCACATTGCTGTGGTCGTGATCAGATGTGGAGCAGGAGAACTGTGGCGAGTTACAACAGGCTCCAGAGAGCGAGGCTGCTGATACTGGGGCACTGCAGCAGGCATCCAGCAAGAGTCGGAATGGCCAAGGATGAGGCATTCTTGGGTACAGTTGTCAGAGGCTTCTTCAAGGGTTGGCTGGACAGTTATTTCTGCAGCTGGAAAAAAAAAGAAAGAAGCCCGTGTCATGATATACACTTAGAAGAAAATCTACTGAAGAGAATATTGTTGAGTTTTTTAAAAAAGTATAGTTACAGGCAAATATAACTAGTATAAAACCAAAATCATCGATTCCTTACATCTTTGCAAATCAGATACCTCAATCTGACCCCAAGAGTGTTATAGGGAATGTTCACTTTTTTTTGGAGGGGGGAAGGCAAGGCAGTTGGAGTTAAGTGTCAAGTGTCTGAGTCCTCATTTGACTCCAGGGCAGAAGGGAATACTCACTTTAAAAAATGAAAATGTGTCACAATTAAGGTTACTTTAAGAATGCTTTGCAAATTTTGCTACACAACCTGAAATAACAGGATGAAATCTGGGATTATTTTGGAAACGAGGGGCATTAAATGATATACAGAAATGCAAAGCGAGTCAAGGGAACAAGGAATCAGTTATGTAATTCTGGTCCCCCCTCCCAAATTCATCCAGATAACTGAAGAGAGAGTAGTTTCCTTTCATTTGAATTATCTAAATGACTTATAATACCATATGCCGTTAGATTGTATAATCCATTAGATTATATAATAGTGTAATATATAACATATATATCATCATATGATTATATATGTCATTAGATTATATACTCCATTAGATTACAAACTCCTTGAGGCAGGGACTATCTTTTTGCCTCTTTTTGTATCCCGAGCACTTAGCAAAGTACCTGGCACATAGTAGGAGCTTAATAAATGTTTATTGATTGATATGCAAAACGAAGCTGAAAGTTGAGGCAAATCATGTACGAGCCATGTTCTCATTTAAAAAACACACACACACACACACCATTTCCCCTTTCTCTACATTTAGGGGGAGATTTCATTTTTTGTTGATACTTTTATTTTAAAATCTGCCAGTGACATGTAATGCTAACAACTCATATAGTAATTTAAGTTTCTTAAAATGCTGTATAAATGCCTATTGTGAAGAATAGGGTACTAGGAAGGCAGTGTGTGGAATTATAGAGACAATAGAAAGCATAGTTCCTGCCTTTTAGGAACTTAGAATCTAATGGGCAGAGAAGAGAAACAAATGAAAAGATATGAGAGAATATCTGAGGCAGTTGGAGTTAACCCGGGGATGCTTCGTGGAGATGAAGACTGTTGGACTTTTTCCAATGTGAAATTTTCTTTCATATGTTAATGCATCTTATAAATATATTTCTCAACAATGTTCTAAATAACTATGCCCCCATTCTCATGAGTGTTTGTGCTGAAATTACATGGTAGAGGGTAAATGTGGAAACATCAAAAACCTTAGGGAATGTTTTAGGAATTTTTAAAAATCAAATGGGCAGTTACGAATAAATTAAATTAATTTAGAAAGATAGTCTGTTAGATTCTAAGATTTGCTTCAATGTTTCAAGAACAAATTCTGCCTGTGATTAATTTAAAAAATAATTGATTTCTTAAAATCATGACGAAACAGAGGTTAGTAACAATAAATGATAGACCTAAGGCATTCAACCTTGATAAGTATATACATTTTTGAATACTAAAGAGTAAAACAGTTTCCAAATCCTTTGTGTTGAAACTTAGATTATATTATTCTACAACTGAATGCAATGATCAAAACATAATGATGCTACCGCCCTCCCTTACAAGGATCTACTCATTATGTGATATGCCTGGCTAATACGGACTGAACAACTTTGGAACATTAGTTACAGATTAACATTCAAAGAAGTGAATAATAAAATATTTGAAAACACTGAACGAGAGAGTAAGGGATCACAAGCACATTTTGATTTCAGTGATCCAAGGGAATGAGAAAATGATCATTTAGAAAAGCCACAGACAACAAAGTAACTTCGAGCAATGTATTCTCTAACTTAATAAGCTATATTTTTATAAAGATCGAGATATTTACATATTTCCAAACTGGAAATAACATATAGCCACATTGGTGAACTGGCTCTTGTTTTGGCCCAAAATAATTTTACAATCGATAGAAAAGAAAAACATCAAATGTCTTTTAAAAAATCTTAAGTAGAGTTGATGTATGTATGAATACATACACATGCATGCAAACTCAAGTGGTGAAGAATGTCACCAAGTGGTACATGATTTCAGGAGCTGATACAGTTAGAACAATTTCAATTTTGCCAGCAATTAGCAGTCTGAGGGTATGACAAGCTATTCTCTAAGGTAAATCAAGCTTGGGGTTAGAAAGCATGTTTTCTAGAGAAGCAGTAGTGTAGTAAATATAGTTCAGGAAGTGGAGTGAGGAAGACCTCAGTGGGTGTTATCCTCTCTGACATTGAGTAGTTGTGTGGCCACAGGCAACTCACTTCTCTAAGCCTCAGTTTCCTGATTTGTAAAAATGGGGATGATGATGATGATAATACCTGTAGCATAGAGTTGTAAGGCTCAGAAAAGATACTATATGTAAATTGCTATACAAACATCAAACTGCTATGTATAAATGTCAGTTGTTGCTGTCATTATACACACTGCTCTGACATTTTGTAGAGAAGCTACTCTAGGAATCTAAATCATTAACTTGATATAGTGCGGAGGCAGGTTAAAATAGATTCATTCGTGGTTCTTGAGAGGGCTGTTTCTTTTGGGTAAGAACTGATTCTGATGTGGTGTGGCAGAGTGGAATAGACACTGGGCCTGAAGAAGGGAAAACCTAGTTTTGAATTCTACTTCAGACGTTAGCAAATGCCTTATTCTCTCTGGGACTCAATTTTCCCACCTGTTAAATATAAGGGTTGGGGTCTGAATCTATGATTCGAGGTGATAAGAAATGTGAATATATTTCTAAAACATGCCTAAATCACTGGCTGTATGTGGCCTTAGAGAGGCAATGTGGTGTACTCACTGGGTTGCTGGACTTGGAGTTAAGAAGACTTGTTTCAAACCCCACCTTTTATGCTTACTATATGATCTTGGGCAAGCTGCTTAACTTGTCTCAGACTCAGTTTCCTTGTCTGTAATATTAATAGCACTTATCTCACAGTATTGTTATGGGGATCAAATTAAATAATGTGCAGAAAGCTTTTTGCAAACCCCATAGCATGTGGTTAATTGTTAAGACAATTTTTCTGAAACAGATTTCAGAAGGATTGAATGTCATTCCTGTTCCTCATATCCAATAATTCATAATTACTTGATAGGTATTTTTGCCAGTCATACTCAGCAATATTCATGGCAGTAGTCTGAGTTTTATGGTTAAATTTAGATTTATTATCAGTTTACATGCATTCTTTAAATTTTCAGACAGAACTCCATTTTTATTTCTTTTTACTGAAAGTTGTTAATAATTCATATCTCTGTTGCTACTAAAAAAATGGAGAGAGGGGTTTAAGAAGTTAGAATAAGCCCAGATGTTTCTTGACTTTCCTGAATTCTGAGGATTTTAAAAAATCCATTTCTTTTTTAAAACGAAATTGGACTCCAAAAATTCTCACTCTAATGCCTGATCATGGCAGAAAGATAATCCTGGCTTCTTTAAAGGGATGGCGGTGCTTTGGAAGGCAAGCCCAGTGATCAGCACCATTCAGCACGCCACTTAACGATGAACTCCTTTGGCAGGAAATTCTTGAAACAGAAAAATAAGTGACCCTCAATGCAGTGTTTTAGATGAACAGTTCTGCAGTGATGGGGGGGGCTGAGAGGGCTAAGCTATGCAGATTTGGGGCTATCTATATACATGAGTTTAGGTATCATTAAGACACTTCTGTATTGACCAATGAGTACTCACACCACCAGAGGAATTGAATCATCAAATAGTGACATTTTCAGTATAAATGAAAAGACAAAAGACAAAAAAAAGTTGCCGCTAAAGTGAAGTATGGCTCATATGCTGTCCTTAAAAAAACTCTTAAGGAGGTGGCAGTGTTGGTTTTATTGTGCATCTAAAGGCAACAAGAAACATTGTTTCATGGGATACTTCGTCATTTTGTTTTGCAGAGTTCTTAAAAAGCCTTTACAAAAAGACCACCATGAAGATAACTTCATCTTGAGGGATCTTAGCCACAGGAAGTTACTGTGGGAATAATGTCCAAACTAGCTCTCTGTGTGCAAAAAGACCAGACATCCAAGTCAACAAGCATTCATTAAGTGCTTATTATGTGCTAAGCACTAGGCATACCAAAAAGACAAAAACACAGTCCTTGCCCTCAAAGAGTTAATATTTCCAACAGAGAAGACAACCTACAAATAACTAGGTATGTGCAAGATATAGATGGAATAGTTGGAAGACAATCTCAGATGAAAAGCATTAGCAGTAGCAGTGGTAGTGGAAGGTGGGACCTGCAAAGGTGTCCTGCAAGAAGGGAGGATTTGAGGTGAGTCTTGAAGAAAGCCAGGTAGGCTAGGAGGGAAAGAATTTCTAGATGTCAAGGACAGAAGGCACAGTCAGGAGATGAAGTGTGTTCAAGGAACAGCAAGCAAGGAGACCAGTGTCACTGGGCTGTGGATTATGTTGAGGGGAGTAAAGCATAAGAAGCCTGGAAAAATAGGAAGGAGACTTCAGATGACAAATAGAACCTTTTAGATTTGATCTTAGAATAGGGAGCAAGTAGATTTTGAGTAAGGGAACTAACATGGTCCAACCTGAGTTTTCGAAAGATCACTGTGGAAACCAAATGGAGGATTGACTGGAGCAGGGAGAGACTTGAGGCAGGGAGACCAACTAGTTGGCTGCTGCAATAGTCCGCCATGAGGTGATTAGGATCTCAACTAGAGGAGTGGCTTTGTGAGTAGAGAGAAAGCAATGCATATGGCAGATGTTGTGAAGACAGAAAAGACAAGACATGGCAACATATAGGATTTGTGGAGTGAGTGAGAGGTTCAGGGATGACCTTGAGGTTTCCAGCCTCAGTAACTGGGAAGATGGTGGTACTCTTGATATAAATATGGAAATTTCAAAGAGGGAAGCATTTGGGGGGGTGGGAAATTATGAGTTCTTTTTTGCACTTGCTGAGTTTGAGATTCCTACAGGATATCCAGCATGAGATGGTCAGTAGGTCTTTGGTGATGAGATGAGATTGTAGAGGATTATACAGGACCCAGACCAGAGCCTTGGGGGGATACCTGTTGTTCGTGGGTGTAACCTGGAGGAAGAACCAGCAAAGGAGACTCAGAAGCAGTGGTCAGACAAGTAGAAGGAGACTCAGGAGAGAAAAGTATCACGAGAACCTAGAGAGGAGGGTGTCTAAGGGAAGAGCGTGACCAACAGTTTCAAAGGCTGCAAAGAGGTCAAGAAGGTGAGGATAGAGAAAAAGTCAATTTGGCATTTAAGGAATGATGTATATATGGGTTTGGGGTAAGCAATTTCAGTCAAATGATGAGGTCAGAGAGGAAAGTTCAGAGAATTTGGATTTGAGTGAAAAGAGAGAAGTGGAGGCACTGTTTCTAGATGGCTTTCCCAAAGAGTTTAGTCCAAAAATGGAAGTTAGATCTAGGCTGATTGCTAGCAGATAGGGTAGCATCATGTGGGTGCTTTTTAATTTGAAGAAAGAATAAAAGGGAGAAGAAATGGCCTTCATTTTCAACAGCTGCAACCTGACCTATTTAAACACTTAGTGGATATCCAAAAATGGAAAATGTATTAAGGATATCCTTAGAGAATTATACAACTAGAAAAGAAATTGGGCTGCTCATGTAGTAAGAGTAATGAATGAACTCCTTTATAATACCAGAGTTCATAAAAATGTTATATATAGATATAGATAGATATATCAGCCCGCATTGCCCCGTATACGTGGGAATCACTTAATAAATATTAAATTGTTGAATTGCAATGTATACATATATAATATGTATATGTATAAATATATATATAATATTTATAATATCTTTCACATTATTATGTAAACCCCAACAGTAAGATTATTTCACATATTACTGGAAAAGCATGAGTCTAGTCGTTGAATATTTGATTGTTTGGAAAGGCATTTCTCACCCCGCCCCCCTCCCCCCCTAGATTAGGTAGTTCGTCACCTTTCTAGACACTTTATCTCTAAAAACTCCTCAAATATAATCTTGATGTTCATTTGTCATGTGACTCCCGAACCAGTAATCCATTTATGATGAATAAAGGGCCGTGTGTGGGACTTAATAGTAGCCTCCGGTCGACTTCATAGCAAATAAATGCCTTGTCAAGAAGAAAGTGATGCCTACTCCAACTTTTTCCTGAATTTGAGTTCTGTCATACTTGCAAATTTTTCGTACTTTATTGGCTTTGTAATCTCAATAAAGTGGGGATTCCTTCTATCAGTGTAATGTGCAACCCATCCATGCTCTGTCATCCTATGTGATTCATTCCTATCTGTATCGTCCCGGAGATCCTTCACTGAGTGTCTATATAATACACTGGAGAAAATGTTTTTTACATTTCAAGCTATTCTCTCTCTCCCTCTCCTTCTCCTTTTTTTCTTTCTCCCTCTGCCTTTCTCAGTCTCCTCTCTACATTTCTCCTTCTCTCCCTCTCTCTTACTCTCCCCCTCCCCCTTCTTTCAGACATAAGCTGCTAGAAACTGCCTCTAGCATAAACTAGAAGCTCCTGTTTGGCCTTTTAAAGCCCTTGACAACCTGGCCCAATTTTCTACTCTCTTTGCTATGCTATGTCTAATCAAATTGGCCTTATAGCTCCTCACATATGAAAATCATTTAATAAACATGTATTAAGCACATAGTATTACCAGACACTGGTGGTCTCCCAGGCCTCCAAATGTGTTCTGCCTCTTTGAATTTCTTACTCATTTCTCAGTCTGCACTAACCAACTACCCCGCCCCAAGATATCTCCCACCACTTCTTCTGGTTTTCACTACTTTTTAGTGTATTGTTTTCCCCCATTAGATGGTAATCTCTTTGAGGGCAAAGACAATCTTTCTTTTTCATATTTGCATCCCCACTGCTTATCATAATGCCTGGTATATAGTAGGCACTTAATAAATGCTTATTGACTATTGAATGTGTTGCTTAAGTGCCGGGATGACTGGAAGGACTGTGGTACCCTCAACGGAAACGGGGAAGTTTGAATGAGGGACAGATTTAGAAGGCTCGATAATGAGCTATGTTTTGGACATACCAATCTTAAGATAAAACATAAACATCCTGGGGAGTTTGCCTGTGCAAGAAGTAACCGAGTTAATAGAAACTAGGAACCAGCCCTGTCTTTGGTGTAGGGAACTCCCAGAAGAGGAAAGAGGGAAGCAAAAATAGAGATTTAAAATATCATTTTAGCACAATGAAATAAAAACCATTATTAAGAGTATGATTCAACTTCTTCTGGCTCAACTTGCACTGAAAGTGAGCACTATGTTTGCTACTTGCTTTTTTCTATCTCCGTGCTGCATTTCTTTCTTTCTTTTTTAATCGTCTCTCTTTGTGTTTTCAGTCTGGAAGCTTCCTAAATAAGAAGCCCTCTCGTGCCCCCTGGCATTTAAATAAGGTTTTGTGTGTGTGCCTTTTCCACGTTTAGATTCTTCCCCCTTACCGACAGTATAAAATGATGCACTTTTAATGAAGCACTTAATGATTATCACCTAATTACAGAAAAAAAAAGCCCTTCCATGGTAAAAATTTCAATCTCCTTTGGACAGATTTTGTTTCTCTCATGAAAAATGCTTGTACTTGTTATTTAAACATCAAATTGCTCTTGAGAACTATTGGATCATGAGTATTTAAAAACTGCCCTGGTGAAAAACTCAATTGAAGTAACAGACAAGTGAATAGCCTGTCTTTCAAAATTCAGAAACCAGAATTAATGAGTCTGATTAGACATGTTTTCCCTACGATTCTCCAACTTGTATCAATTTCCATTTCATTCATATACCACAACTTGTTCAGCCATTCCTCAGTTGATGGCTGTTCCCTCAGTTTCCAATTCTTTCCCACCACAAAAAAGAGCTGCTGTAGTTTTTTGGGGGGTAAAATAGGCCCTTTTCCTTTTATCTCTTTGAGATACAGTCCTAGTAGTGGTATTTCTGGGGCCAAGGGTATGCACAGTTTTTATAGCCCTTTGGACATCGTTCCAAATTGTCACCCAGAACGGTTGGATTAGTTCACAAGTCTACCAGGAGTGCATTAGTCATGCATCTTTTCTTCACCCCTGATCTTTTTGGAAATACTTTTGGGTTATCCCCATTACAAATAATGTTTGCTCTTGGTTTTAGATAGATATTACATATAATTTTAAGAAAGACTCCATTGATTCCGATGCTTTCTAGTGTTTTTAATAGGAATAGGGATTTGATTTTTGTCAGAAAGTTTCTGCAGCTATTTAGATGATCATGTGATTTTTGCTGTTATTGTTATTGATATGGTAAATTATGTGATTGCTTTCCTAATAGTGAACCAGCCCTGCATTTCTGATATAAATTCCACCTGGTCATAGTGTATGTTCTTTGTCATATATTGCTGCAATTTCCTGGCTAGCATTTTATTTAAAATTTTCACATTGATATTCATTAAGGAAATTGGTTTTCTTTCTTTGTTTTTACTTGCCCTAGTTTAAGTATCAAAACCATATTTGAACCATAAAAGGAATTTGGCAAAACAAACTTGGTTTTTTATATGTGATGCCAAACAAATTATCATCCTTTTCTTAGCTTACTGTTTTGGTGCTCTGCATCAATCAGTCAACATGTATAAAGTTCCTAGTATCTGTGAGGCACTGCTGTTAAGGATGCAAATACAAAGAATGTACCAATGATCCTGTGATCTTATCTACACATATAAGTATATGCAAAAGAAATCCAAAGCTGTTCTTTTGAGGAGGCATGCATACCTAACCACAAATTCCAAGACACAGAGGTAAGGAAACAGTGGATTCCAGACATGGATGACAGGATGGGAGATGGAGTGTCATGGATGAGTAACAGCAGGAAGGACAGGTTAACTGTACCGTAGAGTTTGTGAAAGTGTGTAATTTATCATGAAGCTAAAGAAAGAAGTTGAAATATACTAGGTTGTGAAAGGCTTTAAGTGCCAAACCAGAGTTTGTATTTTATCCTGGAGGGAAAGAACTCACTAAAGTTGGGTGAGCAGGGGAGTGAAATGGTTAACCCTGTGCATTAGGAGGATCACTTACTGTGGAGCTGTGTGAAGGATGTACTGGGGAGGGGACAGGCTTGATGCAGGGGAGGCCAAATGATAGGAAGGTGAGAGGTAATGAGAGCTTGATCTAAGGTGGAAGGAGGGAGAGAGAGAGGAGGGAGGAAAAGAGGAGAGAGGGAGAGAGAAGGAGAGGGAGGGAGGGAAGAAGAAGAGAAATGGGGAGAGAGAGAAGGCGGGAAGGAGGGGAGGAAGAGAGAGACAGAGACAGAGAGACAGACACAGGGACAGGGAGAGAAGGAGGTGGAGGAGGAGAGAGGGAGAGACAGAGAGACACAGGGACAGGGAGAGAAGGAGGTGGAGGGGGAAGAGGAAGGGTGGGGAGAGAGAGAGAGAGAGAGAGAGAGAGAGAGAGAGAGAGAGAGAGAGAGAGAGAGAGAGAGAGAGAGAGAGAGAGAGAGAGAGAACGAA
>CM053628.1:10207644-10234468 GCA_028646595.1 Phalanger gymnotis
CAGGATTAGGAATGCTTGGAAGGGGGGCTGGGTTTAGGGAAAAAATATGAGTTTTTTGGGTTCAGTTTTTGCTGTGGGGTATAAACTTTCTCTTAAGCTCTTTCAGTCTTGAAAGTCCATTGGTCCCTGCAATAGGGCCTATTACTCAACAGAGGAGCTATGACTCCTCATGGGCAAATTGAAATGGAGACTTGAAGTTGTGTCTGAAATCAGGTCTCCAACCATGTTCCTGAGAGCAGATTGTTTTTTGGATGAAGGAACTGTCAACTTCCTTTTGTCAGTACAGGTACTTCAGATGGACTTGGACCCAGAATAAAGTAGGAGAAAAAGAGTAGGTTGGATTCCATTAGAGAAATTGTACAGTGGTTTGTTTTTACCAACCCCAAATCTACTCCCCGTCACAAACCTTATCTTTTACAAACACAAATACTCCCCGGCGATGTTGTATGACTGCAAAACGTAGAACAGCATAATCCCTGAGGATTCAGATTTCTGAGTAATCAGTCAACAAGCATCAGTCACCAAGAATTTCCTAAGTGCCTACTTCATTTCTATTCTCAAGAGGCTTATGCTACCCATAAGGCATTGATTGAAAAGGCATGCCAGTGGACACGAGTTCAAATCTTGGCTTTGCCACTTATACTAATGAACCTTGGGTAAGTCATTTCACCTTGCTGGGTCTCAGTTTCCTCTTCTATAGAATGAAGGGGTTTCACAATGGCCTTTGAGGTCCCTGTCAACTCTAGATCTATCAGCCTATGATCCATGATTCCATGATAGCTACAGGTGGCCTGCAGCATATATC
Organism: Phalanger gymnotis; assembly: GCA_028646595.1. Lineage (NCBI taxonomy): Eukaryota > Metazoa > Chordata > Mammalia > Diprotodontia > Phalangeridae > Phalanger > Phalanger gymnotis. Next base: position 10,208,450 of record CM053628.1, read on the forward strand.
CAGTAATGACCTTTGTGCGAGAATTAGCTTTAGGCTGATATCATTGAGGAAATATTAGATTAGAAATGGAGAGTAAGTCATCCGGCAAGAGCAAGACTTAAAGTTTAAGTGTTGTCCTGGTCCCTAGGAAATGTAAAAAGAACTGAAGGAAGGCCTCTATCACAATAGGAGCAGATGCATAAGAATTGTACAGAATGAAAAGATGGCATGTGTACTTGAAGTTCATGCTTTAATTTTATATTACTGCTGGCTTACTAATCTTGACAAAACATGCATCAGGAGATTTTTTTAAAGGTCACTTCTGCTTCCTCTTTGGATAGAAAAAATGAATGATCATAAAAGACTTACACAAAGAAAGATCGAATTGAATGTACTGCTATAATAATGCATATTATAGCAAAATATTCTCTGAGTATAACCTAGAAACACACTTTTCCTGCCATATGCTTAGTTGAATTGAGGTTTCTGATCCTTATTCTATGAGCAAAGAATAAGAAATCTTTTAAGAAAGATGTGGATGAGCAGAAGATGCTGCTAATCAAAAAATCAGTGATAAGAAAATCCCAAGGCATAAGGCTTTTCTACAGTCCAGAAGCAGAAGTCAGAGATCAGACTTAGTTTCAGCACAGTTAGTAGGTACCATACTATAAATAACATGCATACTGATTCCCAAACATGATAGCATCAAGAGACCTTAGGACCTTAGAATGTTGAAGGAAGTCGAATGAAGATTAAATTATATTATACATGAACTAGATAATTTCTGAAAGGTCTCTTCTAACATTAAAATGGTATGATTGGGTGAAATGATTCCCAATATATCTAGGGGCCATTCAGCAGGGAGCCTATATTCTGCTTGTTACTGTGTTACTGATGCTACTAGGTTAGGACAGCGTGGTATGAATGACCAAAGGAAGGGACTCTCTGTGTCTCAATTTCTTGATCTGTAAATGACCTCTGATACCAGCATGTTGGTGTCTTTAAATCTCTTTATATTACTACAAAGGAACTTGAAGCAGGACACCAGTCTTGGAAAGAGTGAGCAAGGGTAGTTTCTTAACATGATTTTACTAGTACTACACGGAGTTCTTTGAAGCTTTTCTTTTATTACTGAATGGAGTTGGGGTAGAAAAGAACTGAAGAGATAGCTCATTCGACGGTAAAGCATTGTTTCTATGAAACACTTTGGTTAATTATGCAGGTTAATAAAGCCAGACTTAGCAAGTTGGAGACTAATTACAATTAGATTACAAAATAGCATTCTCACTGTGCAGTTCACCAATCACATATTTGCATATGAAAAGAAAGTTCATTTGAAGTCCTGTAGAGATACAAAGTCTTCCCGTAGAGGAAAGATTGGCTTTTATAACCTGGAAGGACAAAGTCTAGCTCCTGTTTCTCGAAAGTTCGATTTGCAGCCTGAAGCTGGCATTTACTGAAGGCCAAAGCTTGAAAACAGCAAGGGCTTCAGTCTGCTTTTCAACTTAGAAAAAGCTGATGCTTACTGGGTGTCTGACAAGACGAAAATCTTATTTCAGGTGATGGGGGGGAAAGAGCTTTTTGGTGCAAGGCCACAGACTCCATAAAAGCTTAGAGAGTTATTAATGACCAGCAAGTGTTAACTGATGCCTTTCATCCAATAACCCTTGCCTTTTTGTGCTAATGAAGTGGGCTGGAGAAGAATCATTACTGCTCATAGACTAAGCATAAAGCCCATACTTAATCAGTGGCAAACCTGGGACACAGCTGTGTGTGCAGGAAATCATTGGGCTAACAAGTTATGCATCATTGTTGAACACATTCTTTTCACTTCCGTAGTCTGTAGAGGGTTTATAATACCACCTCTGAATCCCTACATTATCCTGCTGCCTGAGCAGAATTTTACAAGCCTTTAAAAATCACTATTATGACAATTATTTAAATTTCCCTTTACATTCAAGATGCCGCTGTAAGTCGCTTGTAAGAAAACCCCTCCCAAACAGAACACACATATTTAAAACTATGTATTGATGTTAAATAATATTTTGAATCTGTTTACCAGAAAAATGTATTTCCTACCAAGTATGATATTTGAACAACTCAGGTGAGACTCTTAACATAATATAAATTCTCTAGTATTTGTGTTGTGTCAATCAGATGCAAATACTTCATTAGAAAAACATAGGAACAAATGATAGGGACCAGACTTATGATTTCATTGCATAGAGAACTTCCAGGTGAGTAATCTACCTCTACCAATCAGCACCTTGTCTGCAATTTATATTCCTACAGAGTTTCCTAGAACACTGCGAAGCTACATGACTTGCCCAGGGTCACACAGCCGGTATGTATAAGAGACAGGACTTGGACTGTGACCTTTCTGGATCAGAGGCTAGCTTTCTATCCACCAAGAGCAGGTAGGTGGTACAGTGGGTAGAATGATGGATCTGGAGTCAGGAAAACTCACATTTGTGAGTTCAAATCTGGCCTCAAGACGCTTACTAGCTACGTGGCCCTGGGGAAGTCAATTAACCCTGTTTGCCTTAGTTTCTGTAAAATGAGCTGGAGAAGGAAATGGCAAACCACTCCAGAAAACCCCAAATGGGGTCACAAAGAGTCAGACATGATTAAAAACGACCAAACAACAACAAACTCTATCCACTATGGGCATATGTGTGTATATTTAAATTGAGTCTATTATCAACACCTGAACAGATGTATAGTTAATTGGCTTCAATTACTTGTTTAATCAAGTGCCAAACCACGTTGGTATTTACTTTTGCTTAAAATGAAAGCTCCAAGAACTGACTGTGCACATGCATCTCTGACTTTGTGTTATGGAGATGTTGGAAAAGATAAAACAATTAAAATATCTAGGATTACTGGTTGGTTCTCACTTGTTAAATTATCACATAACACCACGAAGAAAAGTACAGGAAGAGTGAAATGAAAATCACTTCATTACGCTAATTTACTTTAGAACTTCAATTAAAATACAATTAGTACACTTAATCATAGGAAACAAAGACTGATACTGAATTTCATGGCACTTAAGTCATGAGTAATTGAGGGGTTCCTTCATTAAAGTCCTCCTTTAAGTTCTCGTTGAGGAATGGAGGTGACTCTGGAGTCTTAAAGCCTAGGCCTATAGAGTCCAAGCTCTGAACAGGTATTAAACCAAGCTGTCAGGATCTGATACGCTCCATCTGTATTCTTTGAGGATTAACTTACATAAGTTTGGAGAAGCTTATCACTGAAGGTCTTGACTATTAGATTCTTATTTGCCAAACACTAAGGCATGTATGGGTTGTGGTTTTTCAAGTACAGAAAGGGGCGGGAGGGGCAGAGTTAGTTAGTCTCTTCATACCATCCTCCACAACAGCTATGGTGTCTACTAGCAGAGTTATTCTCCCAGGAGACATGCTCTCTAGCAATTGGAGAATCAGTTTGGAAGGGTTTGAGGAACAGTTGAGGCCGTGGAGATACACACAGACATAACACATACACAGAAGCTTTCATCCACTGGAGGAAGCAAGTTCAAAGAGTGGTACCTCTTGAAGCAGAAAACAGAAATGGCTATGGACCCAAGAGAGTTGAGCTGTGGAGAGGAGCAGACCCTGGGAGCCCAGCTAAGGAAGCTGCTTACCAGAAACCTGGGGCTCAAGAGGGAGCTTTGTAAAGACTCCACTAAAGTCAAAAGCATTTCAGCTGCAGAATTGTGAGTTTTATTGGCTGCACGTGTTCCCTGTATATGTGGCTCATTGCCATTTTACTCTGTGCCCACTCTTCCCATAACTGCTTTATGTATTTGCGACAGTGAGCCCCAGGATTTTTTTGGGAGGGAGAGAAGTATTTTATAGTCACTGCTTTTACTATGCAGTCTTAGTAAATGCTTTTAATAAGAGTTAGCTATGTCTACTGGTTGACTGTCAATGGGAAGCAAGTATAGGTTCAGGAGCTCCTGTTAGGAGTAGGTACAGGGTACCCCCTTGAACTCGAGGTAGTTGCCCACCTGGGGAGCCAACATACAAATCTATCAGTGACAAGTTAGGGTAACCCAGAGGAGGGACTATAGAATGGGGCTTGACTTCAGTTCTTTCATAGCTTGTCTTCATGGATCTCTGTTATGCAAGTCTCCACATTTTCCCAGGGGCTCTCAGGGTGGTCTATAAAGAAGAGAGAAGCAATAGCTCCCACCATCCCTGGTCACGTAGAGAATGTGAACAAACAGGGAAGATAGGTTTTTTCCTCTGTTGATGCTTGAAGTAGTCCTGTTCCACTGCAAGAAATCAGCGGGTACCAACGACTCCCACTGCTGTTCAGAGCCAGGCGCTGTATTATTTTGAACTAGGATTTCTAAGGGTAGAGGTACATAAAGTAATAAGTAAGATGGCTCTAGTTTATCCCTGTCCCCAAAAGTTATTTGATTTTAGCATAATTTGGGGGGAGATTGTAAATTTCTATTTTTTAGTGAAAATCTCCTTAATCTGATTATATTGTGGGTGGGCTAGTGGGGGTGGGGGAGAGAGAAAAAGGGAGACACAGATAATTAGGGCATGCTTTGTCTGTGGCGTTGGATTGAATGAATATTTTTGAAATAAAATTTTCATTTACATTCTCATTTATTTTCATGACATCGCTACTTATGCATTTATTCACTATCCAAGTGTTATAACAAAAGGAAACAAACAGACAAAATAAACTCAAAACACTTCTACCTCCTGGTGCCAATGTACTGTTCGCCTCTGAGAGAGAAAGAAAATTTTCATTTGGAAAAAAAAATTTAGCCCTTCATGCCTGAAGTATGTGTTTTAGTGGTCAATCAAAATAAGAAATACCATCTATATGACTTTTTACACTAGTATAATTATATTCTTATTTTTCATTATGCAAAAGATAAAGATAATTGTCTGCTTTTATTAATATGGAACTCTTGTATGGGCTATAAATGTTACTTAGGGCTTTTCTCTTTCAATTTAATTTTATAGAAATAGCAATCAATGTTTCAGATGAGTTTTGCATATTATATATTTACCTACTATTTTGGAAAGAGAAGCATCAGAACATTTGTAGAGTAGTAAGAAGGACAGGCAATGAATCTAATTCAATCTCTAATAACTTCACCCTTGAAATTCATACCACAGACAATTTATGTTTGAATTACCTTGTACAAGATGCCAAAAGACAAGTATATGTATCCCCTACACATATCCAAGTGGAAATGTATTCTGTGTTTAAACAACACCTCTCTTCATATCGAATTAAAGCAGCTCTAATGACTCGACTGGACAAAAGAACTGACTTTACAAAATAAATCTACTTTGTTTTAAAGGAGGATTAAGGGGGTAGCAGAGAAATAGATCACAGGTGCTTTCATTTAAAAAATATGTACATTTTATTTAATGGGTCTCTAATCTCATTAGTGCAAATCATAATTCATCCCTCCCTTATCTTATGACAATATTCTTGTCTACCTTCTCCACTAGACCCCCACAGATTTACCCTATTAGCTTTTAACCATCCCATGAATAGCACTGCAGCATTCAGGTGGTAAAACTATTATTCCTTATTCCTGCTGAGTAACCAACCCACCTCTTTTTCTGATCGTAATTTTCTTAACGACATATATGCCATAGACTATTTTTTGCTTTTATGTCATCATTGCAAATACCTACTTCCTATTTGTGCCCATCTGTCTCTCTCCACTGACCTTTTGTTACCTGTAACTTTGATTACTCAGGCATTGATTCATTCCAAGTTTCATAATCACATAAAATCACTATGGAAACCTGTGTTTTGAAAAGATATGTCTTATGCTGGGAAATTATTTAGGATTGCTAAAAGTACTGTGTAATTTCCAATTGCAGTCCAGCCTATTCTCTTCCTCTCATTCAATAATGCCTCTCTCTATACATGTGTCTACATATGCATGTTTGTATCTATACATATGTACATATAATATAGATGTGTGTATATGTGTATCTATACCTATACACATATACACATGGAATAGTATGATATGAAATATGAAAACCCTTTTTAATATGATAAAAATGCTGTTTATATCTTTAGAGAAAATGTTAAAGTGGCAATGCTTGCACATATGCATTCTCACAGACCCCTTTTGATATCTCTATGGCCTCCAAGGGGTCCACAGCCCATTGGATGGGGACCAGTCATTCACCTGTGACATTGTTCCAGGCAAAATTACTGATTACACTTTTGATGACAGCCAGTGTCGTTTTGTCAGTGAGAAAAATGAGACAGGATAAGCAGGGAGTTTACTTAAAATCCTCAGTTCTTTATCCCAGTTCTTAGTGTTGGGGTTATATGGTAGAAGGAAGTAAAGATGTAAGATATAGACAAGTTTCCTTTGGAGGATAATTTGCAACTTTAAGCAATGAGAACTCTCAAAACAAATACTTATGCTTCCACAAGTTAGTTGTCCTTTGGGAGTATAGAAGGAATCAAAATTGAAATAGTACTCAGGCATATGACTTAGAGGATATTTTATCTAGAACAGAGAGTACTTTTGAAACTTGTCCTGTGAATCAGAAAATTTTCTATCAGTATTCTTCCTCAAAATCATGCTACTATATCATTAGCATCTTCTTCCTACCCTCAAGGAAAATCATCTATTTCTATTGCTTCTGTTAAATGCAATTCAGAATAGATGGAGATTCTTTTATTAGGGCACAATGGCCCTTGTGCCGGAAGAAACTACTTCTAATCTTTGAATTTTTTGTGTGATTTTAGGAAAGTCACTGGAACAAATTTTTCTTAATATTTCTCTATCCATGCCATTTGTGCTATACCCAGATGGGGATATTGCTACACTAGCAGGAGGGTCTGTATTTTGAACTGTTCTCCCAGGAATACTAAAGGATTTGCTGAATTGTGGATTTAATCTCCCACTTACATTCTTTCTTCCTTGTAGCATTCCCTTCTTCTTGTGTCCAGTAAAACAACTTTGTGAAAAATTCTTGTTCTGGCTTCAGGGATAGAATATCCACCATGGAACTAAGTCAGGTAACTGGCCCTTGCAGGAATTGGACCGATCAGCACCATGATCAATCCTGTTGAGTTTAGCAGATAGCATCATCTGCCTTTACTGTTGGTAATGCCAGATGTCAACTAAATCTGCACACCATTAATTTATTAGATAAGGAAAACTGATCAATAAGAGCTTTCCAGATTTCCACTACAGACTTTGTACACCCTTACCACTTCTCAAAAAGAGTAGGAGTTACTTTAGAAATGCATTAAGGATGGGAAAGGAACAATTAGCATCATCCTTATTGTATGTGTGACTTCATTCTTAAACCTCAGGCTAGATAGATCTTTGCTCACTGGAAAACCTCTGACATCAATGCAGCTTGCTCGAATGAGGTGGTCCTTCCCAATGCTTTTATTTCTATCACTTATAACACATGCTGTCTTTAGGATGGCTCCTCTTTCAGAAAACATACTTAAGTCTGCATTATCAAGGATGGATTTATACCAACTCTTCACTGCAGTGTTAGGTAGCTACCTACTTTGTTCATCTTCTACAGACTTCCCCCTGGAAAAATACTAAATGTGATCACTCATTTATTAAGGGAAAGGAAAATAAGAATTGGAAAGTAATGCTGATGTTCAACTAATAATATTCTGATCACCAAATAAATGGAGTTTGAAAGGTAATAATTATATTTCTAATTGCTCTGACTCAAGAATCTTGTGGTTTCTCTCATTTTTTTTCAGGCAGATGGAGCAGTGGCTCATTAATAATAATAATAAATTAATTTAATTCTGTAGGCATTTACAAGGATAAAGATGTCATCTGTCATCAATGGAAATGCAACCATCATGGGAGAGTATTCCAAGACCATTTTTTAAATACTCACATGAAAGGGATTTAAAGTATTTCTTGATGTGACATCCAGATTAATTACGCATAATAATTCAGAGGCTGTAAGCAGGAATCACATTTCTTTCTTTATTTTCCGATAGCGATCTTTGCTATAATTTTTAAAAATTCTCCCAATGCATGTGAACTAAATATTTCTGCAAAAGAAAATTTGCACTTAGCAAAGTGCTCAGCACATAGTAAGTGCTTAATAAATGTTTGTTGAGTGACTACCTTCCATTCCTTCTGTGCTGCCTACAAACTTGTCCAGGCCTCCCCTATTGGAACACAATCTCTACTGCCAAGAGTACAGAAGAGAAGTAGGACTAAAGGACCACGTGAGGCAGGAGCTACAGAACTCCTTTCCTATGACTGCTTCTGTCTCCCATAATCCTTTAGTCCTTTCTTTCACTTGGGAAAACTATTCTTCCCACTAGCCTTCCTGCCAGCAATGGCTACCCTCGTAAAAATCAAAAAACAAAACAAAACAACTTTCACTTGGCCTTTTTATTTCCTCAAGCTATTATCCTATAATTCTCCTTCTTTTCTGCACTCAAACTCCTAGAGTTGTATATACATTTGCCTCCACTTTCTCATTTCTCGCTCTTTTCTTTACTCCTCACAAGCTAGCTTACATTTCCATTACTTCACTGAAATTATCCTCTCCAGAGTCTTCTGATGACCTTTCCCACCATCTTTATCCTTGTTGACCTCTCTGCAGAGCCTAACACTTGATCACTGCTTCCTAGATGCTGTTTCCAACTTTGCTTTACCAGACACTACTCTATTGAGGTTTTCCTCCAATCAGTCTGACCACTCCTTAGTTTCCTTTTCAGGATCATCATCCATGTTTCACCCACTCCAAAAGGTTGTAGCCCAGGGATTCATCATAGCATCAGAGATAGAGAGATAGAAGGAACCAAAGAAGCCATCAAGTACAATTCCTTCATTTTACAGATGAGGAAAATGGGAGACAGGGAGATTAAGAGAATCGCCCAGGGGAAGATGGGAAGCAAGTTTCAGAGGCAAAATTTTAATAGCTACTCTGACTCTACTTTTTCTTCTTCATCACATTGTCTCCTTCTCTGAGGCCTTCTATTCTTTCTCTATGTTATACTGTCAGCAGTCATCCAGTTTTTTCTATGCAGGTAATTCTCAGATCTGCTTATCTTGCCCTCATCTCTCTTGGGCTCCAGTCCAGCATCTCTAACTGGCTTCAGTATAGCTTCAGTTCAACATACCAAAAACTGAACTCATTATCTTTCCCCTCAGACCCTCAAGGGCACTGCCATTTCTCCAGTTGCCCAGGTTGTCAACCTCTTGGAGTCATCTCTGACTCCTCACTTCTCCATGCCTTAAGTCTCTCCTGATTCAGACCACCCTCCACACAGTTGCCAAGTTTCTAATCCTAAGACATATTGACTTCCTTGCTTAAGAAGCTTCAGTGGGTCCCTATTGCCTTTTTAATAAAAAAAATAAATTCCTCTGTCTTTTGAAGACCTTCACAAACTGGTTCAAGACTATCTCTTTTAGGTTGGATACATATAATAGCCCCTTAGCCAAATTGGTCTGCTTGCTATTTATTCTCTATAAATGACATTCCATCTACTCTACCACCTTTTGCCTGGGCTCTCCTTTTCTGCAATATTCTAACCTCTGCCTCTTGGAACCTTGAGCTTCCTTCAAGGCTCAGCTTAAGTGCTGTCTCCTTCGATGACGGTGGGGTGTTTAACCATTTTTGATTAATCAATTAATTGTATTTATGAAGCACCTACTATGTGCCAGGGAGTACATTTGAGGACAAAAAGACAAAAAAAAAAAACCAAAGAGCCTCTGTCCCCAAGGAACTTAAATTCTACTGCAGAAAAACAACACATGCACATAGGAAGAGGCTAAAACAAGTCAACATCATGAAGGTGAGTGGGAAAGGGCAAGCACTAACATCTCAGGTGGGGGAGTCAAGAAAGGCCTCATCAAGGCATCAGCTCTTGGGCTGAGCTTGGAAGGATGATATATTCTACCAGGCAGATAGCAGTGATGAATCAGCACATGCCAAGGTAGGAAGACGAGAGAGGGAATACTGTCTTGAGAAACAGCAAAGGGCCAGCATTAGGCTGGAACAGAGATTGTGTGAAGGGAAATCCAGTATAACTGGCTCACAGGACAGGTCGAAGCCAATCTCTGAAAGACTTAAAGTGTCAAACATTTGAGTTCAGTATTATAGCCAGTCAATTGAGAAGCATTTATTATGCACCTTTGTGTACCAGGCAAGGCGTTAGGTGTTGGGAACACAGAGACAAAAATTAAATAGCCCATGACTGCAAGCAGCTTACATCCTAGAGACATTGGAGCTCACTGAAACTTCTCGGGTGCTTCTGGAGCAGGAGGAAAGACAGGCAGACCCATTATTGGTTTGGTAGCTGTGTAGGCGATGGACTAGAAAGGAGAGAGGCTGGGAGACCAATGAACAGACTAGTGCAGTAGTCTAGATGAGCGGAGAGAAGAGCATGAACTAGGTTGGTTGTCCATGAATAGGGAGAAAGGGATAGCGATATTGAAGTCGGATCTATATGATTTAGCAATGGATTAGATATGAGGGAGGGGCTAAGAATGAGGGGTAAGGAATGACTCCGAGGTGGTGGACTTAGGTGACTGGGAAACTGATGGTGCCCTCACTTGATACAGGGACATATACTGTCATTATTAGGGAGTTTCAATAAAGAACATAAACTTTCAGTGAAACATTCTATGAAGCATCAGTTTTGTTTTTTTTTTTAATAAGGAAAAAAGTCTAGTCAAACTGGCAAATGGAAATAATATATGAGTTGTACAATTTTCACTTCAATTGGAGGTAAAAATGTTTTGAATTACAGTCATTTTTGTCCTGTCTGATAAAGAAAATTACTTTAAATGGATGACAATTTAAAACCAGATAATCCAGATGTCATTGTGCTTCAATCAAACCTAAGTATAGTGATGTAGTATCTTTCTGAGTAATTTATATCATCTCGTATTTCTACATAGCATTTTAGATGCCCAAAAAAGGAATATCTCTTTTTAATGGAAAAGCAGAGTAAGGTAGGAGACTTATTAGCTTGCTTACTCACAAGCTTATTATGGTTCTTTAAAATAAAAACACATCTCTTTTGTTATTAGACAGTAACTAACTTAAGTATTTGCCTGGTACGCACTTGATAGCTTAACACTTCCAACAATAAGTCTCTAAGTGTAAGGCAGAAGTTAATACATTAATAAGTCTCTACATTTAAAAAGGCAGCAAATTGTATAGTCTAATCTCAAATATATAATGAAAGCAACACTACCATAAAATACATGGGATTCATATGCAAGCAAAGGCCCTCCTTTTCAGAAGACAATTGCCACCCAGTTAGACAAAACGAGAAGGGTTAAAGCAGGCAAACCAAGCAGCCCTGACCTTGTCATGCACATATATTTCAAAAATATGTCAGAATGTGGTGGGGAGTCAAAGTTGCAGGTTGAGAGATCACTAGAGTACAGAGGCAAAAATAATAATGGTTGTAACCCAGATTTGGGAGGAATCGTCTCTTATTCCTGTTGTCCGTAGTGAAGAGAACACAGATGGCAGAGAAGGCTGCTAAAGCAGAAGGTGCACCCAATTTGATCCACAGCTAGTTTGCCTCCAGCTCTTAAGGACTCACAGGCACAAAAGGCAGGGGCTGACATTTAGGGCAAACACTGGAAAAGGTAGAAGGGAGTAAACGTGGCATGAATACTTTACGTAGAAGTGGGGTAAGAGGAATGACATAGGAAATGAGGGATGAATAGGAAAAGAGAAGCAGAGGGAAAATAAAGAAGCTATGAATGAAAACTGTATGATGCTATTTGAAGATTTTGTAAAATGCAAAGTAGACTGAGGTGAATGAATGTAGAGTAAAGCTGATGGTCAAAGTAGGGCAAAGGGGAGGATTCATGGGGCAAAGAGCAGTTATATACCAAGACAAAAGATATCTACAAGGAAGGGCCAGAATAATAGGCAGCTAATTCCTCAGTGAATATTGATAAAATGAAGCAAGAGGATGACAGCCAGGGGGAGGAGGTGTTTAAAATTTATTAAGGAGTAACTTGGTGTTTTTCTGTGCCAAGCTAATGCAGTGGTGAGAGGTAATCACTTGCATTTTTGTGAGACCCAGGAGGCTTGATTTTGAAAGACTCAAAATGTAACTCAGTATTCCCTGCTCGATTCAAGCAAACCATGTGTACTAGGTCGGAATTTGGACATTCGGGAGTGAGATAGCCTCTAGCAGGTTGCAGTAAAAAGGGCTTGGTCAACCTGCAATGTAAGCACTTCAATAGCATCATTTAGCCCCTTCCAATTGCTCAGATGGATTTACCCTTCTAGGTCTCTCTTGTCACCTGTGTGTTTACATTTCAGAGTTGCTACTCAGTTCTTGTTTTGTTCCATCATTAATGTTTGAAAGCCCATCTATTTCTTGTCTGTGGTTTCTAGGACTCCTTCTGGAATTCCACCCCAGGAGCCATCTTCATGCCAGCAGTGCTTTATCTCTATAGCCTACTTATCTGATTGTGAGGAAGTACCCATGCCAGCCATGCTGATGCCAAACCTGGTTCAGCCCAGGACTCTTGAACCCTTCTCCCCCCAACACTTTTTAGCTCCCATTTATTTGTTTTCTTCTCCTATTAGATTAAAGCCTCCTTGAGGACAGGGGCTATCTTGGTTATTGCTCATAATTGTATCCCTGGTGCTGAACACAGGACCTATTACATAGTAAGTGCTTAATGAGCGCTGTATCTGTCTACCCATACTTCTATATTAAAGATTTATTTTCCCCCTGTAGAATTATACATAGGCTAAGTTATTCTTCGTTGTAAGTCTTTATGTTTTGCCTTTTGAATATTATATTCCACACATTGATGGCTGTCCATCAGTTAGTTATCCCTCATGCTCACTAAATTACCAGCCCTCCTCCTTTTCTGGGAACAGATCTCTGATATCTTTATGTTCCTTTTATGTATACCTCATCACTGGTTGTCCCCCCTTTCTCCTATTCAATTCTGGACCTTTCTCACTGTTCACATGAAATGACTGTCTGAAATACATACACACGTATATGTATGCGACTATACATATATATATGTATATATAGACACATACACATAAACGCAATGCATTCAGCACTATAGGTGGTCCGTCCAAAAAAGTTAAATTCTGGGCCCCCAAACAATTAGGCAAAAAGTTCAATAAGGACTTTTACTCTTATGGTTCAAGAATCAAAGGACTCAGTTCAAATATTACCTTGGGCTAGTCACTTAACCTCCCTGAGCCTCAGTTCTCTCATGTGTAAAGTGAGAAGTTGAATTAAATGGACTCTGAAGCTCCTTTCGGTTCTGTATCTAGGATCATATGAAAAATTTAAGCTGTGAAATAAATAATTCTCTCTGCCTGCCTTACTCCAGGCACCCTTAACATCTGGTCAGAAAACGGTGACAGCTGCTAGGCGTCTTCTCTTGGAGGTCTCTCAGTAACTTTTTCAGTAAGCAAGGAAGCCCACCCCATTGTCAAGAGAGGATCTGAGTGCCACAGAAATGGGAGGGAGCCATAACCCACTGTGCCAAATTCAGAAGGACAGCAAAAGGACTTGATAAATACACACATGTACACACACTGCATTTCTGTATAATACTGATTTCTGTGCCTGTTTCTTACTGTCAGAGAAATTTAGGGAAGGGAAAGAGAGGGTTAGTATGGTTTATGGCAAGACAAGATAAATATTTTGATCAAACATCTAAATAAAGTCATAGCAGCTCTCCCCTCACTGGAGTATAGAGGCTTGGGGGGAAATGCTTAAAAACACAAAAGACTGAAACAGGAGAAAAAATGCATGGCACCCAAGAGATAGGGAGCTGAGAAGGTGCCTGCAGGACAATATTTCTAAAATGAGAAGGGAGAAGGGGAAGTTACACCAGAGGCAGAGGTTGAAGAACAAAGAATGATTTTTGGAGGGAAAAATGTATGCATATGGGTAACTATCAAAGTCTGAGAGCCATGTGAGAATTCTATATGCGAATGTGATTAATAATGAATAGACCTATTGAAAAAGATTTAGGAGGAACAGGGCAAGTAAGCTCATTTGTGTGTGTGTGTGTGTGTGTGTATTTCCCAACGAAAAGCCAAAAGGATAAATAATATGAATTAAAAGTGCTTTAAGACCTAAAGAAAAAAGGGACAAAACAAAGCCAAGGTTTTTTTCATGTTATTCACTGGAAGCAGTCCTGGGAGAGTTTATACTGCAAGAACAATGAAGAATTAACCCTTGTTCTGAATTTAGATTATGTAATCTTGGATTCCAGTTGATGACTAAGGTAAACTGCACAAATACGAAACAGCCTTGGTAATATTTTTCTTTTAAATTAAGAGTACTAGACACTAGAAACAATACAAATTAAAATTATTGAAGTAGTATTCATTGGAAAATTTTATTTTTTCTGTAAACTTGGTGACACAGAATAATGTATATTTGGGAATGAAATTAAATGCCAGCAGGGTAGAAATATGGCTCTGAAGTATTTCAATTCTGAGTATTTTTATCGTCCTTAAATGTAAGTATTCAGAAAGTCAACAAGCATTTTTTGCATGCCTCCTGTGTTTAAGGCACTGCGGATATAACAACCAGAACCAAATAGCCCATGACTTTCAGAAGCTTACATTCGATTACATGTCTATTTGCATTGGCTCCAAAAATCCAGAAAACCAGCTGTGGTCTCAGTATAAGAAAATCGGAATTCCAATTCCAGCTCTAACACTTCCTACCTATATTTGTGGTTTAGTTGTTTCAGTCACGTCTGACTCTCTCTGACCCCATTTGGGGTTTTCTTGGCAAAGATACGGGAGTGGTTTGCCTTTTCTTCTCCAGCTCATTTTATAGAGGAGGAAACTAAGGCAAAGAGGGTTAAGTGACTTGCTCAGGGTCACACAGCTAGGAAGCGTCTGAGGCCAGAATTGTCTTCCCAACTCCAGGCCCGGCACTCTATCCACTGCAGTGCCACTTGCCTGTATAACCTTAAGCAAATCATTCCCTTTGTGCTTCAGTTTCCTCATCGATAAAATGGGGATAATAATACTAACACTACCTACTTCCAAAGCACTATGTTAATGAGAATTCTGGTTATGCTTAACATTAAAATATAATAGAATATTCTCATTTATCTGCAAACGGTGATTCACTGAGGATGCATTTCAAAGCTACAGTTTTGCCTCTGACAGACTAAAAACATGGAGCATTTATTTTTTTCCCATCATTTACATAACTATTATAATCAAAACAAAATATCTATATTTATATCTATCTATCCATATAGGTATATCATATAGGGATAGGGACTGGACACAAGATATTTCACTAATCTAGGAAAGGCCTAGATGGGTAAACCCCTTCTCTACAACTTATAGCCTTACAGCTGCCTAGGGTACTGAAGAGTTAAATGACTTGTCCAGGGCCCTCCAGCCAGAATGTATCAGAGGTGGAACTTGAACCCAAGTCTTCCTTGATTCAAGGCCAGCTACTTTGTTCCTATATAACATTGCTTCTCTTCAAATAAAGGATATTCATGTTTCTAAACAATCTTTAGCACTCCCCAATCTTACTATTAATCCTTATACTGTGTGGCTCAGTTGAAGATGTATGGGTTAAGAAAGATGAATAACAAGTTCTGTACTGGATAATTCTGTAAAGATCACCTCTAAGAAAGGATGATTTGTCAGTGGAGCCAAAAGGAGCAGGGAAAGAGGTGGTGCTTTAAGCAGATTTCTTGTACCACCACCAAAGTTGCCAAAGAACACTACTCAGTGCCTTTAAGCAGCAGATTTCCTGTTAATTAAAATGCTGTGGGTTCACATTCAGGCTAACAAGATTAGAATAAGTCAGTTTTCCCAGCTGATCTGATGCATCCCATTGAAACCATGAAGTGCCCACTATGTGCAAGATACAAGGAGACAAAAAAGATGCCATCAAGCACATGATCTGAAAAGTTTGAATAGCATTCTCATAATGGAAAATTAGCTGAATGGTTAATGATATTTATCTAAGAGAATGAAATGCTGCTTTCACATCTGCTACCTATGGCAGAACACAGGAGAATTCAGAGAATGACTTAAAGATCTCAGACAAACAGGTATTGCGGCACGGCTTTTCAAAGCCTCCTCAACCTTCTCACCTTACTCTCTCAGGATAATCACCTTAATAAATTCAGCATTAGTCTATTGTCAGACTGCCACGGTAAGGTCATTTATTTATATGTAAGATTTATTGTTCTTAGAGCTGGACTATTAATACAAATCACTACAGTGATCTAATTCATTCTTCTAAAATGCAAAAGGAACTTGTCTCTACCAAAAATAACCCACAGGAGAATTAGTCAGGAGAGCAGTGACTAAGTTCTATGAAACTTTCTCTCCTGTGCTTAGTAAATTGCCACCATTCCCTCCTTTGAAGATGCAAGACATTTAATAGCATCGAACACTCCTGGGAGCATGAATTCAATAATGCTGTTAGCCCTTTAGGAGCATCTAAGGGGGAGGGGGCATGGTTCCTGACATCATTGCACTACGTTTACATAAGAATATCCTGAATTTCATTGCTGTACTTCTGCTGCTGAGCACGTGCACAGTCTTGGTTTGCTCCGGTTGGGTGGAGAGGTACAGCATGGGGAGAAGTTCTACACTCTGTAGGCTGGAGTTCTAAAAGGAAAACACAAATTTAAGTGTATCTAACAATAGTAAAGATGACATTGTTTTGCCCAGACATATGTTGAAACTATACTTTTCCCTGTGAAATGTGATAATCTATGTTTTAACAACTGAGAACTACATAAAAATGAGATGAATTTTTATTTCTTGTATACATTTTTATCATCTATCTTTTAAACATATGGCAGGCAGCCTACACTATATATAAATTTCACTTTGTCTTTGGATAAATGAGAATATACATGAGATTGTCAGTCAGTGAGCATTTATTACCTACTATGTGTCAGGCACTGTGCTAAGTGCAAAAAAAGGCAAAAGACAGTTCCTGCCCTGGAGGAGTTCACAATCTAATTGGAGAAACAGCATGAAAACAAATATGTACTAACAAACTCTATACAGGATGAACAGAAAATAAGCAACAGAAGGAAGACAGTGGAATTAAGATAGATTGGGAAAGATATCCTGTAGAATGTAGGATTTTAGCTGGGACTTGAAGGAATCCTGGAAACAGAAATGAAGGAGAGCATTCTAGGCATTGGGGAGAGTCTGAGAAAGTACCTGAAGCTTAGAAATGGAGTATCTTGTTCAGGGAACAGTGAGCTGGTCAGTGGCACTCAATGGAGTTCGTGGGGTACTATAAGATGTAAGAAGACTGGAAAAGTGAGGGTAGGCCTGGGGGTGTGGAGGCTAGCTTATGAAGGGCTTTGAGTGGTAAACAAAGGAGTTTGTATTTAATCCTGGAGGCAAAAGAGAGCCACTGGAATTTATTGAGTACTAGAGTGACAGGGTCAAACCTGCACTTCAGGAAAATTGCTTTGGCAGCCAAATGGAGGATGGATGGATTGGAGTGGGGAGAGACATGAGGCAGGCAGAACTACCAGCAGGCTGTAGTCTAGGCATGAGGTAATAAGGGCCCGCACCAAGGGGTGCCAGTTTCAGAGGAGAGAAGGGGGTATATTCAAGAAATGTTGCAAAGGTGAAATCGGCAGGCCTTGGCATCAACTTGGATATGGGAGGTGAGAGTGAAGAGTTGGGGATGACTCCCTAGTTGGGAGCCTGAAGGACAGAGAGAATTGTGTTGCCCTCTCTAATAATGGAGAGGGTAAGAGGGAGAAGGGTTTAGGAGGAAACATAATGAGTTCAGTTTTGGACGTGTTGAGTTTAAGATGTCTACTGGACACCTAGTTCAAGGTGTCCAGAAGAATTGTAGGATCATAGTTACAGAACTGGAATGGAAAACAGACACCATCTAGTCTGACTCTTTCATTTCATTTTTACTGATGAGGTGAATGATAAATCATTATATATAAGAGATCCTCCATATTACAGTCCAGGCCCAGCATGTTCTAACCTTCGGACTTTCCTGCTTGGAGATGTGATAAGCCTTGAGTAAAGACCTTGGAACTCTCCCACTTGGAGACATGATAACCCTTGAACAAAGGATAATTAACATTCTGAGGTTAAACATTTGGGGAAACTTCAATTCTGGGGGCCTAGCCAGCTCCTAAAAATTATGTCTCACGAGATTCTCATGGAGGGGTGGCTCCCCTTCCTGGTGGGAAACATCCAGGACAGTTAGCAGTGAGTTTTCTTTGTTCAGGGCCCTATAAAGTTGCCACGTGGGTGAGTCACATTGGGATCTCACCCATGGAGAGGGCGCTCTGCCTGGGACTTTGCCACTCAGGGCCCTGATTGAACTGTGTACCCCAGGAACCCCCAGCTTTGAAGAATCAGGTGCTGGTGCCCCCCCCCGAATTGGTGATGTATTAATGTATTGCTTTCTGTGTCTTTGTTACTTTTGCTGTGATTAGCTGTGTTAGTTATTGTGTTGTAAATCCAATGTAATATTCCCTCTGTCTTTTAATAAAAGCATTTTTCCATCGGGAGTGTGTCATATTGCAGGTGTTAATCTGAATCTAACTTCGCTTAATTGCACAAAATTGGCGTCACAAACAGGATATTCGCAGCGGTATGCCATTCCTAAAGAAAGCTGATTTGTGCAAAGGATTCCAAAGAAAAATCCTCTCTGTGTCTGTGTCTGCTCTGTGTTTCTGTGTGAAGTGTGTAATCAGACACCCTGTAATGTAGGTTATATGATGGAAGAGCCAAGTTGAAGAGGGTAGGAAAAGTTTCAGGTCAGAACTAGAAAGAAATAAGGTATGTGCAGTTTTAAAGGGACTTTAATCAAAATCCACCAGAAAGGAAAGGCAAGACAGTTAAGCATGAAGGCATGAAATGTGTCACTCCTAATTTGAAAACAAAGTTTTTTAGGAGTGAACACAAAAGTGAAGTTTACCTGAGTAAAAGTTAGAATCATTAAGATCTCTCACCCTGCTGTCCTGTCTCCGACCATAAAAGTTAGAGCAGCTAAAAATTCCTCACATCCCAGATCAGATAAGGGAAGAGAGTAATGGTAGGGAATTTGAGTTACCCTCCCCCACCTGGGAAAAGAAAAAGAGCTAAATTGTAGTAAAATTCTCCTACATTGTAAAAACTTGAGTGACCATTGTGAGCCAGAACTGAATTTTGTTGAAACTAAAAGATGGAAAATTGTATAAAACTAGTGCAATTAATTAACAAACCCTTCTGCCTGGGGGGGAAACTAATTATATCTTGTCAGCCAACTTCTTTGTAGAACTTCCCCAAGAAAAAATGTGATTGGAACTTGGAAATGTATATCTAAATAGTTCAAAAAAAAGGTGCATATTATTATTTGGCATCGACAAATTTATTAACTATATAGCCCCAAGAAAATTCTATTTACTTTAGTTTACTGTTCAGTGAGGAGATGGTGGTGGAATTCACTCCCAGAGATATTATGGGAGTCACATTATTGTAAAAATACTTGGCACAATGCTTGGCATAAAACAAATGCTATCTGAATCTAAACTGTTTCAAGTTAAATATAATTGCTTCATATTTATTAACTTTATGTGGATTTTCTTCAATATGAAATTTATGTCAATGAGGATGAGATGAACAATTCTCGGTATAAGGCAATTTGGGAACACATCTGACTGAGGTAAAGTCACCAGAATAGTAATTAATTGGCTTTGGTTTTAAAGTTTAAATAGATGATAACTGTTTATGGTGTTGCTGTATTTCTGAAATTTTCCTTGTTATATAACTTGGTAAACAACTGTATCATCTGTGTTTTCAGAAAAGCGATTTCTCTCATAATCTAAATGTTATTAGGTTAAGAACTGTAATTTAAGAAATCATAAAATTTCCAAGTTTTGTCTTTATTTAAAGGGAATTTTCAGTTAAAATTGTTTTGCTATCATTTATGAAATTTGTGAGATTGTTAACTAAGCTATTGGGGTTTTTGCTTAAATCTAGTATTTACAAAAGTATGTTTAGTTTTCTTTTCAATTATGTGGAAGAGGTTTCTGTGATCAAATTAAATAATTGTTTACTACTTACAAATTAATAATAATATCAGAATAAATTATAAGCTGTTTCTCAGAAAGGGAAATATTTTATGAAGAAATATTTTGTAAAATCCTCTGTATGATTTTTACAAGGCCTACCTAAAGTTCTATTTGTAAGCTAATCTGTTGCACCAATTTGATATTGATGACAATTATGTCCAAACCTATTATAAATTTTTAAATTTTATTTAAGTTTCATTCCTAGGTTTGTTGTGACTTTGGATCAACCCTGAATAAATGTGCTCAGAGAAACAGCAAAGAATAACAAACAGGCCTAAAGTTTTTCTATTAACCCCTTCCTGAGATCCATGTTAATTCTCCTTATTTTGCAAATTGCCAAAGTCCTAGAAACTATCTGTATGGGCAAAGTCATCAGCCCCAGGACATAACTTGTTTGCTAAGCTGTGATTGGTGAAACTTGCTGTTTAAGGCAAAAGGCACTTGGGACCATAAATAATTTTGTTTTGAGTTTGAATTTGGGTATAGTTGTCTGTATTAAATCAGTATCTGAGAGAAATGCCACAAGCTACTTAGAGGGAATGTGATACTATACTGTCAACAGATGGAGGTCTGTGTTTGGGGAAAAAGCTGAGGGTACAATCTTAGCCTCAATCTAGGATGGGATCATCTTGGATCAGTTTCCCTCTTATGTTCTTTTGAAAAGGAATATTTCCAATCTGACTATTCCTGAGTTTAGCTATGGAAACAGATACTGCACAATTGGAGAATCATAACTATGTCTGAGTTTAAACAAAGCCAAGGATGTTTTATCCTGTCATATTTGGTATGTCACATGTCCCTGCTTTTTTCCTTCTACAGCAAATTTCTGTGGTCAGAGCAAGTAATCAGTAAAAGATATGAACTCTTTTGTGTTATCTTACTGGGCAATCTAATTTTATCTAGAACTAGAACATGTGCAGAAATTTATGCAAACTGTTTAAGATGTTCTCTTTGTTTAAAAGGATTCTAAGAGCAGCAGTATTTTTTTCCTGTGATCAGTCTCCTACTGTTACCAATGTGAGATTCTATTACAACACCTTTTTGACTAAGAAATTTAGTGATATATAGGAATTCTGCAATAAATAGGAATGTTGTTTGCTATAATACTTTGGGAATTTATGTTACTTAAGGACAATTCACAGCAATTTAGTTCAACTAATTTTCTTCAGAAAAGCTTAATGATTATTTCTTGACATCAGGATAAATTTTGAAACTGTTTTAAAAGGGGAAGCACTTTTAGAAGATATGTGTAAAAAGTCTTTTGTGATTTTTAGAAGGCCTATTAAACTTTCATTTGTAAGACAATCAATTGCTAAATTAATGTAATGAGTTTATAGAACTTACTGTTTTGATTTGAAATTATAGTCATTCCATGGCCTAAGATAATTGGGGAAGAATAAGTAAGCTTGTGAAACAAGGACATAAATCATCAACCTGTGGGGTTAGTCATTAACCTCTTTGCTTTGTTTAAGCTGGAATGGGATTCCAGTACAGACAGTTACATCAGGAAAAGGTACTAACTTATGAGCTATTTTGTCTTATGGCTGAAATGTAAAGGAAGGTGAATAATGGACTTGAAAGATTTGGAAAGATAAATAAAGGTTTGACTGGAAATATGAAAGGCAGATAGAAGGCTCAGTGAAAATGGGAGTTATCCAAGCCCTTGTCCCTAGAAAGGTGTTTCTGGATCCACTTGCAGATGATTTAAGTATGTTTGAGAAAGTATGAGGAAGTATTTTAGAAGACAGAAAAGTTATGCAACTTGATTTGAAAATTGATAGTTCAACCAAATTTCTACTAATCTATATTTGCCCCACTTTTAGTCAGATTTGTTTCTTCTAGGCTCAGTGTACTCCACTTGCTCAAGGTGGATACCAAGGCCATGACCCATCACCCCCTGGACCTGGTGTCAACCAAGTTACAGACCCGACTCCTTGAATGAGGGACCTTGGGAGGCAGGGACAGCTCTCTACGTCCTCTCTCAGCATGAAGCAGTTCCAGAAGCTGAGACCTTCATCCCTTACCCCAAATGATTTTGGGTCCCGTCTATTTAAGGGGGAAATTATGAGGTGCTTGTGCTTGGACCCCCTATGCAAATCCAAAGTCACAATGGCTCACATTTCAAAGGAATATTGCCAGCAGCACAACACGGAATGGATATGTCATATCTCCTATTATCCACAAGCAGCAGATCTGTTAGACAGAATGAATGGGTTCCTAACAAAAAGTAAGCCCACAGATAGGCCAAAGGCTGCTGAAATTATTGCTGAAAGGGAAAATAAGGCTGTACTAGTTTGCTATCCTGGAGCATTATTGTGTTTTAGCACCACTGATATTATTAATCATGTCTGGTGGGCAGATTATCTCTGTTTTATAACACCCACCCAACCACTAAGACACCCCTCCTCAATAGAGTCCCTAATAACTGTGTTAATGTAACCCAGAATATGCAAAAACTAATGCTACATTATAATATTGCTTTTCCTCCATTGAAACCATGTGCTCGATGCAAAAGAGCTTGGTATGACACTTTGTTTGGTGGAGCAGGGACAGGTTTGGGCATAGTAGATTCTATAGATCCTAAGACCCTTCCCAGCAGACTGTGCAGTGCTGGACAGGACGTGTCCCAAGCTTTAACTATTAATGCTCAGTGGATGCCCATGACAATCCTACCCCACCAACCTACTCTAAATTTTCAGAAGCAATTTTTGACTGTTTTTAATGCTTCAACCCTTGCTACCTTACATGATTATACTAATGTTTCCTTGCCATTTAATTGGACCCAGTGTTCTATGGAAAATATGTATATGTTATTACAAAAAGAAAATGCCCAATGATTGTTATACACAGGAGACTCTCAACTACGGAACATTGTATTCAAAGACTATAAACCCCCAGACCACTGGATATCAAATACCATAGTACTCTCTAAATGTACTAGCAATTCGTGTATTGGCACCATTACGCACTTCAAGGTGTCATCTGTTGTTATAATGTGTAACTTCCATGTTATGCCTTTTGTACTACATAATTACTTTGCTTTCTAAGTGACTGTACTATAGTTGTAATCATGGAATGGCCACACGACGGATGGAGCCTTGTCTGCTTAACCATTTCTCCAACCTGTGTGACCTTACTCTGTACCCCATATCTAATTTTTCTATATTTTATGAAGTTTCTGCTCAGTATATTTGTATTGTCTCTAACAATCAAACTGATTTAAGCTCTGGAGGGCAGACAGCCCCTTTTGCTGAATGTTTAAAAAATGTGTCTTGTCTCCATTGGCAGGATGATGATTTTTTACTTTTCTCCTGACCAAGTGGATGATGTAACTCTTTCTTGGGTACCCCAACCTTCACCTTTACACTCTACTTACTTATCACTGGATCCTTTAATTTCCATATTGAATGCCTCCTTAGAGCTTAAGCAACTATTGAAAAATAATCAAAGAGCGCTCAATGAACATCAAATACCCACTCAAATTACTAGAGGCCCCACATTTAGTCAGGTCTTCGTTGCAGTACTTGTAATTTTATGTCTGTGTAATTGTTACATGTTCTTTTGAATGAAACAAATGTATACCAAAATGACCAGTAAAATTTTCATGGCCTACACTTAAATATGTCAGATCTTAAGGCCGAATGAATGATAAATCATTATGTATAAAAGATCCTCCATATTACAGTCCAGGCCCAGCACGTTCTAACCTTCAGACTCTCCCGCTTGGAGACAGTGATAAGCCTTGAACAAAGGATAATTAACATTCTGAGGTTAAACATTTGGGGAAACCGCCATTCTGGGGGCCTAGCCAGCTCCCAAGAATGATGTCTCGCGAGACCCACATGGGGGGAGTGGCTCCCTTCCCTGGCGGAAAATATCCAGGACAGTTAGAAGTGAGTTTTCTTTGTTCAGGGCCCTATATAAGTTGCCATGTGGGTGAATCACATTGGGATCTCACCCATGGAGAGGATACTTTGCCTGGGACTTTGCCACTCAGGGCCCTGATTGAGCTGTGTACCATGGGATGCCCCAGCTTTGAAGAATCAGGTGCTGATCCCCCCCAAATTGCTGATGTATTAATATACTGAATTTGTTTTCCTCTCACAATGAAAACCTTCTCACCTGCCTCATCTAAAATATCAAGGGGCTTTAGCTCGCCATCATGTCAGTAAAGATTCTCTTTCATTTACCACATGGCAGTGCGTTGGACAACTTCTGTGTTTAGGGATTCGATTTTCATTTTTTCCATATGAATAGGGACACTGGCTTTGATGCTGAGGTCAGGGAAAGACATTACTATCAGTTTATGACTGCTTATTTCCCCTGGATCTCTCCACACAGAACATGAAAAATTTATTCCTTTTTTCTTGTAAAAAAGGGGGTCTTAGAGATCATTTATGTCCATTCTCCTCATTTCACTGATGAAGAAATTGGGCCACAAAAAGAAGTGACTTGTTCACAGTCATTCAGCTAGTTAGTAGCAGAAGGAGGAGATTCCACTTCTCTTGACTCACACTCCATTGCTCTTGTCAGCACCCCACAATGCTGGAGAAGGACATTCGAAAACTATTTAGTATTTATGTAAGCTCCTAAGGAGGAGGATTAGCATTTGTCCTTTACTTTAGAACATCTTACAATTAAAAGTTGTGATCAGAAGTTCACTGGAAAAGACGGCATGAAATTATTTTCTGAATTGTTAAATGAAAAAATATACTACTTTTGGAAATTGTTTTCTTCTTCCTGTGAGATTAAACTATGGCTAATTACTAAATGTAATCATACTAATATTCATCACCCTGCTAACAAATATGCACTCCTACATTTCAGACAAACTAAGAAAATGTCACAAATCTGAAATTTGCCAATCAGCAGGCAAGCAATTTATTAATTCTTTTCACTCTGTTTTTTTTTTAGGAAGTATGCCTTAATCAGCCATTTTTCCGCTGTATTTGACACTTGTTGTCTGATGTTCGTGTTCATCATGCCTATTCATAATATACCGTTCTCTGGTCTCATAAAATCAAGAATCATGGTAGACAAACTTCTGAATTCTAAATTGTAACAGGAAGCTTAATGGTGAGACTGCTTTGAATTTAAGGTGGGTTTTTGTTTTGCTTCGTTTGTTTCAGTAATGCCTCTGTAACGTAAAATGTGGATTTTAATGGTCAGATTTTTTGAAGGACTGTGACTTAGTCTGACCAGATTTAGGCTGCTCTGCTCACACACAAGGAATTCAGCTTTTTAAAAGGAGGAACTGAGTTCTGTGGCCTGAAAGACTGGATACTCATTTGACTTAATGGTTTATTTTTAAACCCACAGTGTGACTACTTATAGAGATAACCTAAAAGTGTGTGTTTTTCAAAAAGTCTACATGACCCACCCAAATATAACTAGCCCCACTACTGACCTGTACTACTTCCTTGTCTCTTCCACCTAGGAAGTAGAGATAGTTAAGAGAAAAAGCATCTGTCTGTTTGCAATAAATATACTGTACCACTCCACAGACAGATTCCCGTTAAAATAAAGTCAATGAGGAATAATACAGAAATAATGTTTATGATATCCAATTTCTTTTAGGCTCACTGTCAGATTTCTTTTAGGAGACTGATATATCATCCAATGTTGATTCTCATAACCATCTTATTTTAAAGATTTTGCAGCCCTCTGGACCTCAATTTCTTCATCAGTAAAATGAGGGTGCTTGGTAACTGGCTAATCTCTAAGGTCCCTTCCATCTTTAAATGTTATGATCCTTTGAAATTTACTGGGATGTTCTGCAGCTCCCAATGCATTTTTAAATCCAAACTCTGTATTGGAAGTTGTAGTAGGAAGGCCGAATTTACAATCTCAAATATAATCATGTGTATGTTTGAATGGTTCGAAATTGCAAGGTATGAGAGATTCTCTAAGTAGAAAACAACAAGAAATTTATTTAGGCCCCACCGCAGCAGATCCGCGAACCAGCCTCCCCATTC
>CM053628.1:10234968-10252409 GCA_028646595.1 Phalanger gymnotis
TGAGGTCTCATGAATTATACACATCATCTTTCCATGTAGGAATATAAACAAAACAGTTCAACTTTAATAAGTCCCTTACAATTTCTCTTTCTTGTTTTACCTTTTCATGCGTCTCTTGATTATTGAGTTTCAAAGTCAAATTTTCTATTCAGCTCTTGTCTTTTCACTGAGAAAGCTTGAAAGTCTTCTATTTTATTGAAAATCCATATTTTGCCTTGGAGCATGATACTCAGTTTTGCTGGGTAGGTGATTCTTGGTTTTAATCCTAGCTCCATTGACCTCTGGAATATCATATTCCAAGCCCTTCAATCCCTTAATGTAGAAGCTGCTAGATCTTGTGTTATCCTGATTGTGTTTCCACAATACTCAAACTGTTTCTTTCTGGGGGCTTGCAGTATTTTCTCCTTGACCTGGGAGCTCTGGCCACATTATTGCTAGGAGTTTCCTTTTTGGAATCTGTTTCAGGAGGCAATCAGTGGATTCTTTCAATTTCTATTTTGCCCTCTGGCTTTAGAATATCAGGGCAGTTTTCCTGGATAATTTCTTGAAAGATAATATCTAGTCTCTTTTTTTTGATCATGGTTTTCAGGTAGTCCAGTAGTTTTTAAATTATCTCTCCTGGGTCTGTTCTCCAGGTCAGTGGTTTTTCCAATGAGGTATTTCACATTGTCTTCCATTTTTTCATTCCTTTAGTTCTGTTGTATAATATCTTGATTTCTCATTAAGTCACTAGCTTCCACTTGCTCCAATCTAATTTTTAAGGTAGTATTTTCTTCAGTGGTCTTTTGGACCTCCTTTTCCATTTGGCTAATTCTGCCTTTCAAGGCATTCTTCTCCTCATTGTCTTTTTGGAGGTCTTTTGCCATCTGAATTAGTCTATTTTTAAGACGTTATTTTCTTCAGTATTTTTTGGGTCTCCTTTAGCAAGTCATTGACTTGTTTTTCATGGTTTTATTGCATCTCTCTCATTTCTCTTCCCAATTTTTCCTCTACTTCTCTAACTTGCTTTTCCAAATCCTTTTTGAGCTCTTCCATGGCCTGAGATCAGTTCATGTTATTCTTGGAGGCTTTTGATGTAGGCTCTTTGACTTTGTTGACTTCTTCTGGCTGTATGTTTTGGTCTTTTTAGTCACCAAATTTTAGATCAGATTTTTTTTTGTTTTGTTTTTTGAAGCAATTGGGGTTAAGTGTCTTGCCCAGGGTCACATAGCTAGTAAGTGTCTAAGGCCAAATTTGAAGTCAGGATCTCCTGACTCCTGAGCCAGTGTTCTATCCAATGCACCACCTAGCTTCCCCTAGACCAAATGTTTTAGAAGGTGTCTTTCTACTGTGATGTTATAGGATTGTATGAAAAGGATCTGAGAAAAAATATCACCACAGTCTCCGAAAAATCCTCCTGTCAGAAAGCAGACTGTTACCTAGTCACCATTGGTTTGAATCACTATGGTACGTCTTATGGTCAGTCACCAATATGATGCCAAATACTTACTGGAAAGATTTCACTTATTTTAGCTGGAAACTCTACACACTCAAATTTATATTCTGTACTTGCTCACCACATGAGATTTTAGTTTCTAGCCCAAATGTTTAAGATAGTAAATAACTGAGACTGACTTTTCTTGTTTTCTGACTCCTGATTGTTTACACAGCAAAATAAAGAAAGAGTGTCCATCCAATGGCTTTGCTTGTGTGTGGCCTATGCAGAGTCCTCTCGGAAATAACAACCATAGGTTGGCATAACTTAGAGCATAGCCATGAAAATCTGCTTTGAAAAGTAAAGTGAGGCTTATAGAGCAGAAAGACTTTCAGGTTTTAGGAGCATTAGCTCTCTCATCAATTTGAAAAATGAAAGGTCATTTACATAAGTCCTAAAAACATTTTCTTAAATACCTTTACTATTCAATTCAGCAATGTGGGATTCAAGAGGCCTAAATAGGGTACTAGAAAGCCTATTAAACATCTACTTCTCTTTAATTTGTTCTCTATTCATATTTATTTTGTAATTCATCCATCTTCCCCTAAAAATGCTATTAACATGCCTATAGTTAATTCATTATAGGCCATTGGTTCCATTCATGCTCATATTTGCAGAATATATTCATCAAAATGATGTGATTTGAAAAGACAGATTTGGACTCTAACAGAGCATAATTTATCATGGCTATGAACAAGCCTCCCACCAACTGGGCTGTTTGAAAGTTGGAAGATGAAAATGTAATGACTAGAGAACTTAGAGGGAAATATGCATTTTCTTGCTGGGTGGGGATGGGGTAAGAAAGAACTTGGTGGGCAAAATCTACAGGCTCTTGATCCAAATTCCATTTTACTCTTCTCCCCTTGCTCGCCTTGGCACTTCAGAGGAGAACAGCACTGACAAGGAGTCACTATGATTTGCAAAACAAAACAAAACAAAACAGAAGGTTTTAAACTGTTAATCAACACTTAAAACTTTAAAGAAAATAATTTTTCCTCTTCCATTTTACTAGTTATAACTGTATTCTATGCAAAAAAGATCAACATTGTTCTTAAGAATGAAGTATTACTGATTATTATCTGAAATTTTCTAATGAGGTTTGGATCTAAGGCCATACACATAGACTTCCTGTATACCACGGCTGAGCTATCAACAGGAGAACAGGACATATTGGAACATACCTTCTGTTAAGAGAAGGGCCAGTTCTCAATTTCTTCTGCCACTTTGTTTTAATTTATGGCTCTGTGGCATACTAATGCAAATTACCTTGATTTTCTTCAGTTCTCACTAGCCCTTGAATGATTACAACAATGATGAAAGTGATAGTGGATGTTAAAGAATAGCAGAGTATTCTGGCGCCTGTTCAGTCAATAGGATTCTGTTACTCCGAATGGCATTTCGTGTATCTAGCCTGCCCTGGCTGTTTGATATATGGCGCATTTCTGTAATATGGAAATTTATGCCTTCACCAGCTTCATAAACAGAATCTCTTCATAACCTCAAATTTTGAGTATTAGTATTAGACTCAGAAATGAGGGTCACTAATGTAATGAGGGCCATATACAACGATGCCTACAGGCCATATACTGACTTTGTTTTAAAATGTAATATTATCTTTTATGTTCTGTTAAATATTTCCCAGATAAATTTTAATTTGGTACAGGCAGTACTCAGGAGTCGTTTAGATTTTATTGCTCAGTGAACTAGACCTTACCAGATGAGCAACTATAATCAACTACCATTTGTGCCCAGAGGCAGTTGGGTGGCACAGTGAATGGAGTGGTGGGCCCGGAACCCTAATCCAGCCTCAGAGCCTTACTAGCTGTGGAACCCTGAGTAATTCACTTTACTTCTGTCCACCTCGGTTTCCTCAATTATAAAATGAGGATAAGAAAAGACACCTACCTCACAGGATTGTTGTGAGGATCAAATGATGTAATATTTATTAAAAAGCCTGATACATAGGACCCTATTCCCTCCTGGCTCAATTTTCCACAAACCTAAGAGAATATACTGTTAGTGGGATCCCTGAGTTAAAGCACTGAATCATCGTTCTGTTGGAATATCCTTCCCTAAAAATTTAACAAATTAACACAGTAATCATCTATCCCAGATGGTTTAGGTATAGTAGAGTGTGCAGGACAAGGTGAGCTCATTGAGAACCCTCTCATACCAATGGTTTCTGTATTTTATGGAGGTATGAATATATATCATTGATGAAAATGTTTGAGTAGTGAGAGGGATTGCTGTTCAGAGGCACGTATGTAGGTGTACAGGTTTGAGAATTATTTTAATTATCTGATAGAAGGTAATAGTTTATTTTAATTTCTTTTCAGTATGAGAGAAATTAGGGAAAGATCTTTAGAAAATCCAGAAGCAATTTCAATGTTGTCTTCAATTTTGTCATACAATCTTTGATACTAGTAAATTTAGTTTGTTGGTTTTCATTTGTTTCAAGGAGGAAATTTAAATATTGATGACAAGCCAGCTACACATTCATGTGACACTTAAGAATCTTTCCAATTACTGGCTGTGCTTCTGTTTTGATATCTTTTTTGTTGTTGATTCTACTTTTTCTCAGTTTTGTTATTAAAAGATTCATATGATCTATTAAGCTTTATGTTAAAATTTTCCTTTTAAATTCCTAGGAGAGATTAGATTTTAGTAGTGTCAGCTTATTTGGAAACTGGGTGTTCAAAGATATTTTTTAGCAGGTATGTCTAGATTGATTCGGAGCATCCACCATTCCCTTCCCCTATGGTCTCTTGGGCTCACATCACCCTTGGCCCTTGCACCTCCCAGGCTCTCTCTTTCCAGGATAGTCTGATGATAAGAACTGAATTTACTTCAACTGAAGGAGAGTAATGACAATAGTTTTACAAACTATAGAGAGCTAGGCAAATGTGTAAGCCATTCAACAGTTCTGTGGTGTGGGCATCATGGAGATTATTCTTGCCATTTCACAAATAAGGAAAAAGTGGCTCCAAGAGGTTCAGTGACTTGTTCATGGTCATCGAGGCAGCATCAGAGTCAGGATTGGAAACCAGGTCATCCTTCCTTGAACCCAGGCTCTCCCTTCTCAAACCTGATCCTCCAGTTTCTGGACAGAACCCCTTGTTCCCCAAAGCACACTGAGTCCCAGCAAATCTTGGGACATAGGAGGAACAATGAAACCTTTATGCTGCTGGATGGGGCCATGTGGCAGCACAAAGCTGACAGCAATGAGACAATTCCCTCTTCCTAAGATCCAAGACTCAAATCTTATCCATTTTACCATGTTTTCCCAAGTGAGGCTTGGGGGCCCTCTGGGGGCTCTGGCTTGATTTCCGAGGGGTATGTGATTAACTAACCACAGGGTGACTGTACATAATGATAATAGGAATGTAATTATTAGTATACTAGTATCTGGATAGAGTTTATAAATATGCATATTGAGGGTGCATCTCAAAAAGTTTTACTGATAGGGACTTGGGATCCAAAAGGTTGAAGATCACTATTGTAAGGTATGGGTTGAACTATTCTTACAGTTGAAATAAAGACCAAGCCAAACTGCAGGCCAGCACTCTACCTTCGTTCCCCATGATGATGACAATGATCACTTACATAACCTTTGATGTATGGCTGTCCAAACACAAAGTAAAGGAATAGTAGTGAGAGAGGTTCAGAAGAATTTTTCCTCACCTGTTTGTGGGTACCAGTTGAATACAAACACCAGTAATAAATCCCTTTTATATACAAAGGAGCGCTGGTTTTGTCACATGGGAACTCCCTCTGCTAAGGCAGTCTATATTCAATCTCTGATTTGGTAGGTAATTCCTAGGGTGTTGTGTGAGGCTCAAAAACGTGAAGTTGTAAATGCCAGAGGTGGGATCTGAACCCAGATCTTCCTAATGCCAAGACTAGAATTCTTTCCTCTGTGCTACGCTGACTCACAAATAGCATTCATATATGAAACCATATCAGTGTAATGCATTAAAATGTACTTAGTACTGCAAATAAAAAATAAAACATCGAGAATCCTGATTCTTTTGTTTACTCTTAGAGACTCTCCCACCATCTTTACCTTTTTTTCTTTTCCATTCTCTTTCTTATCTACTGCCTTCCTTCCCCTTACTGCCCTCGCCCCTGTCTCTTTTCCTTGTAAATGCTTAGTATCCCCTGCCTGTCAATGGATATTGATTACAGATATTGTTTAGCTTGTATCTAAGGAGATTGCTGACCCCTGTCCGAGACAAAAAGTACTATAGAAATATGCAGTCATGACGTGTTTTTCCCCTCAAAATAATTTTTTAAGTAAACAGAAAAAAATCCTTTTTCGCAAGGCTGTGTTGTCTACTGCTGAGCCCAAATGTTAAGGAACAAATGTTTAATTTGAGGACTCCTTCAATCATCATATTCCAATAGCATTAGAGCACTTTTCTCTATCTGTTATTTTGACACACAAACAACCCACTGTTAATGGCAGTCTCCTTGCTCAAATTGTACCTCTGAGCTAGATAGCTTTTGTCCACTGGATCAAATTCCTTTGTAGGGGAGTAAAGGCCCATGGAGGAAATCTAAGAAAACATGTGGTTTCATTAGAGTTGCCAGCGATATATTTAACTTTCTCTTTCTTCATTGCAACCCTAGCAACTACAGAACAGGATGGGATCCTCTATTTGGTATTACCCACTATTAACAGTTTGCCTTAAAAGGGCCAACTATAGCAAAAGGTAATTCTAGACCTATGATTTAACCAACCAAATTATATTTACACACACACACACACACACACACACATTTCCCATAATAAGACGCATCTGATTCCTCAAAACCACTCAACAAAAATTCTTAGAATTGTCAGTTGCTTTTTCTTGTTCATTTAAGTCACAAAGGAAGGGGAGGATTGGTTAATCTGAGAACTCCTGAGAAATGGAACTGAGAGATCAGACATCTGCCAGATTGGCACAGTTTTAGTACTTGAGTCTAGTGCACTATTCCATATTGTTAAGGTCATTTCTAACTCTTCTTCCTGTTCCTTTGATCTTCTCCCCAGGACCTTGTAGAGTTAGCAAGGTGATGTAGTAGATGGATGGTTAGACTTGGAGTCAGAAATCTTACCTCATTTAGACATGTACTAGCCCAGTGGGCTAGTCACTTCATTTCCTCTTCTGTAAAATGGAAATAACAATAATAACACCTACTTTCTATGTTGTTAGGGCGATCCTGTAAGATAATATATGTCAAATGCTTTTCAATCCTTAAAGCACTAAATAGATATTAGCTATCATTCCAGCAACCATTCCCTGTCTCTTCAACTTCAACTTCAGTTGCTCTCTACTGGCCTTACTTCCAGAACTTAAAAACAGTAACAAAATGCTACCATTTCACCTCTCTTCTTCTCCTCCTAAGGGACAAACTTCATGAAAAAAAATCTGTTTACACAAAATACCTCCTTTTCCTCCTCACTTGCCATCTCCACATCTTGCAGTCTGTCTTCTGTTCCAACCATTTTTACTTTAACTGCTAGCTCAAACATCATCAGTGACCTCGTAACTCCCTAAATAAATTTTTCAGGCTTCCTTTACATCTATGATGTCATTACCAGCTTTTACCATCCTCTTGCAGAATATCTTCTCCTCTCTTGTCCAGAGACATGACAGTCTCTCGGCAGTGATCCAGTGTTGTCTACTCATCCTTTTCTTAACTCTTTAAGATGGCTGCCCTTTAGGATTCTGATCTTGGCCCTTCTCTTTTCTCTTTATACTTCTCCCCAAGACCTCCAAAAATACATTTGAACAGATGACCCCTTATGTACAGCACTGACTTCACTCCAGAGCTCCAAGTCAGCATCACCTGCTGCTCTGAGACTTTGGACTTGGCCATTTCTGTCAGAAGCAAGTCCATATACTGACTTTCCCAAGTCTTTGTCTTTGCATATGTCTTGTCTCCCCAGTTCAATGCATGCTTCTCGAGGGGAGGGGTCTTTTTACCTTTGTATAGCTAGTACCATGCAGAGTGCCAGGTACATATCAGGTGCTTAATAGTCAGTCAATAAACATCTATTAAGCATCTACTCAGTGCCAGGCACTGTGCAAAATGCTGGGAACATATACACAAATATGAAATAGACATCCTATGGCCCTCAAGAAGCTTTTTATCTCATAGGAGAAGACAGCGCACGAGAAGAAAGTGAAAAAAGGAAAGGAGGGGGAGAGGGCATGATGGTGAGGTCCAGAGGAGTACATCTTTAGAGATGATTGGTCTTGGGCATCCTTTAAAAGAAGTTCTGGGAGAAGCTCTTATCTCCAGGGGCAGGGAATACTGATAAGACAAGAATTTTAGGGCTGAAGTGATCTTAATAAATGGTCATTGAAATGAAAGGAGTTATCCAAAACATTGGTATTATTTTTAACTCTTTCCCCTCTCTAAATTAGCTAGGAAGTCCTGCCAATTCTACCTTCATGCAACAGCTCTAGGAGGAATTACCTTCCCTTGTTGATAAAATGGCAAGGATTTCATCTATTTAACTAGTCAAAACTGAGCACTTGTGCTTAATAAATAATTATGAGAAGGCAGAAAGGGAAATGCAAACTCACATTTCCCTTCTCTGGGAGAAAATGAAGAACAGATAGTTGCAGTTGGGGGTCGTTTGTTTTCACTGTCATAGTCACTTGGGGGAAATACTATAAACTCTATTACTGACACATTACAAGGAGTGATTCCAGAGCCTAGCTTTGTGATACCCTAGAGTGTTTCCAGTCATCTGCAAAACTTCACTGAAATGCTGTTTCATTTAAACACACGCCATAAAATATTTGGGGATTGTCCTGAAATCAGATATCAGTGGGGATGTTGCAACTCCCGGTGGGTTAGAAATAACTAGCTTAAACAGAAGACAAGGAGACCGAAGGTGGCAAATGGTAACCGAATGTTCGCTTAGAGTTAAGAAATAGAAATCAACTTCCACTTTTTTCCTAATTACAACAACCTTCATCTCATCAGCTCTTGCATTTTTGAATAATGAAGAAA
Organism: Phalanger gymnotis; assembly: GCA_028646595.1. Classification (NCBI taxonomy): domain Eukaryota; kingdom Metazoa; phylum Chordata; class Mammalia; order Diprotodontia; family Phalangeridae; genus Phalanger; species Phalanger gymnotis. The sequence continues at coordinate 10,243,454 of CM053628.1, forward strand.
AATGAACTACAGAGAACTGTGTAACTGAGTAGAGATTTAGGCAACCTTTGCAGGGTTCCTAAGTGAGATCGTTACACCTTTGTTTTGCACCAGTCATCCTGGTAAGCAATGTGTATTTTTATAGCTTGAGAAAACAACTTAAACTAATGTGTTCTTTTTATTTGGTATTTCTAAATTTGGATTTATCTATTATAATGCCACAAATGGATTGTTATATAAAGACATTATCTTGTGTCCTTAGACAGATGTATGTGCATACATTTGCTTTTTAGCTATCTAAACATTTATTCCCAGTGGAACTTCCTATTCTAACAACTGTCATAAAGCACACAGTTCATTTACACGTGTCCCACAGTGTCCATGGTGCTGACTTTTAACTTTTTTGATTTTTAACAGACATGCTAAATATGTACTTTACCCAGCGTACACTGTAAAACACACACACACACACATATATATATATATTTATATGTACATACACACAGAGATATATGTGTATATATATGCATATACATATATATATATATACATATATATATATATATGTTTAATTGCTATTCTAAAAGGTCAAGTTAGCTCTTTTTCCCCAAAGGCATGTTTAGAACAAACTCATTTGCTATGATTTTATATTGATACTAGGGCCCTATATATTCTTACAGATACCTCCTAATTCCATTTAAATAAACTAAATGATTTAAAAAACTATTGAGTAAACTAATATTTTAGTTCTTTGGAACTCAACTTTGCTTTAATTTTTCAGATTTTTTTGGCTCAGATTCCTTTTTATTCAATCATTATTGGTATATTGAACATCTAGTTTCAATTACCTTTTTTCAGGTATGGTCTGGACATAGAGTCCAAGACCTCTGGACCCCAAATTTAAAACTCTGAGTCTTCAAATCCAACTGAAGTATTCATAGCCTCAGATCCACATGTAATTATTCATGACTTATCTGAATATTCAAGCCATTTCTATGCAACACTGAACAACAAGTTGATTCAATACAAAGACAAAATTAAGCTGGTGTGGGGATATGTTCATCTAAATATATTCCCAAAGATTTCTTTGTCATATGGCTGTAGCCTGGGTTAATGAGTTAATAAATTTCATTCAAAGGGAAAAATCCATATAATACATTTCATAAACTAAATTATTATATAGGTCAAAGATTTAGTGACATGGATTGCATTCTGACACATTCTTTTTAGTCTTTCAGACTAAAATCTCTTTATAGATTTGCACCCCTCCCAGGAAAGAATGCTATAATGTTCATGATTTCGTTGACATCTATTTTTCATAGAATAGTCTCTGAATGTTCTGCTAGATGCCCAAATGGCTTCAGGCATCTTCAAAGAACTTGTTGAGTACTATGAGTCAGAGAATGGCAATATAAACCATGTGTACAAAGGAAAAATAGAAATGATCCTCCATTAGACTTTACTTAACACTTGAAGAAGTAAACTGAAAGAGGACACCTAACCTATTTTTAAAACATTTTTTTAAATCTGTGACATGTAATTTACAGAATTTTGTCCTAAGGAGTGGCAAGTAATTTTTTCAGGAATTAAACCTGTGGGTAGCCTTGTCTTAATGTCACAAATTGGTTTTGATTCTCTCCAGTTTTTGTTTCAAAAAACATGAATGATGAAATATATTGTATTTTAACAGATAGGAAAAGGCTTGTTATTGATGTGGGAGCTATTTCTGAGCTAGCTCTCTGCATGACATCAATACCACCTATAATAATTTTATCCAAAAGTTTAACCAATATAAGTTAATTGCCACAATAAGGAAACCAGAAAGCACCTTGGTCAGCATATATTTGACTTGCCAAATGGAGAGAGATGACCACCAAAAGAGACACTAGGTTAGAATATAAGATTGTTTGTAAAATCTTATGATAAGTAACAATTTATTATCAGTATCATCATCTCTTAAAGCAGTGGAAGGTGAAACCAGTTTAAAAAAAGCTTGGAAAGATATCCAAAGTTACCCCCAAAGTACTTAAGGATGATGATGGAAGGACTACAAAGAGAAGATAAATGTTAAAGATCTTTGAATCATCATAAAAAACTTTTTTCCATCAAAGACAATGAAAACACCATACTTAGACACTAGCATCACAGTCCCAAATGTGCTTATAGAGGAGTTAGAAATACCACTAAAGTAAACAAAGATGGAAAAAGCAGCCAGGTTCAACTATGAAGGTAGAGGAGATCCCTAAAGGAAGTGACATGGTTGGGAGGATGTGGAGAGCGAAGGAGGGAAGGGTACACAACGGAGGTGGAAAAAATCTTGGACCTTATGAATACTGAGAAAAGGGGACAGGGAGAAGATTAATAACTGTTGGCCTATATGCTTTGTCTACCATCTATCTAAAATCTTTATGATCGTCACTTATGTGTAAATTAATGGAATCCTTTATGAACATATCGATGGAGAACAAGCAGGCTTTCACAAGTGATACTCAACAAGAGACCACATATTTACCATCTCACAATTAACTGAAAGATATAGAGAGTATAAGAGCTGAATGTGCTTTTTGTCTGTTGATTAGAAAAAAAAATGATTTAGTAAAAGAAAATGCTGCCTTTCAGGCTTTTTAAAAAGTGTCCCTCATCCATAGAGCAAAATCATTTAAAGTTTCTTGGAATGTAAAAGAACTGATCCATTGATAATAAATACCTATCAGGTGAGGCATAAAACAAGGAGATGTATGATTGCCAAAGGTGTTCACCACTCTGGAGGAGATCCAGTGCAGAGTCCAGGAAGAAGAGAGATTCTCTGTAGATGATGGCCTCCAAATGCTCCTTTTTTATGTATGGCATTGTGCTGATTATATCGAGTTGCAGAACTTTGTGGAGCCTCTTGGAAGAGATCTATGATCATTCAAAGGAATTTAGTCTGACATTTAACACAGGAAAGTCAAATGGATGAATGTACTGTCCAGCTTTCTCCATGCATTTGGATGAACAACCTGTAAAGCTTGTCTATCAAAATGTGTAGTTGAGCCAGACGGTATAGTTCGATGTTGAACTGGTCCTACAGTTGAATATGAGTAAAAGGGTAGTCTGCATTTTACAACCTAGACCAGTGCTGTCTATGAAGAATTAAAAAGGAATGTCACAGATGGGGATGTTGTTAGCAGGCTGCAACATATAACCAGTAAGGAACTCCAAAGAACAAAAATTAAAGTGTGATCAAGAACCTGAGATGGAGAACTGTGATTCTAAATCTGATTCTCAATGAAAGGGAGGAACTGGTTGCTGCTGGTGGTAGATGATTAGAACCCCGAGGGAAAACTGGGCATTCCATCTGAGAATGTGTGATAGATAAAAGAAGAAAAGCTGGATGAAGAATGACATGTCACCCAGATTCAGAGAAAGCAGATTTCAAAAGATTCAGAGACAGGATAAGTAAATCCACCTTAGCCTAAAACTTTACAGGAGAAGTCAGCCCAGGAGGGATGGGAAGAACTCAGGAATGAGGTTCTGAAGGAACCTAAAACCCATTTTGATGAAGAGTAAAAGGGGTTGTCTAAAGCAGTAGTTTCCAAAATTTTTAAATCACATACTTCTATCATTAAAAAAGTTAGTATGTATCCCAAGATATGTACATTTATTTATAATTATATACCTATATATGGTTCTAAGTTCAGTTTATTTTTATATTTGGGTTTTAATGGCTGTTATAGCCAAGAAAGATTCCCCACAAAGATACACAACTACAAATAGAAGAAGTGTGTCATTGGCTGAACTTACTAAATTGTGACACATTATTCAGTACCATCTACAAATTTTGCAAAGTTTTTTTGGAAATTTGGCTGGTAAATTTTTCATTTTCCCTCATTTTAGTTATTCTTGTCAACTAATCCAAAGTTATTGCATTTTAATATTTTTATAAATGGGTTAAAATCAAGGAAAACTCAGTTGGCAGATTTTTAAACAGGTTAGAGAATTGTGTGTGTGTGTGTGTGTGTGCCACAGATAACAGCATTTTATAGGTGACATTATTTATGGTAACAAAACCACTTCTCAACAGGAACTGTCCAAAATAGCCATTTTCAAAAGGCTCTCTCCATAGCATACTTCTTTCAACAAACAGTTACTTTGTATCTCATTGTTAAAACGTGACCTTTATCTGATAGCCATCATACTCTTCCCCTATTGTTACTCAACGCTCCCCCAATCTCCTCTTTCCCAAGCTTGTGCAATATTCCAATCTCTCATCTTTCTATCAGGTGTCAGCCCTGTAAGACAGCTATAATGTATCCACATACTCATAGCTGCTGCTCAGTTGTTTTGGGGAAATTCTCCTTCTCCCAGTGTATTTACACCCTACCACCCCAGATCACCTCATGGCTTGGCAGGTACTCTGATTTCCAAGGTGGTGGTTAGTAAGAGCCTAACCTTCCTCTCTGCCTTTCATTTTTAGTAGGATAGAGTGAATTACATATGATGAGCAGGCTTGGATGGGTTGTAGGCCACATCATACATTTCTCTCTCTTAGCCCCAGAAAACTTAGCCCTATCTGGAATTTCCCCATTTGTGTTGATGGCACTGCCATCCTTCCAGTCACCCAGGTTCTCAACCTCAGCGTCATTCTTGACTCCTCACTCTCATTGACTTCACAAATCCAATCTGTAGTCAAAATGTATTGTTTCCATCTCTTCCATCTGTTCCCTTATTTCTACTCATTCAGCTGCCATCCTAGGTCAAAGATCTTGGGACCTCTTACCTGGGGTATTGTGATGGCCTTCTAATTAGCTTCCCTGCCTCAAGTATCTCTTATCAAGTAGCTAATAATAGAACTCAAAACAGGCATGACAAAAGGATAGAGTGGAATCAGTCAATCCAAAGGAAAGCACTAATATATTATAAGAACATCTGAGGAGGAAGAGACCACTTTTGGTTGGAGGGGACGGGGCGATTAATGAAAGCTTCAGTGATAAAGTGGCAACATCACATCGAATGTGAGTCTTAAGGAAAGAAAAGGACTTTCTCACAGTGACTGGCAAACAGAAGGAGCTTAAGGAGTGCTTGGTAAATGAACAAACAGGTGGACATGTAGGAACAAGGGATGCCGGAGAGGTGAAGACGAGATCTGGAGCAGAGGCAGCAATCAGTCAGGTTTGCCTGAACATGCAATTGAGGAAACTAAAGCCCACATGGAGGCGGTATGAAGTGCCCAACAACGTAAAGCTGGGACGTCAACCTGGTTAGTTTGATTCTACATCCAAAGGAAAGGACATCTGGCTGCTTCTCTGGAAAATGATATGATAGACTGTCACTCTAAATGACAATGTATCAACTTTCAGAAGGATATTTCATTTCAAACAAGGCCAGTGGTAAACTGACCAGAGAAAGAAGACTGTGTTTAACCTGAAGGAATGCTTCACCAACGTTTACATCTCAGACACTGTCAACTGGATGAGGACCTTATTTGGGGGCCGAGGGAATTTTCAGGTTCATCATATAAGTAACCAGTTATATTGTGGCACTGCAATGCCATCCCTTGAGAGAACTGATTGAAAATGTGGCAGTGCAATTGCATTGATGGAATTGATAGCTGTGAAAACCAGTAACTATACTAAGCACAAAGTGCTCCAGTCCCAGCTGTCCGCACATCGCAAGTATTTCATATAGAGAATTAGCAAGTGCTCTGTTGAAATTTCCCATCTGTACAATTCTTATTTTCCCTAATTTTATCTGAATCATAGTGTTAACCTGTACACGAAAAAGATACTAGACACATCTTTGCCTAAATCTCTGAGGAACTATGCAATAAGTGAACAAAGGAACTAATTGTGAATTTCATGAACCCGGTGTCTCGGCAATCATATGCCATGACAACAGATCCCCATAGAAATACGTGGTGCGGGAGCTGACATTTTTTATGACAGGCATTTACTGAAAACTCAGATGAAGGAGAAACACTCTTCCCCATATCCCACTCTGATATAATGGAAAGCCAAATCAACTTAGACCTCTCCAAAAGCTTTGTACAGACAAGATTTATCAGGGAAAAGGCTCCTTACAGGTGGTGAGTTTTCACCTGAATCTTGAATGAAGGATAGGACTTTAATAACCAGAGTTATTAAAGGAAAGGGTATTTATTCCAAGTAGAGAGATATGTATGGTGTGTTAATAGGAAGGACAGGACAATTAATCTGGCCTCATCGTAGGGCTTGGTGTCAGGCTGGAGAGAGAAATGGGAGACAGATTAAGGAGGTGCTTGAATGGCAGGCTAAGGAGTCTACACTTGATGCTGTAGGTAATACACAGCCAGTGAAGGCTCTTGAGCACATTCAGAGCACGATGGCATACATGTTATCTCATTTTTCCTTCATAAATACCTATCACAAAGAGACATTTATTTACGTATCATACGACTTCCAATAATATGCAACAGATATTAGGCAACTCAATCTACTAACAGTACGATAAGCTACTGAATCTTCTCTTAGGGTGGAAACAAATCATTCAAGAAAAAAGATTGAAAAATATTCTGATTCCTTCTTTATAAAACATGATGTATGGGCTGCGATTATGTCCAAATATACAAAATGATTTCACAAACTATTTTGTGCACGTAGGTACCTCTTTGACAAGTGATTTTAATTTTTTTAACACCAAACATTTTGGCACTATGACAGTACAAATCTCAGTTGCTTACTTTGTACAGTTCTAGATACTGGATGTGGTATTCCCTGCCCTAGTTTAGTCAAGTGGTAGAAAAGGGGCAGTTGAGACAAGTGCACAGATAACTCTAGCATAATGATGATGATGATAGCTGTCATAGCAGAATGTGATATGGGGCAGAAAAGAAAATTCAAAGGGCCATGGGAATAAGTGATCCTATCCAGACAGTGGGATCAGAGGAGGCTTGAAGAAGGGATTGAGCCTTCGGTGGGCCTTGCAGGACATATACGATTGGAATAGGAAGAGACTGATTAGATGGAAATGAATTTAGGAAGGGGTAACAGACAAAGGCACAGAGCATAAAGTGAGGGTAGGTAGTCACATCTGGAAAGGTCATTTGGGGCCATACTGAGAAGACCCTTGAATACTATGCAGTGGATGATAAACTCGGTTCAGTAAACATTTCTGGAAATGGCTATATTCCTATAGATGAATTCTGTTTACTTTGATGGAATCACTTTGGAAAAACCAAAAGAAATTCCCTGAAAAAATAACAGTATGAACATTTCTGTGTCATTTTCCCCTAGGATACTAGAATATTTTGATGGCGATTACGATTTCCTGAAATAATCTTGCATAAATTGTTGAATGATGGGGAAGAACGCCTGGGAGTTTTAAACTAAAGTAAGATTTTTATTATATTCTCAAATAGCCTATACTCACAAGGGTAATTCATTAATAAGGAAATATCTATATACATGCAGTAGAATTCCTTTCTGTATCTCACTCAGCACTTAACACAGAATATGGCACATAGGAGGTGTTGAATAAATGCCTTGTTAAATTAATGAGTAGAATCTAACGGTATTGCAATTTAGTAATTAGAACTTGTGGATGCCCTGTGAAGGTGTGAAAGTATGGGATGTTTTGTGTAGGGACGAACAATGAGGTGAGGAGGAAGACATCCTGGTTCCCCTTTCCTTAATTTTCCCCTCCTGTTTAATTCTACTGCCTACATTTACAAAGGAAAGCATAATTTTAATAGGTTACTATTCTCTCTCTTATCTTCATACATTAAAGAGCCTGATTAAACAGTTCTAAAGGCATTCTGACCTCTTGATTTATGGTATGATTGTTGCTTCATTTAACATAATTTCAGTAGCCCAAGTAATGTTTTCAATTTTCCATGATAATGAGACATTTACTTTTTTTTATTTTTGACCTTGTGTTCGAGGATTTCAGATACAGTTTGTGTCATTTAGCTTAAAACCTGTGGCACCCTTTCAGGTCATCATCTCCCAAAGCATTCTGGGAAGGAAGGGAGGAAGGAAGGAAGATTAAGTGCAAATTGTGACATTAAAATTGTGAATGTGGCTCCTACTCCAGAAGAATGGGGTATTCAGGGGAATTCACTTTGGGTAGGGGTCTCCTCTCAGTTCTGACAAGATGCCACACACCGATGACAAGATGCCAGAAACCTATATAAAAGAATCAAAGATAAACCTGTGGGAAGAAAAGGAGTATTTTCCTGATAGTGCAGCAGCACATAAATGTGTGTCTGCGGGGAGGGGGGGGGGCAAGTCTTCTTTTAACAAGAACTGCACTGTTGCTTTCAGCTCTTTATAATATTATGAAGCTGATTTTAGTGAAGACATTTTCTTTCATTCCATTTTCCTTTCCCATGTTTTAAAAGGGTTATTGTAATTTCCATGCATACAAAATGACATTTTAAAAGATATTAAGCAGCCTAAGACATTAATTCCTAGTTGTATCATGATGAAGAAATCAAGCAGTGCACCAAGGTGTGGAATATCATTGCATGGAGGCTCTTTGGATAACAGCTTCCTCATAATAGAAAAGATCCGATTTTATATACTACGCGGCTACTCAGTAAAGAAAAGGAATGACTGTCAGCATGCTTTGTCTTAGGGTAAGTTACCAGATGAGAATTTCTTTCCTTAAACAAAATATAGCTTCCAAAGAATGGACTGGGGAAAAGTTGCCTGAAATCATGCTATGATGCTACCATGTACCTTTTCTATCCTGGTTACAGGATAAGCAGAGTTACCTGACAAAGTTCACCAAGCAGTGGTCAGAAAAAAGAGAGGGAAAGCAATTGCTTTCACTTTTCTTCCTGGGAATACAAGGTATTCTTTGTTTAGAAACCATCGGTACAAAGTCTAATCTGCATTTAAATGGAATTTCTCCAAATAACAAACAGGAGCCTTGAGCAACATTTTTTACAGAAAGGTTTGCTGCTAGTTCACTGTGTTTTATTATATAACCTGATCCTTGTATCACTTATCCTTTCTTT
>CM053628.1:10258760-10276370 GCA_028646595.1 Phalanger gymnotis
AAGGTATATATGGGATGAACAGGAAATAATTAACAGGGATTAAGAGGGGTTCCTGTAAGAGGTGGGATTTCAGTTGAGACTTGAAGCCAAAGAGTGGAGGAGGGAAAGTATTCCAGGCATGAAGGACAGCCAGAGAAAATGACCAGAGCAGAGAGATGGAGGGTCTTATTCATGGAACAGCCAGAAGGCCACTGTCACTGGATCAAAGAGTAGGTGTCAGGGAGTAAATAAGGTATAAGAAGACTGGGAAGGTAGGAGGGGGGTAGGTTAGGATGGGCTTTGGAGGCCAAACAGAGCATTACATATTTGCTCTTGAAGGCAACAGGGAGCCATTGAAGTTTATTGAGAGGGTGTGGTGACATGAACAGATGTGCATTTTTGGAAAATCGCTTTAGTAGCTCATTGGAGAATGGATTGCAATGGGGAGAGACTTGCTTACGTAATCACAAGCAAGGATCTTCTTCTGCTAATTCCTCACAAACCACCTCAAGACAACTGCTCAACACCTGTGATGAGAAACTTAAGACTACTATTGTACTCCAAATGCCTTAATGCAAACGTGTCCTCCAAAAGAACCTTTCAACATACTGATATGGTGGAAATTGGAGGTCTAGGGCTGAATGATGAAACCATATCTAGTGCAGTCTGTATAATGAGAAAGGATGCATATCATGATGACCTGGTTGCTACATAAACGGAGAAAATCCAGCTGATGATTTATTGTACTTCTTTCTCTTTCTAGTAGGGCTCCATAAGAGACATTTATGCGTGCACATATTCCACTGCAATGGAAAAGATCATTTTCTAGCTTCAACCCCTTTGTTTATAAGAAGGAACTACATTATAGCTTCACTGTGCCATAAAGTATCTGAAGGGTGTCCCATTCACTGTAGAGTTGATATTTTTCCTACTTGAGAGCTCTAGGCTTAATGATTCCCTTGAATGAGAAAGACTCCATGGACGACCAGAGTTTCTTGACCCTTCTCCCTGCCCAATAGAACTCACCTAATGGAAAGCAAAGGAGGATTAAGCTGACATCTCAAAAGGCTTAAAAATCCTGTTTCTGTGCCTTTGCACAGGCTGTTCTCCTACCTGGAATGTAATCCCTCCTCACTTCTACCTCTTCAATATCCTTAGTTTCCTAAAGGAATTGTCTCAGGTGCCACATTCTAGAGGAGGCCCATCCTGACTCCTCCCCACCTCCAGCTACTTTGGATTTATTTTCCATCTATTAATCTGTGAACATGTTGTTTCCCCTTAATAGAATGTAAGATTCCAGATGGCTGTTGAGTTTCGGGTTTCGTATCCGTAGCGCCTAGTACGCTAGCAGGCACACAAGAAACACATAATGAACAAATGAATGAATAAACACTCAACTCTTTTGGACTATTCTTCCTTAACTTGACATTTAATTTTCTGTGTTTCCATACTTCTTTAGCCGAGGAGCCTGGGTTCCAAGATGTAAAGAAATAATTAGACAAGTAAAAATCGGGTCAAATCTTTTGAAAACCAAGTTTTCTATCTTGCGTGGCATCATGGATTGATCTTTCAAAAGCTAATTTTCCAGGTACACAAAGCTTGTCTTTTTTTCCTTGAAAGAGAGACATGATGTCAATCAAGCAAAGGTATAGTTCACTCATTTTAATATGCCTAAGTGACTGTAATGATAGCCAGTATTTTAATTTTTGCTTGCAAAGTCAAGAAGAGAATGTTGGGGCCCCAGTGGCTGCTATTGGTCACATGGGAGTAGTTCTTTGGTACTTCACTTTAATCAGTGCTGCCCTGCAGAATTTCCTCTTTTCCTTTATTAGGAAACGTGTGGAAACCTCCTCTCAGCTGGTTATGCTTCTCATCACTGAGAAAACTTGGCAACTGATAGGAAATCTGTAAGCTAAGAGCTCATCGTTACACATATTTTCACTAGTCTGGAGTGGCTCAAAAGAAACGTGACAAGCGCAAATTTAGATACATGTTCATCCCAAATGTTCATTCAGGTTATTTGCGCCTGCCCTGTGATAGAACCTTCTGAGCTCATATTGGTCCAATCGGTCACCGTCGGACACACTGTACTGACCCTGACACAGTGATGTCATTTTCGTCCTCTTCCATTTTCAACAGGCTTAAACTAGTGTTTGATCTGGAGCATCCCTACCTTCCTTCCTTCCTTCCAAGCACTGCTCAGATGCCACCTCTTCCATAAAGCTTTTCCTGATCCCCTATACCTTGATTATTGCTTTCTTTTTCTTGGTATTACTTAATAAATATGTTAGATCTGAGTACTTATATAGACAGAGACCGCTTTGCTTCTATCTTTGAATACCCAGGATTTACATATAGTAGGTATTTGATGTTTGTCAAATACAATTTAAAATATTAAAACAAAATGCTCCAACAGTCTAGAGATTTCCTAGTAGTATTTCAACATTTCTCTTTTCTTCTTCACCTAGGTCATCCTCAGAAGTTGTGAAGAGTATCTATTTTTGTTTCTCCGTTCTTGTTCATTCATGATTTTGAACTTAATAACACTTCACCTATGATTGGAATCCTGGTCCCCAAGCCAACCATGAAGGATCACTTGTTCCTGCAAATAGTTGCTATTCATTGTTGGTGTGCCCTGAGTCCGGCGCTTCAACAAAATATCTGAGTGCTGATAAATAACAGTGAAATAAAATCAAACTGGCATATTTGAGGAGCAGTACAGCATTCAACGATACGCCGTTAATGGGACGTGTTCATCGTTTCAGAGCAGGGAATTGCAGCCTTGTCCTGCTCTTATACTCACATTCTCTGCTCTGGGATAAATTTGGATCAGCTCTAGAAGCCCTGGATAATGCACCCGGTGTGAACGGACCAGCTAGAAACAGGTACTTCTTCTCTTGCTTACGTATGCCAACACACATCACATGATAATCACGTAGAAAACTTATCTGTAAATGCGGGTTCATTTCTGTAAGCCACTATACTTATTCAGCTCTCTATCCAGTGTTTTAAGAACAGAAAGAAAAAAAGTCTTCTAAACAAACTATGGTCCTCACAAAGAACATCAATCCAAAAATATGCCTCCCCTAAAGTCATAGGCATAACATTTAGTGAAAAGGTGGTAACAAAGGGGAGATGGCTGCACATAGCGGAATGAACATTGCACTGAGAGGTAGAGAAGCTGGGTTCAAATCCTGGTTCTCCTACTCGCTGCCTGCGTTAGTTTGACCAAGCACATGCTTTTAGCTTCAGTTTCCTCATCTGTAAAAATGAGGATGTTTGACTAGATGACCTTGAAGGTCCTTTCTAGCACTAGAGCTAAGATGCAAAGATCAACATAAAAGGCAATACGTTGCAACAGATGGAGAGCCGGCTTTGGAATCAGGGAAACCTGAGTTCACAAATCTTACTCATTCTGAGTTCAGCTATTTTTCCACTCTTACCACTCTACCTATCACCAGCACAAATTTAAATTTTTTTTTTAAATGGTACCATTGGGATATGATTCAGGGAGCATCAAGATGACTAGCTGATTTAGTCTCGGTTACTGGCAAATTGCCTTTGATTCCTATTCTTTTGCTTCTCCATAGTGTTACAGATGCTAAGTCCCACTAGAGTTGCTTTGAAGAAGTGTGTATGTGTTTGTGAATACGAATGTGCATGTACATGGGTGTGTATTTGGGGAGCTGGATGCAAGTGCTGGTAGGGAGTGGTACAAGTAGCTATGGGTAGAACTATTGGATTTCTGAAGAAAAAGTTGGGATGCTTTGAAGAAAGTGCTATCAGGTATGAATGATGACTTGCTCTAAAGAGGATATTGTGGGAAAAAAATAAAAGGCAGACTGATGTCACATGAAGTATTTTGCTTTGGTTGAGTATAAGAAGAAATTCTTCAGCAGAACTGTTCAGCACTTTATAGAGAGCAAGGTTGTGAACTGTTTGTCTCCAGAAATTTTGGATAGCTATGACGTCTCATTAAGGTCCCTGGATTCCTAAACCATCTTAGCTGAATGTTGGTGAAAAGAAGAGTCTGTTACTGGTGAGCTTCAAAAGTCACTCGACTGAACTCAGGGGACGGTAATCTGACTCAAATGCTCCCATAATGGTTGGGTTACATTAGTTAATGTCCAAGAACATTACTCCAACTACAAACTCCAACCTTTATTGAAAATGGCTGTGAGATGCAAGACTTGCAAATATTACTCTTACTATTTATAGAAAGAAAATATAGCTCACAGCTATGTAGCACATTAAGAGAAAAAAAATAATGAGAGGAGTGGATAAAACAGTTGCAGGCCAATTTAATAATATGAATTTTTAGAGATAGCCCAACTGTATTCTAGAGTACATCTAGAGGAGTATTCAAAAAGAGCCTGTGGGCAGAGTGGGTAAGCAAAGGAGGTGACTCGTCCTAACTAATAAATATCATCATTTTGGCCGAAAAGTGGTGCATCACTGAGGAAAAGTGAGATAGCATTGGATAGCAGTGACAAAATGGATTGACTGCTGCCGTGATGTTATTCTGGGGAAAACTGCTTTTCAAAAAGAAAGCTCACTGCATGATATTCCGTGCATATTTATACCATGTCTACGTGAGCTGAACAAAACTTCTCCAGAACAAATCTGCTCTTATTTTTTTTCCCTGAGAGTGTGAGGAATGCTTATTTGTTTTTGTCAGCAGTTTCTCCTTCCCCCTCACACCCTTTAAGAGATACTTAACCAGCAATCATTAAATTGCTACAAAAGGCTATGGGTGCTACACAAAAGACTATTGATGAGAATCACTGAATCTCAGAATTGGCACAGGCCTTGAAGGCCTTATAGTCTTGCCTGTACTCGAATAAGCATCTCTTCTACAAAATTCCTGCCAGTCTTTGCTTGGAACACTTCCAAAGAGAGAGGGAACCAACTATTTCTTTCCAGTTCCCATGCCACTTAAAAACATTATTATTGTTACCTTTTTCTTTGTATCTAAGTTTCTCCCTCACCTACTCCAAGAGCCATTCTCTGGAATAAAGGATAAGATAATGTAGGGAAATATTTTATTATATTGTTCAGAAAACCTTATTCATTAACATTGTTTAAACCTTGCTTGATGTGGCTACAAATTGCCAAAATCAAAATCTTGCAGAAGAAGTCAGAGACCAAGCTGGATGGATGGCTGCAGGGAATGCTTAATATCCCACTGGGGTATTTTCTTGGGACTACTCCATGCACTTTTGAATCCTCCAGTTTTAATGTTTATGCTTAGATCTCTGTTAACCTTGATTTGAATGTTTATACTTACTGATCTACACCTCAATGGACTTTGCCTAGGAACTGCCCTCTCCTCAAAACAGCCTAACTGCCTAGTGCTATTCATGCCTGCATTCCCTGAAATTCTACATAACTTAAGCCTTGCAGAGACTGAGGAGGGTACCACATGACCTAATAAATTTCTTTCTAAACTAGTTCAGATTTTGGAGTTCATTCCCATGACTAATAATAGAAATACAGGAGAAAAGGTAAACTTGACAAAACTGACCAATACATCGCCTGAATCTGACAATATATTTTGTGTTTCATACCAGTAGTTCCCCCTTCTCTAGAGAAGTAGATCTTCTCATTCCTTCTTTACGTCAAGCTTTGTCATTGTAATTACATTATGAGTGGTTGTGGTTGATTGCAATTACTGGCACACTATATTGCTGTTTCAGTTCTATACCACCACAATAAAGTGAATAATGCAATAAAGCCAGTCTTGATTTTTTTTTTGGTTTCCTAGTGCATATAAAAGTTAGTTTACGTTATACTGTAGTCTATTGAGGGTATACTAGTATTGTGTCTAAAAAACAATGTATACACCTTAATTAAAATATACTTTATTGCTAAAAATGCTAATCCTCATCTGAACCTTCAGGAAGTTGTAGTCTTTTTTGCTGGTGGAGGGTCTTGCCTTGATGTTAATGGCTTTTGACTCATTAGGGGTTGGGGGTGGATAGGTACTGTGGCAATTTCTTAAAATAAGACAATAATAAAGTTTGCCTCATCGATCAACTCTCCCTTTCATTTGAACACTTAGAGACCATTGTAGGGCTATTAATTGGCCTAATTTCAATATTCTTGTGACTCAGTTGAGCAACCAGAACACACAGTACACTGTCTTATATGGATATGGTTCATGGCCCCCAAACAATTACAATATCAAGGAACACTGATCAAAGATCACCATAACAGATATACTAATAATGGAAAAGTTTGAAATTTTGCGAGAATTACCAGAATGTGCCACAGAGGCACTATGTAAGCACATACTAGAAGAAAAAAATGGCAGCAATAGACTTGCTCTATGCAGGGTTGCCACAGACCTCCAATTTTGTAAAGAAACAAAAAAACAATATCTTTGAAGCACAATAAAATGAGGAATACCTGTATATTATAATAGTAATTGAATATATTATTCATTATATTATATGCACATATGTATGTATATATTAAATATATAAATTCTGCTTACTTCATTTGACATCAGTTCATATAAGTCTTCTCTCTTCATATTCATTATTTCTCATGGCATAGCACTATTCCACCAAAACATTCATGTACCAGTTTGTTTAATCATTCCCCAATGAGACCACTCCTAATTGTTTGGAAACTTTTCTTTACATACACTTCTGCTTATTTGTTATTCTGCCCCTTCTACTTTTTCCCTCTAGGGTCAAGCAAAACAAGCCTAATCCTTCTTCCAAGCAACAACTTTTCAGATACTTGAACTCAACTATCACACACCTTCCCTACCTCCCAAGTCATCTGTAAACTAAAATTCCCCATTTTGTCAATCTTGAAGGCATTTACTACCCTCTTGGCCTTCCTTTGGATGCCCTACAGCATATTACCATCCTTTCAAAATTGTGGCACCCAGAAATCAAATAAGTTCTCCAGATGTGGTCTGACCAGGGTGGAGCGCAGTGGAATTATCATCATCCCAGTTCTGAACTGAAAGTCTGATTCTTTAAAAGCAGCCTAAAATTCCATTAGAGAAGGAGGAAGAGAGGAAAGATTATATAGTGTCTACTATGTCCCAGGCCCTGCGCTAAGATCTTCTTACAAATATTATCTCATCTGATCCTCACAATCACACTGGGAGGTAGATGCTGTTGTTATCCATATTTTATAGATGAGGAAACTGAGGCAAACAGAGGTCAAGCACAGCTACCTCTAACCATTAGAGGTTTTGGCTGTGATATCACACTGTCAACATACTGAGCTTATAGTGTCCAAAAATCTCTAGGCTGGCAAACTACTATCTAGCTACACATCCTCTCTCCTGTTCTTGTGAAGTTGATTTTTTAACATAAAGTCTAATGGCTACTCTTTGAGTCAAGCCATTCAGTCACTTAATTGGACCGCCTAATTGCTTCCACAAGCATTGTGCTGTGAGACTCTGTTAAATGCTTTAGCAATATTATATCTACATCATCTTCCTCACCATTCAACCTAATTGTCTTGTCAACAAAGGGAATAATGCTATTCTAGCAAGTCTTCTATGTGCCAGCCAAGTTGTGTTCTTTATTATCATGGTTGCCTTTTCTGGGTGTTCACTAACCATCTCTATGATAGTATATTCTAGAATTATACCAGGAATTAAAGAAAGTATCACTGGCCTATAACTTTAAGACTCTTTTACTGAAAATCAGGATATTCGCCCTTTTATGCTCTTGTGGTAACTTTGGGTGGATATTCTCTATGATCTGTCAAAAATCCCTGATAGTAGCTCAGCCTAAGTGCTAAACTAATTCCCATAAAATACTAAAAGACCTAGAGGTCTTCAGCACATGGAATCAATCCAGTGTAGAGGATTTTTAAGAAGATTCAGACAAGGGTGACACAGGATGAGAAGGTATGAATGTTATGGGTCTATGCTCCTTTGTAGGGAATACCCATATCTATGAGATAATGGATCAACTGAAGTATCTATATATATCTATATATATGTATACACATATATATATACACACACACACATATATGTATATATATATATATATATATATATTCCATCTTAGAATGGTGATGACAAAATGCAAAAAAGCATGGCAAATGTGTATGTGTCTATGTTCAAGAGAAATATTCAATACAATTAATAAGTGCTTATTGAATTAAAGAAAAATACACTTAAAGTGGAATAACAATATTAAAAAGTAAGAAACCCATAAAAGTGTACTATTCATTTGACTCCTTTTAACATCATAATTACACTGAGCAGAGGTCTTAAGCTTATTTTGTGTTCCTGGATTCTGTCCCAAACAATAAATTTACCTAATTAAAACTGTTAGTTTAGTATTCCTTCTAATGATGGAGATACTATAACCATTTATGAGCTATTTTCATTGCTGGGTTCAACAATACCTAATTATATTTTAACGACTTGTGAAAGAGAGATTTACTATTATTTTACAATGAAATACAAGAGTCAAGACTTGTTTGAGAACCATTTAGAGAGACCCACTTCTTTAACCACCTTTCGTTCAAGGTAATAGTTAAGAGATTTGTTCCATGCTAAAATATTTTGAGACTCTGTGATGTCGTTGGTGTGAATGCCCCCTTTTATGGAGAAGATCACAACCCCTCTATGATTGAGTATATGGTCTTTGTGAGTTGCTAGGTCTGAAGAATTCATTGTTCTGGGCCTATCCTGGGTATGGGTCTTTCTGTCCTCCGCTAAACTGATCCCCAGTAGACAGTCTGTCCCTATGCCTGCTCTTAAGCCCTTCTAGTTGGATAGGATCTGCTAGAGCTTGAGCCTTCGTGAAGACTCAATGGCCTAGTTCCTTTTTTAAGTAATGGCATTAAATGATAATTTAAATGTTCTGGGAGAGGTTACACATTATTTGGGCCCCAACGTCTACTGAAATATTGCCCAATGAAGTAAAAGGTAAATAACATCTTCCTTTTCCTCATTTTAACATTCAATGTAATATGGTATTTCATAAACACTTAATCTATGCGATTTTGAATTTTTCCCTTTTAAAATTGTTAATTTCAATCAAGTATCTGGTACTTGTTCATGCAAATGAACCATAAATCTTCTGATTGACATAATGATTGAAATATTACATTGATTATTCATTATACATCTTTTCTCCTTCTTTCAAATAGTTGGATTAATTTTCCTCTCATGTCTGGGACCATGCTGACAAGAGGCCTTCCTTCATAAGAATTAGGAGGAGAAAATTCTTCTTTCTCTTCCTGAATTTCCAGGACTGCCAGAACCAACCATGGCTAGGGAGGAATCCAAGCCAAGGTCTTCCTAAATGATTCTGGCCAGGGAAATCCCTAGCTAGTCATGGAGACCAAGGGTCACCGATCAATAAGCAAGCACTTCTTTAGTGCCTACTGTGTGCCAGGCACAGTGCTCAGTGCTGGGGATATGAAGACAAAAGTGCATTTGCTCCTTCAAGGAGTTTACATTCTTCTGAGGGACACAACAAGTACATTTATAGGTACCAACAAGATAGATACAATGTCCCCTGCACACCAAGAAAGGCCAAAGTGTCTTTCAGGGCTGTGTATATGGTATAACTCTAAAATTACTGGGCCTCTGGGGTCACATAAAAAATACCTTTCCACTCCCCACTGAAAGCAAGAATTAGACCAGTAGGGATTTACTTGACCATTCCCTTAAATGGAATTTAAAGACACATAAAAAATCCAAAATTATGTGTATGTATATACATTTAGATAGATAAAATACATAAATATAAATGACACTGTACTTTCAACTGTATAGTTCAGTGACACAATTTTTCAGGGATTTTTGCTAGCTCCAAAAGTCCCAATTATTACCAGTTTTTTGGGTTAACCTTGCTGAACTGGAAGGCATTTTCCAAAGATATTTTCTCCCTTAGAAGGTAAATCCTATTCTTCTCTCGTTAACAACAAGCAGCTCATAAATCAAACTCTAATCAAGCTGAAAATCCCAATTTTATTTCTTCACTCCCCAGGGGACCAGACCATTTTCTAGGATCTTTTATTTTTTTTTAAATTCTACCATTCCCAGTCTTTTATTTGCTGCCTGCTCTTACTCTAAACAACTTTCAGCTAGAATGCTGTCCCCCTCTTCCTCATCCTTCTGCCCTCACTGTCCCGCCCCCAACACCTTTACACTAACAATGGAACCTCTTGTGACTAAATGAAATTATTTAAAACTCTGAGACTTAATTGGAAAGGACAAAATTGAAAAGGATTAGCAGCCTTCCAATTCAGTATGCATAATTAGGTTTAAAGAGCCAAGAGGAACAAAAAAACAACAGGGATTTCTCAAATTCTGCTCCAAAGAGGTCACAGATAGAAAGAAAAGACCCATACATACAAAAAATATTTATAGAAGCTTTCATGTAGAAATGAAAACAAAGCAGACTCTCAGCAACCTGAGAATGGCCGAATTGACACAGAGTGGAGTAAACAGAACCAGGAAAACAATATATACAATGATTACTATAAATGGAAAGACCTTGAAACTGAATGCTAATTATAAGGATCAAGCCAGACCTTAAAGGAGAGAAGAGAAAGTTTCCTTTCTCCCTTTCTTTGCAGAGATGGGTGATTGGGGCTAATTACTAATTACAAGCTTTAATAAATTTGTATCCCATCTTTTCAGCATTCTTCCAGGAATTTCAGCTTCACCATTAATAATTTTCAGGAGAAATTGATCTTAGCTTCATACTTGATGAGCTCAGGAGTTGAATTTCTAAGAACAAGTTTTAGCACTAGTGGGAACACTGTGATAATTTTGTGTCATTCTATTTAAGCCCCACATAGCTTCTAATATGAATGACCAGACAGCTTCAGATCACATTGCAGAAGCCTCCATAACATATTCCACTTCATGGAAAACTTTTTCTCTGTGAAGCGTGTGTACGCTATGTTCCTCTATTACTTTGAGAAACCCAAATAAGCACCTGCATGAATGTGCTGCTATTTTAGGGAAAGTAAATACCATTCTAGGGTATCCTTTTCATACAGCAGATAGCACATGAAATGTGCTTCATGGATGATCGGGCCTCTCAAGGTCTGGTTTGTTAGTGCTTTTGCTATCAAGTGGCAGCATGCATTCAGGCCAATGAACCTCACCAGCAGCATTTCATACCGCTGCCAACCCAACTCAATCTTCTTTGCCTTCTACATTCCCTCCTTTGGTTTTCTCAATTACTCCCATAGCTTCAGTTAGCTCCTACCTTAGATATCCTTCATTCCTATTACATTAGCTATGATTATCATTGTGGTTCTACAACACTTCCAACGTAGACTGTGTTTTCAGCCACTTGCTGGCCATCTGTACTTGGCCATCTCACTGGCATCTCAAATTCCAGGGGTCAAAATCAGAACTGATCTTGGCCCTACTTATCTATATTCTCTTCATGCCCTGAGTCATGCAAGCACAAACTCTCAGCCATCTTTGCCTCCTCCCTCTCACTTAGCACTGGCCTTGCTTATAGTGAAGTCCTGCTGATCTCACCTCCACAGAGACTCTCTCTTTTGTTTTCTAGTCTCACTGCCACCACTCTGATTCTGGCCCTCTCACCTAGACTAACACAACAGCTTTCTAATTGATTTTTCCCTTTAGTCTTTCCTTTGCCAATCTAGCATATACACAATTGCCAGAGTATTCTTCCTAGAGCAGAATTCTGATCACAGAACCTCAGAGTTAGTGAAGATATAAAATTGAGCCCAACCCATCTCTAAAAGGAATCCCTGGCAAATGGTTATTTAGTCTTGTCTCAAAGAACTCAGTATCTTCTGAGGCAGCCATTTGAATGGCTCTCATTCTTATGAAATTTTGCCTTATTTGAAATTGGCTTTGTACAAAATCATTCTGCCCACTGTTGCCACTCCTTTGGCTAAATGGCTTATCTCATTCCTTACCCTGTATGGGATCATTTCCAAACTCCTTAGCCTATGGTCAGTATCCTTAAAGTATAGCTCTAACCTATTTGTCCAGTTTCATTTCCTATTCTTTTGAGCAGGCCCTATGCTTCAGTCCAGCTGGATTGCTTGTTTTTAAAATACCATGGGTTTCTTCTCCCTTAACCTTTGACATCTAAATCGTACCCATCCTTCAAAGCCTGTGTGCATCTTCCTCAGTGACTAGCACAGAGCTCTGTACATGGTAGGCTTTCCCAAAACTACTACCTTCAAGAAGCCTTCCTGAAATTTCACAGCAAAAGGCATCTTCCCCACCTCTCTACAACCACAGTACTTCCTTTGTGTTTCTCCTGCAGCATTCAACTTTTTCTAAATGGTTTGACATTCATCTCCGCTGGGATTCCCTCTCCTCCAAAATTCTCTGTATTGGCTGAAGGCAACAGGCAGGCTCACAACCTCAGCCTCATTCCTCTTTCTTTCAGCAATTCTATGCCCAATCAGTAGTCAAATAATGTCCCCTCTGCATGTCCAATATATTTCCTACCCTTTTCATCGCTCCCATGGACACTATCCTAGTTCAGTCCTCATCATTTTTCACTTGGATTATAACAACATCCTCCTAATTAGACTCCTGGCTTCCAGTCTTTCCCCTTTCCATTCCTTATACAACTGCAAAAATAATCTTCCTAAAGCACAAATGCTTCCCTATGGCCTCTAGAAAAAAATACAAACTCTTCACTTCAGTATAGAAAGCCCTTTATAATATGGCTCCAGCCAACCTTTCTAGACAAAATTCACATCATTTTCCTCCATGCTCTCTGTGTTCCAAATTAGCCTAGTTGCTGTTCACTGACCTGTTTCATATATTACCTCCATATCTTTGCACAGGCTGTGTTGGACTCATGCTTGGAATGGGGTCTGCACTCACCTCCCTGTCTTAGAATCTCTAGTGGTATTCAAGGCTTAGGCTCTTTTTTAATCTTCTAGGTTGTTAGTGCTTTCCTCCTTCCTCAAATTATCAAAAATATATTGAGCTGTTTGCATATTCTATCTTCTGAAAAGGATGCAAACTCTTTGAGGGGAGAGGTTATTTTTTTCTTTTTGTCTTTGCATATTCAGAGCCTTGCACATAGTAGGCATTTATGAAATGCTTACTGGATTAGATTAGATTGGCCTCTATACATCTTTCAGTGACTAGCACAGTATGCTATACATGAGAGACCCTCAATAAATATATCTTATATTTAATTAAATTGAGTTCCAGAGATGAATGGTACATATGTGAATTGTACATATATTAGACAGCATATGTGATTCCCAATGCAAGAATCTTAGGTAATTCCTATGAAGAAAAGTGAGAAATGTCATACTGTCAAGTACACACCCCACTATTTCTACTGACATTGCAATTGGTACGGGAAAGAAACTTAAGTTTTAGTACTCATAGGTGTACTCACAGTTCCTCCCTGGAGATGGTTTAAGTGGGCAGCACCATTTAAAACTAGTGTTAAATGTATACTTCTAAGAGATAAACACTAGAAGTAACAGGCTGAGAATGGATTTCCATAATTCAAGAATACCTATCTTGCACAGTGATTGAAGAAGAAAGTGATTCTGGCCTATCTGGGAAAATTTAACATTTTGAAATGAGTTAGGATAATAATAACCGAATTTCTTAATAATATAATAAAATGTAGAAGCAAGAAAATTCTAGTAAGTCAGAGAGAATTTGAACCTAAAACTGCCCACCGAGTCTCTAAATATGGGGAGGCACCATCAGTAGGCCTCCCCCTAGTAGTAAGGAAGGTTCTTCTGGTATGACCATATACCCTTACAAGGTAACTTTGAAACTACTGAACAGCACTGTGCGTGAGAAGTAACATGGAGAATTGAGGTAATTACTATATGAAAGTTGCATTCAAGAAATATTTACTGTCTGCTGTATGCCGGGCTCTGTTGTAGGTGCTGAGGAGAGAAAGATGGAAAATGGTATCATTTCGGCCATTAAGGAACTTACATTCTGCTGAAGTGTGTGTGTGTGTGTGTGTGTGTGTGTGTGTGTGTGTGTGTGTGTGTGTGTGTGTGTTTATGGCCAGGGGGAGGGGAGGGGGAAGGAGGGAGATACACACTTAAGTAGAGCTTGATGGGGTTAGTAAAAGAAAGATACTGACAAAACGCTCTAGGAAAACTGGAGATAGGAGAGGAGGGTACTTTTATCTTGGATGAGGTCCAGAAACTGCTACATGGAAGAGGTGACTTGATTAAAAAGAAAGATAATATATGTAAATGAATAGGGAGTATGCTCTAGGCAGGGGAGAGCAGCCTATGGGAAAGAGTGGAGGCAGGAGACAAAAACACTGGCACAAAAACATTGTCCCCTAACTAGTTCAAGAAAGGGAGAAAGTAATGTTATTAGCCTTTTATCGTCTCAGTTTTCTTTATTGTTCACTTCCCTTTGAGGATATAGGCATGGTTATTGTCCTATCAGGGTCTGATCTTGGCATAGGGCAGAATAGGAGGGCACTGGGCTGAATCACATTTGGGGGGCTATCCAATACTCCCCTCAAGGATCCTCAACAGCTCAATGCCACAAAGGCCAGCTTTTAGACATTCACAGTCTCCCAACACTGTACTCTTCTGGTTTTCTTCTTGCCTATCTGAGCACTCTTCACTTTCCTTTGCTGGGGCATAATCTGTGCCCAGGCCCTTAATCATGGTTGCACTTGAAGGTTCTGTCCGTGTTCCTCTCACTGGGTGATCTCATCACCTCCTAGGAGTTCAATGATGATCTCTATGAAGATGACTTCCTGACCCCTGTTGTCAACTCTGCTTTTGTATAATCAGCTAGCTGTTGGACTTCTCGATCCAGGTATCTTAGACAGATAGGAATGTCCAAAATGGAGCTCTTTAACATCCTTCCTAAACCCATCCTTCCCCTTCTCAAGTTCCCTTTTTCTGTCCAGGGTATCACCATGATTTCAGTTACCCTGGTTTACAATTTTGCATCATCTTCAACTCTTCTCTCTCACCTCCAATTATTAGAAAGCAGTTGCCAACTCTGCTTGATTCTACCCTCACAGCACAGTTCCCATGTGTCTCCTTTCCTTTGACTACTATCCTAGTTTGGATCCTCATATACCTCTCTCCTCTGGGCCACTGCCTCCAAATTGTAGCTTAACTTCCAGTCTTTCCTCTCTTCAATCCATTTGCCAGAGTTGCCAAAATTACCCGAAGGTCACATTCTTCCTCTGCTCAAGAACCTTCAGTGGATCCCTACTGCCTCTCCATAAATGGATAAAACATATAAAATGCGTTGTTATACTTTATATAAAAGGATATATCTCTATATAAAAGGATAAAATGTAAATCTCTCATTTTAGCATGGAAAGCCCTTCATAATCTGACTCCAACCTATATTTCTTAGCAAATTCTCATTCTCCTCCTTTGTGCCCTCTGTCTTCTATCCCACCTGGTCTACTTGCAGTTCCCCCTCCATCTCTTAGAATCCATTTTCCTTCAAGAGTTATCTCAAACACCAGGACTTTCCTGATCCTCCCAGTTGTAAGTGCTTCCCCATCTCCCATAATCTAATATCTGTTATATATATATATATATATATATATATATATATATATATATATATATATATATATAATGTACATGTAGTCTCCTCCAATAGAAGGTAACCTCCTTGGAGGCAGGGACTGTAGGTGCTTAATACATGCTTTGTTGACTGATTGACAGGAGCCAAGAACTTAGAGGATGTCTATATTCAGCTCCCATACATCCATCAAAAAGATGAGTCAAATTGGACACTAAAGCCATTTTCTTTGATTGCTATGCAAAAATGTTGTAATGATATATGTAGCAGCTCTTCTTAGCTAAGCTTTCTGACCTCAAACTGCCCCCATTCCTTTTACCTTGAGAGTTTTTCAAGACGCTCTGTCAGATATGAGAGGTGTCATTCACTGTAGCACTTAAGTGTGGACAAAGCAGTCACATTTCCCCCTGTGGGTACCTTCCCACTGGAAATACACAAGCGCAATTTCCATCCCATCATTTTGGCTCTGAAGCAAATGTGACAACAGATTACAGGCCTCCTGCTCCAGCTAATGGTCCGACTGATAGTATGTGACAAAGGAGCTTCAAGCGCAGAAGCTACTGCTGCTGCCTCTAACCACTGCTACATTGACTTTCCTCTGCTTTACCTTGGTAAATGATTTCCCTGCTGTTGTTTTAATTTCAGTCTGTCTGATTTCCCCAGAAAATAGCTAAGAAAATGAATAAAAATAGGGAGCTGCGAAGTATTTTCCCCCAAAGTCACGTCATTTTCTGTCTAACATAATCATGTTGGCCTAAGAGGCGGGCTAGTGTTTGACAGCATTCTCATGAATGTGAATGAAGAGCCAAGGTTTCTACTTGGCAAAACGCTTTTTCCTTCCTAGCTTCTGGTGACAACGACAGTAAAGCAGAAAAGGAGAGTCTTGAAAAATTCCCATTTTTCCTTTGTCTTTTTTGGAAATGAAGCATTAGGGAAAATCAGAGATTCTTTAAAGGGTTTTAAATGTTAGCATCAATCGTCTCCAGTAGACATGTTCTAGGTATATAAATATGTCCTATGTGTTTGTATGTGTAGGTACATTTATATGTATACACATGAGACATACATAAACTGGTTTTGAGCCAGACTTGGGATTTCATTCACTGAGGGGACTTCTAATATGAAAGCTACCTCCCCTGATGTAGATTTGCAAATCATTGCCTGTAACTTATAATCATAAGGTGTTGTCTGGGGGCATTAAGGGATTATGTGACTCTGTCTATGTTTATGTCTGCTCCTGCTCACACAGGCTATGCTAGGGGTGGGGAACCTGTAGCCAGGCTATGCCAAAGGCAGAACAGGGACTTGGGTCTCTGTGACTCCAAGGGCAGCCTTGACTCTATAATGCTGTTTTTCTATTCTTCAGAATGACATTCTTTCCTACAAAATTTACTTTCTGGCACATCTGACAATTCTACCTGGACTATAATTCTCAATTGCTATTTTTACATCTGCACTTTTTTAAGCTTTAGTGCTCTTAACATTCATTCATTAGCAATGACTCCATTTAAATGTTCACTTTATCTTTCACAAAAATGTCAATATCTTCTTATGATCCCAAAGGGGCAAAAATGAAGGTTTTGCTTGAGGCACAAAACAGATTGTAAAGTGGTAGAGAATGTGAACAAATACATGATTTAGCAGGATCATCTGGCCACTAACTTAGAAATCACATTTAAAATAAATGAAATGTGAGTTGTTAGAGAGATTTGTCTCATTTTAAAATGCATACTTGTCACTGGCTAAACAAACAATCGGGTGCACCTTTCTACACTGATGGAAAAGGGCCATGGCAAGAATCACCTACAAAGCATTTAGCATGCTCCACCTTTTTTTTGGTACATGTATATCTTCTGTTGTTTCAAGCATTCACATTAAACTAAATAAGACTGACACACTGTAGAGATAATTCCGTAGATACTGCAGAGCGTTCTAGATTTTCCAGGCTGCCCTCCTTTCCAACACCCTTACTATTTGTGTCATAAGGCAAAAAATTGTCTCCTTAGCACTTAGTTCCACAAGTGCCCTTGAAGAGTTTGGCTTTTGTCATTGAATCTTGCTAAGTGCTAAGCCCCAGGCCCAAACCCCTATTAGGTGTAACATTAACATTATTATGTAATAGTAAT
>CM053628.1:10276870-10321813 GCA_028646595.1 Phalanger gymnotis
CTAAAGATAAAAAATAACTTAAAAAAAGAGAAAATATCGACCTTCCTGCCCCAAGACTGCCAAGCAACGGTTGCCTTCCACCACCCTTGGTGCTGTCCTTGCACTGGGTGTGTGCATGGATGGGGGGGCAGGGTGGCGACTTGGGACTCAGAGCCCCTTGGCACCTCCCCTCACCACACTTATTCCAGAAAAGCCTTGTGACCTCGCTCCAGGTGCACAGAGGCCATGGGTTTCTACCTTTTCCTATTTGCCAACTCACAAGGAGAGCATAACAATAAAAGACATCACTGTAGCATCTCTCATTAGCTGTAGTCTTCGAGAGATGCCAGTGGATTAGATGCTGGGCAGCTTCAAAAGTGCAAGGCTGAAGAGCTAAATGAGTACTCTGGAGTTTAAGATACAGCAACAGGCATTGGACAGCCCCTTAAAAAATCAGTGAGGGTAGCTATGATGGAGCAACTAGGCGATGCAGTGGATATTTAGAGAGACAGGCCCGGAACCAGGAAGACCTGAGTTCAAATGGGACCTCAGATATTTACTAGCTCTATGACCCTAGGCAAGTCACTGAACCCTGTTTGCCTCAGGTTCCTCATCTGGAAAATCAGCTGCAGAAGGAAACGTCAAACCACTCTAGTTAATCTTTGCCAAGAAAACCCCAAATGGGGTCACAAAGAGACATGACTGAAACAAGAGAATAACAAGAGTACCTATGATCCATTTTCCCAGAACAGGCCACGGTTTGGCCTTAGCACAGAATGCCCCTCCACCCCCAACCCGAGAGGTACAGGGGCCTCCTTGGGGAGAGCTGACTGGCCAGTGCCCTGCTGTTCTTTTCTTTTGAGCTCTCACATTGCGGCTCCTGGCAGCAAGCAACAAACAAGACTGCATATTGGAGTATAGGTGGCAGGTAAGGTCTGATTTGGAGTGTTCTCCCCCAAAAGGCAGTCCAGGACACAGCCACTGCAAACGCAGCCTCCCAGAGAGCAATACCACCATCCTCCAGCACTTAGGCAGGATCCAACCACACAGACAAAGGAGTCAGAGGAGTGCCGAACCTTCCTTTTTTGGGATCCAAAGGGACCTTGCTGTTTATTATTCATCATTGTTGTCCAGGTATGGCACAAGACATTTTATATGTTTAGGCACACCTGAAGCACCAGATTCCCGCTTCTGGGAAAAATGGAGACAACTTGAAGGGAGGGGATTTTTTCTCTTTGCCCCTGCTCATACTAGAGGACTTCGAAAGACAAGCCCCCCACTAATACATTACTTCTCTTATCTTTCTGACCTTCCCATCTCCTGTAAAGGAACCAACTAACACAGAGGTGTCCCCCAACAGGCTTGGGGGAGGGGAATACCAGTGAGAACTGCCTCTAGAAAAATGAAAACCAGGTTCACCTCTTAGTAATAATCAGGATCCAAGATTAATTGGAAGGCAATTTAATCACTCTCCAGGATGCTCATGGAAGGTTAAAATGTTCTTGTCAGGGGTGCATACACATCATTAATTTGCTAATAGTAAGTGTGCTAAGAGGCTCATGCTAGCTCTCAGCAGGCAAATAAGATTTCCATGTTGCTACAGTGAGGAAAATAACAAAAAAATGCTTTTTCTTTCTTATTTTTAATAGAGCAACTTTTATAATTAATCAGAAAAGGTGACATTTTAAAATGTTTCTCCTTTCATTTCCACTATTATTCATCTGAATTGCATACTGAGATAATTCACCACACTAGAATGCAAAAAACCCCAAACCCAAACATCTTACCATTTAAAAAGTCTATCAGAACAATATTATAATAATTTATGTGATGTGCTCAAAAACAAGATGACTATACTAGATGAATATAGTAAATGGCACTTTTAGTGATTATAGTTGCACATTTCCAGGTTATAATACTAACCATAGATGAAAATAACACCATCAGGGCAAAACCAAAGAAAGCCAAAGAAAACCAAAGGCCTTAGTCTATGAAAATTTCAGAACCTGCCCCCAAATTCCATTGGCAATTTGTTTAACTGAGGCCTGGGAACCAGGTGACCTAGTGAGTGCAAAGGAGAGAATAGTGGACAAGGGTGGGTGAGTGGGGGCGGGGGCAAGAGTATCAATACACACTTTTAAGTTTAATCTGCCTTAACAACTCTTTAAGTCTAGACAACCGGCAAAATAATACAGGAAGCCCTGGTTTTTAAGCATTTGTGGATTTCTGGGATGTAAATGCTCACATTAGAAAATGAACAAGTGGCTCTCCAAAGTGGATTAGAGCTAGCTCCTGCATACCCCTGGGCTCTGTAGACTCAAAGCCCAGGGGTCTGGCTGAAGCAGAGCTGATATCCTGGCCTTAGGGATATAACATCACCTTTCCTTTTTGATTCAGATCTCCTCTTTCTGACATTCAGCTGCACATTCCCCACATCTTGCATCTCAACATCCATCCTCACACCTAAACTCCCAGTTCTTAACCTTAGGGGTGGAGAAAAAGAGATTGAAACCTGAATTTTCCAGCTTGATTTTCCCCAGTGTCCTCTGCTCCATTTAATGAGAATCCTTAGCTTCCTTCAAAGCCCAGATCAATACCAGCTCCTACAAGAGACCTTTCCTGATTGTCCCCAGCTGGCAGTCCCCCTGAGCTAATTTGGATAGAATTTTATTGATTTATTTGTACGCACATCATTCCCCCTGCTCCAACTATTTTTAGTCTTTAGAACTTTGCCCAGTGCCTGGCATCTAGTGGGCAGTATTAAATGCTTGGGAAGCTGAAAGGATTACTTCAATTTTTCTTGTCCTCTCTATCCATTTTCCCAAGATCTGCAATCTAGTGACATTGTGAAAGAATTGAATTCTTGATGCAAATTCTAACCAAACTGTGAATTTACTTTTGGAATTGATCAGATATGGGATGTGCATGCCCTTACTAAACAACAAATAAAACAAAAATAAAAAACTAACAACAATGTAACCATAGAAAAATTCCCATAGAGGCACTAAGAGGTTGCGGAAACCCTCACAAACCTTCCTGATATTCTTTTCATCTTTCCTATACTGTTTCTTCATTTACAAATCAACAAATACTGACTATAAGAAGTATCTGAAGGGCACATTTTTATATTCACAACCTTAATGGGACTTAGTCTGTGAAGTTCATCTTTTGAGCTAATGTACTTTTTGCTACTTGGAGAGAAGTTGGAAAAAGATGTTATCAAAGAAAGTACAGTTGGAAAAGAAAATGTTCTCACCTCCTGTCCAAAGTTAACTGATGGATAAATCTCTGCCCCTTTCCAATCCCAAGCTCATACAGCTATCAAGTTGGTATTCCTAAAGCACATGTCTGATCATGTCACTTTCAGCTCAAGAAGATCTGTCCATTGCTTTTCACATAAAATCCAAACTTCCCTTGTTGGCAGTTAGAGCCCTTCTCAGTCTGGTTCCAGCCTAGCTTCTCAGACTTAGTGCACATTACCTCTTCTCCCTCTGCCTCTATTAAACCCTCCTCCCTCCTGCCTTTCAAAGCTCAGCTCAAGTGGCAGCTACTGCACAGGAACTAGCCTGATCCTTCAGCTGGAAGTGCCCTTCTCATTCCACTTCCCAAGAAACTGACTCTGAATTTTAGATAGATAAACAGACAGATAGATAGAGAGAAAGTATTTACTTCCCCTTTCCCAATAGAATGTAAGGTCCTTAAGGACAGGGGCTGTTTCATTTTTGAATGGCACCTGACAACAAATAGACGCTTGTTGAATAAATGAATGAATGAGGACACGTTGAATGTTCCCTAAGCTGCACGAGTCAACGTTGCTCCTGAAACTTCCCAAGTAACTGTTTTGCTTGGCAGCCATTTCAAGAGTTTAAACCCCAGATCAGGCTAGCACATCTGTCTCTTTCAATGAGCCATTTCTTTCTTTATCGTACAGCCGATGATTTTCTAATTATTCTCTTTCAAATTAAACCATAATGATGGTCAGAAAATCCAAAGATATTGAGGAGGTAAAACAAACAAACAAGCCCAATAGCAACAAAAACAAAAAGGAAAACAGAAGATCTTCCTTGTCCCAGTATCCACTCTAAGGAAAATGCTTTTTCTCCAATTTTAGGAACATTCTGTGGCTTCAATTTAAAACCTAACTACAAGACTCTATGACAGTCAGAACAAATACTATGAAACTGTATCTCTAAGTGGATATCTGAAAGTCTATCTCTGACAGGAAAATGATCTCACCACTGCTTAAAACACATGTGGAAAATATTGGTCTCAATTTGTCCACCTAATTTAGTGTGCAATGATAAGAAATCAGCAATTTGCAGTAAGCTGATTTGCTCATCTCAATATATTTGCACAAGCAAAATTTGTTCCCTGGGGGAAAATGAAATGAAAAAAGATCAGGAAAAAAATGAAATTCAATTACACTTAGTGCATTTTGACAAATCAATGCATTTTCTTCAGAAAATTAAATTAGAACATAACAGTTTGACTAGAGATTAAAGTTGGAGCATAGTGGGTTTTTACCTTCCTTCCTTTTTTTTTAAAATAGCTATCCATTATATGTACAGGATTGAGCTGGGATCCTGTTGTATCTAACCCGGTATCACTCCCTGGCCACATACTTTATTTGCAGGAGCCTCTCTGGATTTCATTAGTGTTCGCAAAAAAACCAAACCAACTAGTCGCTCATCATCTCTGATTTCTGGTTGGTTCCTCTTTTAACATGCAGAGTTAAAACTAATCCAGCCCATAGAAGACATTAGTCATCATTTGTAAAATGTTGTACTAGCTGTAAGCTACTGAATTTAACTGTCACTTGTTAAGGACCTATTATTTGCAAGAAACCATGGTAGGTGCTGAGGGAGACAGTCCTGGCCTTTCCTCAAGGTGCATATAGCCTACTATGCAGACCATGGCACATATGAAAAAGAGTTATATAACACGGTAAAATGGGACAGTGGCCAAAGAAAGATGTAGAGAAAGTCCTTCCTCAAAGGCAGGAGCGATAGTGTGTGTGGTGGTGGTGGTGGGGGAATTGGGTGGTAAGGGAAGATGATACAGCTGAATCGGACTTCACAAGAAGAGAAAGATTTCAGATGGTAGGGACCTGAAGAGTATATGATCCAGGCATGAGGAATGGCCTATATAAAAGATATGGAGATGGAGGAGGACAAGGCAAGAATGCTGAGAAACAGTGGGCTGTCCATGTGGTTGGTATACAGATTATGGGAAGGCCTTTAAGGCAGATAGCAGAGGGTTGGAAATGTCAGGCTAAACAATCTGAAGGAAAAATATGAAGCAATAGTTTGAAGGGAGAGAAAGCTCAGGGACAGGTTTTCTTTTTCTTTTTGGTTGTTTTTCAGGGTAGGAATGTTCTAGGCATGTCTGTGGGCCATTAGATGGGGAGACATTGGCTATGAGCGAGTGGGAGGGAGAAAGCAAGGGGGGATGGGATCAAGAGCACAATCAAAGGCTTTGGACTTGTCCAAGAAAAGGGCTGAAACGCAAAAGGCAAAGGTGAGTGAAAACACAGGAAGGTTTTGCGTGTATGGAAGAGGAGAGGGCAGAAGAGCGAGAAGCAAGAGGAAAAGATGCATTTCAAACTTCAGTGAAGAGGAGGATAGAGGTTCCATAAAAATCAATGGGAACATTGAGAAGGGCCTTCTACTGAATTGCTTCCCCCTCCCTGTATCCTTTTCTCTCTCTGGCCTATTTTCTACACAATTCTAAATTGATATTCACCCATAAAGCAGAGGCCTCTCCATGTCACCCTCCGATTTAAGAAGCTCTGGTGGCTCCTTAGTGGCCTTAAGATAAAATGCAAACTCCTGTCTTTGGCATTTAGAGGCCTTTATAATCTGGCTCCATCTGATATCCCAAGACTGGTGTGTATTCCAGCCAAACACACCTGCTTGCTGTTTTCCACACAGGGTCTGCTTTCTCCTGCTACTGCACCTTTTCATGGGCTGATCTCCATGATTAGAATGTGCTGCCTCTTGGAAGCTCAAGGGCCCCTCCTATAGAAGAAGCTTTCTGTGGTTCCCCAAATTGTTACTGCCCTCCAACCCCCGCTGACATGACCGACTAGTTTTGGATTGACTTTTTTCTATGTTGATGTTACTTCTTTCCAATAGAAAGGAAGTTCATGGGTCAGGTGCTGTTTCAGGTTTGTGCTAAGCATGGAGATTTATGCTGGATAGATGGTTTTGTCAACATTTGAAGAGAAATAATCATTGAAAACAAGGAATTGGATGAGATCATGAATGTAGCTTTAAAAAAAGAGGATGAAAGACACCCATAATTAGGGGTGGAATTGTAGTAGATGATCTCAGTGGTTCCTCTTGGACCTGAACATTCCTTTTCTAATATTCTATTGTACTAAGTCCCCTTTTGAGCTTTAGATCTATGATCCTGTGTTCTATCATGTTTTAACACTGAACTTCTAAGGTCCCTTTTCAGCTCTAACATTTTTATGTTTAACAGTCTGTGTTTTAAGATGCCTTCTAGCTCTGACATTCTACAATTCTGCAAAATCACCTCAGATTTGAAGATACGGATTTGTCTGTGTGCATTAGAGAGGACAGAGACTAACAAGATCCAAGGGAGGGTCACTGGTGCTATGTTTTAATACTCTTTTAAAAAAGAATTTGATAGATTACACTAAAAAAGAAGGGGCTGCAAGTCTATAGCTGGTATGGTGCTACATTTGGAGTCAAGAAGACGAGTTCAAATCCTATCTGTGACATTTACCAGCAGGGTTACTCAGACCAAGTGACCTCACCTCTCTGAGCTTTGGACAACTCACTAAGGGTGATCTACGAAGTTATCAAAACACTGTGATGTACAGTGGTGGAAGAGCTACCCATCACCCCAAAATAAAACAAACTATGAAAAGGTAGACTTTGCAAAACTTATTTCAATAGAAACGTTAATGATGTTAATGTTAACTACTTCTGAAAAAGAGGCTTTGGCAAATCACCACCGTTCTATCCCTGCTCGCACCAGGAAGTAGCCAAATCAGTCAACTTACATTGTCCTCCATTTCTTAGATTTTACTACTACTTTTCTCATTTTATAAAATGGTCTTCTTATTTCCGGGCATTATATGACAGAATATGAAGATTCTTTTCTTTTGAATCTTGATAGGTAGTACTCTTATCTTAAAATGTGTCTTTTTGCATCCTGACAGTCAGCCTTAATCTAGTCATCACACAGGAGGGAAAGGCTTCTTACCGAATTAACCGGTACAAAATGTAAGCTCTTTGATCAGTGCTCCCTGGCCAGAGAATCAGCCAAGAAGATGTGGGTAACTTTATTAAAGCTGAATTGCACAGAAAGGCCAAGCTTTACACAGGCTTTAGACCATCTACACACACTCATCTAACTAGTGGTACTCCAAATGTGAGATTTTGTCAGTGACACTGAAATGGACATTACTACAAAAATTGTTTGTGTGCGTGTGCCAAATCTCTTGCAGAAGATGAAGAGGTAGAGAAATTCTATGAAGAACTAAAAAAATACTTTCCATATTAAATCATCATATACTTTAATACGTGGTGACTTCAATGCAAAGGTAAGCATAGGGAAGATAGTAAAAAATATATTGGAAAATATGGCTCAGGCTGGTGCATCACTAGAGCTTAGGAGTTCTGAACTGACTGGGTATCTATACTGTCTGGCACCAATGTAGTAAACTCGCAGGAGTGGGAGGCCACCATGTAGCCCAACGAGGGAAAAACTGGCCCAGGTTGGAAACACCACAGGACAAAGCTCCTGTGCTGATCACTACTGGGATTGGGCTCATGGGTGACTGCTGCATTTCCAACTGCCCTGCATTTCCAGGGCAAGATAAGGAGACCTAGTCTTTAAAAATAATCAAGTGAGACATCAAGCAGCAGATGCGTGTTTGCCAAAGGTATTTTCTGTGGTCCTCGAGAACGTACAGCCTAGAACCCAAAATGGAAGAGGAACTCTCTACAGAAGGTGAGGTCCTCCTGATAATCCTGTTTAAATGATTGTAATTATTCTCATGCATCAAGATCCAGAATAAAGTAGTATCTCTTAAATAAGACTCATAATTATGCAAACGCATTTGGCAGGAAATGCCCAATGGATGAAGAATGTCTAGTGTCTTGACTGTGAAATACAGTTGGGTGGATGATGACTCACAGAGCAGATCAATCAGTACATACATCTTAGGTAAACACCATAGATACGCTGGACCAAGAATTCAGAAAGAAGAGAGTTGAGTTTCATTGCCTTTTCCTGAGTCCAAGCTTCTCCCTAAATTCAAGTGCCATTTTTTAATCAGAATTTTTCTGGTGATGCTTTATGGCTGTAAGTCATGGCATGTCACCATCTTTAACAAATTAATACTCTCAGTCACCCAAAGTGGAATGGGGGAAATGCTTAGTGAACATAAGTATGCTACAGTATGCTCTATTTGTAAAGAGAAATTAGAAAAGAAAAGTGATAATAAAACATATTATTAATGAAATATTTGATCAGAAAAAAAGTGTGAGCCATTTGTATCCTGAGAGTGAAAGTTAACTAGTGGCTAGCCCATACATTGCAGTGGTACCCTTGCAACATCAAGAGATATGATGGAGGGGCCCTGGCATGTTGGGTGAACCCTCTATGGAGAATTTATGGGGGTACGGGCACAAGGGTCACCCAGGATGACAGAGCATTGGGCATGTTGATGCTGTGCTGGCGGACTAGATTATTGGTAGCATTTACAAGATCATCAACTACTGAGGAAGCATCGTTAAGGAAGATGACTGTAAACTATCTTTAATTATAAATTTAGCTTGCCTTTTGCATATTAAAAGGACATCAATAAAAATAGCGATACAGCCCCTCAAAACGGATCTTACTAAGATCAGAGATTTTTTAGAAGGGACCTAAGAGCTCATCTAGCCTGACTCCTTCATTTTCCAGATTGGGACACTGAGGCCCAGAGAGGTAAAGTGCCTTACTCTTAGGTCACCCAGATAATAAATAGCAGAGACCAGCTTCAAACCAGCCACTTGGCCTTGAGATTCAGCAAGCTTCTCATGTAGGAATGTTTTTAAGTGGGTTCATATATTTAATATATTTTAATAGAGGATTTAAATTCAAACACTTGATTTACACTTTGCTGTATAATTAACCCCTTAATTGTGATAAATAATGAAATATAACTTAGAATTCTTGTTTGTATTTGCTTACCATATTCTCTAAAGCATTCCTGGGCCCTCCTAGGTCATTCTAGCTAGCTTCTAATGGCGCTAAATTCTATTCATTATTATTTATGTATATTGCTTACTATTTTATATATTCTGAATAATTTTAGGCACACTGCCATGGGCAATAGGCTGACAAGTGTTATTGCTCATAATATTTATGAAAGCTACTAGTAGAATGGATGCAGTGTAATTAGGAAACATGAAATTCTTGAGTCATCACAACATGGCTTGTTTTAGTCCCCAATTTATGAAAGAATGGAAGGAAGGAAGCAAAGAAGGAAAAGAAAAAAAGAAAACCAAATGTCAATGAAAATCAGAATATTATCACATAGTTTGATGGAGACTGTTGAATATATTAGAATTTATTCACTTAGAAT
This sequence comes from Phalanger gymnotis, assembly GCA_028646595.1. Lineage (NCBI taxonomy): Eukaryota > Metazoa > Chordata > Mammalia > Diprotodontia > Phalangeridae > Phalanger > Phalanger gymnotis. The sequence goes on from CM053628.1 coordinate 10,286,454, forward strand.
TTATGCAGAGTGTTTAATATACACGTATAAATAGATGAGTTTCAAATATGAATTCACAACACTCACTTTTATGCTGTTATTATCACACACAATGAGCCAAAAGAAAGTAGGTGGTTCTTTCAGCCTAGGATTGTACCATGATGTGTCGTATGGAAAAGTAACACCATGTTAAGATAATTTGACAATTAAAAACAAACAAGAAATATGTCCCCACGTCAAATTCAAAAGATGGAATCACAGCCACAACCAGGCCATTTTAATTGCTTGACCAAAATAATGTAAAAGGAAAACAACTTTGAAAGACTTTAGGTTAATGATTAATGAATTAATAAATTAATAATTACCTGATTAATGAAGATCTCAGTACACTGATGAAAAATGAGCATGCTTCCTGCCTCTTCTGCTGAGAGGTGATGCACCACAAGTACAGTATATGATAATATGACAATACATTTCAGATATGGCCAATGAGTTGATTTGTTTTGCTTAAATACACTTGTTACAAGGGTGGGCTTCTATTATGCTTATGTGAGTTAGTGAATAGTGTTATACGTATGTCCACATAGGAATAGCATAAGAGCTAAGTATTTAAAGAAGAAGCTAAACAGTTTGCAAAAAGACACAAGTAACAAGCCATTAATTATAAGCGACTTCAAAGTGCCTCTTTTAAACTTAGAAGAGAAATATAAAAAGGATTATGGATTTGATTATAATGGTGTAAAAGCTAGATATGACAGGTCTTTAGTGATTACTGAATACTAATCTTAAAAAGTATAATTACTTTTAAAAATCACATGACATTTTAAAAAAATTAATCATGTCTTGGAGCAAAAAGAACAAGAACTCAAAAGCATGTGCAGAAAGGTGGAAATATTAACCACCTCTTTTATATAACCGACATATAATAAAAATGGCAGTCTACAAAGGAAATATGGAAAAGAAATAAAATCGAATGGAGATGAAATGATCTTACCTTAAATAGTTAGTGAGTCAATAAAATAATAGAAACAATAATTTTATTAAGGAGTGTGACAATGAGCACATACCAAAACTTATGAGATGTAGATATAATAGTCCTTGTAATGAATACATATTTCTAAATGCTTATATTAACAAAAGAGAGAAATAGAATACTAATGAATTAATTATAAAATGAAAACAGAAATTTTAAAAATCAATTATTGCAAAACAAACACATTAGAAAATTTGAAAATAATTGGAAAGACAAAGCAAATGAAAGACAAAATGCCTATAAAGCTAAGACATAAACCAAGAGCCTGGTTTTTTTAAAAGCCAAGAAAAGCTGTAAATCATTAGTTATTTTGACCAAGATAAGACAGAGGAAAACAAAATTACTAAACTCAAAATGAGAAAGAATAATTCACAACAAAGGAAACATTAATTAAGGAAACTATTAGGAACTACTATAGCTAATTATATAGTAACAAAATTTAACACAAATGAAATGGATGGCTATTTACAAAGTATAAATGCACAGAATAATAAAAAAAGATACAGAGAATAAATAACCAAACAAATATCAGAAAGAACAACTGAACAAGCTATAAATGAACTCCTTTTCTCTTTCTTCATCCTAAAATATTCCTGCTCCAGATGTCAGTTTCCTCATTTGTAAAATGGGGATCATAATAGCACCTAACTCCTAGAGTTGTTGTGAAGCTCAAACGAGATAACATTTGTAAAGTTCTTAGCACATTTGTGAAGTTCTGGCACATAATAAGCACTATATAAATATTAGCTTAAAAACATATTCTATCACATGTTTAAAGAACAAATAATCCTTAGGATGTATAAGGTATTCACAAAAAAATAAAGAAGATACCTTACTAAACTCCTTATGAGATAAATATAATCCAGATAACTCAAATTAGGGAGAGAGAAAGTAGAGAGTAAAATTCTAGACAACCATCACTAAAGAATATTAAGGAAATAATATTACCAAAATTATTTACTGTGCCTAGGCTAGCTGTATACAAGGAATACAAGGCTTCTTCAGCATTAGGAAACTTATTATCATGATTAATGATACTGACCACAAAAATAACTTAAAAATTACTATCAAATAACTCTGAGGTATGAATTTATTTCTATAACATTTGAAAATATAATAAAAGATGGGGAAATTATTATTTCTACCACAAGATGACAGACATGACAATTTGATGCTGGTGAAGTTGTGAATTGGTTCAACCATTCTGCAAAACAATTTTGAATCATGTAAGAAAAGTTTTTAATTATTCATATCCTTTAACTCAGAGCTGAGATTCTACTCTAAAGAGGTTCTTGATGACAAGAAAGGCCTCATGTGTACCGAACTATTCATAGCAATATATGAAAACAAAAAACTGAAAATAAAATATAACTCCAATGATACGAAGACAGCTGAACAAACTGTGCTATATGAATATCATAGAATATCATTGGACCAGAAGGCATACCAAATATAGTGGCTTCACAAAATATGGGCAAATGTACATGAAGTGAGGCAACATGAAGAAAGTAGAACAAATATAATCATACATAGCACAAGTATGTATGACTACTAACACCTAAGTCAAATACAATGAAAATGCAAACACAGAGAAAATATCCTTCCTTTCTGTTAACAATTTATAAATTATAAAAGCAAAAAGTGACATGTTGGGAAAAGTCTATGGTTTCAAAATAAAATGTATCAGTAAATAAGGGTAAGTGACATTTATATGGAAAGAAGGAGGAAGAGGAGGAGAAGGGGAAGAAGAAGAGGAGGAGGAGGAGAAAGAAAAGGAGAAAAAGAACCGCCATTTTTAGCACTCTAGGGTTTGTAAAGTACTTAACATACATTATTTCATTTGAGCTTCACAACAACCCTGTGAAGTAGGAACTACAGTTATCCTCATTTTACAATGACAAAAGACAAAGAAAATGAGATTCTACCAGTTTGAGTCACTTACTCAGAGTCATTTACATAGTAAGTATCTGACATGAGATAAGACCTCAGTCTCCCTGACTCTTAACCTCCTTGCTCTAGCAGCTGCATCAAGCATATTACTTCATTTGAGTCTAACAGCTCTTTGAGATAGGTAACACAGGCATGATTATCCCCATTTATCAGATGATGACAGCTGAGGAATAGGGAGCTTAACTGATTTTCTCAAAGTTATAGATAGTAAGCTATATATATATGTGTGTGTATACATATAAATATCATATAGAATTATATATTTTATATATATATACATATGTAACAGCAAGACTGATTTAAAGTCAAGCTACTAGTTCTATGCCAATTGATGAGAGGCAATTCATTTTAAACTAGTAAGCAGCAGCAGCAGCGGCAGCAGCACTACTGTTGAATTGTTTTAATCTGTATTCCAAGAAGAGAGAGAATCTTTTTGTTGCAGGCCTACAAGGCTGTATGGTGTACTGCTCCTTCAAGGTCAGCTTACCTTTTGTAACTGACACAGCTCAAAGCCAAAAATAAGCTTTGGGCCAGAATAGTCCACTGGGTTCTTTTTGATGTGTGTAGTAGAAAGCAATGACAACATTTTTAACTTTGCTCACTACCTAGAAGCAGGTCCTTTATGGAGGGGTTCATTGAAGATAAGAAAGAAAAGAGCTGCTCTTTTTCCAAGGTTAAGGAGTTGAAGTCCCCCATGAAGATTGAAGCTTAGGAGATCGAGGTTGATAGACTGTGGGCAGGCACCAGAACTGGTAAATAATGCCGAGTCTGCCAGCCTTGGCCTCTTGTTTTTGCTTTGGTTGGGGCTTTTCCCCTTCATAGCCAACCTGAACGGTGGGGTGTGTAAACTGAGCTGCAGTGAACTAGAGCTTCTCTTCTATGTCAATCTCTGACTAAAAATAATGAAGTCTGTGCCTCTGGAGTGAAGGGTGGTGGGAAGGTGACAATTGGCAGGCCCATCTATGATCAGCCAGCTTTTACCAAGAGGTTGAACTCAACTCTCCTCACCAAGCAAGTTGCTGCTGCTGCTGTTTCTCTGAAGTTTTAAGCACTTTCAGGAGGCTCTGGCAATAGACAAAGACTGTGTACGCCAACCCAAAGCACTATCAATCATGTGACCATGAGGGTCGCCGCCTCCTTATCTCAAAAGCATGCCTAGTTTGAAATGAAATGAGATACCCTATAAAGTCTGCACTTAGCTAAAAAGCTGCACATCCTCCATGTCATTCATATCTCAAAATCCAATGATAAAAGAACTTTTCATAGGTGTTCTTTCTAGGTCATATTGAATGCCAGAGAACCTACCTGTACACAAAAGTATGACATCAAAAACATTTCGAGAAAGAGGTTTCAACAGCTAGTGATAAACAGTATTTTTGAAGACTAGAGTTAGACAGCAGATGTATGAAAAATGTATTTAGAACAGCCACTGGTTATCAGCACTTTGACCTCTTAGTGCCCGAAATAGGTACCTACCTCATTTGCATATATAATGTTTTCATTTATTCACTATCCTATTCATTCTTATAATCACTAAGTATACAGTTGCACAGTCAGGGGAACCTTTTAAAATAAAAAGACAAGTTTCATGTCTTGCACTGCATGCTGGTTTCCGTGACACGTATCTCCTCCTTCCCTGGCCATACCCTTCTATGAGGTCCCTGAAGCACTTGGTTTCTGGTTCCCATGATTTATGCACACAGACCTCATGGTGCCACCCGACGCTCAGACTCTACACATTCCACTTTGTCACTCATTTCTGAATTTGCAAGAAGAGTTGCTTCTCTTGAAAAGTGATCTCTAAAGTCTCTTCCAACCCTCAGATTCTGTGACATATCCCAGAATCACAGAATCTCAGAGTTGGACGGGATCTCAGAGCTCATCTCATCCCACCAGGGTGCAAACAGGAATCCATTGTATAACATACCCCAAAGAGGTTTCGATGTCCAACCTCTGCTTGAAGACCCCCAGAAAGAGGAACCCACCACTTGCCAAAGCAGCCCACGCCACACTAGGATGCCCTTGGTTGTTAGAAAGTTTTTCCTGACATTAGGCCTCAATTTACCCCTTCACAACTTCCATTCATTAATATCGACAACAACAGCAACTGATGTTTCTATAGCACTCTAAGGATAGCAAAGCACTTACCATACATTGCCTCGTTAGAACCTCACAACAATCCTATGAGATCGGTATTACTTTTATTCCTATTTTACAGAAGAAGAAATCGAGGTTCAGACAGGGAAGTGACACAGCAACTGTCTGAGGTAGAATCTGAACCCAGGTCTTTCTGAGGCCAATCCAACAATCTATCCATCATCCGTGTTGTCTCTCCTTTTGGAGCAAAACGGAATATATCTTTCATATTACAGCCCTTCAAAGATCTGAAGTTAACAATTATGTTTCACTCTTCCACATGCTTCCATCCAACCCAAATATTCTGTTCTCAAAGGTTCTTTAAAATGTTGTTTTTATAGTATGGTTCTCAGTCACCTCTTCTTCCCAACTACCCTCTTCTGAGGCATTCTCCAGCTTAATAGCATCCTTGATGAAATTCTCTATGGTCTCACCAAAAAGAAGTACAGATGGACTATTCCCTACCCCATTCCCACAGTCCTGAGTACTAGGCCTCTCATAACACAACCTAAAAGGGCATAAATAAATGATAGGCCTCATAATACTCTTGATTATTCATCTCATGACATTCGATCTATTCACCTTTGTACTTGCTGTTCCCATGCCTGGAATGTCACATCCTCATCTCTACCTCTTAGAATACCTAGTTTTCTCCAAAACTCAGGATAAACACCGTTTCTTACCTGAGGCCTTTCCTGTTTCCCCTTCCAATTTCTCTCAGCCTCAACCCTAGCTGTTAGTGCCTTCTCCCAATACCCTGTATATAGTGTATACAGATACAGATATGTACACGTTGTTTTCCATAATGAAATGGAAGTTCTTTGAGGGCAGGGGTGGTTTGTTTTATGTATTTGCATCCAGTGCCTGGTAACTTGTTTATCAAGTCAAAGTGAGCTTTCAGTCCATCAACAAATTTCACTATAGACTCTGCCCGTCCTCTATTTCTGACTCTGCCATAACAAGTCAGGCAGAAACTTGGCAACAATCTGGGGAGGACCAGATTTTAGAAACATTAAAAATAACTCGGTATGGAGTTTTTCAAAGTACAGGCTATGACAAATGCCAGTATGTGATGCATTTGTAACATGCATAGATGAGGCTGCTTATTCATAGACAAATCTCTCCCTCTCTACATGCATATAACATTTAATTCAGAAGTTCCTTCTTCCAAAATCATGAAAGTTATATGGCATCTTTTAAATATCTTATATTTGTCAGTATTCTTCTACAAAAAAATTACATGACAAAATTATCATGCATTATATCTTATAAGATCACATCTGTCCACTCCCAGGAGAGTACTTTACAAAGTGTTCTCTGTAGGAAGCAAAGGAGGACAGAAGCAAGCACTTACCAACTGTGAAGTGGACTGGGCCGCTGGAAACTTTTCTCTCCTGCAAGATGTTACTATATACTAAGGACATCTCAAGACACCAAATGACTAGCTTACTTCCAATATAGAAGAATGTCTCAGAACCAGGCATTATCTTTCTGATAATGCAGGACCCCTTACTACTACTTTCTGCATCAGATCATTATTTCACAGCCCTTTTCCTCAACTAGTAGTCAAGTTAAACCTTACTGGACCCACATTTGTAAAATCTTCAAATCTCAAATATTGAGATGTCATGCATGGAATTTTACAGGCAATTTATCTATAATATCATGTATTAAAATGCATTTTAATTTCATAGCCAACCATTTAATAATATCAGCACCATAAGGGACATTTCATTTTTAAGCATTTCTTTTCCCTCTCCAAAAAGATGGTCTATCTAGTCTTTCTTCTAACTTAGTTGTGAAACACAATACTGTCTATTTTACATTAGGTGGTAGACTTTAGTAATATTTTCACTATGGCTCCATGGATAAAATGAATTCACTTACAAAAAAAGCAAAGAACAAACACCACTACTGCTTTCCTCCTCCAGGCAAGACACGTTGAGCATAAAAGCTATCAAGGAAAAAGTTGTTGTTGAATTGGATGTACTGAGACTTAATAGCATCTTGAAGTCCAAACTCATTGGAAAGAAGACATTTATAGCAATCAACACCTATGCTACACCCACCTTAATGTACATTTTTGGAACTGCAAAATGGACCAAAATTTGGGAAGAATACTGACAAAACCTGTATAATAATTAATGACACAAGGCTGAGCACCCTAACACAATTCTATAGAAAGATCATCACTTTTTCACCAAAAGGAAAAGGAAAAGACAGATATATTCTCAGAGCACGGGATAAGTTTACAGGTGAAACAAATTAAAAAGTACATCTGCCCATATCTTCATTAAGGAATAGTAAAGCTTGATCACACATACATGCCATTAGATTTGTTTTGTGTAACCAAAAGTGGTTCATTTCCAGATGTAGCCTCTAAAAGAGCTAAGCTCAAAGAATGGAATCAAAAGGTTCTCTATGGGCTTTGTCTACCTGCACTCAACCAATGATCTGTCACTAAAGACAAATAAATGCCTGAGTTTTTGAGATTTGTTTATATAAATACGACCGGGTAATCACCACTACCAAAAATCCACAATTATTATGAAAGTAAGCTGAAGAAACTGCAGCATCATTGTAGGCTGCAAAAATTTACCACCTCCGGACACATAGCAAGATGTGACTTGTAGGCTAGGATCACAGAGTGGAGGCTCACTAGCTTTCATGGACTGATAGACAACAAATTCTCACACTACAAATACAGACTTGAAAATATTTTGAACAAGTCCAATAAACTGTCCTGGAATCCAACCATTGTCACAGATTGAACTATTGCCCACAATCACAGATATGCCATTGATCCATAAAAACTTAATAACAATGTTTTTATTTGATGTTGCTGTAATTACATACTCATAATTTCCAAGCCACCTGGAATGAAAAACTTCCAAAATATAGAGATGTGGTGAAAGAAATCACACACATTTGGGAATAGGATGAGGTACTTATTTCCTTCATTCTGTCTGCTACTGAAGTTGTATAGAGGATACTTACAGTGAGCCTACAGATGAGCTTATATCTGGCCTACTTTTATTCAATTACAAAAATAATTATTTTATCCACCTCTGCAATAATAGTCCACAGGACATTAAATATAAAAATAATAGCAGGATAGTGGTTTGTCACAGGACTATTTCTACCTAACCTTCATCAAATAAGAAAAACAAGTTGCTGGTAATAATAACTATGATACTGACATCTGATATTTACATAATGCTTGCCATATATTACTCAATTTGAGCCCAATAACTACATTGTGACATAGGTATTACAGGTATTATCATCCTAGTTTTACAGATGAGGAAACTGAACTGCGGAGAGACGAAGTGACTTGTTCAATATCATAGCCAAGATATGAACGCAGGGCCCCTGACTCCAGATCCAGGGTTCTTTCTGTTCCAGGGCAGCAATACAAGGGAACATAAGGACCTCAAAGGAGCCCTAGAAAGTGGAGTTCAAACAGAGGAAGGAGAAGAGGACAACAAAAATGAGGTATGGAACACCAAGAAGACTTTTTGCCATCTTTGTCTAGACCTGGCTTTTTAGCTGGAAAAATCTCTATCAAATGGGAGTATCAGGGTAAAATGTTATGCTTGGACTGGGTTCCTTTTGCCATGTTTGCATTTGATGGGTACAGGAGGATATAACCCTTATCTCCATCTGCTCTAAAGACAACTGTGACTTCAATGGACAAGAACAACTTAGGCTTTTGGACCACCATTCTGCAACTGTCACATAACAAGAACCCACAGGAAAACAAGTTCCCTTGTCACCAGTCATTCTAAGTAGCCAGTACTTGTATGCAGGGCAACAGAAGTGCCTCTACCCTGCCATTGATTTCCAAAGACATGCTATTTGGTAAAATGCAGAGATTCCTTTTGTCTTCATGAGGTGATCTTAACCTGTGTCTCTGTGTCTATTTAGGAAATTCATCTTGGTATTGAGTAAAATAAATCTGGGCCATCAGAAAGCCATATTGCTCTACAGCAACAGCTAGGAAATGAAATTTCAGTTGGAAGTATCTATCATTTATCTTCAAGGAATTTAATAGATGCTCTGATTTTTACTGGAGAAAAAATAAGGCCTATGCATTGTTTACATCTGTGCCCTATGCAACGAAGAGTGAGTTAAGACTTTAATTCAACTCCACAAGCTTTGACCAAGAACCTAAGTATGTGAGGGTAATGTGTTAGACACTAGGTATCCAAAGCCAAAAACAAATCCTTTCTGTCTTCAAGGAACTTCCGTTCTGTTGATGGGGGCGGTGGTGGTAGATATAATTAATGGCAGACGCAATCAATTTCAGCATAGTTTTTACAGGAATTCCAGAATAACAACATGTTTCATGGGAAAGAACTTGCTTTTTACAGCACAAAAAGAAAACACCAATCCCACGTCTCCCTTTTTGGTACCGTTGCCTATCCTCCACCCCTCCTCCACTTTCCTTATCTTAGCAACATACAAATAAAGCATCAGAAAATATCTAAAGTGACTGAACAGAACTTAATCGAAAGTTAAGAAAGGAGTAAAGGAGGAGAAAGTAACGCTATTTTAATGAGTCCAGTCTATGTGAGAGACACAAAATATGCATAGATGCCCAGGCATATATTTGTTTCTATCTATCAAGACATTACTTAGATGTAAAAATATGCTCAGAAAAAGTGAAAATAAGGTCCCTTCCCTTGCTTCAAGTAGTCAAGGAGAGATCCCAATTAAGTTTATGGAGCAGTTAGCTGAAGGCTAAAGACTGAAATAACTCTTCTGGAGTAACAATACTTGATTCGAAACAAAAATATTTTGCATATTGGAGATAGTGAGAAATTCCCAAGGATTAAAGTTTTAGTAAGCCCCATGATTTTGATTTCAACGATCACAGGGCCAGAAAAATACAGAGTAAGAGTTTGAAAGGACTTTTTAGATCATTGGCTGAGAAACTGAGATGGCAAAAAGAAGAGATATCCCTTTTTGTTTATTCTCAGCACATGTGATTGAGAATACAATGAGATCCACGGCTTCCATTGTTTTTTTAGGTTTTGGAGTAACTACAAATAAAGATGCCTTTTCTAAAGGCTTTGAAGTCCAGCTTGGTATTCCCACATAGTAAAAATATCCTATCTAGAAGCAGGGGGAAGTAGGCTAAAGAAAATCCAGTGTTTCAGAAACTTTAGGTATAGCCTGGAAATTAAAACGTTAGGGTTCAGTACTGAATAAATGCCTTCAAGTTTATTTGTTTGGGGGAGGAGGGTTAATTGTGAGATGGAGTAAGATCTCATGCTGGCCATCTCCGTAGTGGAAAGACAACTGGCTCCTTAGTCAGAGGCCTGAGTTTAAATCCCATCTCTGTTGATTACCGTGTGATCTTGGGCAAGTCATTTCATGTGTCTTGGCCTCAGTTTCCTCATGTATAAAAGGAAGAAGATGGAGCAGATGGCTTCTAATCAGCCGGGGAAGGGAGGGAAAAGGGAACACGAGGTGCCCAAGGAAGAGTTAGCTACATAGTTGGCATTCCATAAACCTGAGCTGACACAAGTTCCCTAAAAATGGGCCAATATATATGCCCAAAGGGCTATAAAACTATGCATGCCATTTGATCCAGCAATACAACAGCAATGCTATATCCCTAAGAGATTATACAAAAGGGAAAAGGACCACATGGACAAAAGCATTTGTAGCAGCTCCTTTTGTGGTGGCAAAGAATTGGAAACTGAGGGGATGCCCATCAACTGGGGAATGGCTGAACAAGTTGTGGTATATGATTGCGATGGAATACTATTGTGCTATAAGAAATGATGAGCAGGTGGATTTCAGAAAAACCTCGAAAGACTTACATGAACTGATGTTGAGTGAAATGAGCAGAACCAGGAGAACATTGTACACAGTAACAACAACACTGTTCGATGACCAACTTTGATAGACTTAGCTCTTCCCAGCAATACAATGATCCAAGACAATTCCAAAAGACTCATAATGGAAAATGCTATCTACAGAAAGAACTATGGAGTCTGAATGCAAATTGAAGCATACTATTTTCATTTTTTTGTTTTGATTTATTTTGGTTTTTTTCTTTCTCATGGTTTTTCCCCCTTTTGTTCTGATTCTTCTTTTCAAAGTATGACTAATGTATAAATATAATTAATGACTGTACACGTATAACCTGTATCAGAATGCTTACTGTCTTGAGGAGGGGGGAAAAGAGGGGAGAGGAGAGGGGCAGAAAATTTGGAACTCAAAATCTTACAAAAGGGAGTGTTGAAAACTAAAAAAATCTATTATAAAAATAGTTGAGCCGGTATAGCTAAATCTGGGGAGAGGGGAGTTGTTTCTCAGAATGTAGTCATTTTAATGGCAATAACAGCCTCTGAGTTCAGGTTGCTAAAGGTTTAACTTTGAGACAATCCTTTATGCATATTATTTAATATCAAAATATTCTGGAATTAATTTGTAGTTACCGAGGCATAATAGCAGAAACGTTGCTAGCAGCCTAATATAATTTTCTCCCTGGTTCGCATGTTAAAGCCAACTCATATACATCTGACATGCTCTTTCCTTTCAGTCAGCTGAAGGGGCGCACTTACTTGGTTTGGCTCACCTGAATTATTCATGTGACAACTTCATTTATGCTTTAAAGATACTGATTAAAACCCTTTGCATTGTTATTTTTTTGCCATATTTTCTACTTCCTTTATTTTCTATACTTGAGAAACTCCTGAAAAAGAAAGGACACAGAGGAAAAGACAACAATGACTCTGCTCAAGCAGAGTCATTGCCAGTCATGGGGATGTTCTTCTATGAAATCTCTCTTATGAGCATTGGAGGTATTTGAAAAAGAGCAAGTTGTCACACTGACCCCTCTTTTCGCATACTTGTAATAATCTTATCATGATTTCTTTAAACCAAGACATTACTTTTCCATAGTTTTCTCAGCAGCAATTATAGTTACAGTGATGTTAGTGCAATAGTTTGTATAGAAGTTTGAAAAGAAGCTCAAGATGTCCCAAAAAAGAGAGTGGCTTTCTTAAGAACCAGAGCACGTATTATCCCTAATAGAAAAAGACTCAATTTGATAATGAATAATAATAATGTTGTTGCTCAGTTGTTTTCTGACACTTTGTGAGCCCATTTGGGGTTTTCTTGGCAAGGATACTGGAGGTTTGCCATTTTCTTCTTCAGCTCATTTTACAAATGAGGAAACTGAGGCACAAGGGTTAAATGACTTATTCAGGGTCATACAGCTAGGAAGCATCTGAGGCCAGATTTGAACTCATGAAGATGAGTTTTCTTGACTCCATGCTCCTCACTCTAACCACTACAGTGCCACTGGAGGCCCCAATAATAGTTATAGCTAGCATCTATACAGTGCTTTAGGGTTTACAAAGGGCTTTACAATTATATCATTTGCTCTTCACAACAACTGGTGGAGGTAGGTGTTATCATGATCTCCATTTTACAGATGAGGAAACTGAGGCATAGGGAGATTCAGTGATTTAGAGCTACACAGCCAGTAACTGTACAAAGCAGGATTTGAACTCAGGTCTTCTCAACTTCAACTCCAATTCCAGCACATTGTGCTACCTCGCTGCCTCAATAAATATAAAGAAATGTGAAATTGCAGAAGTTACCCTGATGGCTATCACATTCCATGGTCTTTAAAAGTGAAATGCCTCAAATAGCTTCAAATCAAGGAATATGACTTTTATGCAGCCATCTACAGATTAAACGCCCACATTTTAAAGTGAAAATAGCCAGTGTGTGTTACAGAAAGGATCAAAAGGAGTTTTACAAAGGAAATATAAGTAGTTAGCAGACTTAGAAATTGGTAACACAATCTTAAGTAATGGAAAAACAGCTAAATAAGATTCCTCTTATAGCAGTGAACCACACCTTCCCTCTCTTCACTGCTATTATTATTATATATGAAGGAACTAGTAACTTAACTTTTAAAAATGCCTTGAATTAAAACATCCCTATGGCTGGATGCAAAAGCAGATTTAAGAATGACCCTGCCAGGAACATTAGTTCCACTTCTATCTTCTTCTCAATGTCTGATGAAATGTTCAGGATGGCATCCTAGTTTTTCTTCAGTCATGTCAACCCCAGTTGTGTTTTAAGTTGAGGTAAAGTCTTTATGCAAATATTACAAAATATTATTAAGATCCAATTTATTAGCAATGGCTTTCTAGGTTGTGTTTGTACCTACTCTCCCTTGATAAAGATGGGATGATGCCATACTCGTCTTGATCCTATCCCACGCTTCCTTCTCCTCCAAAGGAAAAAAGGGGGGCAGGGAAGAGAGGGGGAAAAGACTGGAAGACAGAGACAGAAAAATATAATGCTGCATAGAAAAACCTAAAGGCAGGATTTATACACACACCATTTTAAAAAAACCAAATTCAGCCAAGCAATGAATCTTTTTTTTTTTTTAAAAGTCAATTGTTTGCCTGGATTCAACAGATTTTTTTCTAGTGACTTTAATTGTATAAACAGCCTGTAGCCCTATTAATTGTAAAACTGACAGCCAAATGCAAAATAGACAAAGAAAATTCCATTGCAGCTAAACATGGAGAAGAGAGGGAGGGGTGCTTTTCTCAGATTTAGAGAATGTCAGGGCTAGAATGGATTTTTAAATCACCTTAAGGTGTATCACACTCTAGACAATTTTAAAGTATTTCACCTTTCTGGCTCCTTTATTCAGATTAGAAAGGATTGTTGATAGGTCACTAGCAGAAGAAATTAAAGCAGCTTCTTTTTCTTTCTCTGTATCCTGAGGGAAGAAACTACTCAGAGACATTCTCAGTATGATGTGTACTTGACTAAAGATTCCCTTGACAATATCCCTTAAGCAGGATCTCCAGCCTTCCTTTCATTTTTTTCTCAGGTTGGGAAACCCGCTACCTCCCAGACATCTCATCCATTTCCTTAGCCTAATTCCATTTTTTTCTGTTTCTTTGCAAATCCCTCCCCAACTGCTCTTAATTCTCGCCTTTGACACACCAAGCAGAACACACATAATCCCTCCGCTACATGACAGTCCTTCGAATAGTTCAAGATGGCTACCATTTCTTCCACCCCTGTCTCCGCATCTAATTCCTCTATTTCTCATTGTCTTTTTAGAAGACATCTATCATATACTCAGCAACCCATAAATTGTTGTGGGGGATTTCTATTTTGGCCTAAATTAAATGAATATCTCTATTTTCCTTGCTGGCATCTCTTGATAGCACCCTTGTCTTCCCTTCCAGGCACCTGCACTCATAATCTCAGTATTACTTTGTACTCTTCCCCTGCCTTCACGACCCTCTAATCTAATCAGACGCCAAGTCTTTTGGATGCTGCTTTGGCCTATGATACTCCTCACATCTGGCCCTTCTTCTTGTCCAAAAGCTTGTCTTGTCTTGCCCATATTGCTGTAATCTAGATGTGAACCGCCACCAGACTGCCGTTTCTTCCTCCTGTAAATCCCCTCTCCAATCCGTTTTTCATTCTACTGTCTTAAGCATCATCTTAGTGAACTTTCCTAATCATGTTTCTCTGATACTAGACACTTTCGGTGGTACCCATTTGTTGAGTAAAGAACAAACTCTTAATCCTGGCATTCATGACCTTCCACAATCTGACTTCGGCCTACATTTCTGGTTTTAAAACTTCATCTGCCTCCTGTACTTAGAGTTTTAACCAAATCGCACAACTTTCTACTCCTCCCCCTCCCGCACCCCCACCTCAGCTTGCCCTTTGCTGTGTCCATGTTCTTTTCCAAACTATAAGGCTGTTACTGATTATGATTGATGAGATTTAAGTATCCATTTTCCCCAAAAGACATCTCATTCAAAGCCTAAAACACCATTAAGGGAACTGTAGCACACTGTTGAGAGGAAGCATGGGAGAGGAGGTGGAGAGCTGGCCTTAGAGTCAGGAAAATGGGTTCAAGTCCTTCCACTGCCACATAGTATCTGGGTGATCATGGCTAAGTAAGCCCCACAGAACTGTCTAAGACTGGAAATTATACATGAGTTGCCAAAGTGCATTAGTGGGGAAAGTTTACACACCAGGAGTTCTCTACATAAAGGAAATCACAGGTCTAGACCACCCCACCTTTCCAGATACTCAGCCACAATGGTATAATGGAGAGAGAGTTGGATTTGGGATGAAAAGACCTGGGTTTGTATTCTGGCTTTTCCACTTACTACCTCTGTGACCTTGGCCAAACCACTTTGCCTCTGTGAACCTCTGTTTTCTCATCTATAAAATGAAAGGTTTGGACTACATAACTTGGAAGTTCCTCTCTAAAGCTCTAAAGCTATGATTCTCTAACTAATCAATAAGAAAATAATATCGAGGAACTGGAAATGGCATTAGTAGCTCTGATTTAATATTAACTATTTTAATATTACTGTTAAGCTATTTATATATAGCTTAATTCTTATATTGCCAGTAAAGAGTGACTATATAGAAATATATTTGTATTATCCTGAGAGGCTATACTATGCAAGCTGAAAATGCAAATAGGTCAGTGAAGGGTTTCAATAAATTTATGGATGACATTCAATCCAATCCCAAAACACTTCATAAATACCTACCACGTGCAAAGATAAAAATGACCCAGTTCCTATCCTTAAGTGGCTTTCATTCACCCAATGATGTAATAACACTCGAGAAATGGCAGCAAAGGCTGTCTAGACCCTATCCCTAAGCTTTTGAAATCACTGTCAAGAGGAACAAGTGCTACCATGTTTCATAAAATGCACTGTCCTTGGCCGGGTCTGACCAAGTATTGAATCTCTTATTAAAAACAGAAAACAAAACAAAACAAAAAATCGAAAACATTTTCTCCAAAGAACCAGTCTCTGTGTTTGTAGCTATGGCTATAGTTGGGCCAAATGCCATCATGGCAAACAGGACAAAGCATCACAATCAGAAACTGTTTTGGAAGCCACTGTGATCGACAGCGTCAGAGCCAGGCTAAGAGTCAATAGGAGACTGAGAAGTTCTGCAGTAAGTAGATGTCCTTGTGAAGTCAAGAGTTAGGGTACTAATTTCTAAGCAGCTACAATCTCTTTCTATTTCCTCCTGAAGAGGTAAGAAGAACAAGATCGTATGACAGCATTTTTGGAAGAACTCCATTTTTAAATAGAAAGAAGTGTGGGAAATCTTTGGTTTTTTCTTCCTGAGAATGTCATCTAAGTGCAAGAGACGAAAATTTCAAGATAGCATACCATCACAATTCAGTTCACCCTAAGGAGGCTTCTACACAAACCAGTAGTGAAGTTTTACACATATATGAGAAAAGCAAAGCACTGAAATTCCTTTCTTACTATTATTCAAATATACACTTGTTGAGTCTCCTAATTATTCTCTTTCTAAAAGAACGAAGGTTAAATAGCTATTGAGTTGTAGGTGAAAGATAAAGCTCTACAACAGAAGCCTCCCCTTTCTCTCCTCTCTCTCTTCTTAACCCCTTACAGCCAGGCTTCCTACATTACCATTCCACTAAAACTGCTCTCTCTAATTAGTAACTTGTTACTAATGATCTCTTAGCTGCCATCCGATGACCTTTGCTCACTCTTCTTGCTCCATTACCTCTCTGTAGCCTACTGGTCACACTATCGATCATTCCTCCTTGCTATTTCTCTCTAGGTCTCTGGGACACCACTCCCTCCTTGCTCTCCTCCTACATATCTGACTTGTCTTTCTCTGTCTCTTTTGCTGGATCCTCATCCAGATCATCCTCTAACCTTAGATGTCCCTCAGAGTTCTGTCCTGGGCCCTCTTCTCTTCTCTCTCTACACTATTTCATTTGGTGATTTCATCAATTCCCATGGATTTAATTACCATCTCTATACTAATAATTCTCAACATGTACCTTTCTTGCCCTGACCACTCTAATGACCTCTATTCTTGCATCTCCAACATGGAGATGCAATTTCAGACATCTCAAAATGGATGTCCAGTACACATCTTAAGCTTAACATATCCAAAATGGAATTTGTTATCTTTCCCTGTAAGCTCTCTCCCATCTACCCTCCCTATTACTGTGGAGAGCAATACTATCCTCCCAGTCCCTCAGGCTCGCAACCTAGGAGTCATCCTAGACTCCTCACTATCTATAGATAACCCACCATATTCAATCTGTTGCCAAGGTCTGTCGATTTCACCCTTGCAACATCTTTCAAATATGACCTTTTCTCTCCTCTGACATGGCCATCGCTGTAGCACAGGCTCTCAGCACCTCATGCAGGGATGATTGCAATAGCCTGGAGGTTTTAAAGCTCCCTAGGTCTTAAGTCTCCCTCCACTCCAATCCACATTTCATTCAGCCACTAATGTGGTTTTCCTAAAGCACAAGTCTGATTATGTTACCCTGCCTACTCAATAAACTCCGGTGGTTCCCTATTGCCTCCAAGAGCAAAGACAAAAATTCTCTGCTTGGCATTCAAAAGCCCTTTATAACCTAGCCCCCTCCTACCTTTCTACTCTTCTTAAACCTTACTCCCTGACACCTGCTCTTTGATCCAGTGACATTGGCCTCTTGGCTGTTCCCATGCCTGGAATGCTCCTCCTCTTCCAATCTGCTTGCTGGCTTCTCTGGCTTCCTTTAAGTCTCAAACGAAAATCCTACCTCCTAACCCCTGTTAATTCTAGTGTCTTCTCTCTGTTCATTATTTCCTAGTTATCCTGCATATGGTTTGCTTTGTATGTATTTGTTTACATGTTGTCTTCCCCATTAGATTGTAAACTCCTTAAGGGCAGGGCCTTTTGTCTCTTTTTGTAGCCCTAGTACTTAGCATTGCTCCTGGGGCACCTTAGGCACTTAATAAATATTTATTGATTAGTTGATTGATATCCATACCCAGCTAAGCCCACTCTAGAGCCTTAAATGAACAGACATAGTCCAGTCATGAAAATTCAAGAGACTCAGAAATATCTATTGTTCCCATGAGCCCACCTTGTTAAAAATAATTTTGAATTTTGTCACTGCATGTGGAGACATGGCTTATGGTTTCAAACATTTCTAATGTGCCTCCCCTAGATGGTTTGTGACATATGGAACTAAATAACTAAATGAGTTAGATTTTTTTGTCCTGTTTCTACCCTCCCCCCGCCCCACCTCACCTCACCCCAGCCTTAATTTCACCTGTATTTTAGAACAAATTTAAGTAATTCAGTAAATCATCTCTTCTTCATGGAAATCTAGTTTGTAGGAAAAAAAATTAACTCTTTGATTTGCATTTTTCTAAAATTTTTAACTTTTCCTTCCCATCTTTCTGTCTCTCCCCCTCCCTTCCTTTCTCTCTCCCCTCCCCCTTCTCTCAATCATCATCTTTCTGAAAAGTAAATATAACTTGTAAATCTGATATAAATTCAGGCAAACTGTGCAAAGCACCCAACAGCTGCTTTCTCAAAGTGGCAAACTGTTATAACACATTTACTAAATTTCACGGAGGTTTAGGATAATTATTCAATCCTGCCTTCTACAGTTCTACCAATCAGGCAGTCAGTAATTAATTTGGTTGCTGCAGGTCATGCCGACAATTCAATCCCTCTGGACACCACTGTGCCGAGTGGACAAGGCTGCATTCTTTCATCATTTCATCAGTTTAGCTCTTCTCCCTGTCGTTCCTTCTAGGTTCATTGACTTTCTCAGTAAAATTCTTGGCCAGATTTTGTACTTCATTCTCCAATAAATGTCAATTATCAGGCAAAGACTATAAACGTTTAAGTAATGTTACCTATGTCTCAAGATTGCCACATCACTTAGGATCACTATTAGACCTGACACATCTTAGAACTTCATACCTGAACTTTTAGCACCATGTATGGATGACTATTATCTATGTATTGTACGTGAAATCAATATAGAAACAAAATGTTATTCATTGTACTTCTTTAACTCTCAGATATGTGCCTTAAATTCTTAGCATTAAAATTTAGGGATTAAAATTTAGGTATTAAAATTTTAAATGACTTTTTTAAAACAGCGCTTAGTATAGTGCCTGGCACACAGTACGCACTTAATAAATGCTTACTGATTGAATGATTAAGACATCAAATTGTGCCTAACCGGAACAGTACAAATAATCTCCTGGTTTTGTTTCTGTGATGATGACATCTAAACCACATCTTCCCCAACCACCTATGCCTTTTTAACTTCCCAACTGACCCAACTCCAATCAGCATTTTATACTTGAAAACCATTCAGAAATTTCAGGAGAGCAAAATGTAGTCAATTCTGCTTTTTAAGCGTCTCAAGCCAAAACATAGCAAACTAATGCTGTTATTGGTGGGGGTGGGGTGGTGAGGATTGAAGGCACTCCCCGAGAGTCCCCCTTTTCCCCATGATTGTCCAGGGTCCTGAGAAGAGCTGAAACACCTTCCTAACCCATGGGGCGGGGAGTGTTCTCTGAGGAGTCAA
The DNA here is from genome assembly GCA_028646595.1 of Phalanger gymnotis. Classification (NCBI taxonomy): domain Eukaryota; kingdom Metazoa; phylum Chordata; class Mammalia; order Diprotodontia; family Phalangeridae; genus Phalanger; species Phalanger gymnotis. The sequence goes on from CM053628.1 coordinate 10,305,962, forward strand.
GCATTATTCCTAAGGGCGCGTGTGTGTGCGTGTTCACTCCTGGGTTATGTTTTTGTATTGATGAATTGTTTAATGCGTAATGCTGAGTGCTGAGTCAAGGTTTGTTCTAGAGGAAGCATGTAGACATAAAGGTCCTAACAGTGGAGCCATTTTTAGCCTCATGTTTTGCATTGTGGTAGACTCTAGGTGAGAAGTTTATTACAGTGACAAGGCACATGATAACCAAGAGTCAAAAAGCAGCATATCATTTCTAGACTTTTCCCAAGGTTAGACTTGCTAGTTTGTACTGTGGCAGAAGGATCCGAGCTCCTGAAGTGAGCTCTATCAGTGACACCTGGGGGACTTCATAGACATCACTTGACTTCTTTGGGCCTCAGTTTCCTTCACTATGAGGTAAAAGGGTTGGACTTGATGGCCTCTAAGACCCTTTCAGCCCTAAATCCATGCTATATAATTTATACCAGCTGAGTGCAACCACAGACTAGGAGCCTACTAGAAAAGGGAGGATTAGGGTTCAACGAATGGGGAACTAGCAATGAGAATATTTTCCACCAAAATATTTTGATTCATCTTAATAATGAATCTCCATGCTGCCAGATAGGCCAGATGTGAATGCATCAACTTATCCTTTAGGACAGCTGAAAATAGAAGGTCATTTTTTTTAAAAAATGATCTATTTTATTAATATAGACATGGCCTAAAATCATCACTCATGATTGTATTGTATTTAAAAACAAGAATCATACCATTTCCAAGGCATAATTGAATATAATGATGGTGGTGGTAGTAATAGTGAAGAAGGGGTGAGAACAGTCATCCTGGACACAGGATGTGCATTTCCCCATCACCCCAAACATGCCAGAGGCTCAGAGAAGGATCGCATGGCTCCATCCCCCCCATTTTACAGCGGGTGAAACTGAGGCCCAAAAAGGGGTGCTGATTTGTCCAAAAGCATACAGTAAGTTAACACTAGGGCTTGCTCTCTTGACTCTCATGTCTGTCTTTTCCCCCCACTATTCCACCCTATAGGATGATCTAAATAAAACCTTTCTTATTTTGCTCATTTTTCTTTTATTTTAAAGGTCCCATTTCTAAGCTGAAGTTTCATTCAAATTATCAGTAATTAAAGCAATTTAAAAGTATACTGCAGCTCTTAAGAACAGAATGTGGCAAGTCCAATATTGATCAGTTACTGAAAAATGAAAATTAGGACTTTACTGACAGGTTTACGTAAGAACAAAACTGTTCTAAGCCGTCTAAGCAGTGCCTGTGACACACTCATCTGCAAAATGAGTAAAAGAAAATTTTAAAGAGACTATGGTAAAATTTCAGTCACATGATTGATGATTTGTTGAGATTAAAAAAAATTTCAAAATCATTGCCATGAGAAGTTGAACATATCTAACTTTTGGTCTTGTTTGCTGAGTTGTCCAAAAAAGGCAGTTTATGGAAGCAAGAAGAATGGACCAATTCAGATGGGATGGAGTTAACATTCTGGTTATCTGAAGATGAGCTCTTGAAGCAAGAATTAGCATTCCCAAGGACCTGTATAATATAAATAGTTTGCTTATGTAACTTAGTTACCCCCAAGAGACCAATACAGAGGCACGGGGAACTCACCAAACAATTTAGATTTTTAAAATATAAAAGAAATATCTCTAAGATAGAAGCAAGAATGATTAAGTGAGAATCAACACAAAAATAGGAAACAATCCTGTAAGAATAGTGTCAGGAGTGGTAAAGCTCAATATTAGCTACAATTGGCAAGAAAATCTAAGGCAAAAAAGGGCAGAGTTCATTTCTGTCATGTTCGGTTGTTGTAATTGTTGTTTTGGTTATATTAAGGAAAAGAGATGGATAGAAGAAGGGACAGGAGCATAATTTGGTGAATTCAGTGTCCTGAATCCTTTCATGTCACCTGAGAAGGGACCCTCCCTCCATGAGAGGGCTCCATGTATATTTGCTTGACACTATTGTGTCTTATATTTGAATGAGTTTTAGGAATGACTTGAATGGAAGCTATGATCATATGCTCACATAGTTTGTGAATTTGAATGTTAGAGTGAGGATTCAAAAAGATGCAATTTAATTGGGATTAGTGTCATCCTACACTTGGTTTCAAAATAACTTCATGAGTACGAGTTGAAAGGATCATGGCTAGACAGCAGTTTGTCTGAAAAGGGAGTTGGTGAGTTTAATGGACAAGCTCCATATAAGTCAACAGTTTGATACAGAAATGAAGAAAGTGAATGTAATTTTAGGCAGCAATAAAAGAAACAATCGAGGACCAGGGAAATAAAAGGCCTTAATTTCATGCCACATGAAGACCATCTGAAAGAACTGTGGACATTAGGCCTATGGAAGAGAAGACATAGTGAGGGTGATGGTGGGAGGATGGAACATCATAGCTGTCTTCAAGAATTTGAAGAAAGAATAAATGAAGGAAAAAATTTTTAGGTGATAAGCATGTATCAAGCATTAGTAAGTGCTGTGGATACATATATAAAAGCAAACATAGTTCCTGTGCTTAAGAAACTTATATTCTAATAACGAGAAGACAACCTATATATGAGAGTAGTGTCCAGGAAGAGATTTGTGCTTTAGAAGCTTACACAGATGGTAAGTGGAACACTTTCCTTTAGTAATGGGAACATTGGTTTGATTGTGGTTCCAGAATTGGAAAAAGGGAAACAAGGGGCTCCAAGAAGAAAAAAGGTCAAATCCTCTAGAGTATGGAGTCTGGTCACAGTTGTTGAGGATAAGGCACGGAAGATAACAATGATGATAATAACAAAAACATCCATTTTTATATTATTACCTGTATGTTACCTTAGAACATGAGTCCTTAGCCTGGGGTATATGACATTATTCTTTTAATATTTTGATAACTACATTTCAATAAAATCAGTTTCCTTTGTAAACACATTTTTTTAAAATTTTGTGATTTTAAAAACATGATCCTGAGGAGTACATAGGCCTCATTAGACCGTCAAAGAGATCAGTGACACAAGAATGATTGAGAATTTCTGCCTTAGAGCTTTATTTTGGGAATCTTGAATTATACTAACTTAACATGAAAGACTTAACTTTTAAAATTCTGCTGTTAAGTTGGCACTTTCAGGTATTTACATACACTTTCATTAGCTCCTGAACAAGAAAAAGGATAGTTAGTCAAAAGACATTAGCTTTCTCATTAACTGACAATGACACTGACTAACTCCATATCCATTATATATAACCCTGAAATATGCTTTCTGTTTAGGCATTCGAACTAAGTGGTCAGGTGAGGAAGAATTCCTCCAGCTTAGCCTTACGTCCCTATAGAATAGCATTCATTCTCTCCTTTAGATCCCTATCTCATTTCTTTGGTCAAAAATAAGAATAAAATGGGTCATATTCTAAGAGTTTGTTGAGTATTTTAAGCTAGGCCTTGAATGCCAAAAGAAGTCCTCAGTGATGAAGTCCTAAAATCCAGTTAATACTTGAGTACTTAGACAATAATTGTTTTAAAAAAAAGAAGCATTGTTCATCAAGGTACATCAAGAGAAGGAATAACTGCCAAGTAGCAAACAGGTTTTTGAGGGAGGAAGACATATATATTCAAGGCTGTCAAGTGAAACCCTTTAAAACTATGCTGAAAACCAGACTAAAGAAATCAAACCTTCCTCTTGGCAACAGAGCTATTTCAAGTGACAGAGTCAGTTGTATGCTATTGCTTATAAACCCTAAATGTTAGTGATGGCATGAAAATGGGCACATTTCAGAAGAAAACATCTTGGCTATAGAATAAAGCAGGTGCACAAGAAAGTAGCCTTGCAGATAAATACAGAAGATCCAATCTACTAACATGGTTACCAATTTATAGAGCTTACAGGAGGTTGGGCCATATGAAACCAGAATGCTTTTTTTTTTTACCTCACTATATCAAATACTACTTACCCTGGGTGACAATAACAAATACCTTTTCAGCATTAAACTGAGAACACCTTGAAAAACTGCAGCAATTCAGCTTACTTATTAGGGAACCATGGCCCACATTGGAGTAGTCACACAGAATAGATAGAGTGAGCGGGCTCTTAGTGAGAAGCTTCCTTACATGGCAACCCCACAGTTACATGGGAAAATCTGGCTGAAAACACTGTGACTATCTTGAGAACAATTTAAAGCAATTAGATCAGACCACAAGAGCTCACTTAAGTGCACTGGTATTTAAGAAATTAAGTGTGACTGAGAAACAGTATTCTGTAAGGCATTTCATAAGATCCAACAAAACCGACTGGTAGTGGAGACTGTTTATAAAACATTCTAGAGTTCTAGAATTGGAAGGGACCTTAGAAATGTCAAGCCTGAAAGCAATATCTTGGACCAGTGGTGTCAAACTCAAATAGAAATGGATCCCTACCAGCTAGCTCTCTGACTTAGATCACCACAAATTAATATTATCTATTTTGTTTATTTTATTAAACATTTCCCAATTACATTTTAATTTGGTTTGAGACAGGAGTTTTGCAGGCCTTGAGTTTGATAATTCTGTCTTAGACCATGATAACTGTTGAAAAATGACCATGAATTGAGATCAGACCCTATGTGAATCATTATAATGTAACCTAGGACAGAAAGACTATTCATGGCATACTCATTATCCTCAGGGAATTTCTAACCTCTTCTGTTACTGTTTAAAGGGAAAATGTATAATGGCCATAGTCACATAAGTAACTAATACACAGGCACCTGGTTCAATTCAGTTCAATAACTATTTATTACCACAGTTCTGACTGTAACATTTCCCTCTTCAAGAAACTTCCATGGCTCCTTATAGCCTCTAGTATAAAATAGAAATTTTTCTGCTGGATGTTTCAAGTCATCCACAGTCTGGCTCCATCCTGTCTTTCTAGAGCTACTGCTTCCCCCTCATGCCTTCCACATCCCAACCAAACTGGTCTATTTCCTAGTCTCACTACACAACTTTCTATATCCTAAACTGTGCCAGAATGCTCTCCCTCCTCATCTCCTCCTCTTAGAATCCTTAGCTCTCTCCAGGCTCAGCTAAAGTGCTCCTTCCTGCCTGATGCCTTTCCTGATAACTCTCATTCATAATTGTTCGATTCTGCCTCCGCTCCTTATTTTCTTTACATACTCTTTTATTTATCTGCATAATTGTTATTTGCCCAAAGTGGAATGTAACCTCCTTGGTGGGCAGGGTCTGTTTTGTTCTTGTATCCCCAAGGCCTAGCACAGTGAGTGCCTGGCACACAGTAGGTGCCTAATAAATGCATGTCGAATTGAAGTGAGTTAGCACAGCCAAAATTCACTGAAGAAGATCATGACATGCAATATAAACTATCTGTGAAAGGAACTAACTGAAGCTACTCACTGATGGTATGTGTTGGAATAGAATCCTCATTACCCACTGAACCATTCTAACACCTGGATCTTGGACCATAAGTACAAGAGAGGTGATAAGTGCATTTAGATGCCAACACTCAGAACAGGAAAACAGGCTATATCAGAAACCAGAGGAACTACCTATAAAACAAAGATATGACCAATCCCCAGATGTTTCTGAAGTCAACAAAACAAACTGACTATCTGAAGCTTATATAACGAAGGAGAGATCATGGTCATCTCCACCAAGACTCAAAAGATGGCCAGAAACATCCACAAGGATTCCGAATCAAGGCACAGTTTATCAGAAGGAAACCTGAGACTCTAATGCAACAAAAAGACAAATGTGGTTATCAACCTATCGACAACATGCCTCTGCAATAATGATGAAATGTTTAAATCAAGCCTTGATAGGTGAAGTTTTCTTCACAGTTACACATCAATGTCTGCCTTTAGGCAGGTAGCTTTCTTACACTTGTGGTTTCTATTTGGCTACAGAGCAACCAACTATAGTTTAAAATAAAAGCATATGAATATGAAACAGTAAAGAAAAATGCTGACTTTGGCTATGAAGTAACTAAACATGATTCTTAAGTGCATATTTTGTGATACATTAAGAGCACTGAAATCAATACATATTTTCATATTGTACTATAATATAAGTATTTAACTGATTGCTTGCAGTATAGCTCAATATAGCTTTTATTGATAAAGAATAAAAGTTGAATATATAGATATACAAAATCAACTTGAATTTGGGCAAGGAGAAATACATATTAAGCCTTTTCCGCAAGTCTACAAATAAGTGAATTTGGCTTTGTTTTGCTGAAGATATGTCTTGGATTTATCTTGCTAACAAATCAAGCTTGAATACAAGTCCAAAATTACGGAAAACAAGAATCTACTGAGAAACTTTCCATTAAGACCTCTGCAGAGAAAATCCAACAGTGCATCTGCCCTTCCCCAGGGGAAAATGCACTTTGAACTCCTTCTGGAATGTAAAGGCACCTACAGTAAGCTGACCACTAATAATGGGCTATAGTCAATTAGATTATCTGAAAGATCATACACATTTGGGAGAAAAAATGTATGTTGTGAATATCAAGCCAAAATAGTATAATTGTTAAATGATATCTTATTCAAAATAGATTGAAAAAGCTTTTGAAGCAAGCAGTTAAAATTTCAGTGAATTATGTATACATATATATATGTATATATACATACATATATATGTGTGTGTGTGTGTCAAAAGAGATAAAAGTGAACAGAAATCAATAAGTCATTTAAAAATGTTACATGCATGATAACTGTGGTTGGTTAGGTTATACTATACCTTTCTTGAGTCCATTAATGCAAGCTAAAAAAGATTTTCATAAAGTTAAACTCAATAGAAAAGATATTTTCTTCATAGAATATACTCTCTTAAAATCAAACACATTTCAAATTCAAATACAATACATTTCCTCCTTCCTTTAAAGTGCATGCAATGACAGATTGCTAATAGAGAGTGGAGGTAGTCAGTGAAATTCAATATTATCAGTAAAACATATTTTCTTAAAACCAGATAATGATACATTGATCGTTATGGTCTTTAATGCTTATGGACCACCCATAATGAAAATTATACATATAATATCGCTGTTTTGAGACAGACTTATTTAATTATTATAGCATTTATCTCTATCAATTGCCTGAATTGACCCATAAATTTAGTCCAATCTATCAGTTACTTAGTCATTCATGTAGTCACACACACACACACACACACACACACACACACACACTCCTCCACCGCATACATACATACAAGACATTAAGAATGCACGTATATTTAAAATTAAGTAGGGGAGATTCTAAGGTGTTTTTTAATTCTCTGTCATCTAAGGAAAATGAATATTGTAGCTTGTTTATACTTTAATAGAAACTTGTATTGGTGTCAGGAAAATAATCTTAATTGGAAGATATGGGGACCACAGTCAGTAATAGTACCTACCCACCCCTAAGGAATGCACAAAGTTTTAGTGTAACTTTTAAAAGAAATACATGAAATAAGACCATTTAGCATAATCATAAAAGCCTAAATCATATATCTACTGGAATTTTTGTTGTTGTTTTTGAGTCATTTCAGTCGTGTCTGACTCTTCATGACCACATTTGGGATTTTCTTGGCAAAGATACTGGAGTGGTTTGCCATTTCCTTCTCCAGCTAATTTTATAGATGAGAAATGAGGCAAACAGAGTTAAGTGACTTTCCCAGGGCCACATAGCTAGGAAGTGTCTGTGGTCAGATTTGAGCTCAGGAAGAGGAGTCTTTCTGACTCCAGGTAATACTGTACCACCTACTCTTGCATATCAGTTAGAAATCTCACTGAGAAACCTAATGTGAATACATTTTACAATGCATTATTAGATAGTGAGACTAAAGAAATAGGAAATGGTTAGAAGAAAGGAATGCTAGTGATGATTAGAAAATGTCTTGAACCTCTGGTTTAAAGGCAACAAAAAAGGATGTAAAAATGCTGTGGGTATATGTGTAGCTGACACTCAGATGGATCTCAAAGGACTCGTGTTATCTGAAAGGAAACTGAACTCTGAGTAACTGCAAATCCAATAATATTTTCCTCTCGTAACTCAGCAGAGCAGATCATTAGCAGACAGTCACTTTATCAGTTGCTTTTGCTTAAAAAGGTTTTTCTTTGTTACAAAATATGGCTCACCATGTTATCTACCTCCAGGCACAGAGGTGAGGGACTTGAGTGCAGAATGAGACACAGATGTTTTTGGATATGGCTAAAATGCAGATTTGTTACAAGGGCTCTACGTATTAATGGTTATAAGGGTTTTGTTTTCCTTTTTTATTTTTCCAATGGAGAGTGAAGGTGGGAAGGAAAGAAAGTAGATTTGTTAACTGAAAAATAAGTAAGGGACGGTTCAATTATGGAGTGGTAGTAGGCAGTATATCCAGAAATAATTATGATATATATATATATGTATATGTATATATACACATACTCACACACAAAAGTCAGAAATCAAACTTTTTTAATGCTGTAAAGTGTTATACAATTTCCTCCATAATAATCATCCATATTTTCTAACCATCCATCAAGCCCATGGTACTGTTCTAGAAACATCTGTAGGACACAGAGAAGACATATTCCTTGGGTTCTAATCCCAGTTCTTCCACTAAACAACTATGTAACCTTAGTGGCGGAGTTGGGACTAGAACCCAAGGCTCCTGACTCTCCAGTCCAGTGTTATTTCCAGTATACCATGGTACCTCCCTAACACATATATATGTGTATACATATATTGAATAGTTTATATAATATTATATATGTGAACATAAAAATATACAACAAATTTGTATACATTAATGTAAACTGGAAGTGATTCAAGATTCTGTGTCATCAAGGTGAATATTTTCTGAGTTATTCTACATTCTGTTCTGAAATTTACAGGGGGAACAAACTAAAAACAGGAGAGGTGTCAATTTTTGGCTGTAGAAATCATGGTAACAATGAGAGGAAAGTTATGTTTGTTTACTGTTATTTCCTTTATAGCCTGGGTAAGCTGTTCTGTCTTCTGTCTGTACTTAATTTTGTGTTCCTTGATCTATAACCTAAATCAAAGGCAACCAATCAGTCACCCTTTTTGTTCACTGAATGATGGAGGAAAGGAAGGAAGGAAAGCTCAGAATCTTTCTTATAAATCTATGTACACAGAGTTAATCAGGGAAATGACCACAGCAAATAGACTGAGGAATTAATTTTGCAAGCAATCTTGAAAAAAATCGATCTGATCCAGTAGATGTTTATTGAGCACCTAATGTGTGGCAGTGATCACAATTGTTCACCAAACATGTGTTCCTGGTTCCCTGCTCCTTGCCCTAACTGCTACAGTTAACACAGTTGAGATCCTTCTTCCTAATTAAATAGACTAGCTACAGGAACCCCAAAGGTCAATTCTTTGGGCAAATCTTTCTAGTGACTTTAAGGGATCAGTAAGAGCTGCAGAGATCTACTTGGCATCGATCCATCTTTTCATTCACCTTTCTCCTGAATACTCTTAGTGGAGGTATTTTCAAAGGAAAGAATACCGTATTATCAAACGTGCTGAAAAAAGTAGGCTTTTCTTAAAACCTTAAAACCTGGATTAGGAAAATCTAATCTTTTCTAGGTCACATTATAGGGAGATCTTTTATATAGGTCTTTTTGACCACTACTCATCTGTGACTTTTGTGAGATTTAATGTCCCCTGTACCTTTCCTAGTCCAGATGATATCCATGAATTTTGGATATGTCGCGTAAAATAAAATGCAAATGTATTATGAATCAACCTCAGAACAGGCTTTTCTTTTCTTTCTTTCTTTTCATGAAGAGGCACAATGCATCTTTCATTGAAGGTCAAAGGATAGAGTCAAGTCAGTATAACAAACAACTGGCTTATAAATATAACAGGCTACATGATAGGTATTTTTCTTGATGTAAATTCAAGTCACACTAGTGACTCTGAGTGCAGTCTACTAAGCAGTAGTGTTACCGTATGTATGTAGAATGCATCGTGTCTGCACCTCCAATATGGAAAAGAGAATGGTAGTGTGAGTCCTATTTGAGCATAACCTATGCTCCCATTAAGGCTACACACACCCATATGATTAATGAACAGAAAGGGCACCTTGTTTATGGAGAGGCATAAGTGATATTGAAGTTTGTAAATTCATTCTGCAGCAGAGCAGATTGTTTGATGTGGCCCCTAGTCCCTAGGAAGTTTTAAGTATCCAAATTAATGGCAGCTCAAAATCCCCATTTTTGCTTTCCATACCAGGGGCAGGAATAAAGAATTCAATTACATCATTGACTTGCCATGCAATTACTGGTGAGGGCTGGGGGAGAGAGGTAGGGTAGCATCAAAAGCAAATGGTGCCTCTGGCCTCCCTACATTTGGTATTGAAGAAAAAGGCATAAAGGTATCTCTTCAGCCTGAATTATCCAGATTGCCACGTACACTGAGCACATTTATTGAATTTGTAATTTTCCCTTTTCATTTAGTCTAGATGTAGTCAGTGTAGGCTAGCCTAATTAGTTTCATTTTATCCAAATAACATATACGAATTTGAAGTCATGATTGTTGTTCAATTGTTTTTCAGTTGTGTCTGACTCTTTGTGACCTTTTTGAGGTTTTCTTGGCAAAGGTATTAGAGTAGTTTGCCATTTCCTTTTCCAGCTCATTTTACAGATGAGGAAACAGAGGCAAACAGGGTGTCAGAGGCCAGATTTGAACTCAGGTCTTCCTAACTCCAGGCCTGAAGTCATGGTAATTATTTGTTAAAATAAGGCTGATTTTTGTAACACTGAACTATGATGTACTTGGTCTGTTTTTCTAGTGTATAAGAATAAGAATTTTAGAAACAAAGTACTGGTTGGGTATAGTGTAACACATGGTAATCAGTGGCAATCTAAAAGATTCATGTCTGTGAGGCATGATGACTCCTTAGTCATGTGTGAAGGTCAGGTACTTCTAGAGCATAAGCACAGATAAACCAAAATGGTGGTTCTGGGGTATGAGCTTCATTTTGGGGGCAATAAGCATACCTTTCTTAGATTCTCATTAAAAAGAATTTCCTGTCGTTTTTCACATACAATCTAACAGCAGAAGAGTGAGTGTGTCTGGAGGTGGAGGAGAAGAAGGAGAGAGGTCATGGGGCAGGGGGTCAAAGGAGGAAAGGAAATCAGAGAAACTTTCTGGGATTAATACTGTGAAGTATTTATACTAATTTACAGAATAAATGACAATACCATTGGGAGAAACTACTGATCACAGCCTTTGCTCTCTTAAGTCGAAGGTCACACCTCCTCTTTTTGGGTCAGGACACTTTGGTTAGGAGCCTCGTGGGAACATACCTCCCCTGGTTTCCTATATAGGTGACCTAAAGGGAACAAAAGTAACCTTTTCTCCAAATGAATAAACCAACCTGAGAAAGAGCACAGAACTGGCCACAGAAAATGACACTCAAGAATTTCTCGACTGATTTTCCTCACTCTTTTGCTTTCAGATATTTAACTTCACTAATCAAATTTCTAAACTTTCACTACATCTACAAAATGCTCATTTTCAAGCAGCTTGTGCTGGATTATATATGCGATGGAATATGATTCTGAGGTATTTTAGGCTAGCCTTTCATGGGATGACCTGAATTCCAAAGTGAAGCTCAGAATAAAATAGAGAACAAGGGCCTATGAAGAGGCATCTGAAGAGAAGGGAAGGGTCCTCTGGCTCCCTGAACCCATGATGGGTGTTTCTTGAAGGTGTCCAGAGCCCCAGTGCTCAAGGAGCTCAGACAATTGAAACCTTGCAAGCACTTTGAGACATTATCTGGAGAAACTGCTTTCATGCCTGGCTTTTGGGATTTGATATAGAAAATACAATAAAGGTGATATTTTTCAGATACATTTTTGACCTAGCCAAAGTGCTCGTTTTAAATAAATCCACAGCATTCAGATATTTCATGCCTTTTAATATTCAATGTGGTCCTCAGTGGTAATAGTATTTGAAAAGATACAATAGATTGAAAATAAACTCCTGCTAAAGCCATTCTCAGACAACAGTAGGGAGGGCAATTTTTTGAGCTGAGGGTCATAAACAAATACTTTTTTTTAAAATCCATGTTCTTTTATCATTATCAAACTTAGAACACTTATGGGAACTTGAAATAAATGTATTTGAGCAGGGAGATTTTCAATCTGTCCACTACTAAAACACGTTAAATTTTTGTCTGCATACCCTTGAAATTTAACATGATTCTCTGCCTTAATCAACAATTACTTCTGCACTTCCTCAAGTAATATCTCAAACATACCTAGACATGTGCATGCCACTTCACTTTAAATACATGTTTCAGAGACATTATTTTGAAACTAAACAACTTCGGAAATGTTTCCCTATTCCTTCTGCAACTGACTATATCTGTTCTATCAGCAGCTAATTAAATATCTGCTGCGATAAGGGGAAAAGAGGTGATAATTAAAATCTTGTAGCAAAAGTGGACACGATTATAATAGAACAGTTTTATTAAATCACCTGAAGCTTTTCTTTCATTAATAGAAATCAATGCTTTCTGTTCCTTTATGTATCTTTGTCCTTGTATATTAATATGGATTACAAGCTTGGTAATCTATGGATTTCATAGACTGGATGAAACTGTGATTTTCAAATACTGTTTCTCCTTTCTATAATAAAATAACTCCTAAACAATGTCCTCTCAAACCACAAAAATTCCATCAGGTTGAACATTTCTCTAAATTTCATTCCACTCAAATTTTGTATAAAATCTTAATATGTTGTTAAATTTACCAATTCAGTTAAACTCAATTCTGAAAGCAATGACTAGTTTTTCCTCTGGATGTATTCATTCAATGAAGGGCTGCTGGTTAGACAATACTTAAATACTATAAACAAATTTGTTTTCTGTGCATGTTTATAAAACACATAAGCATGTATTCATGTAATATGCATTGCAATGCAGAAGCAAGATAGAAGGTGTATTGTGCAAAGTCAAATGTGTACGCCTCTGAGAATGTCAATAGCATTCAATAATATTCTTTCTGGATGTGGTTATTATAGTCTACATGCAGTTTTGAAGATTTAATCACGTGTTCTCAAATGGCTAGGACTGGTTTACCGAGGACACTCAGTTGATCACAAAGAGCGGTAGTAATGTGAATGACGATCAACACCTTCATTTCAAAAAGGCCCAGCACCTAAGCCTCTGCCAATGAACAGATGTCATGGTACAGCAGAGAAGAGACCGGATGACTGAGGCTGCTGACAAACACTACAGTTCAACATTTGAAGAAGCAATGGGATAATGAACCAACAGGAAAACACATCTTTAAATCGCTTCAGGCCACTGATCTTGGGACCATCAGAGAATCCTGGAACACTAAGTCAAAGGTGAAAAGGAAAGGAAGTTGGAATGCCAGCTTAGGTCTTGTCCATTATAAAGAGAATGTCATAGAACCAAGTCTGACATCCAGAGACACATTTAAGTACACATTTCAATGATCAATACATTACAATTGTCAGATGGAAAGCTGTTTATGGAGTGGAAAAATCAATAAGAAAGCCAAAGTCCTATGTGGTTTAAATCCATTAGGGATCTACTAAAGATAAACCAATCCTCTTTGAGGATATACAGTTAAAATATTTTAAGTCAGCAAAGAACAAGTCATAAAAAACAGTGCTATGAGCATGAAAAGGAAATAAAAAGTGGAAGCATGCTATTTCAAACTGAATTAAATGCACAGGAAGAGGAAGGAGAGCACAAAGGACTATTTTATCAGTCTGACAGATTAACTGACTGCAAAGGCAAGTTAAAAGGTTTTCCTGAATAAAAACAAATGACTCTTACCTTAGAAATCATCTGTACTTTCTGATTGGGAGGCCTAGGAAATCAAGGTAATAGCTCTTGTGGATGCTTGGAATATAAATATCACATTTGGTATATTTGTACTAGGAGAGTAAGCCACCAAGAGTTAAAATAGGGCTCAGACAGGTTCTTGTCCATAATAGAGAAGAAGAAAAGTCTTTCGCCTAGACTCAGTCTGGCTCTGGAATCATCTGTGTATCTTGGAGCAACTCTCACCATTCCTATGCATCTGAATCTGCACATCTGTAATGTGAGTCAGACCACTAGGTTACAGAGAGGATGGGAATTAACCAAAACATGGTAGACAAGCCTCAAGGGCTACTGGGAAAGATGCCCTTGAAAGAATTCGAGGCTTGACCAAGAAATCTAGGGTTACAAATGCCTCTGATAAGGCAAGCCTCTGACTTCTGGTTTCTCAAGCTCATTGCCCTCTGATGTATCACCATGACACCAAGATGTATAAGAGGGGACAATCTGGATATTCTACAATTTTTTCAAGTAAAGTCCCAGCATCCCTAAGCAGCACCGGGCCTTACCTAATCTTATGTTCATTCCAGGACTACTTGATGCATGGACGCTCACAATATTCATTTATAGTCACATCTCACAGAAAACCTCTCATGAATTACGTGACTCTTAGATACAGGCTTAAATACAAGCACATAAAATACATTAATTTTTTTTTACTATTTATTTAATATTTTTAGTTTTTAGTATTGATTTCCACAAGAGTTTGAATTACACATTTTCTCCCCATTTCTACCCTCCCCCCCACTCCAAGATGGCATATATTCTGATTGCCCCGTTCCTCAGTCAGCCCTCCCTTCTGTCACCCCACTCCCCCCCATTCCCCTTTCCCTTACTTTCTTGTAGGGCAAGATAGATTTCTATGCCACACTGCCTGTATATCTTATTTCCTAGTTGCATGTAAAAACTTTTTTTTGAACATCTGCTTTTAAAACTTTGAGTTCCAAATTCTCTCCCCTCTTCCCTTCCCACCTACCCTCCATAAGAATGCAAGCAATTGAACCAAGGCCACATGTGTTTCATTATGCAAAACCCTTCTACAATACTCATGTTGTAGAAGACAAACTATATTTTGCTCCTTCCTATCCTATCCCCCTTTATTCAATTTTCTCCTTTGACCCTATCCCTTTTCGAAAGTGTTTGCTTTTGATTACCTCCTCCCCCTATCTTCCCTCCCTTCTATTGTCCACTCTTTTTATCTCCTTTCTCCTTCTTTCCTGTGGGGTAAGATACACAGTTGAGTGTGTATGTTATTCCCTCCTCAGGTCAAATCCAATGAGAGCAAGATTCACTCATTTCCCTTTACCTTTTCCAAAAGAACTGCTTTTTCTTGCTACTTTTATGTGAGATAATTTACCCCATTCTATCTCTCCCTTTCTCCCTCTCTCAACATATTCCTCTCTCATCTCTTAATTTGATTTTATTTTTTTAGATAACATCCATTAATATTCAACTCACCCTGTGCCCTCTGTCTGTCTGTCTGTCTCTCTCTCTATATATATACATATATATATGTATATATTCATATTCCCTTCAGCTACACTAATATTGAGGTCTCATGAATTATATACATCATCTTTTCATGTAGGGATATAAACAAAATAGTTCAACTTTAGTCAGTCCCTTATGATTTCTCTTTCTTGTTTACCTTTTCATGCTTCTTTTGATTCTTGAGTTTGAAAGTCAAATTTTCTATTCATCTCTGGACTTTTCACTGACAAAGCTTGGAAGTCCCCTATTTTATTGAAAATCCATATTTTGCCTTGGGGCATGATACTCAGTTTTGCTGGGTAGGTGATTCTTGGTTTTAATCCTAGCTCCATTGACCTCTGGAATATCATATTGCAAGCCCATTGATCCCTTAATGTAGAAGCTGCTAGATCTTGTGTTATCCTGATTGTGTTTCCACAATACTCAAATTGTTTCTTTCTGGCTGCTTGCAGTCTTTTCTCCTTGATCTGGGAGCTCTGGAATTTGGTGACAATATTTCTAGGAATTTTCTTTTTGGAATC
>CM053628.1:10322313-10335051 GCA_028646595.1 Phalanger gymnotis
ATTCTCCAGGTCAGTGGTTTTTTCAATGAGATATTTCACATTGTCTTCCATTTTTTCATTCCTTTGGTTCTGTTTTATATCTTGATTTCTCCTAAAGTCACTAGCTTCCACTTGCTCCAATCTAATTTTGAAGGTAGTATTTTCTTCAGTGGTCTTTTGGACCTCCTTTTGCATTTGGCTAATTCTACCTTTCGAGGCATTCTTCTCCTCATTGGCTTTTTGGAGCTCTTTTGCCATTTGAGTTAGTCTATTTTTTAAGATGTTATTTTATTTAGTATTTTTTTGGGTCTCCTTTAGCCAGTCATTGACTTGTTTTTCATGGTTTTATTGCATCACTCTCATTCCTCTTCCCAATTCTTCTTCTGCTTCTCTAACTTACTTTTCCAAATCCTTTTTGAGCCCTTCCGTGGCTGGGACCAGTTCATGTTTTTCTTGGAGGCTTTTGATGTAGATTCTTTGACTTTGTTGACTTCTTCTGTCTATATGTTTTGGTCTTCTTTGTCACCAAAGAAAGATCCCAAAGTCTGAGTCTGAATCTGAGTCTGTTTTTGCTGCCTGGCCATGTTCCTGGCCAACTACTTGACCCTTGAGTTTTTTAGTTGGAGTATGACTGCTTGTAGAGTCGAGAGTACTTTGTTCTCAGCTTGAGGGGCTGCATTGTTGTTTTTAGAGCTAGATCTATACAGCCAGCTCTGCCACACCAGCGCTCCTCCTCCCTCAAGAACCGCCAACCCAGATCCTTGACTCAGATCTAGGCAGGCTCTGCACTCCTGCTCAGATCTGCCACTTAATCCCTCCCACCAGGTGGGCCTGGGGCAGGAAGCAACTGCAGGTGTAGCTGTGTAAGTAGCCTCATAGCTGCACCACCTCTCCCACCCTCAGGGTGGTGGCCGGCTGTGAACTCCTTTCACTCCATTCTAGCAGTTTTTTCCCACTAACCTTCTCTGTTGTCTTTGGTATTTGTGGGTTGAGAAGTCTGGTAACTGCCACAGCTCGCTGATTCAGGGTGCTAGGGCCTGTTTTGCCTGCCTCCCCATCTGGTTGGTCTAGGTGCAGCCCACGCTGACCTCTGCTCCGCTCTGCTTCCAGCTCCATGCCATAGACCTTACCCAGTGACCATCCAGGCTGGAGCTTGCTTCCCTGTCTATTTTGTGGGTTCTGCAGTTGTAGAATTTGTTCAGAGCCATTTTTATAGGTGTTTGGAGGGTCCTGGGGGACAGCTTTAGGCAAGTCCCTCCTTTCCAGCTGCCATCTTGGCTCTGCCCTCCCTCCGCCATAAAATACATTTTATAAGGCACCTCTACACAATTCAGTGGTATACTAATTGCTGACATTTACATAGCTGTTTGTGATTCCCTTCTACTTTCAGGTATTTTTCTCTCATTGAAGCCTCTCCCAAAGCCTCAGCTTGTGAGGTAGGCAAGGCAGGGATTTCAGAGGAAGTTAAATCTGTGGGATGTTAGGGTCATTTAGTAGAGATGCTTCTCAATGACTGAGGCAGGACTCTGCCACATGCCCTTCATCTCAGTCCAGGATTCTTTCTAACTGCATCATTGCTGGTAAAGTTGTATGCTTGAGAGGCCCAACATAACTTCCCAAAAGACATCCAGCAAAGAAAAGAAAAGTAAATCATCACCTTTCATCACCTGTGAGATTCTTGTATAGACAATGGATAGACAAAGGTCACAATGGATATATTACGGGAGGAAATGAGTCACATTCCCTTTGATATTTTTAGCTATAAATGAGACAATAGATGTAAAGCGCTCTGTGAACTTTAAAGCATAGCATAGGGCATTCCTGAAGTCTGGACACAAGGCAAAAATGAGTATTTTCAAGAAATGAAATGAATGAATGAAATTTTTTACCACATTTTATTTAATTGGAATATTCATCTTCAATATGTTTTCCATCATTTGTGATGCAAAGGTTGACATGCTTTGCAAGGTTCACGTGAACTTGATTCAATAATTCTTCAATGCCATGAATTTCCCTATGTGTCCAGACTTTAGAGACACCCTGTATATCAGTCAAAGGCAAAGGAAGCTCACAGGTTGCTCCTTCATAAAGCAAATAAGGATTTGGAAAAGCAGCATAAAGTATATTATCAAAAACTATATGACAAGAAAAGCTGCTGGGCTATGGAGCTGACCAATGGCGACCCTGGGCATGTGTGCCACTGGTATCCATGCTGGCGATGTGCAGTGATCTAGGGGAAGGTCCCCAGCCCTTCTGGGCCAGCCCTCTGTAGAAAGTATCTTAGAGGGCATGGACAATAGGAACACAAGCTGAGAAAATGTGTGCGGGTTGTCATCTCTCTCTTTGGATGAAGCATTACAGTCAGTCTATATGACATTGGTCATTATGGCTCTGCCAATAGTCAGTTTCTATACCTGGTTAAACTGAATGGCAGAAAGGCAGTGCGGCATTGTGGCTTGAGGGAAATTTGGGTTTGGCTTCCACCTTAGGCGCTTACTGGTGTGACTCTTGACACTTAACTGCTCAGAGCCTTGATTTCTTCATTTGTATAAAGGGAGTCGTAATTGCACCTAATTCACAGGGTTGTTTTGAGGATCAAATGAAATACTGTTTGTAAAGTGTTTGTGAGCCTCGAAGTGCTAAACAAATGGGATCCATTATAAGGAAGAGAGAAGTCAATAGTATGTCCACGGCCCTCTTGGGAGATCTTAGTCCAACCTTTTTGTTTTTACAAATGAGGAGACTGAGATCCAGAGGTGGGAAATGCTTGGCCCAAGGGGGCCTCCCTGCTGCTTTGGAAGAATGAATCAGTAGAAATGGACAAGACAGGTACAGGATGGGCAGGCATAGAGGTGCACAATCTGTAATCCTGGAGTGGTCACTCACACTGAAAGCACTGAGTCACTATGGATTCTGAGGGAGGAGAACCAGAGGGCTGAATGGCTTTTAAAGTAATGTCCTTGCTTTTGTACACTTCTACCATAAGGATATAATTTAACTCTCCATGGGATTCACAAAAGCAATTATTGAAAATATAATTTTTCACCATCACAAAAGTGAGTGAACATTGAGTTATAAAAGAGGTGCTATATTTTTTCACAGAAAATTTGTAAGGAAAAAAGAATGCTCATCTAAATTTCTGACCTTGAGATGGCAGTAATAGATTATACACAGGAACAGACTAGAGCCATAGCTAGCTAACTTTATTGATGTACATACATATCATATTTATATTATCATATTTTTTCAAGTTTGTATTTCAGTATTTAGGGGCAGCTCATTTCTTTATTGAAATTCCTATGTAGTACTAAAGAATGTTCTTAGGGTCCTCTATTTTGAACATTAACTGTCGGCCAATATAAATTTTTATTGTCTATTTTATAGCTTAAGTTTTAATAATACTAGATGCTATAAAGTTGCAAAATCATTCCATTTTCAGATTAGTTCATGATTGCATTCCACTCTTCAGGCTCCCTTTCCCCCTCCCCCAAATCCTGGCTTTGACTAACACTAACTGGCTGGCTGGGTCACAAATTTCAGGAAAATACTAATAGCGAATTCATTTCAGACAAAATGTGGCTTTCTAGTCATACCATTCTCTTTTGTTCTTTCTTGGAGAACAACTAGCCAAGTCTCTGTGAATTGCTCAGTTTGGGGGTCTCTTCCTCAGCCCTCCCCAGCGCTGAGTTTGCCTCTCACTTAGGGATCAGACATGTTCTAGTCATCATATCCCTGATCAGATTTTCATCTCCATGAGTGGATGACTGTGTCTTCATTACGTTTCTGTGTTCCGCAGGTCAGAGACACCCAAGGAGTGTCTACCCAGGTGCTGATGGAGAGCAGTTTGACAGAGAGCATAACTTTCTGGTCCTTTCCATCCTGACTCTAAACCCCTCTCGGCAAAACTAACATCCCTGATTTTTTTT
The DNA here is from genome assembly GCA_028646595.1 of Phalanger gymnotis. Lineage (NCBI taxonomy): Eukaryota > Metazoa > Chordata > Mammalia > Diprotodontia > Phalangeridae > Phalanger > Phalanger gymnotis. The sequence continues at coordinate 10,326,219 of CM053628.1, forward strand.
TAGGACATCACCTTGGGCAATCCCCTACTGGCCCAACCTCTATAGTAAGGAGCTCGCAGAGTCCTTTTGGTACATTGCTGCTTTTCCACTCCTCATTTGTCCTAGCACAGCACCCCTATCTCTCTCTCTTCCTCTCCGGCTCATCTTCCCTACTCAGGGTTGGCCATCTTGGGCTCTGACTATTCAATCAACCAAAAAGAGTCAGCACATATGACTGTCTGGCACTGCACACTGGATGCTTTAGAGGGCATAAAGAAGGGTAAGCTTCTTTCCCTCTCTTTGAGTTTCTAATCCAATCAGGGAGATAAAATCTGGGCATGAAAAGATACAAAGGGAAGATAGTAATTACTAAATGTCAAATGATTAGCACAGACAATAAGGGTTAGAGTCAGATCTCCTGAGCTTCACCTCCAGCTCTCTCCAAGGACAACACTGATAGACATTCATGAAGTACTTTATGGTAGAATAAATTCTGTTTTCAGGCAGGAAGGAACATTCTAGATCATGTAGGGTCCAATTCCTCCATTTGACACACAAGGAAACAGTGGTATAGAGAGGCAAAGTGATGTACCCACACCCGCACAACTATGGGGGGTGGGGGTAAGGAAACAAACATTTATTAAGCACCTACTATATGGCAGTCACTATGCTAAGCACTTTTGCAAATATCTCATTTGACCCTCATGACAATCCTGGGAGGTAGAGGCTATTATTACTATTCCCATTTTACAGATGAGGAAACTGAGGCCAGCAGAGGGTAAATGACTTGCCCAGGGTCATACGGATAGTAAATATCTGAGTCCAAGCCTAGTGTTCTGTGCACTGTCGCACCCCCTCTCCCCCTGCCCAGTTGTCATACCCAGCTAGTGGCAAAGCTGAAGCTCAGATTCGAGTTTCAGAAATCCTAGCCAAAAATGCTTTTTCTACCCCACCATTGTGTTTTCAAAGTACTTTAAATATGTCAAATGTTCCTCCCATCAGTCCCAGGAGACACCTAAGGCAAGTCTAATTAGTCTCATTTCACAGACAAGAAAAGTGGAGCTCAAAGAACTTAAATATTACACAAGTAATAAATAGTTGTCCAGGGACTCAAACCCAAGTCTTCTGAGTTCACGTCCAGGGTCTCTCTCAGGAAACTTTGGCCAAATGTTCTTTCCATACCTTGGGAGCGCGCCTGCAACTATATAGCAAAATGTGTGTCTGGGAGGGGAGTGGAAGGAAGGGGTGGGGGAGGAGGGAGCTTGTCCTCATGGTCCTACCTGAACAGTGTCCTTCTGTCACTTTCTGGAGAACCAGGAACTGTTGAGGTCTGCGGGCGTGCCATCATAACAAAGACACGCATACTGACCTCAAGATTCCGGATACTCAGGTAAGTCACTCAGCACGTTACGGCGCACTTCATGTGAAGCTCCAGGAGTACCTGTGCAGGCCACCCCTTTACTTGAAGCCCTAGAGTAACTTCAAGTTAGTTCAGTTCAGCAAATATTTATGTGTCCATCACTTGGCCAGATGATGTGGCAGACATGGTCTCTACCTTGGAGAAGTTACAATCTCATCATGGAGATAAAACATACAGATATTAAGCTGTTAAAAAATATGGTACTACATAATAAAATGCAAAAATGAGTGACTCAGATAAGAAGGGCTGTAGGATGCAGCCTAGGGAGGGAACACTGGGAACTGGAATCATTGTGACAGGCAGGTAGAAAAGATGATTTGAGATAGCCTTAAAGTGGACAGAAGATATACCAGGCATGGGGAGCACAGAGTAAGAAAAGACTCTGAGAATTGTGTATTTGGAGAGTGGTGAGGAGGCCGGCCTTGTTGGAACACAAGGTTCCCATTGGATAGTTGTAAATCCTTGCACTAAGTCATCATAGGAGATAAGGGGAGACACTTAGGGCGGGAACAGATTTCGGTGGCCCTTCAGTAACATGTTTGTCATTATCCTGCAGACCAGAGGAGGTAATGAAAAGTCACCTCAAAATGTGGTAGCAAAGCGAAAACAGTGTGTTGAGAGTACTAATTAGGTGGCTGGGTATAGAGAGAGATTGGAAAGGTGAGAGCCCAGAAGCAGGAAAGCCAGTTAGCAGACTGCTAAAACAATCAAAGTGTGAGTTGACAGATGAAGATGTCTGGATGCATTTGAGAAAGGAGGGATGTACAAGGACAGAGAGACTGTAAAGAATGCATTTCACTTTTTGGTGACTGACAGGGAATGAAGGAGAAGGAAGAATATTTGATAACTGGATAGATAGTGGTACAACTGACGAAAAGAGGGAAAGTTGAGAATGTGATTGATTTTAGAGGGGAACATGATAGGCCGAGTTAGAGACATGTGCAATTGGAAGTGATACTGTGACATCACACAGAAAAATCTGGACGGCTCTTGAAGGTATATGACTGGAGCTCAGGTGAGGGACTGAGATTGGAGATGCATCTATCTGCAGAGGGAATGAAGTCATGAAAGCACAGTGGAGAAAAGGCAATCAAAAGAACAACATACACAATGATTATGAAATAAAGGAAATAAAGAAAACCTGTTCAAAAGGCAACAAAATTCCAATCAAACATAAAGGACAATGTTGGTACCATATTATCACAGTCAAAGCACTCGTCTTTCCTTCCTAAAAATCAAACCACAAAAGTTGAAAACGTTGTACCATCACTTGCAATCGCTCTATTATGAGGTTTTACTTTACTGGTATAGAGAAATGTATTCTGGGTGAGGGGAGATGTTTGGCTGTTTGTAGAGAAATGGTGCTCAAGTTAAAACAAAATGTATCAACAAAATGTTTTGAATTTTAGAAAAGTAAGGATGAGCTCATTAGAATATTTACCAGTTCCCAAGACCATATAGCTTTCCTTTTTCTTTTTTTAAAAATTGTATTCCTAGTAGTTTTCTTTTGTTTCTGTATTCCAGACATTTCGAGCAAGCATTTATTAAGTGCCTCTGTGTACCAGGCATTGTGCTAGGCCCTGGATCACAGAGACAAAAATGAAGGGGCTCCTACTCTCACAGAGCTCACATTACATCCAGCATATGGACAGTGAAGATAGAAAGCGTACAGAAATCAATAGCAGGTAGTTCAGGGAAGAAAGGAACTAGCGATTGTGAAGGTCAAGTAAGGCTTGGGAAGGAGAGAAGGGAAGAGAAGTAAGCATTTATAGAGCACCTACGGTGCTTTTTACAATTATTATCTCATTTGATCCTTACAACAACCCTACAGGGAAAGTGCTGCTATTTCCCCAGCTTTACAGTTGAGGACATTGAGGCAACAGAGTTAAAAGACTTGCCCAGGGTCATACAGCTAATAAGTGTCCGAGGCCAGATTTGACCTCTGGTCTTCCTGACTCCAGGCCTGGTGTTCTGTGCCTGGCAAAGAAGGCAGAAATTAGTCTGAGTCTTACAGGAAGTAAGGTATTCCATGAGACAGGGCTGAGTGGGAAGTGCACGCTAGGCATAAGGAATGGTGAGTGCAAAGGCGTGGAGAACAGATGGAACGTTACGTGTGGGGGGTGAGCACTGAATGAGGTCTGAAAGGGAGGGCTTTGGAAAGCAAACAGAGGGGCTTATCTTTGTTTGACCCAAAGTTTACTGAGCAAGGAACACATCTCAGTTTGTACTTCAGCAAAATAATAATAGCTAAAAACAGCTAATATTTAAATAGCATTCACCATGTGCAAGAGACACTGTGTTCAGCTCTTTACAAAGATTATTTCATGTGATCCTCATAACAACTATATTTATAGATGAAGAAACTGAGGCAGATAATGGGGACATAACCTGCCCAGGGACACCCAGCTAGTAAGTGTCTCAGGTTGGATTTGAACTCAGGTCTTCCCAGTGCTCGATACACTGTGGTGCTACATAGCTGCCTCAAAACTGTTTTGGCAGCTGTGTGGAGGACAGATCATAAAGGGGAGAGACTTGAGGAAGGGGAGATTAGGAAGCTGCTGTAAAGTCTAGGCAAGAATTAAAGTGTTGGCTGGGTGAACAGCGAAGAAGCTGTTGGGGAAGTAGAGTAAGCAAGATGCGGCATGGCTAGGGGAGGACAGGTACAGGCTAGATTCAGCTATTGGACTATGAATGAGGGAGGTGACTTTGGAAGGACTTTGGCTTGGGGGCAAAGATGCTGAATTCTCATCTTCCCTTCTTAAACTTTCCCTTGTTACAAAACAAAGCATGATACCAAGACTTCTTCTTTTTTTGCCCCTTATTTCCAAGGCTTTGTTGAACAGGATTACAGGGTTGTTTTAGAGAATGATGGTTCCAATTCTTTTCAATCCCCTGGCATGAAATGCTGTATTCAGGGATGGAGACATACACACACACACACACACACACACACCCCACAAACACACTCACACTCAGTGATAAAGATTTACACACGCATACAACAGCTACTAAAAGGAGTAGATCCACTCCATGTCCACTTTAAAAATCCTTATTCATAGACCCAGTCATGAGCACAAGATTTATCACAGATCAGCTCTTCAGGCTTAAATCACAGGCTCATCTCCTTCTCGGTACTTTTTACAGAATCACCGCTAACTTGAATGCAGAAATTCCCACAAATGGTGCCTGGCTTAGAATCAGCTGGTTTGGTCTCTGCTAGTATCACTCTGCCTGTCTTCACCACATTCATGCCCTCCCAAGCCACAACGGGCCCCAAGTTCATATATTTCACAAGCCCAGGGAAAAATGGCCTGTCTTTCAGGTCAATATAGTGCTGTTTCAAATGTTCCTCTGAGGACCTAAGGAACTTCATGCCCATGAGGTGGGATCCCTTCTTCTCAAAACGTTTGATGATATCCCCGACCAGGCCCTGCTGGGCGCTTTTGGGTGTGATGGCAATGAAGGTGTGCTTGGTATTGGCCATGGTCCAGGGAAGCACAGCCTGGAGCAGCAGAAACGGGTGGCTGTGGCTGCAGCGGAGGTGAGGGCCGAGCCCGAGGAGACTGCTTCTGATAATGTGTGCAGTGCTGTATCATGGGAGTCCATTGCTCCTCTGCTTCATTAGCTCTTGTCTGGGACCTTCCTTATTCACCTTTGTTTTTCTGAGCTCAAATTCCTTCTAGTGAACCTTTCATTTATATCGTGATAGTTCTCATATATACTGTTTTCTTTGACCATTCATGTAAGAGGAAATGACTACTGGTGTTAAGATATTTTTGTCAATTATTTGTATGTTTTGGATACCAGACTCATCAGTGATATGAAGGGCAGAGGGGCTTGGTAGACAGAGAACTGGCCCCATAGCAAGGAAGTCCTGCCTTTGACATACTCTGGCTCTCCGACCTGGGAAAATCATTTAAATTGTCAGTCTTGACAACTCAGCAAAACTCAAAATGGTGGAGAAGGTGGTGACTTGCTTACTAATTCCTTACTTGGAATTCCTTGTACCACTACAATCATGATCAAATTTCTCGCACTTTACCATTTCTCTACCACCTGTAGGTGGCACAGTGGATAGAATGTCAGGCTTTGAGTAGGACGACCTGAGTTCAAATTTGACCTCAGACATTTACTAGTTGTGTGACACTGGGCAAGACACTTCACCCTGTTTGCCTCATTTTCCTCATTTGTACAATGGACTGGAGAAGGAAATGACAAACCACTCCTGTATTTTAGCCAAGAAAACTCCAAATGGGGTCATGAGTCAGGCACAACTGAACTGACTCAACAACCAAGTCAAAGCTGTCCATTTTAGCTTATCTGCTATTTTTACAAGCCTCTTATCAGCTTACCTTAACTTACTTCCCTTAGATCTCCTAGATTTCATACCACCCATTTACTCTTTTCAAAACACGTTGTGACTGGAGTTCTTTGCTAACCTATTCCCCACTTTACTCAATGCATTATGTCAACTGTGTTGTGGGCCTCCTGCTCGGTTGTTAGTGTACTCTGTTACAATTCATACATTAGACAAATAGCTCTTGAAAATACAACATTATCCATGGGGCCTTGCTCCATCACACGGGAGCTGCTCACTTCTTCTGGCTTCCCTTCCTTTGGGCTCCTCCATCCTACAGACACAAATCCCCCTCACTCTCTAACAATACTGTCTACCTTAGGCTGTCAGGCCTATGACAGCAAAGACTGTATCTAAGTGGTTAGTATCATACCAGGATTATGCTGCACACAAGAGGATGTTTGATAAACATTTCTTGGTAAGTGCAGTGAAAATTTTACCCAGAAAGTTTGTTAAGGCCTTTGGATCCCAGATTTAGAGCTGAAAAGGCCCTCAAATGAGATTACACATATCAGAGCTTTGTAAGCCTTAAAGTGCTACATAATTGGTATTATTAGTAATAACATTATCACTTAGCAAACCTAACTCCCACATTTTACAGAAGAGGAGACTGAGGAAAAGTAGAGGGCCTGCTAGCCCAAGGTCACCCAGAGAGTAAAAGCTGATCTCAGAGAAGGCTTCTTAGTTATAGGGGTCTCCTTTGAGATAGAGGTGAGGGAGCATTCACAGATCCCTTGACCTACAGACATGCCCTAGAGGGACGTTTCCCCTCATATTTATACTTTGGCAAGCAAAGTAACCACAGGATATTAGCCTGAAGGGGCACAAGGATGGCCCTCAAAGGAACACTCCTTGGTACTTAAAAGAAGATCAGACAGTCAGTCTATAAGAAAGAGCATAAATGCCTGCAAGCAAATCTGTATTTGATAGTCAGGAGTGGGCAAGGTGCTCTTGGAAAATGATGTGTACACAACATGGGTCAAATGACTAGAGAGGTAAACAGATTTTACAGATGAAGAAACTGAGGCCCAGATAATTCAAGCCCCAAGCTTAAGGTTTCAGAGGTACAATTAGAACCCGGAACCTGTGACTTGAAATCCATTGTGGCATGGAGTAGTTTCTACCTATCCTTTATCGTAAAGATGAATGATTCTGAGGCATTTCTCTACTTAGAACTTCCCCCTCTCCCACAAAATCTAAGGGCCCCACCAAATCTAAAATCTTGGCAAAGATACTACAGTGCTTTGCCATTCATTTCCTTTTCCAGCTCACCTTACAGGTGAGGAACTGAGGCAAATAAGGTTAGGTGACTTGCCCAGGGTCACAAAACTAGTGCCTGAGGCAGGATTTGAACTCAAGTCTTCCTGACTCCAAGCCCCCTGCTCTATCCACTGAGCTATCTAGCTACCTTTGCAAGGCTAGGAGCTTTATAGATATTATTTCATTCAATCCTTACAACTCTGTGAGGTAAGTGCTATTATAATCCTCATCTTACAGTTAAGGAAAATGGTGCAGACAGAAGTTGAAGTGACTTGTCCAGGGCTAAAATAAGTGCCTGAGGCTCGATTTGAACACAGGTTTCTGATTCAAGACTCAGTACTCTATCCACGGAGCCACCCAGCTTCTTCTTATTTTGGATTATTTTATGGTTCTTAAAGCCGATTTCAATTTCTGATTCAAATAATCAAAAACCATGGGATGATTTAAGCTCTATTCCCCTATCTCCATCCAAGGCTGTGCCAGGCAGAGGACAGGCACCTCTTTTGGGTCCTTCAAAGTGTTAGACCTAAGGCCTTATCTTCATCAGGCCAATCCTATCTGTTTTCTTTTTTTTCTTTTCTACTTTTTTTTCTAGCTGGTAAATGTGTCACGTGTCAGAGGTTAGATTTGAACTCAGATCCTCCTGACGCCAGGGCCAGGCCCACACTATACTCACTTTGCCACCTAGCTGCCCCGCCCATGTGTTTTCTAATGACGGTGCAGCTGCCTGGGGGGAGGGGATGTGAGTGGGTGGGGTGTGGAGCGAGGGTGGCAAACTGGGTGAGATGGGGGCAGGGAAGCAGATCCAAAGGCCAATCAGACCTGTTTCTCAGTCAAGGTGTGGTGACGTCAAGCCGAATCCAAAGGCCAACAGGACTTATTGTTCTGTCGTGGTAGGTGGGGCCAAGCCGAGTCCAAAGGCCAATCGGACCTATTGTTCTGTCAGGGTGGGCGGGGCCAAACCAAACGCAGCGACCAATCAGATCTGCTGCCGCATCCGGGTGTAGCAACAAAGCAGTTGTTGCCGGTGGGCGGGAAAGCCAGATCCCCTTCCTGTGGTGGAGCGGTGATGCAGCCAGGAACTTCTTCCTAGACTCTTGAGTTCTAGTCAGGTCTGTTGTCTAGCCTCTTGGCTCACCTCAAGACCATGGGGGATCCCATAATAATAATCTCAGATGACAGCGACACTGAGGCTGAGCCGAGGCCTGGCTCCACACGCCGGCGCCAATCCCAGGGCACGTATGCAGATCCGGGCCCTAGCCATGGCCCAAGGCCCACCTCACCACCCTTGGCGGCATCACAGGGGGCACCGGCATCCTCGAGTTCACTATCGGCGAAACCGCTGTCGTTAACATTGAGAAGCTTAGGGGCAAAGTCGGTACCCGGGACCCAGAGGCCTTCGGAAGCCATCAGCTTAACAGATGACCCAGGTACTATAACTGTGATTGATCTGACAGATGAGGACAGTGTGACTGAAAGTACCTTTCCCGGGTTCACTAGTACAAGGCCGCTGCCGCGTAAAAGGAAAGCCTCAGATTCGGACTGTCTAGTAAAGCCTCGTAGTTCAGATTTTGACTCCTCCGAGGAAGGGGAGGCGCTGCCCGTGCTTGAAAAAATGGCTGTGACGGCAGAGCGGCAGGCACGTGACGATGTGGCTTCCAGCCCGGAATTGCAGGGCTACTTGTCCCCCATACCTGGCTGCAGTAGTTCTTACAGCCTGGAGCAGGTCTGCACCACCAGCTTCAGCAGAGAGGAGAGCTCCTTGGAGAGTTTCCACCATGCCTCAGATGTAGGTGCTATCTCTTCAAATGGCAGCA
>CM053628.1:10342658-10386569 GCA_028646595.1 Phalanger gymnotis
GTGTGAAATCTCCCTCCATGCATGCAGATCCACAATTCAGTCTGGAACTTTGACTCTTCGAGAGCTGCTTGGGGAACTGAAAGGTTAAGTGACTCGTCCATGTGCATCTAGCTGGTGTGTGGCAGACAGAAGTCTTACTCTAGACCTTGCTAACTGGACCTGGGATACATTTTGCGACCTTCTTGATGAAAATTTCATGTTTGGGGGTGCTTTGAAATCGTAATCAAGATCAGGCCTGTTAGAACCCTTCACAAGACTGTGCACAGGAAGAAACAGGACTCAAATCAATTTTGTCCAACTGACATTAAATGGGGCAGGGCCGGTGGTTCAGAATTTCAGGTTGGTTACTTTCTGTCCTCTGGGCATTTTCTAGTTTGCACAAATGGATAAGGTGGTGATTTATTTCAATGTGTTCTGGCTCACGCTAAGTTACCATGAGCAGCTTATCATTTCCAGACCCATCTTATATGCCAAATGTCTCCATCTACTTATCCATAAGTTCTCTTGTGAACACTTTCTAGTTGGGCAGGCCTCTACCATCAAAGCAATCAGTTCCTCAGGGATGCTCGTCACTCAGGCTTTTAAAGGAACCTCCTCGCCAGAGTGGCATTTGCTTGGACCCATCTACCACTGTGTTCAGAAGTGATATTATTATTTTGGGACATTTCCCAAGCAACTTGGAATTTCTGATGGTGAAAACACTACTTCTTGTGTACTGCAATACATCACCTTTGTAGGAATGGATTAAAACACAAAAGGTAAGACAGGATTGCACCCCTCCCCCCCACGACACGATCTTCACAATGAAAAGATGTGATAAAGACAGAAAAGAGAACACAGTGGACTAAAATAAAGGAAACTTGCTATAACAAACAGGTAGTGAAGTTTATCCAGTGAACAAATATGGTTCTGTAAAGGATCTCCCTATCAGCAATATTTTTGTGTTATCTTTCAACTTAGGATATTCTTGCCATCATTTTTCAAAAGTCTTTTTGAGAAGTTTGTTTATATAATGTTAGAAATTGGTGTTGCTGATGCATCAGAAAGAGCAAGAAAAGTTTTTAAAAAGCATGAAATTTCCTCCAGAACAAATTTTTATATATTTAAATCTGGAACTCTAAAAAAGAAGGAAAATCATTTAAAAGGGATATTTCAAAATGTGGCAATGACTAAAACGATTATTTTTTTTTTAAATGAAGGGAAATTCCAGCAAGATTTCTCCTAAATGTACATACAGTTTGTCCTTTCTTTTATGGGGATGCTAGTCTAAATCAGAGCAGTGATTGTGCTCTGCTGGTTCTGGGTTGGTCAATGGTGGTTCTAAATGACATCACCTTTGTTTTCACAGGGAGGAAGCATCCCCTCGATTTAGCACAGACATTCTCTGTGCTGTTTCAGTGATTTCTTAATACTAGGCTAGCTTTTTTTAAAATGCCATCTTATCCTAGCTTATTTTCTGATTTTAATATCTGATTATTTATCATCAAATAAAGAAAACAGCCAAAATCTGAGATTGATTGCTAAGACAAAATGATAGACAAGTAGGTTATATTATTATAGTCTGTTTGGTCTTATCATTGGCATAGTATTTGTTTCTGGGATAAGTCTTAATTATACAAATGCCAATGTTTCGTAATAACTCATAAAAAGACAAAATGAAGGCTAGGTTATATATGTGAACTAGGTTATTTTTGGTGAGGTAAATTTTAATTCATTGAAAAACCTGACTTTTCCTCTGAATGTTTGTTATATATGATTAAAAATCCTATTTTGAGATCAATGTCTACTTAAACCCTATTAGGACTACTAAGGCTAATAAGCCTTTATATATCAGAGTATAAGGCTACCAGATTTATAAAGATATATATATATTGGAGATTATCCCAAACCTTTGTTGTAAAGGTCACCTATTTTAAATAAAACATCATTATTAACCATCAGAATCATCACCAGTGCAGGGGATGGGGAAGAAGTGAGAAAAAAGTAGATTTTAACTTTGTATATGAATATTTATACATATATATATCTACATATACGTACATACATACACATTTTCCAGTGGTTATTATTATCATATCCAGTTTCTAAGTGAGAAAACAGTCTGAGAGAAGATTAGTATGACCCTGGGTCATACAACTACCTGAGTAAATAACTGATGTGGGATTTGTGACTCCAAACCAAGTGCTCTGTCCACTACAGCACACTGCCTCCATGAAAAACATCGTAGTTACAAAGGGGCCATTCTGAATTTCTTGCTTTATCACAGGACCGCCACAGTTATACGATGGGTAGACTAGATGATTTCAAGTTCCTTCCAGCTCCCAGAATCTACCGGCCTAAAACAGATTTTGCTGAAAGACACACCCAAATTGCTCCCCCTCAACTTTGTAGATCAAGTCCAAACTTCTCAGCCTGACATTCAAGGCCGGCCATCAACCAGCCCCATCTTTTCTTAGCAACTTAACTGATAGGACTGCCCACTGGTCTCCTTGCATTGCTGCCTCTCTATTTACTGTTCATGCTGCTGCTTCACCCCTCAAAATCCTAAACCAGGAGTGGGGCCTTGAGGCCACATGTGGCCCTCTAGGTTCTGTAGTGCAGCCCTTTGACCGAATCCAAACTTCACAGTACAAATCCCCTTAATACAAGGATTCGTTCTGCAAAACTTATACTCTGTCAAAGGTTGCACCTGAGGACCTAGAAGGCCACGTGTGGCCTTGAGGCTGCAGGTTCCCTGCCCTTGCCCTAAACTTTTTTTGAAGCTCAGTTCAAGCCCAATTTCTTCCTAAGGCCTCCAAGACTAACTCAATCTCACAATAATTCTTTACCTTCATCTGAATTCCTTTAGAATATGCACAGAGTCTGTATACCATCCAGCTACATGTGCCTCTTTAAAATGAATCTTTAGTTTTTCCTGTAGATGTATCTTAGCTTTCTAATTAGACCGTTGGCTATTCCAAATTAGAGATAATTTCCCCTGCTTCCTTGATATTGCTCAAAGGTTTCAGTATATAATACTGAGAACACAGTAGGCCCTTAAAAATGTTGATTCCATGAAGAAATGAACAGATGTTGACAGTAAACACAGAAGGTAAGATATGCAAAGCAAAACCAGGCTAATTAAATGTTGTTCTAGTTCTACTTCTCTCCTTAATGCCAATAATTTAAGAAAGATTATGCACATTCATTAAACACATTAGCAGCCAAGTGCAAATGATAAAGATCCATGAATTTCAAAGACAGCATTTCCCCACCACAACAGAGGCTCCCTGAGCCACAGTGACACCTGAGGTCAAGCTATGGGGTCTGACTTAAGTAAACACAAGATTCTTCTTCATCACAGAACTTAAAACCAAACAAGGGGTCATAAAGATCGTAATTTTTCTTTTGTGTGTGTGTGGGGACAGTACTCACTACTTATTCTTTAGCTATTGCTAGCTGAATTAAAAGTCAGCAGTGATAGAATGAGACTTGCTCCACACAGTGTATAGAATTTATACCTAAAGTGTATAGAACGAAGTTATGTCTTTGGAATCTTAATCTCTATTTTAGATGAATTAGTAATTATTTAATGAGAAAAGTCGAAGTTCCATAGAGTCCCTGTTTTGGAATTCTAATGCATATGTCCAGTTCTTTCAAACCCTGGCAATATTGGTCTTCTAGTTATTTTTCCATTTCCCTTAATTCTTGGATTAGTTGGGTGCGAGATCATACGAGTCGCATGCTATTAAGATTAAAATATAAGTTCCAAGTAACAACCCAATGGCAGTCTAAATAGTACAGTATTTGATTTCCCTACCCACTCCACCCCAGAACATACATTCACTGTTTCTTCATGGCACAGATGACAAGCTCAGATAGAAATAATTTAAAGGCAAAGAAGAGAAAATAGAAATTACTAAATCCAGGAAATACACAATCCCATCAAGACGCTTAAAGTAAGGTAGTTATAGGCATTTATTCGATCCTCAAATGAAGGCCAAGATGTCATTTCATTTGAGTTTCTTTGGCCAGAAATATTCCCACACAGGTAGCTCATAGTCCTAATCATGTGCTAAACTATACTAAAGAATCCATTTGCCAGTACCCATGAGTATATTGTGATGCACATAAATAAGAAATACATTTGCCTTTTGAGCTGTTCAGTAATTAGACATGGTCATTAAACCCTAGTGTGGACTGACAACCCTGGTTTCTCACTGTTGCCTCTTTTAATAAAGTTAGCAATGCATTGTGGGTGTGGCTAATCCACAGAAAACTGTGGCATGCGGAACTTGGTCCTTCTCTGAGTTGTAGTAGCAGAGCAACAGCAAAGGGCCTGGTCTGTATAGGGAGCTTAAGTCAAGTGAAGGGTGCCCAATTTTCTGGTGAGGCTGGATATACTGTAGATGTACAGTCGGTACAATTCTGCCTATAAGACATCATACTTAGAAAGCTGCCATCGGTTCTACCTGTACCCCCTAAATCTCTTCATTGCCCTGTTTACCTTGCTATGTCTAGCACTGCTCTCTCCTGCTCATTCTCCATTGAGAGCAGGCCTTTGCTACCTTCTTTATGGCACGGACCTCTCTGCCTATCACTGTGGTGAAACTTTTGGACCCCATATTTCTCTTCCTTCTCAGAATCGCACTTTAAATGCACAAAAGCAAACACAAAGGACTACAAAGGAAAACAACTAGACTGAAATGCTGTTATCAAAATATTTTTTAAAAAAATCCCAAGTTCATGGAGCCAAACTGAAGAGTGCCTGATCTGGATACATTTTTTTTTATTCTTGATATTGCCAATTTCTGTGCCTGCATTTAGCCCAATGAATCAGAATGGGGAAAAAGTATACCCTTCAGTGCCATTACACATTTCGAGTTCTTAAGATTCTGCTTCATCTCATCCAATTATGCTGTTGTTCTATTTCTCAAAGACTCCAGTATGAACCCACGTGCCGCTTTGGCAACCACCCCATGTTTCACAGGTTCCTTCACCTTAGATTCACAATGGCAAAGCACAATCGTTCATGCTGAACTCATTCCTTGCTATTCATAAACTCCAGGTAACTGCTGAACAGAGAGAATATCTCTGAACCTAACACCAAAGAAGTAGCCAAAAGTTTAGGTTTTCTTTGCTCTTCCTATTACAAAACAATAATGTGGACTTTCTGTGACACTTAAAGGTTTGCAAAACCCTTTACATTCATTATTTCACTCATGTGATCCTCATTACAATCTTGTGAATTAGATAGTGAGAATACTATCATGCCCAATTTAAAGATGAGGAAACCGAGCCTTGATGGTACGAAATGACTTGTCCAAGGCCATTCAGCTGTTAAGTAAGTGGCACTCTTGGAACTCCAAATCTAGTCTTCTTTCCACCAGAATATCAGTGAACTTTCCAAAAAGGTCCTATTATGTTGTTCATTGAATTTGCTTCCTTTTTGAAAATCAACAATTGCATTTGCTAATAATAAAGATATTATTTATATTATTATTATATATTATTATATTATTATACTCTTTGCCAAAGAATGGCTCCTGACTGTGTGTGTGTGTGTGTGTGTGTGTGTGTGTGTGTGTGTATGCGCGCGCGCATCCCCTTAGCTGAGCCAAAAGAGAGAGAATGGAAAAAGGGCCAGCCTTAAAGGCAAGAAGATTTGGGTCCAAGCTCTGCTTCTGACATACACAGGTTGTATGACCCTGGATAAATCACCTGATTTCTCACCACCCCAAGTAACCCTCTAAAATCTTAAGTTACAGATGAGTCACTGATCTATATAAGAGGAGAGAATTTGCATACTGGGAGTTCTCCATAAAGATGAAATCACAAATAAGGACACCCCTGGCCCTTCAACCTCTAGCACGTAAGCCAAAACAAAGCACTGTGTCATGCCAATTTGTGTTGTCCTACTGATATTTTTTTAATACAGCATGTGTGGTATTGATCAAAGGAATTTTTATTTATGCTCAACTTTGTGTCATGCCACATGTTTACATTTTCGTTATATTATTATCATCATCAATATCAACATATGCCAATGGGTCATATCTGTAATTATTTCTCTGGTTGGAAAGGCAATACATTTCACCTTACCCACCAACTAGCTGATGACTTTGAATACAAGAAGTATCCATGCCCACACTTTAGGTATCACTCAGACCCAAACCTGGGAAGGGCCACGTACCCCTTTTCTGTCTCTTTTATTCATTCTGTTGCCTTGCGAACATCATGCCACAGATCTCCTCTTTGGCCTCCCGGAATGGCAAGGTGAATGGCCCACCTGAAGGCCAGAACTCTAATGGGAGGTTTGCCCAAGAATGTGTCTAGCTAAAGAAACTCTACTGTAGGAAGGAGTTTACTTAGAAGAAACTTGTGCTTGTGCTTTGTGATACACCTTGGTCTGGAACCTCCTCAGGCCAAAGTGCCATATCGTATCGGAGGGGGACTTTGGTGCCTTCTTTCATTTGGGCTAATTTCCCATATTGGGTCAGTTCCCCATACTGTGTGCTTCCTAACCTTTCTCCCCAGGAGCCTTATGACATGAAACATCTTTCTCTCTGGTATCATTTTGGGGATCCAAATAAACAGAATGGGGGAGGGGGCAGTGACAAAAAAGGACATGTAAAAGTGTATGCAGAGAAAAAGATATAAATAGAATAAACACAAATAAACAGAAAGTGGCTGCATTTCATACCCTATGTGCTTATAAACCAAGTCTCAGAGAAATGACCCTTGCATTGAGGGGACCTGCGATCAAGGATGAGTCCCACATGGAGCCTTTTCCATTGTTAATACAAATGAAAACCTTTGAGCACAACAAAAGGATAACATTGAAATGAGAAACCAGAACAGTGGTCTCAGGCTTCTCCTGCCTGTCCTCTGAGCTACTTCAAGAAGGCTTGGGTTAGGAGGAGGCCAGCAAGCTTGCTTTACCTTGGAGTGGAGAACACAGTAGCTGATGCAATCAGTGATGGACTCCCCCGCCCCCTGCCCAGCATAGGCTCCTCCCCTATTGCAGGATTGTTGCAAACATTTATACCAAATATCTTGCACCTACTTTTTACTTTCATCACCAAGTGGCAACAAAGGAGGCTATTTTTTTAAACACTCATTTTCTACAATTGTGTGACCTAGAATAGTCAGAACATATTAGAAGTAGACAGAACACTGGATTAAGAGCTAGAAGATAGAAGACCTGGCTTCAAGTGCTGGATTTAGAACTTAAGCATATGGCCTTGGTCATAACACACCCATCCAGAACCTCAGTTTTCCCATATGAGAAAAGGGAATACTTTCCTATCTACCTCAGTTACTGTGATTGGCAGTAATAAAAACTGACCTTGACCTAACACTTTAAAATCTGCAAAGCAATTTACATGCATTATTTCATTTGACCCCCAAAACAAATTAAAGATGGATGGTAGGTGTTATCAGCGTTAATAATAATAGCTAACATTTATATAGTGCTAACTCTGCCAGTCTCCTTGCTAAGTGCTTTACAATTATTGTCTCATCTAATTCTCATAATCACCTTGTGAGATGGATACTATTATTATCAATCCCATTTTACAGATGAGGAAACTGAGGCAAAAAGAAGCGACTTGCCCAGGGCCAAATGGGTAGTGAGTGTCTGAGGCTGGATTTGAACTGGGGTCTTCCTGGCTATAAGCCCTATGTTCTGTGCACTATGGTGTCCCCTGGCTGCCTCTAGGAATTATTATTTCAGCTTGACAGTTGAAGAAATTGGTGAGGTGACTCACCTACCAGGGTCACACAGCCAGGAAGTGTCAGAGGCATGGTTTGTTCTCAGGTCCGCATGATTCCAAATCCACTGCTCTAACCACTATTCACAGTGCCTTGCAAATAAAATCATGTATATTTGAGTACATTGAAAACTAAAGCACTCTAAAAATGCATAGTGCTATTCTTATCGATTGCTGGACCAAACACACTCTGTCTCATAAGACTCAAATTCATATTTACATTTCAATTTCATTTTTAAATGATTCCTATTTAGGGCTAGCATAAACATGCCATCTTGAGTTTCACCAACTACAGCAACTGTTGTTTGAAAACGATATTAAAGATGGTGTTTCATTTCATAATTAAGTTTTAATTACATTTAGTTCTACATTTTAATTTTTAATGCCTAAATTGTGAATGCTTAAGCGGAATTGTTTGCCAGGTGTATTCCTCCAGCTACTCAATGCTCTGATCAAAACCTTTCTAGTCATCTTTCTAAAGCAGATGTAATTGTCAACACATTTTTGGCTTAATAATTATTTACTTTTTTAACCGGATGGGGCCTTCTTCAATAATCTCAACTATTCTGTCTTCAACGAGGTTTTACTGCATACCTGCTATATACACTGAACACTGTAGGGAACCCAAAATAATTGAAGATATGGTTCCTTGTCTGTGACAACCCTTAAAGAGGTGATTTTTCCTTCATAATAATGTCACTGACTTCGTGTCCTGTGATCACAGGATCTCAGATTTAGAGGAAGCGACTTTTAAAGGTCATCTAATCCAACTCTCTTATTTCACAGATAAGGAAACTGAGACCAAAAGAGTGAAGTGTCTTGCCCAGGGTCCCAAGGAAATAAATGGATGAGCAACTTTGACTCTATTGCATCCTCCGTCCAGTGTCTGGAGACCAGCCTTTCAGAGGGTCTCATCTCCTGAAGACCATTTACTAATTGTAGAGGGGCTTCAGTCTGTGTTAGTGTAGGGAACCTTCATGCTAACCAAATCACAGAACTGTGAAACTTCGATGTATGCCAATAAATAGTCACTTGACATGATTCACTTCTCAAAAGCTGCTTTTGGTGTCACAGAAACTCAGCTCAGCTGAGACCAAGTGACATCACATGCTGAGGGCAAAACCCCAAAGCATATGGTGTACTGCCTCAAAAACAGCTCATTTAAAATTGAACGCCATGTGCAAAGTCTGATCTTTGAAATATTTAGAAACAGCCTAAAGGTTATTTCTGCTGAAAGCTACCAATTTAAAATGCATAGCTGAATACAAGGAAAAAAAATGATAAATACTTCAAGAGAACAGTGCTATATTACTAACCCATTAAAAACCCCAAAAGTGAAAGCAAAATTTCAGAAGGGCCTGAATTGAATATGAACAAAAATGAGAGTCATCAACTCTGGCATGAAAATTTCAGATCCTTTAACTAGGACAAATCAGTAAATTCATGATGAATATCTTTTAAGGTTAATGTATTCAGATTTATTGTATCAAATACTGTGCTGCTGAGCTAAACAAAAGTGAAGACAACATCCTTTCTATGTACTTCTATGTTTTGTTCACCTTCAAGATAGAAGAAAATGGTATCATTTAATCCTGGTTTGATTGAAAATTAAATACACAGTTAGACTAGATGTTTCTATTTTGTTATTTACTTAACAAATAGAATTGTGATTGCAGTATGAATTTTAAACACATCTAAGTTGGTAGAGGACTGCAAACACATGCAAACACACGGACTCTGAGAGGTCTACCAACGAATGTCAACGGAGAGCTAGGCGAGAATATTGAGGGGAATACAGAGCATTCATATAGAACCTTTGGGATCCAGAGTTGGTGGCTGTGGAAAAGAAATCAGATATCTTAAATAAAAGGTGGAGGTTGGCCAGCTCAACTGGTCATAACCAGAATGAAGAATGACAAGGTACAAATGCAGATGAATGATGATTTCCAGGAATGGCCAGTGGTCCATTTGGTTGAAATGCAGAATGGAGAGTATCACTTTGGAAACAGAAATCCTGGGCTTCCAGGGTATGGATAGGAACATACCCTGGAAGCCCAGGATCACTGTTTCCTAAGCAAAGAAGATTCGTGGCATCTGTGACCGCAGTTACTTTGGCAAGTCTCACAGGTGGTCATTTGAAAAGCCCTCTGTGAACTTACAAGGAGGCACAGCTTCTTCTGGATACTTAATCTTCTTGATGGAAGCACAAACATCCTGGGAAATGGGAACCAATATTAAATCTGCACTACCCTGCCATTTATTAGCATTAGAGAAGAAGAAACTTGACTTTCCAATTCTGAAAGGGCACAGAAGCTCCATTGGATAAAAACAAACAAACAAAAATGAAACAATATTTGCCACCCAGGTGAATCTCAACTCTGCCTAGATTTGTGACTCTTTGCCCTGCTATTCAACCCCATTCACAACCCTGTGTTGGACCTAATGGGTCCTCTGAAGAACCTGAGAATCAGCTGCAGTGATAAAACACATACAGCTTCTATCCTACTGGGAAAGGAAAGGAAAAACATAACCTAGCAACACAAATATCTACTAACTTTTAGGATGTGAACTTAGCGCATCTCCTATAACCCTTCCCATGTGTCTCCTTTCTCTCTGTTAAAAGGAGAGACAGAACACTTTAGGGAGACACACACAGCATGAATTCTGCCACTATTTTATCATAGTGCTAAGTCAACAGCAGCATCGGCCAGGAGTGTTAAAGGGCTACTTTTAAAAAAGCAGCTAGTGAAAGATCAAGTGCCTTCAGGCAAAGCAACTAGAAACATTTTGCATCATTGCCTTCTCTGGGGCAAAACTTTCTCCAAAAATTGGAATATTTAGAGCAATAGAGCTTCCAGAGAACCTGAGGGAGCAAATGATCCAGAGTGATAGTCACAATAAAATAATTTTTATATTTTCAACTACATAATAAGAGGGAAGACCAAGCCCCCTGCACATTTTTAAGAGTGAAATGCACATATCCATGTCACTTTCCTGTCCCCAAACCTTCAGGGGTTTCATATTGCCACTAGAATTAAAAAAAAATCGCATCAGTCCGGCTCCAACCTCCCTTTCCAGCCTTTTCCCCGTGGCTTCCTTTCATATCTTCTATGTTCCATGCCAGAATGACTACTAGCTATCCCCTAAGTCACCATTCCCCTACTGCCTCTGTCTCGTCTTATAAGCTGCTCCCACATGTCTAAAATGCACTCCATCTTCACATCTTTGGAATCCTTAGCTTCTTTTAAGGCTCAGCTTGGGTGCCAATTTCTCCATGAAACCCTGATTTGTGCCCCCAGTTCCAAGTTGTTGGTGTTCTATCTCTCCTCAAATGATTTAACTGTGCACATATTGCAGAATAGAAGCTCCCTGAGGGCAGGGGTTGCTTTCTATGGTTAATTGCATCCCTAGGACCAAGCATAGCATGTTGCACATAGTAACTGTTTAATGTTTGTGGAATGAATGAATGGATGGATGGAAGCTACCAAAACACAACTGGTTGGTTTTTTCTCTTTTCTTAATTTTATAAAACAACATCAATTTTAATGGAAGCTGCATTCTGTAGACTCAGTAGAAGGCTAAGCACAATGGAGTTCACTTCAGTCTATAATTGAACCATTAATTCTGATCAGCAGCAAGTTTTCAAAGTCAAGGTTTTCAGAAAGGAAAGATATATTTTCTTAGAGTCAGCACTATAAAACATATGCTCTCATGCATTACAGATGGATGCAAACAGTAGTAAACCTGACTTCTGGTGAATGATAAACTATAATGCTATATCTGGAAGTACCTTCCTGCTTAATAACGATGTACCACATATGGCAAAATACTTGAGAATTCCAAGAGATGGGAATTTCTATCATTTTCTTATTACTTAGTATTTAAGCGAGAGAGAATTCCATCTTGTTTGGCTCTAGCTGTAGTGCAGTTATACTACTTTCTAACTCATCTGGAATACCTAGGGGGCTGATTGACTTGGAAAGAATTTTTAAAGACAAAAATATTCGAAGTTGCTATGTTTGCAAAGGTTGCCAGCTAGGGACTCATGGGGCTCCCCGCCTCAGTTAAGTCAACTCTGGGTTTGTTTTATGGGAATACTCCCAGGCCACAAAGAGAGTGCCATCTAGTGCACAGGATAGTTGTTTACATCTCCCTGAAGGGCCTACTACAAAGAGAAAAAAAGATTAAGTGCCTCTCAAAGCAAATTGCTGTGTCCCTCCAACTAGAGAGCATGAGACTACGTGGCACAGAGGCTAGAAAGCTGGCCTGAAAGGCTTAATCTTGCCTCTGTCACTTGATGGCTGTACAGTTGGTGACAGGGTACATGTCATATCTACCTTGCTTGGTCACCCTCTGGTAGTGGTTATGAAAACAGCTCTGCAGCAGGAGAGGACGTGAATCTTGAAACAGCGAAGTGGCAGAAGAGGTGACACAATTTCATTCAGGTTAATTATTGTTGTTAAAGAAGCTAAAATGCCACATAGAAGAAGGCACATTAACAGCATAATCACCTAGAACAAAATGATTAATAAGGAAATCAATGCACCAAATTCCATACAAATACCATTGGTTACACATGTCCTAATCTCAATATCTAGGTAGACAAAGTCATGGAGAAAGTATTGTAAAGGGCACTCTGGCACCCATCACTGACTGACCCTGTGGCCATAGGTGTAATGGACACAAATGATGAGAGCATGTGGCCCACGAACATTCATCCACCAAGCCCTCCCATCCATCCATATAGCAGGGATGCCAGGCAGTGAAATAGCCCTTCTTAAATGGGAGCATTGGATGAGAGAAGAGTGGGGGGGGGCTGTGGATAAAGTTCTGGACTTTAATCAGGAAGATGAGTTCAAATCCTGCCTCAGATACTTACTAGTAATATGACCCTGGGCAAGTCCGCTAACCTGTTTGCCTCAGTGTCCTCATCTGTAAAGTAGGGATAATCAAAGCACCTACCTCCCAGGGCTGTCGTAAGGATCAAAGGAGATACTATTAGTTAAATGCTTTTGAGACCTCAAAGTGCTGGCCAAATGCTCACTATTATTGTTATGAGCATAATGTAGGAGAAATAGGAGGGAATGAGCAGGAGCATGTGTCGAAATTCTCCCAGTCTCATAACTCAGTTTGCTTGATGGATTTCCTTCTAATCTGCTCCCTGAGGAAACAGTTGCCCTTTTTACTCCTGATAACATATCTTGCAATGGCAGAGATGCTGTATGTGCATTTTTGCCCAGCCATGTCGTATGTAACATGATGCTTGTTGGTGGCTCACAAACAGGATTTCTTTCTCAATGTCACATTTACTATCACACCTTTTTTCAACAACACAATGGAATTCTAGAGAACAGTGCTGTCATTTTTAAGATTTGGATTTCTTGTCCTAAAAAATGAAAACGCACAGCAAAAATGGCTTAAGATGAAGATGAGCACCACATTGTCATCATTTCACTTTAAAGAGTGGAGTGAAAAGTGGCCAACTCCATTGGTCAGCTCCGCCATATTGGGTGTTATGTATAAAAAAGAGCAACATGGTCTACAGAGAAGACATCCATCATGGTTACTGCCTTTTGAAGAGACATCTATATAAACCCATTGCCCAAGCCCAGTTTATTGGAAACTGCTCCTGTTTTTTAAGTGGTCTTGGGGTATGGTAGGTGGTAATAAAGAGTTGGGGGGAAAAACTAGCTGCCCTTTTCTTCTCTCCCCAATCGTTTCACCTTGTAACTCTCATGTCTTTCTCTCATACTCAGGAGGAGAGGAAGATGAGAGGAGAGGGGAAGAAGGAGAAGAACCAGAGTAATAATTTCGTAAAAAAGTTTTTTCTTCAATAAGAGGAAGTTAAAAGTTAAAGGGCCTAGGCTGGGAGTCAAGCAATCAACAGCAACAGCTATTTACATTCATGTCAAAGAGCTTTTCATTCCTTAGCTCATTAGAATCCTACAAGAACCCTACGAAGAATTATTATTATCTTCAACTTACAGAAGAGAATACTGAGGGTAGAGAGGGGAAGGGACTTGCTTAAGATAACACATGAATAACCTTGGCAAGTCACTTCACCTCCTTAGGCCTCAGATGGGCCCTGTGGCAGGCCGCTGAAGACCGTGCAGCTCTTCTCGGAATAATGGGATGAAATGCACAAAATAAAATACATGATTACAAAAGAAAGTGATTAGAAAGCAATACAGTTATCCAGATATTTTTTAAAGTTCCCAGACTTCACATTAAGAATCCCAAAATTCATCTTAGAATTAAGAATCAGACAAGATGGTCTCATCCAGATTTAATATTCCATGAATTTGATGCATTGTATCGTTGTTAAATAGCAAGGTCAAACATTAAGAAAATAAACCCATGATGGGGCTCCCAGTTGGTCCAGTTATTACAGAAAACAGGTTGAAACTGTGCCTCCAAAGTCACTAAACCTCAGTGATACAGTTACTAGTCCTGAAATGGATGAAAAGCAGAAGAAAAGGATTCCTGTGCACAAAAATGGTGATAGCAGCTTCTTTCGTAGCAGAGAAGAACTGGAAACTAAGAGAGTGCCCACCAAGGGGAATAACTGAATAAATTCTGGTATTTGTATGACATGAAATACTACTGTGACAAACTAATAAAAAGTGGGGTACCATAGTCACCTGGGAAGATTTGTATGAATTTGCATATAGTGAAGTGAAAAGAAGCTGGAGAACAAGTAATACAATAAAAAATAACATTGTAAAGAAAAAGCAATTTTGAAAAACTTCAGAACTCTGATCAATGCAATGGTCAACCATATCTCCAGAGGTTCTATGATGAAGCATATTATCCACCTCCTGACAGAGAAGTGAAGCCAAGGTGCAGAATGAAAGATGTCTTAGGGGCATGGCCAATGAGAGAATTTGTTTCATTGCACTATGTGTATTTGTTACAAAGATTTTATTTTTCATTTTGGGGGACTGGAGGGTGAGGGGAGCTAGGGATATGATACTCTCCAAAAAAGAAAGAAAGAAAAATCAAAGATAATTAGGTCATTGAATAATTTTTTAATGTGCAGAAAAGAACAGAAAGACGGCAAGAATCAAGGAGAAGGACAGCTTTGAAGGCTAGCATGTTGATCAGGCCATAGTAAGAGCAGAAGTAGACCCACGTATCCCTTCTGTGGTTATGGGTGAGGAATGAATTCTTAACCAAACAAGGAATAGAGATAATTGTGAAATACTTTATAGATAATCTTTATTACATTAAACTTATTAGAATTAGCATATCCGGGACAATAAGGGAAGTGGTAAACAGGGACAAAAAAAATCTTTGCATCAAATATCTATGATAAATGGTTGATATCCCAGATATATAGACAACTAATAGAACTATATAAAATCAAAAGCCATTCCCCAATTCAATTGCTCAAAGGACATGAAGAGTTCCCAAAAGCAGAGTTGCAAACTATTAAGAGCCATCTAAAAGAAGCTTCGAATCACTAATAATAAGAGAAAGGCATAAAAACATTTTCCCTGAGGTTTTACTTCAAACAGGCCAATTGGTAAATGACATAAAAGGCAAGAATAATCAATATTGGAGGAGGTCTGGGAAAACAGGCAAACAAATGGATTATTGGTGAAGTTATACATCGCTACAATCACTATAGAAAACAATTTACAATTCTGTAAAGAAAATGACTAAAATGTCCATAGCCTTTGACTTTGGGGTTAATCCCTAGCAGTGGAAATTCTGAGTCAAATTTCATAGAAAATGTGAATTAGTATTGGTGGTACCATTTTAATATTAAGCTAGAACTCAAAGGGGCATGAATTTTAGCTCCTTGGACTATTTACAAACGGAAATAACAACAAATGTCCCAATGATAATGTCCCTAGCTACAGTAGCTCTCCATGTACTTACAAACAGATGGCATGATTTGGTTAGGAACATACATACACACATGCATGTTTATGGATTACTATGTTAAGAACATGTATATGCATGTAGTTGTATGTATATACATTTTTACATAGTTACTTGAAATGAATAGTGTTTAAATGTTATGATTCCTGGAAATATCTAAAAGGCCTTTTAAAATAAACATTTGATTTGCAGAAGAAAATGTTAGCTGTTGAGGCCAGGTGTCAACACATGAATAGTAAAATTAAATTTCACTTATCTTTCCTCTACTTTTAGGTCATACTTTTTTTTCTGGGCCTAAAGTTGTTTTCTAAAACAATTTCCAATAGGCCAAGGAAGAGAAAGGGATACCAGGAATGTTTCCATCAAAGACATAAAATATGTAAATTTCTAAACATTATATATCTACTCTTGGTGGTCTATATTCTTTTTTCTCTACTGCATGAATATTCAGTGGTGATTCTAGTATGCTGCTGGTAAGATGGTAACCATTTATACTCCAATAATAACGCAGCAGGTTTTGAAGTAAGGTTGGTGTTTGTAATGATTAGGCTCTGGTTGGTTGCCCTGCGAGACCTCGTTCATGAAATGACATTTGTCTATCAAGTTTTTTCCTGGTAAACAAATTACTAAATGAACTAAAACAGTCTATAAATTTAGGGAAATGATGCTAGGAAAGTGAGTGGAAAACTCTAGACACTGTGAAATAGATAATATGACACCACTTTCTCATGACTCCACATATGCCACATTGCATTAAAAATGAAATTTACATAGCTATCATTTTTGTTGAAGCCCCTTATGCAGACAGCACAAGGTAATTTTATGCCTTTTGTTGGATAATATTATGAATAATTCATTAATATCTCCTGGGAGCTTGATGTGTTATTCAGGGTTAAGAATTCCTTTCTCCATAGTTTCCAAGTTTCAAGGATATATACTTACCTTATTACCTTAAGAATATTTTGATCTTAGCATCTACGAAGAAAGTGGCCATTAATGCAACTTGTAAATCAAAGCATGGCAAAAAGTGATTTTTTTATTACTAGATATTAATTTCTGTACCACGAGTTATCTGCCATCAATAAAGTAAGGCCTCAAAGGGCAGAAGGAAGAGTGGGAATAAAAAAATTTCATAGGGCATCAATTGTTCAGAAAGTTCTTTGCAGAAAATATCTCAGAGAATATATTTACTTTGTTAATTGTCAATTAAATGTAGGAACTAAGGGATTTCAAAAGTACTACCAGACATTTTCTTTAATATTCTAATATGCCAAATATTGTGACTCAACTCAATTTACAGACAACTCTTGATCATTTCTGTGGATTTCTGGACGGAGCCTAGGATGTCATCTGTGTAAGGAACTTCGGGTATGGAAAATTCCTCCTTGGTCCAAATCAACAACTTCTCTGAAGCACTTAAATTGTCAAGGAGTTGCCTATGGCAACTAAAGACTAAGTGACTTGCTAATGGTCACACCAACTTCCCCAACAAAAAAGTATAAAATTCCCTTATGCTGTCTGTAAGAGACTTCCACAAAAATGAGACCTAGTCAAATATATTTTTAATGCAATGTGGCATATGTGCCCAAGGATTGTCCTTGAACCCAGGACTTCATAACTCCAAGGCTGCCCCGCCCTCTATCAACTATGCTGTGTCCCACAGAGGTTTTATCCCCACTCAACTTTCCCCTGCCAGTTAGCACCTGTATATGACCATGGCCTTGAGCCAATAGGATTTGGCAGCTCTGCATCACTCATCAGATCCAGGAGCTGGTCAGTTTCCTTGAAAGCCTTTCTCCTATGCAATTACATGGCAGTTTCACAATCTTCCTTCACTGGATTTTTTCCTCCAATACAAGAAGAGGCAGATAGGTGGGAGATTGGGAAAAATTACATTCACAAGTTAGAACCCAGTCAAGCAAAGGAAAACCGTTTTAAAGGAGAATGGGTTGCTTTTTGTTTTCAACTTTTAGAATAATATATACTTTTAAAGGAAGACAAAAGGCAGCAACATCACACAGGCTCCATGTTTAAGCTACAAGGAAATGCAGCCACCATACCAACTGTAAGGTTGCAAAAAGCTACACCTATACTTTTTCTCCCCACTGACGGAAATTTACACAAATAGAACATAACTGAAAAGAATTTCCATACAGGAAACCAAATAGCACATAGGAACAATACATGATGCCGTTTACATGGCTCTCCAAGGTTTGTCAAGTACTTGGCACTTATTAGCTCATCTTATCCTTGGAGGCAAACACTAGAGCTCTTCCTATCCTTATTTTACAGATAAATCTATCTAGAAATGGCATTTATTCAAATCATAAGTCAAACTACATGACCAGAAAGACAGGAAAGATAATGGCTTAAGAAGAACTGTCATCTCTACTATTGCTTAAAAAAATTTTAAAATTAAAGGGCTGAATTCCTAATGGTACCAATGAAGTCTTTGTCTATTGTGTATGAACTATCATCAACCTGGAATGATGCTGGACTGCAAAGAAGCATTCTAGAAGCATTCAGGGAAACTGAAAACATAATTAGTCACATACGGCTTCTTTTCAACACTTAATAAATAATGGTTACTGGTGACAGAAACACTGCTTTTAAAATGGTCAAATAGCAGCATATAGGGTGTTCCTAAAGTCTGGACACACAGGCGAAAATGCGTATTTTCAAGATATGAAATGAATGAAATTTTCAACAACATTTTGTTTAACTGGAATATTAACAAATAACATCTTCAATATGATTCCCATCATTTGTGATGCAAAGGTTCATGCGCTTTGCAAGATTCACGTGAACTCGATGCAAATAACTCCACATTGCCGTCAATTTTAGCACATTCACTCTTTATGCGTTCGATCAAGTATGTTGCATCTGTGATTTTCATTGAGTACACCTTCTCCTTTAGCATACCCCAGAAAAAGAAGTCAAGGAGGCTAAGGTCTGTTAACATTCCAAATATTTCAAAGTATGCATTTGTGCCTATGTGTCTACACTTTAGGGACACCTTGTATAATGGAAGTGACTTTCTTTGGCATTTGATAGCTTTTAATTATATCAATAGCTTTTAATTACTCAATAAGCATGTATTAAGCATACAGTAGGTGCCAGGTACTCAGTTACTTTTTTACTTAAACAAGAAACATTCCAATACCGTGTTGAGTTGTTGCTAATTGGACAAAGATCTCACACTCAAAGTACAGTTAGATTAATTTCACAGATGGTCTCAATCCTGTTGGATTCTTAGGACGTGCTATTTCCTTTCTATTACTCCAGCTCAATCACCAGAGAAGCATAAAGGTTTCCAACCAGACCGAGGTCCCTTTTAAATTTTTCTTTGATTCGTGGGTTGCCACAGCCAAAGAATTCATCACTTAGTGGTAAACCTATTGACACTGTGCCTTTCTGTTATTACCTGGGTTGACTCTCAGATGTCAGGTTCAATATATCTCTTAGACCATACTCAACACCTTTCCAGCCTGAGAGAACCTTTTCAAAACCTATTTATTATTTTAATAGATTTATTTTTTTTAACAAAAAATCGATTTACTATTTTACTACATTGACTTTGCTAGTCGCATTACATAATATATATTCATAAGGCCTAGAAAAGAGATTATAGCTCCTTATTTCAGAATTCTTATTAGTGATGTTGTCATATTAAATGATAGTCATTGAGTAATTGCATTTTTATTTTTTAATCAACATAGTGAGCTTAGCAAGTACAACGATTCCATCAAAAACTATTACCCTAAGGGCAAATAAGACCATGTCATTCTCCTACTCAATAAACTCCAATGGCTCCATATTTCCTCTAGGATAAAATGCAAACACTTCTGTTTGGCTTTTAAAGTCCTTTACAACTTAGCTCCAAACTATCTTGCCAGCCTCTGAGTACATTTTTCCATTTCCTCCATTCCACAGTCCAAACAAACTAACCTTCTCTCTATTCCTGATGTAGGATGTGCCACCTTCTCGGTATTTGTGCTGTTTTGTATTTTGTTAGGTCATTGATTCTGCTCTGGCATCACTGCTTCTTTCCAAATCCTGACCCCTTAGCGAGCCCAGTTCAATTCTGCTCTATCTTCCATTCTCTGCATTCCTTTCTCATTTAAAACTTGCCAAACCACAATTCTCAATTACTCCCACCATCCCTGGTGAATGAACTGGAGAAAGTCTGACAACTGTCCTGACTTGATCCATGACAAATTTATTGTATCAAATCTCAACTGGTTTCTCAGGGCATCTAAGCAATCCTTTTTTCCCTTCCTAATTGATTTTCTCACTCACCTAAAACAGCTCTTCCAAACCCTCACTCTTCAAGCCTCCAATGGCATCCTCTCCCCGCAATCTCTCAACTGTGCCCTCAGCTCAAACTTCATTGAAAAAAAATCAGGCTATCCTCCAAGAGCTGACACTTAATTCTTCCTCATCTGATATGTCCTACTCCTCATCTCAACCCCGTCCTCAGACATTACCCCCAACCATTTCCTTATTTACTTCAGTCTTTGATGAAAGGGTGCCCTTTCTTTTCAAGGGCGACCCTTCTACAAGGCACCCTTGCATCCCTTCTCTCGTCTTCCTCAGCATATTGCCCCCTTATCACCTGTCCCCTACCCAACCTTCAATCTGTCTACTGGTTCCTCCCCTGCTGATGACAAACATTCCCAATTTTCTGTCATCCTTAGAATCCACTCATTAGAATCTACCATCTCCAATATCATCTCTTCCTCTTCTTGGCCAAACTCCTTGGGAAAAAAAACTATCTCTATGGTTCCTCTACTTCTCCTCTCACCCTCTCCTCAACCCCCAGCACTCTGATGTTCACTTTCATCACTCAACTGCCATTCTCTTTAAAGTGTTTAACGATCTCTTAATGACCAAAGCTAATGGTCTCTTGTCATCCGCGGCCTCCTTGACCTCTCTGTTGGCCGCCTTCCCCTCTTTGGAAACAACATTCTTTTCATGACACTGCCGTATCTTGGTTCTGCTCTTGACCTGTCTGACTATTCTTCCCTGATGATTTATTATCTATGTCATACCCACAAGGTCCAATACCCTTTGTTCTGTATATTATCTTGTTTGGTGATCTCTTCACCTCCCATGGGCTCAATTTCAAACTCTCTGCTCTGAGGTCTACGTGTCTACCACTAGTCTCTCTCCTGAGCTCCAGCCCCATATCATGTAAGGTATTTCAAACTGAAGGTCCTCTGGCATCTCCAATTGAATATTTCCAAAGGAGAACTTGTCTTCCCCTATCCCATCCTTTTCTGAACTTACCACCAGCTTTCCAGTCACCCAGTTTCACAACCTCAGAGTCATTCTCGGCTCCTCATTTTCACTCACTGCAAATATTCAGTTAGTTGCTAAATCTTATCTTTTCTATCTCTACAATTCTTGAATATGTCTCTTCCTCTATATTCACAAAGTTACCAGCCTAGTTTTTCATCTTTTATGTGTCTTATTTGTCTCTGCTTCAAGCTACTTCTAGGTCCAATCCACTCTCCACACAGCCATCAAACTGACTTGCCTAAAGTGTAGTTCTGATAGTGTCAGTCCCCTGCTCAATAAACTCCATTGGCTATTACCTCCAGAACCAAACACAAATTCCCCTGTTTGACATTTCCATTCCCTCATTATCCGGTCCCCTCCTACCTTTCTAGTCTGAACACATTACTTTCCTCCTTGTACGCTATGATCTAGCTATCCCTGCCTACTCATGGTTCTACACACAGGATAATACCATTCCCTTTTCTATGCCTGAATATCAGCTATCCACCATGCTTAGAATGTTCTCCCTCTTCACCTCTGCATTTTGTGTTTTCTGGTTTTCTATAAGATTAGTCTCAGGTAACACATCTAGATGAAGCCTTTATTCATCTTCCAAGCTCCTAGTGACACCCCTTCACAAATTACCTTGTATTTATTTTGTATCTACTATCCATGTACATATTATAGCCCATAATAGGGTGTGAGCTCCTTGAGAGTAGGAATTATTTCCCTTTTTTGTCTCTATATTTCTTATGCCTGTGACTGACACAGAGTAGGCAAGTAAAGCTTGTTCACTGATCCATGCCTCATCTTACATGCATACCTTGAACATATACAATTACTAATTTAACAAGAACATACCTGTCGCTTCCAAGTCATTTGAAACATCTTAGAAATTTCTTTTTTTTAAAGACAGGCCACTTAGTAAAATTCACTGAAACAGATTTACACATTCAATTTCCTCTCAGGTGGAAATAATAAAACCGTTTACTGGCCTAGAAACACAAATTAAACTGTTCCAATCATACAAAACAGATGGCTACATACCTTTCTCTGTCATTTCAAGGTTTGAGAAATAAAAGATGCTTTTTTATTACCTTAAGGGAAAGGTGCAATGTTAATATTGCAATCATTATATTGGGTTAGACTGTGCCATAGCTAGAACATGGGCTAAAACATCAAAAGGAATTTACATTTGAGGAGTTACATTTCAGGCATTCTTTTTCATTTGTTTCCAAACAGGCAAAATTACCTCTGACTATGACTTTAAGTGTATACCCAATTCTCCTTCACTTACTTTATATTCAAAATATGTCTTTGAAGTCCCCCAAATCTTCTTTCCTAACCTATCCTATGGGATAAGACAGAACTTAGGACTACGATGCAACACACCGTGAAACACAAAACATGTTTTGTAAATATTATTTTCCTTTCTAAATGCACATATTTTTGATATCAGAGTATTCTGCTCCCCCTTCCATGTACGGATTTTGTAATGTTAAGCTCTTTGTGACAGTGAGGGCTGAAAAACTCTATCCAGTGGCCAAGAACCCTCCAGAGGAACTGCTTTCCAAACATATCCTTTAGTCTAGCTCTAAGACACATGGGATGAAGCTTCACATGCTGGATCTGGATAGCTGTTTTAAGGAAATAATACTTACCAAGTGTGTTACTTTGGATGAGTTTCTGGAGTTTATTTTGGTTTTTGAAACATTAATTTTTTTTTTTTGCAGAGATGGTGGTTGTGGTGGTGGGAATGTTAGCTATTATCTTTAGAGTTTACCAAAGAAAATCTTTTTTCATGTTTGTAGATTCTTTGGAGGTCTTAACTTTTATTAGGTGGTTGCAGTGGATAGAGTGTCAAGCCTGGAGTCAGGAAGACCCAAGTTCAAATCTTGCCTCAGACATTTAACAGCTGTGTGACTTTGGGCAAGTCACTTCATCCTGTTGGCCTCCATTTCCTCATCTGTAAAATGAGCTGGAGTAGGAAATGGCAAACCACTGCAGTTGCTCTGCCACAAAAACCCCCAAAGCCCAGAGAGTCAGGCATGACTGAAACCACTAAGCAAGGACAACTTTTGTAAGTAGCCTAATGTCAGTGAAGTTTTCTAGGTAACTAGCAATGAAATACAAATGCCAAAAAGCCCATAAGAAATCACATTCTCTTGACAGAAATTTATAGAGGAAAATCACCAGCAAAGAAGATCAAAATAATGAGTCCAAATAAAAGAAGGTAAATGAAATATATTTCCTTCAAAGTGAAGTGTTCGCTTATTGAAGATAAATCATTTCCTATAGGAAGCCAGATGAACTGGTTGAAAGCAGCTGTATCTCATAAATGGAAGACTATGGTTTTCCATCCAGGGAGTACACTGCATTCACCTCAGTGAACAATTGATGGGATCACTGTTGTTGTTGAATTGTTTCAGTTGTGCTGACTCTTCGTGACCCCATTTGGGATTTTCCGGGCAAAGATGCTAGAATGGTGTGCCATTTCCTTCTCTAGCTCATTTTATAGATGAGGATCTGAGGCAAACTGGTTAAGCGACTTGCCCAGGGTCACCTAGCTTGTAAGTGTCTGAGGCCAGACTTGAACTCAAATGAGTCTTCCTGACTCTAGGCCCAGCACGCTATTCACTGTATCACCTAGCTGCCCTATGATGGGATCATTATTAGTAAGTTAGAGAAATTTACACTCAATAACATGTTGGATGAGGGGAAACAAAAGTATCTAGCAATTCACAGAAAACTGCAGAACTAAGCTTTCCCCCATCTACCTATATTGGCTCGAGTGGAGACCTGCTACCAAAATCAATTCCCTGAGAGACTGAGAAATAGTGACCACGAGTCTTCTATGATACCCAGAGTTTAAAGTCACAATGGAAAATATCTTCTGGATTAAACTAAGTGAATACTACACTCCCTTTCAACTTTTGGATTCTAGTAAATTTTGTATTGACTTTAATTTGTATCTCCTGTCTAGTATTGCTTCTTCTCATATCATAGATGCTTGATATGGTATAAGTTGGAAACAGAAAGAGATATGATATTTATGGAAGTAAGCCAAACTATGCTACAAATAAGATTATTTCAAATAGGACAAGAACAAGATTATTTTATGTTAAGTTTATTTCATGCAGCCATCTGACCCTTAATTATCTGAATGCCCAGTGACTATAGTAATCAATAGGGCAAAAGACAGGACAACACTGCTGCAGGTATTCTAAAGGGCCAGAAGGTCTACTATCTCTGTGCTAGCTATGTGCCTATTACCTACATTTCTAAAGATTTGTATTTAGATCTTAGAATTTCTGAAAGAAAAAAACAGACATTCAGTGATAAAGCTCCAGATGACCACCTTAAAACAAGTTGTAATAAAATAGGCTTTTTTCCTTGACCCACTTGGTCAAGAAAGGTCATAAATATTTATATAGCTTAGTCTTTTACGGAAGGATCATTTCCAGGCAGAGAGACACAATGCCATCGAGAGCGTGCACACTCTAAAATCAGAGGACAGTCCCATTTTATACTTTTTATAGAAATATTTTATACACTGTAACCTACCCTTTGGAGAGAAGGGAGCTAAAATCTCTGTAGTGGGTTAGTTTAATGAAAAGGGGAAGGAGGGAAAATAATCATTCTGAATACAATCTCCTCTTTGAACAGATCCTCTTACTATTATGCTCTTAGTTCCCCACATCATCATCCTTTCGACATATTGTTTGAATGATATTATCTGCTTGTAATTTTAATTTTCAGTTAGGAAATTCCTCTCCCCCCAACGAGACTTCACAGATTTATGAGAGAGACCAAAGGGCACCCGCTAAGGCATCCAGTTGCTAAGGGGAGGGGCAAGAGACACTTGTTGCTTATCGAAGTTTCCCTCTTTTTGAAAGTATCCCTTAGAACATTTACCAGACTCTCTTGTATTATGGTTCTATCACTCCTACTCCAGAGCCGTGGCTCTAACACTAGATGAACAGCCACCAATAAATCACTGTTTGACCCTTGGTTTCCTCTTATGTAAAATGAATACAAGTTAATCACTATGACTGTTCTGCATAGGGCCAGACCGAAACTTTGTGCTTCCCTCTCTATATCTAAGGTTCATAGGAGCAATTTCATCAAGCTAGCTAGGATGCTGGAGCCAAACAGTGATGTTGCCAGAACACAACGGACCAGCCAGGGTCTCTGCCTGACTTTCAATCTTGGGGTGGATGAATTCCATGTTAAAAATCACCTTTTCTTATCTTTTCCTGTTCTGTTGTCCTACCCAAGAATCCTCTCCTATTTTTGAAGCATATATGTCTTAGAGCACAGCTTTGAGTTCCCACATGAGCTGATCTCAATCTTCTCTAAAGATAACTTTACTAAGTTCTACCACATTTAGGAGGTGAAATATATCTGTTTTTATATGTACCAGGAAAGCATAACACTATGCAGTTACATTGGCAGTGGGGACATAATGATAATAAATGTATTTAAAATACTTCATTTTGGGGAGGGGGAAGAAAAAAGTGAGATCTGATTTACACTGTTTATAAAACACCAACCTTAAAAATACTTTAACTCCATGGGATAACTCACATTGCTCTTCTAGTTTGCTTTTAAAAGTTGTTCTTAGGTATTATGAAATACACACCATAGTGCCAGAAGAGGATGGGAACTATCCCAGGAAACTTGGGAAGGAAGAATGATTCCCCTTAGTTCTGTTTTTGTTCTGGGTGCTAAAGTGGTGAATCAGAGCAATACGATCGGCAATGTACCTAAATTCTAATAAAGTGTTTAACAGTATATTCACTGTTCTTGTGGTACCTAAGGGGTGGAGGGGTGGGTTATATGGCTGATTATGTGGATTCCACAATTATGTGGATTCTAAACTGCCTGATTGACTGCACTCAGAGTCATTATTAATGGTTCACTGTCAACCACAGGAAGGAGTTTTGCAGTGAAGTACACCAGGGCTCTGGGTACGCCGTGCACTGTTTAACATTTTTATTAATGACTTGGCATAGAGATAGAGATAAAGCTATAGATGGCATGTTTGTCAAATTGGCAGATGACACAAAACTTTGATTAATAACTAACAGGATGGATGCCAGAGTCAGAATCCAAAGCTGTCTTTTCATGCGGTCTCCCTGCCTTCAAATATGGATTTTAACTTAATGGAATAAGGGCAGCTCTTGATGATGAAAACAGTATAGTGTGTGGTCTTCAGCATATTTAAAACTAACAGCTATGTGCACAAATATATATGTTCTATTTTATACTAAATCCTGCTTAAACCATGCTAGCAAATATAAACTTTGAAACATGAGATTACTTCCATGAAGAAATAAGAATTGCATTTATTTTTCAAGTTAAAGGTGTAATATTAACATATGCCTGACCAGCAATCGGAATAAGGAGTACCGAAAATCCCTATTAGGTGACACAGAGAGACCTTCAACTTAAGGGAATGGCCACAAATAATTTTATTTGTTCAACTAATAGACTCTCTTTATCCATGCTGCTACTTTTTTTTTTTAGCAATAAGAGCATCTGGAGCCCACCCAGCATTTATTGGTTTCCTCCCCTACACAAAACATATCAAATTTTCAACCTTTCAAAGCAAAATTTATTGCTGATTTGTTCCTTTTTTTCTGCCGAGTGAAAGAGAGAGAGAGAGAGGTAAAAAGTAGGCTAGAGGGAAATACACAGTTACTAATCATACCTGTGAATGTGAATGGATGAACTCATCCATAAAACAGAAGTGGATAGCAGAAATGATTACATGATTCAGACATAAAGGGTGATACCACAAGCAAATTAGGAGAGCGTGGAAGAGTTGACCTGTCAGATCTATGGATAATGGAAGGATTTATGATCAAACAAGAGATAGAGAGCATAATGGGATGTAAAATGGATAACTTTGATGGTATTAAATTAAAAAGTTTTTGCACAAACTAAACAAATGCATGCAAGACTAGAAGGAAAGCAGAAATCTGGGAGAAAATTTTACAGCAGCTTTCTCTGATAAAGACCTCATTTATCAAAGGTATAGAGAACTGAGTCAAATTCATAAGAATATGTCATTCCCCAATTGATAGTCAAAAGATATGAAAAGGCAATTTTCAGAGGAAGAAATTAAAGCTATATATAGTAATATAAAATGCTCTAAATCACTATTGACTAGAGAAATACAAATAAAAACTACTCTGAGGTAACACTTCATACCGATCGGATTGGCTAATGTGACAGACAAGGAAAATGACAAATGTTGGAGGGATGTATGAAAATTGGGACACTAACACACTGCTGGTGGATTTGTAAGCTGATCCAAGCTTTTTGGAGAGCATTTTGGAACTATGCCCAAAGGGCTATAAAACTGTGCATACTCTTTAACCCAGCAATATAACTACTAGGTCTGTATCCTAAAGAGATCAAAAAAGAAAAAGAAAGAAAAAGACATATGCATAAAAATATTTTTAACAGCTCTTTTGGTGGTGGCAAAAAAATGGAAAATGAGGGGATGCCAATCCATTGGGGAATGACTAAAAAGTTGTGGTATACGATTGTAACAGAATACTATCGTGCTGTAAGAAATTCTGAGTAGGGTGCTTTCGGAAAAATCTGGGAAGATTTACATGACCTAATGCAAAGTGAAGTGAACAGAACCAGAAGAACATTGTACATAGAAAAATCCTTTGGTGATCAACTGTGAATGACTTAGCTATTCTCAGCAATACACTGTTCCAAGACAAATCGAAAGGGCTTATGATAAAAAATACTATCCACCTCTAGAGAAAGAACTGATAGAAGCTGAATGCAGTTTGAGGCATACTTAAAAGACAAGCAACTTTGTTTTTTCTTGTTTTTCTTTTGTCTAGGTTTTCTTTCACAACATGAATAATATGGAAATCTTTTATATAACTGCACATGTGTAACTTAGATGAAATTACTTGCCTAATCAATGAGGGAGAGAAGCTGGAAGGAGAGAATCTGGAACTAAAAATTTATTTTAAAAATCTAAAAAAAATGTTTTTACATGTAATTGGAAAACTAAATAAAGCATAGTTCACATGTCAATGGCAATTTAGGCACCTTGCAGAGGGAGGATAAATCTCTTTACTGTGTGATGAACATATCAATCAACTCTATCGCACTCTACAAAAGGTCTTTTCCAACATGAACTTTAATAATGCCATAACTATTGCTACAACTTCTCCTCCTCCTCAATTTAGATCATATAAGCAAACCGACAGACTGTTAAAAATCTCACTGCAAGTTGCAAAAATTTAGCACCTACTAAGACCTACTTCAGTAATTACTAGCCACCTAGTAAGACATGATCTGATGGCTAGAATTCTAAGTTCATTATCTTTTATAAACTATCAGATGATAAATTGTTGTATAACCAATAAAGACCACAAAATATCCTTTAGTATTCAACCAATAAGCTCTTTTGGAATCAGAGCATTATCAAAGACAAAATAGTTGCCCCAAATTGCCTGGACATTATATTGATCTAAAATAGTGGCTAAGGATAATAATAGCTAGCACTTATATAGTGCTTACTATGTACCAGGCATTGTGCTAAGTGCTTTTATAAACATTATCTTGTTTTATCCTCACAATAAACCTGGGAGATAGATGCTATTAGCCTTGTTTCACAGATGAGGAAATTGAAGCAAAGAGAGGTTAAGTGATTTGCTCAGAATCACACAGCTATTGTTTGAGATCACATTTAAACTTGTCTCCAGACCCAGTGTTCTCTCCACTGCGACACCTAGCTGCCTCCATAAAAGTTTCTTTTTTTAATAGACATTGCCTTACCAGATTCTAATAATCTTTAAGCTATATGGAATGGGAAGCTTTCAAAACAGAGACCTAGCTGAAGAAATCTAAACCACGTAGGGCCAGAATGATATATTTTCATCATCTTGTCTACAACTGAAGTTGGCCCAAAGATGCTTTCAATGAACCTAAAGAAAAAGAGTTCACTTACATCATTATATTTTTTGCTCAATTACCCCCAAAGCAGTTATTTTGTCATGTGCAGGACATTAAATATAAAAGGACTGCCACTTGTCTCAGGACCATTTTTATCTGAACTCTGTCAAAAAGGATAAGAACATGGTCACAATAATAGCTAATTATGTAGAGAATTTTAAGGTCTACAAAGTGCTTTATATAAAGCATTCTATCAAAATACTGGACTTTAAGTCAAGTAAATCTGGGTTCATAGACTGCCTCTGACACCAGCTGTTTGACCGTGTTCAAGTCACAATTTTGAAACTTAGTTTCTGAATCTGTAAAATGGGAATAGTACCTGCTTCCCAGGGTTGCTGTCTAACTCAAACAATATAAGGTATTTCAGAGGCTAGGGCTAGGGACTGAATATGTGATTTCAATGTTGCAGGGAACTCTCTGATGACAGTTGCTTAGATTATTGAGAGATTAAGTAGCTTTCTCAGTTTCATAAACCTACTATGTGTCTGAATAAGCAGATGAGTCTAGATCTGCTTAACTGAAAGGCTTGCCCTTTATCCACAATGCCTCTCTATATGAAATACTATTGTGATTTTTAATATTAAAAGGGACCATTATAGTCAAAAAGTTTGGAAACCACATCTATCTCCAGTCTTCCAGAAAAAGAGAGCTGATTAACTTATTTATCAAAGTACATGTATTCAACCAAATATTCAATTCAATTCAAATTCAATTCAAATTCAATTCAATTCAATTCAATTCAAAATATTTGGAAAGATTTAGGGGGAGAGAAAGAGAATATAAACCAAGATTAAGTTATCTGGTTTTCAATACAACTCATTTTCCCCTATCCACTCAACAAAGTCATACAATCATAAAACAATTTATTCATTTACAACACCATTTTTTCCTCCAGATGTATTCTTTTGAAGGTGACCCCTTCATAGCACTAATTAGCACCTGCCTATACTTTTTGCCATGTTAATTGAAAATTTGCTTTTGCAGGAAAACAGTCTACAAATGTGTGGAAAATATATGTGATTCTATTAATAAATAGTTACATAGGACTGTATTTTATACAGTTATGTGTATATTCCTGTAAACTGGTCAATATGAATGTGAATGTTCTTCAACACCTTGTTTTTGACAATGCAAATTAATTTTCTGGTCCTTCGATGCCTTTATCTTTTAGAATTAGCCTATTTCTTTCATCATCATCTGCAAAAGATGATGCAAAAGATTTTATAAAGCTATGCTTCGTTTTTTCATAGTTGAAATTAACATTCTGGTGAATTCATTTGACGACAAATTAAGGTTGCCAAAAGCCCAGAGTTGACGGTAAATTTAGTCAATTCAGTTAAGTGAGTCGGATCTATGTGTGTAGGAAGAGTGAACAAGAAAATCCTCATCCTTATATGAAGCTAGTTATTGGACAAAACGGATTGGTCAAGGAAGTAAAGAGTTGATTTTCTGTCTCCCTTAACCCCATTGCAGTTTTCATCCAAGGGACCGACAAAGTGAGCATCACACTGAGGAGGCATCCTCAAGATGGAAGGTAAAGGATCGATGAAGGCAGATCACTTGTACTACATGTCTTGACTATTGCTGTCTCATTGATTTTACTATGCCTGAAACTATAAATAAGAGCCATAATTGACTATTCTGACAGCTGGAGCAAATTGGGAGGGGGAAAAGATACGGAGAGAACCTGGGACACTGAGCACAGTCCCTGCTGCCATCAAGGTGTAACTCAGCATCCTGCATGGGTAGGAGCTGAGGGAAAGACACAGATCTCCAGATAACCTAAAGCCTGTATTATCCATGTTAGCTGATCCTAGGTGTTTCTTTTGTTGGCAAGGAATTAGACTCGAAGGTCATCTGCACTAGGCATTAGAGAGGGCAGGAGGGACAAAGGCCCCAGGATGTCAAAGCCAGCATGGTTACCATTGCCCCTTATGCTACATGATGTGGGTCCCCAAGGCAGAAGGGAGATACCACACAGTGGTACACTCCCACCCCTTTAGGGGAAGAGAGGGAGACCCTTGGAAGCCTGCTCTGAATGCCGTAACTGATCCTGGTGGGGGGGGGGAGGTGACTGTGCTTACTGCCTGTAGCAGCTGTATCCTGCAGCCTGAGGTCAGTGGAAGATGTCCCCCATGACTATGTGTTGGAAGCAAAGCCCCAGTTTCCCCATCATAGTTACAACACTGCTGGAAACTATCAGGAAGGGCCAGGCTTGCATTTGGATGGACTGGAAATTTAATCAGAATACTTTGGCTCTGACAGAGGGGAAAGTATTTGAGATAAGCTTAAAAAGAAACAAACTGTAATCATATGTTTAATATGCAAAGATAATTCATTGTTTTAATCTTCAACTTAATCTAAGGGAAAATATATATGTATTTGGGGTGGAGATATGTATGTATGCTGGGTGCTGGGATTCAAATTAGGAAGACTGGCTCTGCCACATATTAACTGGGTAATAACAGGATAGTTATT
Organism: Phalanger gymnotis; assembly: GCA_028646595.1. Lineage (NCBI taxonomy): Eukaryota > Metazoa > Chordata > Mammalia > Diprotodontia > Phalangeridae > Phalanger > Phalanger gymnotis. Next base: position 10,374,047 of record CM053628.1, read on the forward strand.
TACTAAAGAAACTGGTTGTGATTGGTATAGGTAAAGGAACCCATATGACTAAATGGCATGTCTTGTAGCACAGAAAAGCAGTGATTACATGTATTGATGGGAATAAAAGGCTTCACCAAAACACTGCCTCCTCTCCCTTCCATGCTGCGTTCCTCCTCCTAGAAAAAAGACCAGAGCTCCTCATGGTTCCTTAGAAGTAGAGTCAAGATGATCCAGGCCAAGAGTGCACCAAAGCTTACTACAGCCTCTCATGTTGTTTTTTAGAAAGACAAAAGGGGCCAGAAAGCATATGAGAGTATAGCAGGTCTGAGGGCCCACTGTGGAGACTGTGCTCTACTCCTTCAATGACTGAGCTGTGTACCCAAGCAGGAAGCCAGACAGTTATCCTGACTCTGTACTGCTGCTACAGCCTTTTGTCTTTCTAAGACAACATTTTCCCTTGTTGAAGAAAATTGGGCTCATTATCTTCATAAGCATGACCATAAGGTAAATGGCAAGCATTATCATTTCTGTCATACTGATACCAAATTGGAGCTGTAGCCAGGTTAAATGACTTGTGTGGAGTTCAAGGAATCAATGGATAGGGGGCTGGAGGCAGAACAGTTTCAAGCTCTTCTTCACTATAATTTTCTGTGTGATCCAGGCACGCCAGTTAATTTGTAAGCTTGTTCTTTGGGAAAACACATGACAATAATTGTCATCTAACTACTCTAAAGTGCAGGAAGAGAACTCAGTTGCCCGCAAAAGTTCTATTATTTATTGCTACCATCATCATTAGCACACGTTAACAACGTGTTTGGCATAACTTACATTGGCAGATCAATTTTACTAGGTCATTATAGAATACATCTGTTGCAGTTGCCTGCATTTGAAAGTTTGGATTCACGGGGGTACAGGAAGACTTGGAGAATCTTATTATATGTTTTGTGTAAGAGCTCTTAAAAGCAGATTAGTTTCATTATCAAAGTTCCCCAGAGTATTGGGTGAACTCAGCAACTCATTTTTATAGAAAATATTTTGTAAGACCAGACAGACATCCTCTAAGTGAACTTGCCTTTAGTGAAATTCTGTCTGCTTCAGCATTGCTCACACTGGATTTCAATCACAGCCTTGAAGATAAGGCTAAGACTAAAATCAAGGGAGTTAGAGTTCTATTCAATAATATATGTATATGTACATACATATCCATCTATCTCACAGCTCATTCTTGGAAAATTAAGTCCCACAAAAGAAACTTGAAAATGTGAATCACTTTGATAGATTTTTTTGGTCAAATTTTTTTTTTGTCTTCTCTTCTCCTGATTACAATCTCTTTTCACTTGCCCTTGCTAAATTGTGTTTGCTATGACCTCCAGCTTGTTAAATATTCAGCAGCAAGTTTATGGACTTTCCCATAACCTTGATTAAAAGCCTACTGGGAACTTGAATGCTGAAACAAGAACTTTATTTGAAAAGCAAGCTGAGTGTTCCATGCTGATTCCAGTTTCACTAATAGTCCTTATAATCAGCAGTCACTGGCATCTAGATGAAGCCAGAGGTCAAAATATGGAAAGCCAGTCTTTCTCTACTCATATTAGTTATTTTCCTGGCAGCCAAAATTTACAAACCAGGAGAAAGGCATTTTTATTTTTAAGCTACTGGGAGGGGATTATGAAAGGATTTACAAATTCATATTATGAAAAACAAATATCAATTAAGTATATGTCTCTGTGTGTGCGTGTGCGCGCGCACATGAGAAATGAGAGACCGAGGTGGAACTCATAAAGTGGAAGCACCATGAAAGTTTATGCAGAAGCTAGTGTGGGTTCTGATCTGCCAAATACATTTAAATTTGAAACTTCCTTGAGATCCTTTCCCTCCACTCGGGCCTTTGGTTTTTCTATCCCCCTCCACAAATCGGATCTATTTGGGTAGAAATGGGACCAGCAAGTCTGCAAATCTCAGTGCTTTCCATTTGCCTCATCCTGCCTTGTGGATGATGCCCCTTAATAGATGTAGTCATGCCTGTGAACCTTCTTCTGGTTTCTGGGTGGAAGTGGGAGGATGACTTGAATTGACAAAGAGATCATTGCCCCCTTTGATTTGACGGAGATTTGGGGGACAGAAAGATGTGAGAGCTAAAGGAAAGATGATTACCGGGGAGGTAAGGCAAATCATGCTGATCATTTTGTATGGATGTAGGCTGCACCAATGGGCAATGATGTATTTGCTTCATATCATATGCCATTTAAGGAGGTGGGAGGGGAAAGGAGAAGAGGTTTATTTTATTTCAATTTTAGAGAATAGTTAGAACTAGGTTCTAGTTGAAAATATAATTTCTCTTAGTTTTTTCCAACACAGAGGGAGAACACACTTTCTCAAATGTGAATTTTATGATATTCTTTTGTTTATTAAAGCGTATGTAACATTAATTTGCCACTAGCAGACATTTCGAAGCTGGATATAACAACAAGAAATGATAAAATCTTGATTTCTTAGAGAAGCAAAATAAACTAGACATTAAAGGGTTTTAAATAAAAACAATTTAATCTTTCAAAGGCTTTAAACAAACTCTGGGTCTATGCAAATTTGCACAGCTTCTTTCTGGTTCTATATGGACTGCTGAAGCATGGGGGCTGCAAAATGATACTTAGCATAAGTTGGCTTAAAGACCAAAGATCTTTAAGTATATAAATGACAAATGGCTCAATAATTGGGATCAATGACAATGGAAGTCACTTACGTATTTGTGCCTTGAGTCTAATAAGAGTTGACCACATCGGAAATTTAAAATTGGTTTTCAATTTCCATCAGAAACTCACCATGCCATAGCCAAATTAATGGCCTAAGCACAGAATACGAGCTTTTGTAGCATACTGTACAAGCTACATTTCTCAGAAATTGTTTTAAATGTAATTTGAGATATTTTTAAGTAATTTAATTTTGGGGGTACAGTGGATCCATAATATGAACCTTTTATATTTTCATAGGCACTTAGGGGCACACTTTATAGGTCACTGTAGGAATATCTCAAGACACCCACTATTATTGAAATATTGTGTTGTGTAAATAGTCCATTTAATTGCTCCCAATGAGATTCTATGTACACTGAAGGGCATTCATTACCCTGTTTCACCTGAACTATGTATTCTAACAAAGAACACAATCATTAAACATTATTACCAGGGCAATGCTGGACGAAGCAAGTCTTTTCTAAGTGGATTTTTCTAGTGTATTCTAATAGGATGAGGTATGTAACTAATTAGGCCGTCTGTAACTCCCTCGTTACTCTTTCCCTTACACCCTCCAACCCCCAATGAAGGGACAGCCAATCGGATTCTTCAGCAACCTATGAATGGAGTTGGGTTTTCATTAACTGGTAGAGAAAAGCCCTCTGTAGCTTTTCAAGGTGGGAGAAGAACAGAAGTCTCAAATGACAACAACTATTTTTCCCTCTTTGACTCTAAAGATTATGTCATTATGACCTGCATTACAGGAAAGGGAGAATGCAGATGGAAGACTGGCAATAAACGATTCATTAATAAATAATTAGTGACAAAAGTAGAGATTTCTCTCTACATACTTTTATAAGCATAGGGCAAAAGTCTTCCTGTGATGCCTCATTCATGGTGTAGAGGTGGCTCCAGGATGTTGAAGGTTATGGCAACCGAGTTCAAATTTTGGCAGGTGTTTGGAAGATGGGAGAAGCATCTTTAGATAGCAGTTTTCTGGGGGAAAAAACTGGATGTTTTAGTGCACTGCAAAGTCAATATGAATCAACAATGCACTACGGCAGCCATGAACACTAGGGCCATGATGGGCTGCATTAAGAGAGAACAGGAAGAGGAAGGTGATAATCTCACTGTATTGTGCTGGCATCAGACCTAATCTGGAGTACTATGTCCAGCTTGGGGTGTCATGGTATAAGAACACTGTTAAGCTGGAGAGAATCCAAAGGAGGGCAACCGCAGTGGGAAAGGGCCATGAATCCATGCTATACGACAATCATTTAAAGGAACTGAGTATGTTTAGCTTGGAGAAGAGAAGACTAAGGGAGGATGTGATAGGTATGTTCAAATAGTAGAAGGGCTGTTGTACAGAAGATAAATTAGACTTATTTTTCTTGACCCGAGAGCTCAGAACCAGGAGTAAAGAGTGGAAGATACCAAAAGTCAAGTTTAAGCTTGATGTCAGGAAAAAAAAATTCGTAACGATGAGAGCTGTCCAGAAGTGGAATTGGCTCCCTCAAGTGGTGGTGGGTTGCCCTTCCTTGTAGGTCTTCAAGCAGAGGCAAGACGACCACTTGTTGGGTATTTTATAGTGAGGATTCTTTTTATGTGCATGTTGGACTGGATGGTTGCTCCACAGAGAGGAAGATGAAGAAGGCAGAGATTCGAAGTGACTTAATCAAACTTTCTCATTTTACAGAGGAGAGAGCCAGGGCACACACAGGTTAAATGACTTGCTCAGGATTACTTAGGAGCTAAATGGAAGAACTGGGAATCAAACCCAGATCTGACTCCAAATGAATTAATCAAAATGAACAATTCATAATCAACTCTAAAGATAATAAAGCTCATATGTGTTTGTAGCTATAATAATAAATTTATATATTATGTATATAATAAAAACTATTTAATACAAATTAATTTAACTGAAAATGAAAAGCCATTACAACAGGCTTTAAAATAATTTAAATTCACAGAATTGTGTGAAATATATTTCAAACTATAGAAACACAAGTAGAATTATACACTGTTCTACCTGGTCTGGGATTAGATCACACAATTTAACCCCTTAATTTTATAAATGCACAAATATGAGCCATTGAGAGGGGAGGTGACTCAACAAACATCACATAATTCCTTAGGGACCAAATGAAGACTAGAATCTATGTCATTTGAGTCCTACATCAGTAACTTTTTTTCACTACACCATATTTACAAATACATTCATTATATAGTGATACCTACTCATTTACTATCGAAAACCCAAGAGAGGAAATCTCCCATTGTAAGGCACTGTCCATCAAAGAATATGCCATTGTAGCTATTTAAAGGGCCACTTCCTAGCTCATACAAAATGTCTTCTCTTTGTAATCTATTTTCATTTTGGCTTTCAGTAAAGCTGTAGATGCTAGAGTAAAGGGAATATGAAAGAAATATTATTGTTTCATTTACTGCATTTTTCTCAAAATTGCAAGTCACTGCTCTGAACACTCTTCTGCATACCATAACACCACCTTCATTAGACAATAAATAACTCTTTCTAAATCGGGACAAAGTCTGATTAGGTAATTCAGAATCCCATGTGGATAGCAACTTCTCTGATAACATTACAATAAAATAAAACAGATATCATTGGTCAAAACAGATTTTTATTGTCTGCTGTGAACTTTGTGAATAAAATGCCTTTTTGCCTTGGACTGCCTTGCAATAAGTCATATTAAGTGTTGAAATCAACCATCTAGCCACAGAATTCTAAAATTTTAAAGACATTGTAAAGAACATGATATAAACATGGCAGACAGATGGAAGAGTATTCAAGAATGAAAGCTGGAAGCAGGAGTGAGATATTGGGGAGGGGAGACAGCTCTATAAGCCCAGATAAAAGGCAACACTTTCCAATAATGTTGTAGTCTGGACACAAATGTGCAACAAAAAGAAGGAGCGAGGTGAATGGAATGAGACCAGAAGAAAGACAAGAGACCTTTCTGGAGATGGTAGGGGTGAGGATGGTGGCCAAGTGGCAATGGAAATAGATTATGAATGGCCCAGAGTGACTGAGGCAAGCCAGGAGCCATAAGTCAGGCGCAAGGATAAAGGCATCCTATCCCAGAGGTCTCAACGCTTGCCTGGACTTCATTTAAATAAATAAATCAAATACGTCATTTAAAAATCAAATCATATGTATGTTCCTGTTTGTTCTAAAGGGAATTTTTTCCTTTTAGTCCCCTCTAGATTCACCTAAACCTGGAGTCACCCATCCTCTGGGGAAGCCACAAACTCATATGCAAACTATTTTTGGGATCTTAATTTAGGTCCAACAAAATATGCAGTGTGATAATAAATACGTCAATATGCCTTCTACAGATAGAATAAATAATGTATAGGGAGGGAGCCCAATACGGGAAAGACTTAGGAGACAGACGACCTGAGATCTAGAAATGGTGGGAATGGTGACGAGGGGGATGGTATAATGCCATTATTTTTGTCAGGTTCGGGAGAAAGGGGTTGGTGTGCAGGCCTGGTAAAGGGTTAAGGTTTTCTTCTCAAGTAAAATTCCTTATGACCAAAGAATCATTTTGAATATTGATAACAATAGCAAGCATTTATATATCACTTTAAGGGTTGCAAGACACTTCTGAAAATATTTTATTTCTGTAAATGTGAAAGATTTGACAATGAAGGTGCAATATGAATGACAGATATTATGATTTATTTTCTGATGAGGGTAGTAGTAATAAAGCACTTATTAAAACTTATCTCATTTACTTGTCACAAAAAACCCTGGGAGATAAATGCTACGAGTATTATTACGATGAGGAAACTGAACCTGAGAGAGGTCAAGTCACTTTTCCAGGGTCACACAGCTATTAACTGTCAACAGCCCAATTTGAATTCAGGTCTTTATCGCTCCAAGTCCAGTGCTCCTTCCACTATAGTTAGTTACTTCTGGCGCATTTGCATAATTCCCTTTTCCTTTCTTTTCATTTCCCATGCGGTGGATGGTGGGGCGATTGCAAATCTTTGGCTACTGGTGAGGGCAAGTGGTTGGGAGCGATGGTCCAACTGACTCGCTGAATTGCCAATATCATTGACATAAGCATAGCCAGATTTCTGCTTCTATAATAAAATGAAGACCAAGGGAGTAAGCCCTGTCCTGCCACCACCAGGGTTGGATCAGATATCTAAGGTCCCTCCAAGTTCTGACATTCTATTTTCTATCTTCCTATAAATATCCTATCAATCTAAAGTGCAAAGCTTAATTTCCAGCTTTATGTTTTGACTCCTAACCCATGCATCTGCTCATTCCTTAGTAAGGTGCTGAAAATATTTTGGAGAATTCCACAATAATCTTTAAATTTTGCAAGTCCAATAAGCTGTGGTTACACTTTACTAAGACTGCAAATAAGACTTAGCTATCCCTGATTCTTTTATGGAAGCTGGCAAGCAAAAAACCTTAAGAGATGAAGTCCCACCTGGCAACAATGCCCTGAGCATGTATATTCAGGAAGCATCACACTGAAGTGCCAGGTTTCCCTTCATTTTATGTCTATGAGACTTCAGGCATATAGCCTTCTAAAGTATGTATCAGGTCGAGGCAGAGAAGGGGGCAGAGTGTGATGAAATGAGATCTAAGAACAAAAAAGCAAGTCAATAACTCTTTACTAGTTTTAAACTAAACAGATAAAGGAGTAAGCCATGAACTAGAGACAGAAATCAGACTCACATATAATCAGCAGTCACCCAATTAGAGCTCTCCTAATAGACCTGAGAGACCTTGAATTGCTAAACAAAACCAGTGCCCCCAAACTCTTAGGACTATAACCTTGAGACATTTCTGTTCCCAATTCAAGGTGTATACACCAACAACAGCTCCTCTTGGATTCATGCGAAGCTATGAAAAGGACTCCATTCCTCATAAAATCTAGATTCAATCTGAGGCACATTTTTTCTCTCCTTACTTCCGATTTCCTTGGCTGCATGTAATCCCCTTGCCAAGTCTAAGGATATGCCAGAGACACCCAGTACAGGAACACTTGCTTTACTCCAGAGGGAGTGTATGTTCCCCAACTAGGCCCCTATTCATTCACTCAAAATGACACAAAGACAGAAATGAGACAGACTCTGTCAATATTTAAACTAACTATTCAACATTTATATCCAGGTAAAATTTTATCTGGGGTTCAAAGCAATGCAGCGCTGTTTCAGTGACACTGCTTTAGGACACAAGTTCAAATCTAGTCCTCCCCCTTCTCATTTCCATCCTTTGCAAAACCATAAGCACCACCAATGCTCCAGGGGCCTTGTTGCTATTTTTAAAAGTCAGGTTTTTTTTTTAAAAATTACATGGTTTTATTTCACATGAACAAATTCTCATGACTATTAGACTTTCTGTGACTTAAATGAGTAGAGCATAAGTTCTTTGAAGACAGAGTCTGCTTCATTTCTGTCTTTGCGTCCGCAGCCCCCATGCCTTGTACAGAACAGGCAAATGCTAAATGCTTGTTGCATTCTTGGAACTTTCTTTTAAAAATGGCTTATTGCCTAACATTGAGTTTCCAATCTCAACCCAATTTTCTTTCTTTATTTTTTTTGGAGGGGTGAAGGCAGAGAAATTGGGATTAAGTGACTTGCCCAAGGACACACAGCTAGTAAGTGTGTTGTGTCTGTGGTCAAATTTGAACTCAGGTCCTCCTGACTCCAAGGCTGGTGCTCTATGCACTGTGCCACCTAACTGACCCCTTTTTCCTAGTAGTATTTTATTATTTTCTGAAATACACGTAAAGACAGTTTTCAATGTTCATTTTTGTAAGATTTTGAGTTACAAATTTTTCTTCTCTACCTCTCTCCCCTCCTTCCTCTCCCCAAAACTCCAGTTTTCTTTAGATGGCCCTGGTGGCCTTGTGTCCTTAAATGAGGAAAATACCATTTAGTTTTCTGCTTCCAAAGCCTTTAAGTCAGATTTACTTTGGAGACTGTGAAAAAGCAAGTGAAGGTCAGTGCACTCACAGGGGTGTAAAAAACAAGAGTAGTCAAAAGGGAAGGCAAATGAGCAACTGACTTTGGTAAGCGCATCATTTTAGTATCCTTTTGTAAATAAAATATTTTCTAAATATGTGTGCAGCATTTGGCTTCAGAAAATGCTAAGAATAAGAGCCACATTCATCAAACACTTTGAAGTTTGCAAAGCACTATACCTCATTTGTATCTTGGCCGGCACAATCACCCTGTGACCAAGGTGCAAGTAACATGCCCATTTTTACAGATGAAGAAATTGAGGCCGACAGAGATTAAGCGATTTTCTAGGAACACAGGCTAGTAAGAGTCTGAAGACGTACTGCAACTGACTCTACCCATTAAGTACAGCACTTCTGTGTTTCCAAGGGGTGCAACTTCATGCCCTCATGAGACCTCGCCCACCAATGACAACTTCATCTCGATGCTCTGAAATGGCACCCGAAATTTTCTGAATTCAAAGTATGCAAATGAAACCAATCAGTGTTGTCAAACTCCATTAGAACTCAGCCTTCCAAGCATTTCAAAGCAGTTCCATCATTTCGTCTTAACGGGACTAAAGGGGATAGTATGGTCTACTGGCCAGGACATGAAGATGTTTTCACCTAAGACTTCTCCGTGGCACAGTAGGAGAGAATGATCAGGAGCCAGGGTTTTGTCCCACTCTTCCTTTTAACTCAGTTTTGGACTGTGTTGTAAGGTACCCCTCACCAAACTCTGTTTTCAGAGGCACCTAGATGGATACAGTTATGGACTCGGAGTCAAGAAGACCCAACTTGAAACTCTGCCTCAGACACTTACTAGATATGTGACCCTTAGCTTCTCTTGGCCTCAGTTTCATCACCTGTAAAATGGGGATAAAAATGGCACACACCTCTCAGGGCTGTCGTTTGATTCGAACGAGAAGCTCTTGGCACACCTTATTGTGTTACATAAATACCAGTTATGATTTTTGCATCCGTAAAATGAGGTTAGAGTAAATGATCTCTTCTAGGTTAAAAAAATGCTAAAGGTCACTTTTGTACCAATTGATTTAGAGTTCAGAATCAGCCCCTTTGCCACCCACATTCAGTGGTGGCTGCTCCCTTCACAGAGTGTTTATTTTCTGATGAGCAATCACAGTGCTAGCCCAAGGAGGCCTAGTGAACAAAAACAAAGTTAGTGGTCTCCCCGTGGGCTGCCCTAACCTAGGTTTTGCCATCCCTACTAGTGCCTCCTGCTTAGCCTTCCTCACCTCCATCAGAAGGTAATTGCTCTCTACTCTATTCCCTAATGATAACATTTTCTTGAAAGATACAGCTAGCTAATTTGATAAATTAATCTGTTCTCATGGGTTACTTCCCCTCTGGTTAACAAGCACATTTTAACAGGGGCCTTCGGAAGATAATGCCTTGAAACAAAAAAGTGGCTCTAATTATTGGAATTTTAGGCTTCTGGAGAAGATATTTGGGGGCTAAATGTCCCTGCTGACATGTTGGGCTGATCTTGGCTACGGTTAGTCACATTTACCTATAAGTAACTAATTATATTATCATTCTCTTTATATCTCCACTTGCTTCTTTGCAACTTGAACAGACCATAAACAGTTTGCTGGAAACTTGATTTTTAATCCATTTTCTCTTTTGATTTGCCCTATAAAGATTTTGTTAATGATGTTTCATATTTGACAATGTGCCTCAAAATAGAGCCTAACCATGGTGTGGATTCGAAATTTAATAGAGGCAAGAAGAGGGCATTATAATAATAGTATCATTGATACTTGTTGACAGGACCACGGTTTAAAAAAAGGCATTTACATACACAGGTAGGTTTCCAGTCTTTGGACAAGGAAATTCCCAGTATGATACCTAGGGTATTTTCTGTTCTTATGAATTATTTCTAAAGTTACCATTTGTATTAAGCCTCCATAATGCCTTGTTTGAAGTGAGTTTGGTTTTATTTATATTCCAGTTTCAGTGAGGAATAAAACACGTGGTCATTAAAATGTCAAAGATCAAATCTTTCATTAAAGAAAACAAGACACAACTGCAAAATTGACAGACCCCCCCCCCCCCGGAGATTGACATGGACCAACTCTTCTGCATTGCTACATCATTCTCGAGTGCTATTCTTTATTTCGGGTGTATTTTGTTCTGACCTGCTAAAACCCAGCTGTTATAATGCACATTATCCCAGGGCTGAATCATCATGGAATTCCTCATGGTACCTTATTACAACGAAGCCATAATGTTGTTGACCATTATACTCATTCTTCACATATACATATATACATACACATACACATATATTTCATTGCTATTAATAAAAAATGGGAGGACACACTCCAACGTTTTTTCCCCAAATTCAAATGTCCATAATTTCTTTCCAGTGAAGCCCCTGATTGTCTATAGCATCATGAAAAGTTGGCTCCCTTTTTTAGCTAGAATGGAAATGAGGGTTTTCAAAAACAAAACCCTCTTTGCTTGTATAGATTCGTGTGTGAATACCCTTTTTAATGGTAAGAGGTGTTTTTTTTAAAACCTTTGTTCTGTAATTATCCACATTTTACAGTTGAGGAAGTGACCTCAGACAGCAGTTAAGTGACTTGCCCAGGGCCACACAGCTAGTAAGTGTCTAAAGCTGGATTTGAATGCAGGTCTCCCTGACTCCAGGCCCCAGCACTCTATCCACTGTATTACTTAGCTGTCATGGGTATTAAGTGCCTCCTATGTGTCAGATACTATGCTATGCAATAATAATACAAAACTAAAAATGAAACAGTATCTGCCTCTAAGGGGCTTATATTCTACTAAAATATTCTTTCTATTTTCCCTCTTGCATCTAATCGTTCCCTCACATTTTCACGTTTTGACTTGCCCAGGTGCCAGAAAAAGTGATTTGCCATGCAGGAGACTGGAGGAAAGGGAACTAGCTCCACAGGCTTCAAGGATTTGCAGCTACAGGGTTTTAGAGGAGCCTAGAAAGTTCCCTAGGGAAGCCCTGGCCCTCTTGCCCCCTCTCCCTACATCCCACAGGGCAATGCCTTTGTGGAGAGTGCTACAGAATAGGCTGGAGGAGACAGGACACTTCTGATCCCCTAGATCTATGTCCAAGAGAGCTGCTTTATCTTGCTTTACTCTTGCTTTAGCAAGAGGTAGACCAACATAATTACTCATCATCACCATTACTATTATTGTGCTAAGGGCTATGTATAAAGCACTTGCATGTTTGCAAAGCATTTTGCACTGATTGTCTGATTTGAGCCTCCCTACAACAGGATTGCACTGGTACTTTAGGTACTGCCACCATTAACATTTTGCAGACGAGGAAAAGGAGATTCAGGTGGCAACCCTGGGGCTCTACAGCTACTAAGTGTCAGGCTCGGTCCAAGTTCACTCCACCAAACCCTTCTTCCTCCACACTTGTTGACCGGTATTTGAAAAGCTAAGTTCTTGTTACTCCAATTTCTGATTTTTGATGGTGGCAGGGTATTGTGGGAAAAGCGCTAGTTTTTGAGAAAGAAGAAAATAAATTTGAATCCCAGCTCCCACACTTCTCTCCATCTCGATTTCCTCATCTATAAAATGAGGTTTGCCTAAACGATCTCAAAGGTCTCCTCCAGGTCAAAATTGACGATTCTATGTGTTTCTTGAAAGGAAGATTTTGTATAATTAAGGAATGTTTTTATATTGGTGCCCCGTCCAGCAGGGCCAGTTAACGTGGGGTTTGAGGAGGACCCAGCCTGAAAGGGGATGGGTGAAAAAGGAGGAGCCGGAGGCTGCAAAGTGTGGCTGGCAAAAAGGACTTTATTCAGCTCTCAGCAG
>CM053628.1:10387069-10403828 GCA_028646595.1 Phalanger gymnotis
CTGCACAACCACAGGGCAAGTAGAAGAAGGGCAGACAGACAGATGTGCTAGCCTGGGCCAAATTCCAAGATCGACACTTATCAGTTTTAAACGACTAATGACTCTCATTTGGGTCTTAAATATGGTTCTTGTGTAACCCTACTGCTAGAGAAATGCTCTCTTTTGAAGTTATATTACAAATATACATTTGGAATCAGAAGAGGGTAATAAACACCTCTTGAAAAGGGGTAAAAAGTTTCCCATCAGCACTCGATTCTATTGCTCTGACCTCATGGCTGCTACTCAGCTGTTGTATCTTCAGAGAATATAACGTCAGATACAAAATAATTATGTACAATACCGAGGCTTCGAAAAATGCAGACACGATGGAGTCTTTGATGGCCTCTTATTTGCAGGGGATTTCTCTGAAAGAAGTGATTTATGTTTGCTAAACCAAAGGCCACGTTAGGTCCCTATACAGGCAATCTACCTATTTCCCATTTGTCCTTTGCTCTTCTCTTCCCCTTTCCCCCACAAGGCTTCTAAAGGAATATGATGGTTTTCCATGACCTGCCAATAGGTCATAATATAATATATAATTATATAACTATACATAATTATATAATAATAATTATATTATATATAATTATATAAGGGATATAATAATAGGAATTTGGTTATTTTTCTCTGGGCCACTCACAGTACAAAAACTCTCTCTACCTGGGCAAATCAGCAGTATTTTTTCTATCATATACAATTTCAGAAAGTTACCTGGGGCTCTGAGGGCTTAAGTGGCTTGCCCTGGGTTACACACTAGTAAGTCCCAGAGGTAGGGTTGGAATGGGGCAGAAATGCCAAATATAGCACTCCATCCACTCTACCATGATGCTTACCACGATATCTCTATGTACATCTGCATGTGATACATGAATCTCAGAATACCCAATAATGTGTAAACCTTCTGGGTTACAATGAGGGAATAACCTTCTAGAGGTGGACCTGGAAAAAGCGTCTTTCTAAATCCATCTTTAAATAAAAACATTAAATATGATTTGCATTACACTATAATTTTGTGATTTCCTTAGCATAGGGAACTCCTGAATAAGAACATTCTACCAATGTAAACTAACATCTTCTCTGCAGCTCACTGATTTACCTGGTGACACTGAGAAGCTGAGTGACTTGTCTAGGGTCACATGCTATACATTAGAAGTAGGACTGGAATCTAGGCTGTCCTGTCTGGTTCTCCATCCAATCCATAGGGCTGTCTCTAAGCTCCTTCTGATTCCTTCCATAAATATTTGGCCATATGTAGGCCCAGCTCTGGTTGGATCTGAATTTTATTAAAAGGCCCTTGCTGCCCTAACAAATCTGAACTTCTAAATGATAGAGTCTGTCCTGTGACTGTCTCCAAAAGGCCCTTGTTCAATTTCAAATGTTTTACCTGAGTGAGGTAACACACTAACTCATGGGTACCCACTACTAGGGCCTTAGCATGAGTTACTTTATCAGGTAGCTAGTGTTCCAGAATAGGGTGGAGGGAGCAGAAAGAGGATACAGCTGGGTATATTTCAATAGCAGCTTTGTAGCAAGAAAGAAGGTCCAAACTTGGGTAGGGTGGCGGAGGGTACTCAAACATGTAGAGCTCAGGAGAGGTATGGGGCAAGAGGAGGGCTTTTCTTATTAGAGGAGAAGTGGGGGGGGCAAATACAAATTTGCTCTGCTTTGCAATTGTATCTAGGGCCAGCCCTAATCATATATCTCCATCTATATCTATCTATATCTAAAGAATGATCTATGCCTATTTCTATAACAGAAGCTAGAGTCATCTGGTTGACTACTGTGCAAATTATCTTAGCATCCAGAAAGACTAGCTCATAGTATTCAGAGTGTGTACTTTCCTTTTAGGAAATGAAAGACAAATTTGACCTACAGCTGTACTATTTATTTTTATCCAAATGCAAAGGGGGTGGAAGAGCTGATGTCTCCTGTAGAGAGATTATGAGACAGGAATTCATTACAATTTCATTTCACATTAGAGAGGAAGCTTAATATCCTTGGCAAAGTATACCAGAGTACAGATCACAGAAATTCTTTTATCAAGTTAGGAGTTTTAACAAACCAGGTTCTTGTGTTATAAAAGTAATATTTCTAAATCCCTCTGGCAACTTTAAAAAATCTTTATTCATAAAAAGTTGTGTTGACACCTCAATCTGTGAGCTCACAAGAAGGCAATTTTCAGTACAATGTACTATTACAGGCAATTCATTAGCAGAAAAAAAAAACAGATTGAGGATGTGATACATTTCAAAATATGAAAATGGAGCTGCATAATTTAGTTCAATTGCTCAAGGACAGCATTAACTGCCTCTAACAGTTTACAATCCCATTTGTGGTGCGACTGACAAACACTGCACAGCTTGCTGGCATCTGCTCCCAACCACAAACACCCCTGGTTAGGGCCCCAGAGAGGTTTCTTTAGTCCTCATTCCTAGCAAAAGGAGATTTAATCTGGGATAATCTCATTAACGATTATTTTCCATTGTTAGACAACATCGACAAGATCCGTAAAAGTCTGAGGCTGACATCTCAACTACATAGCATCCTTTGGATGCATGTGACCAGAGCATATCAGAGGTGAAATGGGGTCAAGCTCCCTTGCACAAGGTCCAATAATACTTTATATGGTGTTAATCTTCTGTCATGTGATAGTGAGCTTCCAATATAGCAAACAAAAAGCGGTATATTTTTATCTAAAAAATTATTCCTAGTCTTTTGTCCTCAATCTTTTATGAGCACTTTAGCCAACAAATTGAAAAGTAATTATCATAGTTCATATAAACCTATCTACTCTCTTTGGATATTTTTTCTTTAGATAAATTTAGTAAAATGCCAAGTGTTAATAATTATATTATTATATGGATCAAGCTGGCTTATATAGTAGGATATCTTTCATAAATAAGCTGCTAATTTGCTATTTGCCTTTAATTAAGAATAATATTAACCTCTATATTTTCTATTGGGGAAAAATAGTTTCCTGAGAAACAAATTCAATTGCGATTGGTGTGGAAACAGCTTATTCACCAAAGCACTTCAAACACAGATACAGTTATTCTTAATATACAAGTATTACATTAATTATAAATGACTCCAATATGTTTGTTAATGCAGAGCCTCAAAGGCAGTGCCAATACTTAAGGATCATTTGTTAAATCTGTTATTACTGCACATACTGAGGGTAATACAAATTGACTTTCTTTCAAAATATTTTAGAATTCAAATTTTTCAAAAATTCCCATTGACCTTGTTCCCTTGAACTGAGTCCTAATTAGGAAATCTGACCATGTCACTGTGTCCCACACTAGCCCTATTGCACTGGAGAGGCCATTTTAGGTGAAATCAACTCTTGCTTTTCATGGGATGGGATCTCTCTTTGGGGATTCTCCTTTGTAGTTTAGTGCTTACTGTCTGATGAAGATAACTAATGATGAACTTACATAGAAGATGGATCTCTTTTATATGGTTGGTGCTAAAGAAAGATGTGTCTTTGATTATAACTCTATTTTTTGGTTGATAGGATGATGCTAGAGAAGATAAAATTATGCTGATAGATTACATACTACAAAATAACAAAGATAATTAACTCTTCATTACCTGAAATAATAAACTTGTATGCAAGTCATGCAGAAACCATACCAGATCTAAAAGCAGCTGCATTCTAGCTACAGTACAATATCTCATTGCACTGTTTGATATCTAAGCTGAGAAAGTTTCCTTATTGATGCCTATTGGAGAAAAGTGTGATTTTCACAACAGATGTTAACTATCTGGGTATCAAGCATAAATGGTTACAGATAATTGAGATTTCCTGCACTTCATAGTCTAAGAGCATTTAATAACCATTCAGTATGTCTGCAAGTACAAAGCTGTCATGATATACAGATGTTGGGTACTTCTTTGTGATGTTTATGCAACCTGTATTTATTTTGTTAGGCTTCAAAAACAGGGTATTACAGAGGAGATAGTGGGAGGACTGTTTTGATTTCAAACATACGTGCCTGATTTAGTTGTTCATGCATGTCACTCCTACTCATTTCAATCTTCTGCTTTAAATGTTTGTTGAGGATGCCCAGCACAGTTATAACTTGTGAGAGTCTGCCTTGAGCAGGCTCTGTGTTACTGGCATGGCACTGTGTGTACTAATGGTGCTCAAGGAATATCTGACAGTTATACTAGTGGGAAGAATAAGGCATTGTCACTACTGGTCTAGAAACAGACATCAATTATGAAGATAAAAATGTACTTAGGGAAAAATGTAGCTTCACAAATTCAAAAAACTCTACATTTCTCAAAATGTCATCCTGAGCCACAAGTACTTGGTATATAACTTTCCCTCCTGAAATTTTATTAGGCATCTCATATCCATCTTTTAAGGTTCTTAGAATGTTCACCCCTTTTGACCCCAGTGATCCTACTACTAACTGAAGGTCAAGACAGAAAGAAAAGTACTGTATAATGCTGAACTATTGGTAAGAGTACTATTTGTAATAGTAGACAGCTGGAGGCAAAGTATATGCCCAAGGATTAGAGAATCACCAAAAAAATTATGGTATATGAATATAATAGAATATCACTGTGTCACGAGAAATGATCAGCGTGAAAAAGAAATCAGAGAAACACTGGAAAATCTACATCAACTGATGCAGAACAAAAAAGGGAATATGCAAAATAACTGCAATAAGGCAAATGAAGTAGCACTATGAGATAACAGAAATCAGGTCAGATGTGACGTTCATTCAGAGGGCTGACGTTCAAACACATTTCCTTTCTATTCCTTCCTTTCCCATTCCTTCAATTGGAGAAGTTAGCCTTCCTCTCAGCCTATGTATAGACCAAATCTGAGCATATTTTTAAGCAGCGAGATAGCTCACAGTGTGAATTTATAGATGGTTATAAATAATCTCCAAGCCACCCAAAAGGGAATTGTTTTACGGAACTTGATTATGTGTCTCATCATCACTGTAAAATAAATAGTCGTTCAAAAGAAAGATGACTGCAAAAGACTGGCTGGGATATGAAGGACTGAGGCATGTCAAT
The DNA here is from genome assembly GCA_028646595.1 of Phalanger gymnotis. Lineage (NCBI taxonomy): Eukaryota > Metazoa > Chordata > Mammalia > Diprotodontia > Phalangeridae > Phalanger > Phalanger gymnotis. Next base: position 10,392,146 of record CM053628.1, read on the forward strand.
TGATGCAAGAATTTTAAAATACTTCTAAAATACTGTTTAATAATTTTACTACAATTTACTATATGTTCTACTATCTATGCAAATATATGTTAAATATAAGTAAGTTCAAGCAGACATTATAATTTTACTTTGAAATAAAAATGTGCATCCTACATTTCTAGTATGTACAAATATAGTGTGCCAATTGTCATCACCTGGTCCTTTGAAGTATTTTCAAATTATAGTCCTCAAATCTATACCACTGGTAATAGGTTAGTATCATAAGATTGATTTAAAAAGTCCTAAAACTTGACAAGGAGTTTTTGGACCTGGGACAAGTAGCACATACAAACTAAGCTCAGGATGAGGGTCACCAAAAGGCCCTCAGATGAGGGGGGCTACTGCACACCAGTTGTGTGCACACAGGAGTATGGATGGGTCGGCACTTTCCCCAGCCTGCCATCTAGTAGCTTCAGATTTTAAACTAATTATCCTTGTTAACACATATCAAAGCTCTGTTGATTCTATATGACTGCTGCCATGACCCTCCAAATGCAGTGTCCTGGGACAAAGCTCTAGACATCCCATGGAGCCATGATGGCTAAGCATTTATCTAGTAAAGCTGAGGCCCCAAATATTCACTGACATCATTGGTTTGGTTGCCATATCTGTTTGTTTAATGGACATAATGAAGGGATTTTTAGCAGAGTGATATTTTGAAAGATCCTTGATTATCATTCGTCAGCATTATCATTATCACCAGGTTATCATTATCATCAGCATTATGTTTTCACTTTTTACTTGCGTCACCCTCCCATTTAAATGGTAAACTTCCAGCGACTCCACAATTCTCCACATTTTGACATTCATATAGTGAAATCGTTTATCCTGGGAAAATAGAGTCACCTACCGGTTTCAGGGTCAGAGTTGCCGTCTGCTTCGGTACGGTTGCTGTGTGTAGTTGTGTGTTCATAGTAGTCTCTCCGAGCGTAGCCAGGCCTGGCACTAGCAGTGGCACCGGCTTCTGCCTCAATAGGTCCATTGTCACTGCCGCTCTCCTGGGAGCTTTCTGGAAGGTGGAATGTGACACGGCGCTGAGCCTACAAGGACGAAAGAAAATGACGGGGTTTCAACATTGATCTTAGTAATTACTTAACGCATCCAATTTAGAAAATGTAGCATTTCGGATATCTGGTGAAGACACATTAACATTATCTCCAGGATTTTATGGACAGGCAGCTCCGTATTCAAGCCTCTCTTACCTGAAAGCAGAGCTACCCCTATTTTTCAAATGTACAAACTCTGGTACAACATGAAAGCCGTCTAGTACTGAAGATAAATGCTGCCAGCCTTCACTGATGGGTGATGGTTTCTGTAAATCAGCTTTGAGATTACCAGCAACTTTGGAAAATGAATTTATTAAGCTACTTTTCAAAAATAATTGAATATTTTGCTTATAAATTGTTCTGGCCATTTAAGGCACAGGGTGGAATGTATTAAATTTTATGGTTCACTCTGAAAGGTTAAAATACAAGAATGACCAAAAAAACCCCAATACCATCATCTCTCAGTGTAGTGAGAATTAAAATCACATGTGATCTTCCACAGTAGCTTAGGGGCAGAGCTTTAGTTTGAAACTGATCGACGCAGAGTATAATCTTATTTTATTTGACAAAATATCAAGCTGGCCATATGGTAAGGGATAAGAGAATGGCAAAAAATCCCACCACAATGATCAGTTGTAAAAGTAATTGTATAAAAGTGCCACCAAGATTATAGCTGCATGTTGCTTAGTTTAGGCAGATTCCTCCTTAACTATGGTGCTGTTAGAACTTTGGTATTTGCTAGAAGCCAACTAACAGACCTATGGAAGCTGTGGCCTAGAAAGAAACATCATTTAAGAAGATACAACTGTATATGCCAGAAACTGAGACCACCATATGTGAAGCCCCAACTCTCAGCTAAATGGCTGCTGTCATTTGTGTGGGGGCCAAGCAGGGCAGGAGGAATTTAAATTGAGTTCATTGGCTTGATATTTCACTACTTAAAACTGAGGCTCATTGTGTAAGATTGCTCCTTAAGCATCTAAGATTTTTAAAAGCCAAACAAAGCAAAAGACCTGTGATTTTTGTTAGTATACAGGACTCCTGGTATGGGGGCACTCTTCACCAATGCAAACTGCAGGTCATCTCTGCCTCAGCAAATAAGTCCTAGGATATTATTCCATTTCCTGACTTCATGCCTTTGTACAGGCTGTCCCCCACGTCTGGAATGTATTCCCAACTCATGTTCCACCATTTAACACCTCCTGTCTTCAATCAAGAATCAGCTCATGTCCATGCTGTCTTGGGGCGGGAGGGCAGGAGGGAGGGAAGAAAATCTGGAACTCAACATTATGTAGAACCAAGTGTTGTAAACTAAAAGTCAAAAAAATAAAAATGATAAAAAAAATTTAAAAAGAATCAGCTCATGTACCACTACCTAGGAAAGATTTTTCCTGATCATACTAGTTGTTAGTGTTCTCTTGGTCCTCAAATTACAGGGTGTAGACATCTGTTTGTTCCTGTAGTAGAAAACAAGCTCCTTTAGGGCAGTGAATACTGTTTGTTTCGTTTCGGTAATCTTAGCTCCTAACAGTGTCTTGTACAAGGTGGGTGGTTTTTGCATTGGATTGGAGTAACTTTTGGCACATAGAGTTTGAATGACTTTCCCATAATCACACATCTATATGTGTCAGAAGCAGGACTTAAGGACAGGTCTTCCTGACTCCAATGTCTGCCTTTTATCCTCTATGCTACACTACTTCTCAGTAGCTATTATCAGCTCATTCTTCTCATTTGTTCAATGGAATCCAAATAGAAATGGTCCTAGGTCAAGTTACTATCCTACTCTTGTTCTTTTATGTTTAATGTTCAGTAAAAAATACCCAAATGGATGAAAATGAATGCTTTTTAAATAATCGAACAGTATTGTGATATAAGTTTATCTTTTCCATGAGGATTCCTCACATCAGTGTTGGTAGCATCATGCCCATGGAGGAATGTCAGCTTTGTAGCGAATTCTAACTTTACCTTTTCCCAGGATCACTGTATATTGGGGAGTGGTTGTAGTAGTTCATCTGTGATAACTGTTAACACATCGTCCTTAATTTTACCAATAGGTAGGTTATTATTGTATTAGAAAAGTTGGATCCTGTGAAGCATACTTGGGGACGAGGCTTCAAGGGCCAATCCAAGAAGCGGCTCATCCCTGAACTTGTGCCCTGACTGAACACCTCCAACAACAGATGTGCTCTGCAACGTGACTAATCTGGAAATATGTTTTCCATGACGGCACATAACCTACAAATTGTCTACCATTGTGGTGATGGTAAGGGAGGAATGAAGAGAATTTGGAACACACTATTTTAAAAAACGAATGTTAAAAACTGTTTTTACATGTGATTGGGAAAAAAATAAAATATTATTCAAAAAAGAGTGACATGCTTAGGCCTCTCAATAAGTGGCATGTGTAACCATAGGCTTCTGCTTAGTCCTACGTACTCCTTGAGGACAAGAACCATTTCATTTTCGTATTTTTAATCCCAGCCCCTAACAATGCCTGGTACACGGTAGGTGCTTAATAAACACAGAATGAATTAAATTGAATTTTTAAATAATAAAATTGTATGACAAGAAGGGAAAACTCAATCATTTGGTAAAACAATGTGTTTTTAATGATTTTGCCAGCACAAAGGAAAGCTTTGGTTGAAGTTGTTTAAGCATACTTTCCCTCTTTTGAAAAATGAGAAGATTGGATTAGATGATCTCTAAGACATATTCTAACTTCAAAATTCCATGAATTTTTGCAAACTCTTTGGAGATAGTTTTCGAATATTGCAAAGAAAAATGAGGGGCTGTGCATATGTAATCTAGACATTCTCTGAAGACATTGTTGTCTTTTATATCTGTGTTTTATTTGACTAAAACACTTAGCAGTTTAATTGCCAAAGTTAGTCTTTCCAGAGAGAGGAAGACCTTCAAACATTAACACTTAAAAAGCTATGTCCCATTACAAATATACACCCTCACATTTTTATGTCCTTTACTCTTCCTTCCTCATTCGTATCTTCTACAGATGTTAAGATTAGGCAACTCTGTGTAATCCTAATTCTATTACTCTATCTCTGTCTCTGTGTCTGTCTCTCTCTGTGTGTTTCTCTGTCTCTGTCTCTTTATCCCTGTCTCTCTTATTGTCAGGTACATGACTTGCCTTTTCTACACAGACCTGGCATATATACCTTTTGTTGGACAAGACAGTGTGTTGTCTGCGTCAGCATCTAAGGCTCCATGTTCTTTTCCTTATGATCCTTTGCCTGGACAGTCAGGAAAATCACATTCTTTCCCTTGGTCAAACATATATGGAGAACTTGATTTCTCTACTTATAATCATAGCCAGGGTTATGAGAGACCTTAGAAATTATCTACTCCAATGTCTTTACATATGAGGAAACACAGCTACGTAGTTAAAAAATCTGGTACTAGAACCTAGATCTCCTGACTCCCAAACTTGTAATTCTTTCTAATGTAATGCTGTAGTTCTCATTTCCTAACTGAGGTGTCCCAACTCTGTATCCCCAGTGGCTGAAAGGTTTCCTGTTCATGGTACTGATTTCAGTTCCTGGCAGAGTCAGAGCTAGGCGTAGCATACAAAGAATGTGTGTTTGTTTGGGGGGAGCATGGTGAAGAATGTTTTATAATGTGACTTTTTATAAACTGACACCATGACTACTAATATCTTATGGTACGTTTTTCCTTTAAAAAAAACTGGTTCTCAGGGGCCCCACTTCGCTTCTGTTTGTTTGCCATGCTCTCCAGATACTCTGATGCATTTCTTTTGTGACTCACTCTTCTCATGACAAAGCTAAAGTGTCTTTCTGATGTTCTCAAGGAGAGGCCAATGAAATACTACTCAAGGATGGAGCCAAAGGGCTCCAGGTCAGGTCCCCCATTTCCAGGAGTACCAATAAAGTTGAGCATCACTTTCTCTTTTGAAAATCTGAAGACAGCAGATAGTCTGTTAATGTGCACAGCTAAGAACCTGGTGTATGCTCCCATTGTATAGGGAGCTTAGAGAAGGAACTGAGAGGTTATGTTTGTTTCAGAGTCTTTGATATATGAAGAAATGGGCCTTTTTTTCTTTGAGTGTGAATCTATGCAGGTGCAGGTAATACAATAACTGCCCTCTTACAATACTCCTTGTTTAAAGGGAACATTCAACACTACTTTCCAAACTATGAAAAATTAAATATCAACCAGAACAGTCCTTTGCATGAGCCTTTCCTTTGAATACAACACAAGAGGCTGGCTTCCAAGTAAAATGCGTGTTCCTGAATAGGTCAGGATGACTCATACAATAATTGTGCTCTTAAGGCCACAGTGCCATCTACTCTTCTCAGCTACAGACTGAGGCCAATGATGCTAGAATCCCAGGGCCACTAGCACAGGCTTTTACTCAAGAATATTTGGTTCCTCATGTACTTGACTTTGATACAGTGCCCAATTCTGCTCAGAGATTATATCAGTTTAAAATAAGCTGAGAAATAGTATGGAAATAAATGGAATATTTTCAGGCTAAGACCTGAAAGCAGTAGCGTGTTCGGGGAAAATGACTGGAAAAAACAACACTAGTACAGGTAAAGATCAAAACAAAACAAAAAATCCTTTCAACTCCTTGTCATGTTTTCATATTGCTTATGATTCAAAAAATTTAATTCTAAAACACTCCAACTGACCAACTCAATACAGCTAGGCAACATGCTATTAAGATTGCCATTCTCTATCAGGCACTGCAGGATTCTTGGGCTACTATCTCTTTTAGGTGGTTGAATGTGACAATTTCACCAACCAGTATTTGGTGGGAACAGGTTTCATGAGGACAACTCAGAGCTGGAATGCTTAGTGAATAAGGACCTATTATTGCTAACCAGGGATCATGTCTATTTTTAGGAACCGTCAGTCAAAATTTCTAATTTGGTAAGGACCAAGAACACCTAATTTAAGAAAAACTAAAAATGCTTTCTTTTCATGTGGAATGTTTTTATCACATTTTTTATCTACTCCAGAGAGGTTGCCTGGCATACTAGATGGGGTGCTAAGGCGTGAACTCAGAAATGCCTGGGTTCAAATTCCCGCCATTTATTATAAAGCATGATACTGAGCAAGCTAGCTCAAACTTTCTGTGTCTCAGGTAGCTCTCTGTTAATTCTTAAACTGGCTGTGATTTGTAATAGTAATTGGCAAAACCACAGATTTAAAGTGAATTTGTGCACACGCTCACTATACTTTTCCTTTATCCACATTCTCCTCCCATCCTTCCTTATACCCTTCTCTCTTGCACAAACATATATAGCACTACATAGCTGATGGAGAAGAAACCCTTCTACTATCAATTGTAAAAGCTCAAAAATGTGTTCAGCCTATATTACCAGATCTTTACTTTTTGGACAAATCACTTGGATGGTAGTAGGAAATGTAGTTCCAATAAAGTATATTAAAATGGATGCCACCAGTTTGAAAGGTTTACAAAGACAGGATGATGATCATAACATTTGCATAGAATTAATATGAAATTTGGTCAACTCTTCATCCCTCAGAACCCTCTTTTCACCTCTGGCTAATAGCTGTCAATCTGTTCAAAGCTGATTTTCACTGTTTCATGAATAAGAAGTCATAGGCTCAGCTTGTGATGAGTTCAATCCTTTCGTCATGTAAAAAACTATGCATGTTCTTAATACTTTCCCAATGATTTCAATTAAATTATTACCTTTCATACTTGCAAACTGTGTAAAAAAATAGCAGTGTTTAAAATGCCTGAAATATAATTTAGCACTAGAAAATAATTTCTTAAATGCTAAATATCTAAATCATAGTTAATGTATACATTTAAAGTTTAATATATGTAAAATAAGTCACATTGACATCAAATTAAGTCACAAGGACTTCTGCCAAAAGGCAGAAATTAATAAGTGTTTTACGTATTCAAACATAGCTAACACAAAGGGTTGACATTTATAGAAATATCAATATTTAGTATGTATTTGCATCATTTCTACTTTTTCTTCTTCTTATTAAAATACAACTAAAGCATCACCACAGAGAAAGTTACCATGGAACAAATTTTAAAATTAAAGTTTAACACTTAATATTTACTAAAGACATCACTACTTCAAAACAAAACATAAATGTCCAGTGGGTAGGGAGTAAGGTTGTAGCGACATGGCACCTATGGTACGATGGCTAAAATGGTTTTTTTTATGGTTTCCTTTTGCAGGCGGTAGGCCTTCTCCCTCATTATTATTTTTGTCTGTATCACTTAGCCTCTCGCTGTCCCAGGCAACTTTCTAATACCACAAGCTGTAGGACAGCTGTTGACCAACACTGGGAGAAGAACTTTCCTCACTGGGAGTTCTCTACATAGATAAAATCTTAGGATTCAATTTTCCTGCAAAAAGAGGAGTAATTTTAGATCATCTATTTATTTCAAATGTATTTGGAACGTTCTTGTTCAATGTTTTCTATAAGCGGCAAAAATTACTTTGTCTTATTTTAGTCTATATATACATATACACGCAAAAAATTTCTGCAAAAATTTCTTAGAGGAAAATCTCACAGCATTACAAAAATAAATAGCTAAAAAACAGGTGATCTTAATGCCTCATCATCGATATTTACAAAAAGACCAGCAAAAAAAAATTATAGAGCTCAACAGATTATTAAACTAATTAGATAAAATAGTCATCTGGAGGGAACTCATTGGGAAAGATGAAGACTATACACATCGGTGACAATGAGGCATGAAAAATCTAAAGGAACTTATACAGTAGAGCAAAGGTAGTTCATATCTATGTATGACTACATACACACATATACTTGAAAATAGTTTCTGGTTCAGAAAACAGTTCTGGCTCTGCTGGCTTCACTTTTTATCACTTTGCATAGATCTTTCCATAGCTAGTTGTATAATTCCTAGTTATCATTTTATAGGGCACAATAGTATTTCATTACACGAATATAACATTATTTATTCAGCTTTCCTTAACTATTAGAGAAAGACCAAATAGTGTCCTAGTTTTGCTATTGCAAATAGAACAGAACTATAAATATTTTCATATATGTCTTTTTTAACTTTTTGTGATATTTTGAGGATAATGTGTGAGCAATCGAATGACTAGTCAAAAGATATCTCAATGTACATAACCATATTTGTCTCCAAAATGTTTAAACTAGTTTGCAGGCGCAACAATAACGTGTTTCACACAACCCCACTCGCACTGAGTTTCATACATTTTTGGCTATTTTTGTCATTTTAGTGCAGTGGTTCTTAACTTTTTTGGTGTGTGCCATGACCCCTTTTGGCAGCCTGGTAAAACTTAAGGACCCCTTCTCAGAATGATGTTCTTAAATATGTAAAATAAAATACATAAGATTAAAAAGGAAACCAAATATATTGAAAAAGAGTTATCAAAATATTAAAAACAAAACAAATTGACAGAACCCCTGATTAAAGATTAAGATCCTCTGTTCCAATGCATATGATGTAGTATCTTAAAATTTTAATTTATATGCCGATGATTATTACAGGATTTTAATATATTTTTATGCAGTAATTAACTCCTTTTGTAAAGTGTCAATTAATATCCTTTAGCCATTGCTCAACCACAAAGTGTGTATAGTCTTATAGATATTCATCCATTCCTTAACAATTCTAGATGTTAGAGTCTGATGTGCTACTTTCTCCAATGTATTCTCTTTTAATGTTACCAATAATTTATTCTATTTGACTCACAAAGACGCCCTTCTGCTCCATAGATGAGACAGATCTATTCCTTTTTCTTCAAGTTTTATGATGATTTAAAAATTAGACTGGTGATCTTATTGAAATTTATAATTTGGGGGGGGGAGGCCCTTTTAGTTTAGATAATTTATCAGGCTCTAACTTCAGAGCTTCTCAATTCAACTAAAGGATCTTAGTTCTGCTCTCTTTAAGCAAAGTTTTATAACTGGGGGCCCACAATTGAAGGGCTATTGCTAACAAAGCTCTTGTAATAAGAAATCATTAGCTCATTCTGTAAGAGTTAGATATGTGCACATGGACAGGGCCTCATTTATAAAGGATGCCATGAGACAATGCCTTGAAAGTGGAAATACTTTTTGTAGAAATCAAATGCTCTTTGTATAACCTAGCCATACTAATAGATTGTGCTGTCCTGAATAATAATCAAGTCCACACCAATGGACTCAAAAGACATTAGCACTACCTTCTCTTACTCCATTCATCTGTATGTATATGTGCTCTCACAATCACACCTAATGTGTGGCTCATGAGGATGAAATATTGGTTCCCTTCAATCCCCCTCCCCAGAGGATTTGTGCTGCCAAATTCTGTAATTATGGATAGCAAAGATGAGTTCATTATTATAAAGTGCAGGTCTACAAAACAAACAAAGAAACAAAACACCTTGCTGGGGGAGAGAGAGAAGCCTCTATTCAGAAAGTCCATGAGCTCTCAAGCCTTGAGAGAGCTTCATTAGAGTTCTTTGATATCACTATGAACCAAGTGGGACACGTCAAGTTCTAATGTTTGAATTCACCTAAGCTCCTACTTAAATGGCACTGCCAGATTTTCTGCTTTAAGGAATATATTCTATGGTGGAAGAGATCTAACTGGGTCTGTGTTGTATGTGTGATGTACAAGAGGGTCTATTTTACTGGCTCAAAACAATGTTCCTATCTAGAATGCAGATGTTCCTTTTAAGTTTTCCCAAAAGGCTCTTGCAGAGTTGCCCCTCTTGAATTTACTAATGCTAAAACAAGTGACCATCACACTCTATCTGGAAGATAGCCTTATCAGGTACGGATGCACTTTTTCTTGAAGTTCTAAAAGGGACTTTCCAACAGTTCATGAAAGACATTCAATGATATCTTTGGTAGAGGAGACTGAAATTAGACTAACCGAAGCTTAGTTTAAGGTGGCATAGCAAAGTTGTGGCACCACAGGAAGGCTGGGCCCGAAGGTAAACCCAACATCTAACATTAGTGCAAATTGGAGACACCAAATCTTAAATCCTATGAAATTTCTTAGGGTACCTGCCTTTCCGGGGCACCATGATGGGTTATGATTTCATAGGATCTTCAACATGGTGTTCTGTGGGAAGGAAGTGAGGATAATAGTGGGAAAAGGTGATTTTATGTGGCACTGCAGAGGAAGCAAAGAAGGAAGGAATCTTGGAGAGAGAAGGAATGAAGGAAGGAAAAGTACAGGAAGGGAGGAAGAGAGGGAGAAGAGTGAAGAAAAGAAAAAAGAGATTCCCAACATTAAAAAAATTAAATAAGTGATTTATATGCTAAGTAGGGAAAAATAATTTACCCCTGACATGTACTGGGGTGAGGCAGGGGGTGTGATTCAGTATTATTACTTACCTATATATTATCACGCAAATAAAATAAAGGTTCTATATTTTCCATAAGAAAATTTGTTTAAAGGACTTTAATAAGAGAACCTTGTAAACTATTACCTTTAAATATAACTTTTTGAAACATTTCCCTAAAGATAATTGATACATTAGAAAGGCTCCCAGACATGGAGCAATGAATTAGGACACAAGGTTTAAGAAGAATGGGAATTGTAAGTGTATGACTATAAGAACTGATGAGCAAAACAGCATCTCTGATGACCATTTTCCTTAGCACTAATCCAGATGTTTCCAAAATTAGCAGGCAGTCCAGAGTGTCGTTTCAGACTCCTAAATATGTGTCTGGTACAGTTTCAATATTAATCTCTAAAACCCTTTTGCTAATCAAGACTTTGCCTTCCCTTAGCAATCCTTGGTAACCAGCCAACTTCATGTCCTTGTCACTTTCCTGTTTGATTGGAATATAGCTTGGAATATCGCATAAACAAATTAATTCAGCTCTGTGGTTGAAAAATTACTACGGGATAAGTTTTGCTCAAAAGCTTTGGGAAAATGTATTAACTGTCAAATCTAGGCATGTTATTTAGGTTGAATGAGGTTACTTTTCATGCTAATATGAACAAGCCCATGTCTAAACCTAGAAAAAGGTTTTTTGTGCGAAAGTTATTCCTCAAAGCAAAAAGTAGCTTAGAGGTTAAGACGAAAATTGGAAGCAAGACTGGAAGGGATGGGGCATCAGCAAACTAAATACAATTACTAGGATTCTGACCACATAACGAATTTAAAAAATAAACATCCAATTTTAAAAGCCGGGATGTATTTTCTTCTCTGTGTATGGTTTTACTTTGGGGAACATTTTTCCTAGACAATTGTTGAGTATTTTCTCTGTAACATCTGTAAACTTTTTAATGATACCAGCCTAATTTTTTTAATTTTTTTTATAAATTTTGTTTATTTCAGCATTGATTTTCACAGGAGTTTGAATTATACATTTTCTCCCCATTTCTACCCTCCCCCCCACTCCAAGATGGCATATATTCTGGTTGCCCTGTTCCCCAGTCAGCCCTCCCTTCTGTTTCCCCACTACCCTCCCATCCCCTTTTCCCTTCCTTTCTTGTAGGGCAAGATAAACTTCTATGCCCCATTGCCTGTGTATCTTATTTTCTTGTTGCCTGCAAAAACTTTTTTTGTTTTTGTTTTTGAACATCTATTTTTTAAAACTTTGAGTTCCAAATTCTCTCCCCTCTTCCC